>CM028137.1:797655000-798255000 GCA_016271365.2 Neoceratodus forsteri | reverse complement strand
GTTGCGCATTTAAAATAAAAGAATTAAAACAATTATTTTATAGCCACCGTGCAGGTGACTAAAGTTTTGGAACAAACTTGGGGTGCCATATCTGGAGGCGAGCCAGACCTCAGCAGCAGCTGCCTCCCAGCAGTATGCTGCAGCTGGGGTGGGGTGAAGTTGAGCTCTGGCGCTGCAGTGACCCTTAAGTGGGCCAAGGGATTGTGCTCTCTTGGCAGGACATTGCTGCCTGCAGCCAAGGCCACTTGATGGACTATGCTCACACCCAGAGAGGAGGGAGGAACCGGGGAGAAACCTGGGAGGCAAATCCATCACCATCTGTAAGAGGCGATTGTGGAAAACATCGGACCACCGCTATTAGCGTGGCACACAAGTTACGCCACTTGTCCACTTACAGCACATTGTGCGTCATGTCAGCCTGTAGGTTTTTTATTAGTTTGAGTTTGGGGGAGGGCAAGCAAGCATGTGATGAAAGTAGTGTAGCGCAGCTACAGTATGGTGCAGCAAGCACACAACTAAAGTAGCATAGCATAGCTACAGTATAGCGTTAAGTACACTGTGTATGTAGCTTTGCAATATGCTAATGGTGGTCCAGTGTTCTCCACAGTCACCCTATAAGATCGCCTGGGCTCCCCCTGGGTTCTAGTGCCCACCAACACTGGATCCTAGTCTACACAGTGGAGGGATAACGGCCCTCTCCCTGTAGCCTCTGCCACTGATGGGAGAACCATAGGAGCAGGGGCCTGGAGGACAGTGGTTAGTGGGACAGAGCAGGGTATACCCTAGGGACAGGTTATATCCTTGACTGACATGGCTGGAGAGAAAACAACTCTATTGGGGGACAGTTTTTTTTCACTGTTTATCAGCGCCTTCGACCTCCTCTCTTAATAGGCTTCATACTGCTTCAGCTGTCCTTCTCGCACGCCTGCTAGTCACAAGCATCTCCCAGCCAGATCCTTGCCATCCTTCTGTTTCTCCTGGTCGGGCCCTGGCTGAGCTGTCTGCACTCAACCAGCCATCAAGGGGCAAGACCTATCAGCAGAGGCAGCAAGGTGGGTCTGCTATTCGCAGCTCTTAGGTGAGCAAGTCATGATGCCATAATAAGTCAACATGATTGGTGGATATTGTCCCTGTCTAGCCTCAGCCACCTCTCAACCACAGAGCCGAATCGCCCATGACACCATCCTATAGGCTGGTAATGATTGACATCATGTGGTCACCCACGATGTCCATGCTACCCCCTCTTTCACCATACAAGATGCTTGTGCAGCAGGCAGACTGTCTGTCTCCCAGGATCTATGCGCAGTGCCTCGCCATCATGCTCTAGACTACACTGGCCCAGGGTGGGGGAACTGAGGCTAGGATTTCATCTTCATTCTCCCTCTTGGTGTAGTGTACCACCAGTCTTCAACAGTGGGCACATTGTACACCTTAAAGAGTAGGGAAAGCATTGCAGCAGTCCCTGTTCATGTAAGCAGTAAGACATGACGGGGTGTGCATTAGACAGTTCTAATGCATGGCCAGGTACATAGTAAGGTACAAGGCCACAGACAGAGTGCCTTCAGCCCCTGGCCGCGTGTTAAAACTGTCAAATGCACATCCCTGGAGTGTCTAATTACACTTATAAAATGGGACTCTGTATTTCATAACTATTTAAAAATTCAAATTTATGGGTTCAGAAACAAAAAAAAGTTAAATATTTGTCTTAATTTTACATAAAATAGTCCCTCTGCCTACACTGAGCTTGCTATGTTTTCTTTTAAACTTAGGACATTTGCCCTGCTATGGCCTCTGTAGCTGTAGTTCTTGATGCTTCCGAGTCCATTTTTTGTAATCTTCTGTTTTAGACTGTGTTACACCACCCTCCAGCCACAGTTACAGATTGTATTTATTTGTTTGTTTCCAAATATGGTAGTTTTTGCATGAGTGTGAGCATGAAACAAACAAAATGGGGAAGAGATTTTTAGGAGAGACATGAAAAAATGCTGGCAGCAACAGAAGGGAGTGGAGGGTTCAGGCGTGGTGAAAGCCTCGTACTCAGTGATGTCCAGCAGGTGTCTGCATGTTGGGCTGGCTTCAACCAAAATACAAGCTGGGTGTGCTGGTAAGAATTCAAAATTAAAAAAATAAATAAGTAAAAATAAATTATTAGCTGCCTTTCTGCAGCTTCTGTTCTGTTGTATATGTGGTCACAAAAAAGCAGAGTGAGCAGTAGTGCAAGCAATGAGAGAGCAAGGCAGATGAGGGTTGGGGGGAATGTGAGCGTGAGCTGCCAGCATCAGTTTAAAAAAAAAAAAAAATGGAATACCATCATGAGTCTAAGACTACGGACACCCATCCTGTACTAAAGGTATTATGAGAAAACACTGCACATTTGTTTTCATTTTTCCAGAGTCGGCATCTCAAGAGAACGGGGATGTGGAACCGGCACTGCGAGCTGGAAGAGCGCGGGCATCCTTTGTAACTGTTTTGGCTGTTAAGATGGCAATTAGTTTTCATTTTTTTCATATGAAAAAGATGCAGTTTTGATTGCTTTTATTTTTAATTTTTTTATTTAAGTGCTGGATGTACCGGGTCTCGCATGGCCTGATTTTTGCCTAAATACTTGTGTAGAATAAACAAATAGTACAATCTGTACCTACTGTCTCACTGTATGTGTCAATAAGTTATTGTTTGTTGATGCACTGTATTATTTGGATCCTCCTTATTGTATGTAGGCACGCTTAATTGTCTTGCACTTCTCTGACGCGGAACCTTTGTAAAGGAGTCTCTGACTCAAAGGTTTTTAATTCCGATACTTTCAATAAATAAATAAAATAAAGATGCAGTGACTTCAGTGTGAGTCGGAAGTGCCAGTTGTAGGCTTGACAGAGCGAGGAGGCAAGTCAGAAATGGGAGCAAGCGAGTGAGTGCTGGGCAATGGCAAGAGGAGCGAGAGGGGAACAGTTACTCCACTAATAATAATAAAAAAAAAAAAGAGGCTAAAAGTTACTAAAAGCAGTGCAGTAGTAGGAGTCCCGGCTGTTGTACAGTTTGAAGTTTTTTTAAATCAGTAGGTGTGGTGATTAGTTTTGTCAAACTACTCCCTAAGAGGAAAAAAATGGCGGTGTTTAAAACTGAACGTTCTATGTGGCACATTAATTTTCTTGTACTGTGATCTTGATGTTGGAGTACTTGTGTTTACCTGTGCATTAGACAGCTCTAATGCACAGGTAACAACCAGTCAGAGTGCAGGATTTTCCCTGCCAATTTTATAAATCTGTTTATCCCCTGTCCTCAAGAGTTTAAGAGCAAGCTCAGGATGTTAGATCACTGGTAAGACCAGATTGCAGCAGCCATCACTCAGCAGTTGTGGAGGGCTAGTACAGGGCTTCAGTGCCGTAGCAACCCCTTCAGTTTTGCCAGAGACATTGCTGTGTGCAGCCAAGGCCACCAGAAAGGCTCAGCCCAATGCCAAGGAGATGGGAGGGCCATGGAGGAAATGTGGGAGAAAAATCCACGTAATCTCCATGACACCCTGGGTACCGCAGCCTTGGGGATTCTGTTCCAAGCATCCGCCAGATCCTGGACCTAGTGGGACTGCTGGGGGGGGGGGGTGTCCCCTGGAGCCCGTGCCATGGAGGCAAATCTGTGGGGTGTTGTCCTTCTCAGTGGGGAGGCAGGAGGAGCTGATGACATGGCCTGAGCAGGGTATATCCCTGGAAGAGTGGTGTATGAGGCAGGTAAATGTTCTGTGGGGAAAAAAGCTTACTCTGCATCTCCCCATTACACTGGTTAAACTGCTCCTAACAGTTGCATCTTCAGTGGCAAAGCATCATTGACTCCAGATGGTGCTAACGCAGCTTGCATGGGCAGTGCTGCATAAAGCAGCTTCTCAGTGTGCAACATTGTCATCAAAGAAGCAACCATTGCAAGTAGCAGCATCCTCACTAGGCGGTGACTGATTGCAGCCGATGATGCTGCTGGCTAGAACACCTATAATGGTGCAACAAATTGGGGGGGGACTGCATACTGAGTTGGTTTTAAAGGCTAGGGACACCGAAAACAAAAAGAAACGTACCGAAATCCCCATTCCACCAACTACTCTCTCCTGGATCTGTCCTGTCCTCGCACCCTCATCGGATAGGCACTGTTGGTATGTTACCGGATGCCTTCAGAGACCAAAAAATTACCTACTGTATCAGGAAAATTAGACTCCCCTCCCCCAAAATTTATCTGGTCAAGGTTGATTCACTTGCTAAATCTTGGCTCCCTCCTTCTTGACCTCTCCGCCACCGACTGGTCCCCATCCTTACTGCCACTGACATTGTTGAGGTCCTCTCCCTGTGCCCCTATAAACTCGTACATGTGTGGGACAGCTATGTCCCCCCGTAAAAGTCCTGTGTAAGAGGATCCCACATCCCATGGATTACAGTCATCCTCAGTGATCTTTGCAGGATACAGGACGCTGCATGGTATAGTTTCAGATTGTTGCCCTCCCCACAGACCTCCTTGAACTACAGGAGACTTAGAAATTCCTGTAGCAAGGCCACCAGGGCAGCCAAAGCTAACTATTTTGCATCTAACCTCCAGAAAAACCTTTAGTCCCCTGCCAAATTCTGAAAGGAAGACACTCCCTCTTTGTTTCCACCTCCCTGTCCTCCTCCTCATCTTGATTGAGAATGGATCCCCTGTCTCTACCCCCTCTCAGGTTGCTTCTCACTTTAAAGACAAAATTGCCTTTTACACAACATGCTCTGCACCGTTGTCACTGGCACAGAATAAGTCTTGCCGCACGGCAGACTTTTCTAGCAATCCCTGATGGGGGACCAACGTTAGCGTGACTGTACCTAGTGGGCGGTCCCCATGTCCGCCCTCCAGTTCTTTCCCACCGTCACCTTGTGTCAGTCGTATTGCAGACCTCCATATAGCGATCATTGTGAAAGCGTCCTGTGTCGGAATTTCCTTCGCTAAATTCTCTACTTTTTTTATCCTCTTCATTGATGTCTTCACCTAAGAAGAAGTGCTCATCCTGTGGCACGCAGATCCCGCACAAGGACGGTCATCTCAAGTGCGTCTCCTGTTTAGGCCCAGACCACCCTGTCTCCTCCTGCCCGGAGTGCCAGTTCTTCAACCAGACCACTAAGAAAAGGAGACAGCAGGCTTTGGAGGCCCATCTCTTGAAAGCCCGCTTGGCTTCTCTAGAGAAGAAGAGGGACCGTTTGAGAGAGTCCTCTGCAGATAAATCTTCTCCATCGAAGAAGCATAAGGAGAAGTCTAGGGAGCAGGTGTGTTCTGCGGACGACACGCGGCCCTCGACGAGCAAGGCCCAACCACCGCCCAGAAAATTGGATGGCAAGTCTGGTAAGACTATAGCAGGTCAGTCGATCATCGGCTCAGACGACGACTACACCGTGCCAGCTGATAAGTCGACCCCCGGCTCCTCCTGGGACCGCGCGGCAGCTGGTAAGCTGGCTTCTCAGCCTGTGGGGACCCGCCCGGTGCCTGTCTAAGTCGGCTGGGGGCTCTTCCGGCGCCACCTGCTAAGAGCCCATCCCTGATGGCCACACGGGTGTGGTTCCACCCGTCGGGGGGCCTAGCGAGCGCCTCACCCGACATCTGGTGAAAACAGGGGGAGAAGGCCCCTCTCCCCCCTCTCCTTTTGCCCATGCCCTCTACCTCAATGGCGGGTTCCTCCGGTGAAGAAAACGGAGAACCCCTCAACGTAGTTGATTCCACAGGGTCAACCGCACGCTCTCCCCTTGGGGTCAAAGGGAAGGAGGCTCCTCCTTGGCTGGCAGGCCTTAGTGTAGAGGCCCCTCCTCCAGGCGGGATCCCTGTAGCGCCGACTCTGGCCAACACCTCGCCTGAAGACCCGGCGAACCTTGTTCCTACGCCAGATGTCCAGATGACTGTTGCACTACTGGGACCTAGCGATCGACCTCAGCCATTGGCTCAGACGCCAGACGTCCTTACCATGGTCCCTCAGCCAGGACCTATCGATTGGCCTCAGCCATTGGCCCAGATGCCAGATCCAGTCCTGCCGTCAGTGCCCCTTCGCACGGTTCCGACGAAGGCCCCTCCGACGCCGGCCCTTTTTCCGGTGCTGGATTGGGTGGTGCCAGTTCCGACGTCGGTCTCCCTGAAGTGGGCTGTTCCGACACCGGAACCCCAGCCTAGATAGATAGCTAGATATATACACACACACACACACACACACACTACGGTGGGTCCGATGTGGGTACCCCTGCCGCCAGACCTGACAACGGGGATTTATTCCAGACCCCGAACTGTCCCTCACTACCCACTGTGGTTTCCTGGGGACCACTACCCGGCTGGCACCCTTCCGGACTGGAGTCACTGTGGACAGTTTTACCCTGGGTTCAGTCCGTACTCTCATTACCAGGGATTCCAGGGCTATCATTATCCACCACCTCCGGTAATTGTGCCACCTCCTCTTCTCCTCCACCACCCCCTTCACCTCCTCTGGTTACACCAGACTTCAAGACCATGATTCACTCTTGGTTGCAGGGGGCTCGGTCAGAGTTGGTGTCGGACCTGGAGACGAAACTCCCTCTCCCACAGTCTCCTAGGTCCCCTTCCCCAAGCAGTTCTTCTGTGGCTATGGTGAATGTCTCTGGGAAGACTCGTCAGGATGTCTCACTTGGGGATATCCGTCACCGTCTTGATGAAGGGGTAGACGACGACGACGACGACGACGACGACGATGATGATGATGATGATGATGATGATGATGATGATGGGGCCGACAGTTCTTCGGAGGATATCCTGAAGGAGCCTGAGGGCCTGTCAGGCAAGGTTTCCCCAAAATCCCCACCAGAGAACCCTGCCTTTTTGGACCTTCTGAGGTCTGTGGAGGATTTCTTTCACTGGGAGTCAGAGGATTAGAACCCTATGAGACAGAGACTCGCCAAGCAACTGGATTTAGAGTCTCTTTTCTCCAGTCCCCATTCCTCCATGGACTGGACCTCATCAGGACCTCACCTCTACCATCTGGCAGATGCCTCATTCCCTCCCGGCTGTCCCCAAGAGGGCAGACAGACTTTGCCATGTGCCAAAGGATGCCCCGTTCTTGAAAACGCACCCTAAGGCTGACTCTGTCATTTCTGCTGCTCATGACTGCTCTGCCGCACCCAAGCACATGACACCTCTCCTCCGGACAACGAGTCGAGGCAGATGGACCTGTTCAGGAGAAAGATCTATTCTTTGGCCACATGCGCCTTTCAGTCCCTTAACTATGTTACCCATATTGGTGTCTCATCAAAAAAATTACCTTGACCAGGTTAGAGGCTCCGGTCCAGGCCATGGATCCCTCAACCTTAAAGGAGGAACTTGTCAAGGATCTTCACCTCGGCAAGTTCTCTTGTAGGCATGCTTTGTGGGCCACATATGACTCTGTCGATTCTGTTGTGCGCACCTCGGCAACTGCCATTGCCTGTAGGCGGCACTCCTGGCCTCGCCTTTCTGGACTTGCTAATGAGGTTCAGTCGGTGATTCAAGATGCCCCCTTCAGGGGCTCGGTACTCTTTGGTGGGGACACCAAGGACATTATCACTGACCTGCAGGACAGAGGTCTTGCCCTCAGGTCGGTGAGGTCCATGTACCGATCGGGCAACCAACAACGGCAGCCCTTTTGGAAAAGGACCTGGAGGCAGAGAAAGCAAGCCCTGGCATGTCACCAGGGAAAGCATAAAGCCACGGGTACAGCCACCCCTCCTGCCTCCAAGAACCAGAGACGAGCAGGGGGTCTTCCCCCTGAACGTCCAGCCACTTTCTGACTTCCCATCCTCACTGCCTCCTCACTCCCGATGGGGAGCAGGTGGGGGGGGGGGGGTTCATCTGCCACGCGCAGGAGTGGAGGGCGATCACCTCCGATGAATGATTCCAGCAGGTAGTGTCCATCAGACACATGATAGTTTCTGGACTTTCCTCCAGAAACTCCACCAAAAAGATCCTCCTATTCAAGGGGTCAGGCTCTTCTCGTCCGAGAAGAGGTGAACAGTCTCTTGCTCAAGGAAGCAATAGAGCACGTTCCCCTTTGGCAAAGGAGAAAGGGGTTTTATTCCCATTTTTTCCTGGTTCCAAAAAAGACTGGGGATTTCAGACCTGTACTCGACTTAAGCAACTTAAACCAGTTTGTCGAGTACAAAAAATTTCGGATGCTGACTCTCCATAGCCTCCTTCCACTCCTTCTGGAGAACTATTGGTTGTACGCTCTGGACATTCAGGATGCTTACCTGTATATCCCCATCTTCCCCAGCCACTGCTAGTTCCTGCAGTTTCAGTTACAGGGGGAACACTTCCAGTTCCGAGTGCTCCCCTTTGGCCTGTCCTCAGCACCCCGGGTGTTTACCAAGTGCTTGGCAGTGGTTGCAGCCTTCTTACGCTGCAGGGACATTGCAGTTTTCCCTTACCTGGACGACTGGCTGATTTCAGCCTCATTCAGGGCCTCTTTACTAGAGGCTCTTTCTTTCACTTTGGACCTATTCAACAGGCTAGGGATTACTGTCAGTATCCCCAAGTCCTCTATGACTCCTGCCCAGAAACTTCAGTTCATTGGGGCAGTTTTGGATACGGTCCATTGCAGAGTCTTCCTTCCTTCAGACAGGGTGGAGACACTGATCTGTCAGGCTTCCAGGGTGGCTTCTTCCAGGAACATCCCGGCCCGGGAGATCCTGCACCTTCTCGGCCTGATGGTGGCCTCCATCACCACTGTTCCCCTCGTGAGGCTCCACATGAGAGTCACTCAGTGGTCCTTGCATGTGCAGTGGGATTAACTCCTGGACCATCTGGTGCTGGTGTCCTCAGCGGTTCAGAAAGAATTGCTTTGGTGGAGGGATCCCAGCAATCTTTCTTTTGGTCTTCCCTTCAGGAACCCAACTCCCTCAGCATCCCTGACCACGGATGCCTCGAACATGGGATGGGGAGCACATCTAGGGGAGCACCAAGCCCAAGGACTGTGGTCCAGCTTGGAGACTACATTACATATCAACATTCTGGGGATGAGGGCTGTCCTGTAAGCCTTCCAGGCCTTCCAGACCCTCCTTCCCAAGGGATCACTGCTGGTCCAAATGGACAACATGTCGGTAGTTTGGTACCTCAACAAACCAGGAGGAACCCGCTCGTATCCTTTGTGCAGGGAGGTGATGTGGATGTGGAATTGGGCAGTCCTGCACAATCTGGCCCTCATGGCCATGCACGTGCCAAGCGTTCTAAATGTCCTGTCGGACAGTCTCAGCAGATCTCTGACCCTAGCTCATAAGTGGTAATTACATCAGGAAGTGGCGGAATCCATCTTCCTATGTTGGGGGTATCCGGAAATCAACCTTTTCACCTCCAAATTCAATGCAAAACTTCCCAGTTTTTGCTCGCTCGTTCCAGGGCATGGTGCTTTCTGGCACAACACGCTGTCTTTCTCTTGGACAGGGAAATTCTTTTATGCCTTCCCTCCATTTCCCATTCTCCAGATGGTCCTCCTCAAGCTTCAAGCAGAGAGGGCAAAGATGATTCTCATTGCTCCTCTCTGACCGAGACAGATCTGGTTCCTGCTGCTGCAACAGCTTTACAAGGAACCACCGATTCCACTTCCAGTGGCTCACGACCTCCTGACTCGGACTCAAGGTCGACTGTTGCATCCGGGGCTCAGGACTCTGCATCTTCATGCATGGCTCCTGCAAACATTACGATCTTTCGCTTTGGGATCTCCTCCTGGGTTGCTCAGGTCCTCATCGAGGCCAGAAAACCCTCTACTCGTTCCACTTACCATCTGAGGAATATCTCCAGGATTAGGCACCTTGTTCCATCCGGCAATCTTCCTATGCTGGTCCATGCCTTTGTGCCCTCACGTCTGGACTATTGAAACTCCCTTTATCTAGGGCTTTCTGGGGTTGAAATCCGCTGCTTGTAGCTGGTGCAAAACACAGCGGCCCGGCTTCTGACTGGTACCTCTCCATCCAGCCATGTTTCGCCAGTGTTGCACGGACTGCACTGGCTGCTTGTGCAGTGGTGGATCACCTTTAAAGTCGGTCTTCTAAATTTTAAAGCCCTACATGGACTTGGCCCTGACTACCTGAAAGAGCTCCTGGTCCCTTACTGCCCTGGGCAATCGCTCCGTTCAGCTGGTGAGGGGTTGCTAGAGATCCCGAGGGTGTTCTTTAAATCTTCTGAGGCTCGTACATTTATGTATGCGGCCCCCCTACGCTCTGAAATTTCTACCCGCCAGTTACTAGAGTGCTCGACTGTGGAGGGATTCAAAAATGGCCTAAAATCGTATCTGCGGATGCATGCATTTGGAATTTGATTATATTTATTTGGTGGTTGTAATATGTGAAATTTTAAATGTTTTATTTTGTACGTCACCTTGGTTTTTTGAAAGACGCCATAAAAATAAAGTTTTATTAGTATTTTTAAGTCATGGAATACCTCCTTCACCTGTCAGACTCCAGTCTTTCATATTCGTCGTTGACGGTCCACCTTTCGGCTATTTCAACGCACCCCGAGCTAGTGGATGGTAAACCCGTGGCTCAGTTGGAAGTCTCAAACCTTTCTGAAAGGGATTCTACATCTGAAACCCCCAATCCACAGCCCAACTCCTCCTTGGGATTTGAACTTCGTGTTGGAAAAGCTCACCCTTCGTCCTTTTGAGCTGGCTATGAGCTGTGATTTGTGCTTCCTTTCCTGGAAGGCATTGTTCTTGGTTGCCATCACGTCAGCCCGTAGGATTTCGGAGCTTCACGCTCTGGTTTGTAAGGAGTCCTATCTGATTTTCCATAGGGATCGGGCGGTCCTCAGAACGAATCCGAAGTTTCTTCCCAAGGTGGTGTCAGAAGCCACTCTGAACCAATCAATAGAGCTTCCTGTATACTATCTGCCCCCCTGTAATAGAGGAGAGGCACTCCTCCATACCATGGATGTACATAGGATTCTCTGGTGCTAGACCCACCGGACTAAAGAATTCCGTAGCTGTGATCATCTTTTTGTCTCCTTTGCCCCCAGATCGAATGGCAAACCGGTTTCTAAGCAGTGCCTTTCCAAATGGTTAGGCAACTGCATTAGGTATTGTTACCAAAAGTTTGAAAAACCTCTGCCGGTTACCATCAGAGGTCATTCTACTAGGGGCATTGCTGCTTCCGCTGCCTTTTTGGGAAATGTCTCTGCGGCAGATATCTGTGTCGCAGCCACTTGGAGTTCTGTCCATACCTTTAACAAACACCACAGTCTGGACAATGCTTCTAGGCGGAGGGCTGGTTTCGGCCTAGCTGTGTTACAGGGCCTTCTGTCCTATAAGATTAATATTCAAAAGACAGGGATTTTACCTCTCAACTTTGTTCCATCCCAGGCTCTGTGTGCTCTATTACCAGCTGGATGGTGAAATAATAGAATCCGGTATCTGGGAGTTGTTATTCCCAAAGACCTGGAACTTTTGGAGCTCCTGAATTTGGAGCCGGTGACTTTAGCCATAGAACAACTAATGGGAAGGTTGGCACACCTGCATTTATCATTTCATCAGCGTATCCAGACTATTCAAATGATGGTGTTTCCAAAGATTTTATATTTTTTTTCAAACTTTACCTTTAATTCCATCTAGGTTTTACTTTTTTTTCCTGGGATAGAATATTCTCCAGGTTTGTCTGGGCCAGAAACATCCAAGGATAAAGTAGTCATCCATACAATTACCTATCGCTAAAGGAGGTTTAAACCTTCCTAATTTAAAAGAATACCACAGAGCCACGACATCTAAGGTCATTCTTATTTGGCTTAATAGACATACTATGCCTCCATGGAAATTAATTGAATTTACCCTGAATGACCTTTTTGATGTATTCCCTGTTTTGTTTTCTCCATTAGAGTCCATTCCATCTTTAAGGGACTTCACATGGTGAATCCGTAATATATTAAAAATATGGTACGAGCTTAGGTCAGCCCGGGAACTTGCAGAGCTCTTTTTTTTATTTTCGACTAGTGACTAAGGAAAAACAGTTCATAGTAGCCAGACAAGACAATGCTTATGAGGAGTGGCATAGATTAGGCATTTCAGTGTTTTACCAATTTCTAGATATTCATGGGGTAATGCCCATTGCCTCCCTGCAGTCTAAATTCAGACTCCTCTTCACACATCACTTTGGATTTTTGCAGGTACACTCATATTTGATGAATTTGGGACCCACTCGATTGGTTCTTCCTTCCCCGAAGCCCAATTTGATGAATCTGATAATTAAGGCAATTGAGGGAAAACTTCCAACACAATTAATTGGTCAGCTATATAGAGCCTTGAGGGAAAATTGGAAGCAGACCATAGAGAATGTTCTGACTAAATGAAATAAATAATTAAATATTCAGATTACATATGATAAATGGTTGGAGCCAATTATTTTATCTATGAAGGCTTCTTCAGCCCCCTGTTGGCTTGAATATATTTGGAAGTGTCATATGCATTTCTTTATGTCTCCAGATAAAATGGCCAAATTCTTACCTGGAAACCCAGGAATGTGTTGGAGAGAATGTAGGCAGGCGAGGGCTAATACCTCCCATATGTTTTGTTCGTGCCCGAAAATTTCCCTTTATTGGAAAGAAATTGCCAGGAGTCTCCAATTATTAATTGATACAGACTTGGTGTTAACAAATCAAATGATTCTGTTATACATAGGGGAAGGGGTTTTAGTACCTCCAAAAAAAGTAAACTCTATTTATACTTCGCTGCAGCTAAGAAGGTGATCACCTGCTTATGGCAGAAGTCCACAATCCCAACTTTGACTCACTGGCACTCTATAGTGTCAGATCTATTATCTGGAACGACTGTTTGCTAAAAGAGCTGACCGCATTCTCCAATTTGAAATTTATTGGAGGTCTTGGGTCTTCTAAATTTCCACAATAGATGACTCATTTATCCCCTGACGAAATAAACCCTTTGGTGCCTGTGTCTTTCTTCCCCCATGTACCTTATTATCAATTATATGTTGCTAATGGACATTATTTGTCCGAAGTGATTTCTACAAATTGTACAAACTGGTTAGAATGTCCTGTAACATATGAATTTCCACTGTGTGTGTGTATTCTGAACAATTAAATTGCTGTATAGATGTATACCTGCTGTAATACTGACCTGAAAAAAAAAATTCCCTGCCAAAAGGGGCGTGTGTGTGTGCAAAGGGTAGTGGTAGTGTTGGGAATGTGCTAGGGAAGGTACTGCGATGGGGAGGAGGGAAGTGAATGTGAGGAAGATGGGGAGTTGAAATGCCAAACAATACAGAGCGTTACATTATTCTAAGTCTCAATTCTATATTTGAAGCCATTCTAAAGCACTGCATAAGTGTCCCTCTTGGTCTGCCTAAACCGAGAGAGCTATTATATGACTGGGCTGCTTTCTTCGACTGGATCCTGTGACATTCCATAAAAAATACAAAAACATTTAAAAGCACTAAGTAACATGCAACAGACAGGTAACAGGACAAGGACAGTAGACAGACACAGATGATCAAATGAATGGTCACCAAGCAGATATTGTTCTTAAGATATATTTTAATTTTTCAAATATGGGGAAAATTTACTTCTTCATTAAGGTCCATTGGTGAGGTGATGTTTAAAGAAACAATCCAGTACGTTTTCTTTGGGGACGTCTGTTCACCCTATCTCCACCTCTTTGCAGAGGTTTAACACTTTCCAAGGCTGTAAACTGAAGCACTGCTATGTTGGAATCATGTGAATTTGCAAAATGAGTGCCCAGTGCACTTCTCTCACTGCCATTTGATGGCCCTCACATGTTCCTGTATATGAGTTTTGAGTGAACGGACTGTTCTGCCGACATAATGTTGCAGGGGCACTAGGCATTGTACACAACAAAGGTCGTGATGCCAGACATGGACTGTTTTATCACCACCCTTCTGTTATTGTGAGGGTGTACATATAGTTCCCCCTTCTTGGGCGTACTTGCGTATATTACAGTTACCACATTTGTGGAATCTCATGGGTTTAGGTGGTAGCCAGTCCGTATGTTTGTTTGTTTATTTTTTACTACAGACAGAGTGGCTTGAAACCAAAAAATCTCCGTTTTTTTTTTTGTTTGTTTTTAAGTGCTATATGGACGTGCTGCCACTTAATTTTTCAAAATTTCATCCGTGTGTAATATGGGCCAGTGATGTATGGAATATTGCCCACATTTCCAGCTAGGTAATTATACTGTGTAGGGAAGTGATCCTATATGGATGCATTCTCCTTTCCAGTTTGGGGTAAGAAGCGTTTTTCTATCTCTGTCATTGACTATTTGTAATGCCTGTTCCAAAGTATATTCATTATAGCCCCTTTTTCTGAACCTTTCGATCATTTCTTCTGCCTAAGCAAAATCAGAATTGTTTGAACAATTCCTTTTCAGACGGATTAACTGGCTATAAGGTATTAAATCTATTAAATTTTTTTGGGATGAGAACTCTCTGTGTAAGACGCTGTTGGCAGCAGTTGATTTTCTGTATCCCAGTGAACTTACAGTTTGATCAGGAACCTGATTTTAGTTTAACATCCCAAAAAAGTAATAGATTCAGGACTCCAGGGCGTGCACAGTGGTAGCGCTATCACTTGTGACACCGGCGACCCGGGTTCAGGAACGAGCCTGGGGAGCTGGGGGAGGAGGCTTGAGCATCCCAGGGACTGCTCGCCTTCTCCAGGGAAGGGGGAACCAGGGCTCTGTGCTTAGCTAACCCCAGGTGGAGGCCTGAGGAACAGCAAGCCCAGCCACTAGCAAGGGGAGTGGCATGATGGACGTTGATGCTCGCGCCTTGGCGTCCGCGCGCGCCACCACGCCAGAACACAGGAAAACAACTCTCGCCTCCGGGTGAGCGGGGCTCAGGCCTCGATCCCCAGTGCCCCTACCTGTACCGGTGGTACGGCATCCTGACAAGACTAAGGAATTCGGGGTGTAAGGGCCCACCTCATCTCTGCTTGGGGAGCAAACCATGGCTACGTGGGGGATAGACTGCTCTGGGCTCCAGGTAAGAGGGCGGGGACTAGAAGACCGTAGGTGACTCCCGAAGGGAGTGGAGTGCCACAGGCAGGGGGGAGCATAAATAGAAAGTTTAAGGGGAAAAAAAAAAAGATTCAGGACTCCACTGAAATGTAAATGTAAGACAAGCACTAGTGTTATTGATATAATTCATAAATGCATCACTGTCTGAAGGGTTCCCCTGCCAAATACTGTACATACTGTCATTGATAAAGCGGTACCAGTGTACCACTCTATCAAAAAATATTGTTAGCTCTGTCATATATCACTTGTTCTTCCCATCTGCCCATGAACAGATTAGCATAGAGTGGAGCCATTGATGCACCCTTCGCATTGCCACTCCTTTGTCTGTAAAACATGTTGAAAATAAAGTAGTTATATCTCAATACAAAATTTAGGGCCTGTAAAATGAAGCTTGAGAGGGTACACGGTCACCTAATGTAGGTCTGAATAGAAAGTATTGGACAACATCAAGTCCCTCACTATGTTTGATGGAAGTGTACAAACTGTTAACATCTATGGTGAGCCAGCAATAATCAGGTTTCCACATTAGATTTTCTAGTTTTTTTAAGCAAATTCATAGTGTCCCTTAAGTAAGATGGTAGACCTAAATATACTGTTTTAAGGCAAAATCAATAAATTGACTCAAGTTGTGTGTCAGTGACCCGATCCCAGACATAGTAGGTCTCATAGGAGGGGTCACTGATGTTTTTATGGACTTTTGGTAGCCTGTAAAAGGAAGGAGTTATGGGAAAATTTGGTTCGAGGAGGAAACTTGTCTCATCACCGATAATCCCACCATTTGTGTATACAGTGTCAATTAGCGTGAACAACTCTAGGCTATATTTTAAGGGATCTCCCATAAGCTGTTCATAATTTTCCATATCGTTAAGTAAGTCCAAAATGATGTTCTTGTAAAAAGTCTCTTCCATTAAGACCACATTACCACCTGTGTCCAAGGGTTTGAAAACAACATTCTTTAATTCAGATAGTTCCTGCAGTGCATGCCTTTCAGCAAGCAGAAGATTGATGTGATTATTTATTTGGTGTGGTATTTTAACCGATTGATCTGAATCCTGCGTAACTAATTTTAAAAGGTGGAAATTGCAGAATTATTTATATTTGGAGTAAACACAGATTTATGTTTAAATTTACCTGTTCTCCCACTCGCCCATCTGCTTAACCTCTATTTTTCCCTCCGCTCTGTTCTTCAGTCCTGGAACTTTGCCAAGGTTCTCACTCTCCACAGCGGTGGTGACCCTTCCTTCCTTGGCAACTTTTGCCCTGTTTCACTTCTCCGTACTCTTGACAAGCTACCCGAAAAGCTAATCTGTTGTCAATTTGCTGACTTCCTGTACTCCACTAACTTGCTCTCTCCACTGCAGTCTGGTTTCCACAAAAAAATACTCTACAGTTTCTTATATGTCATTCACTCAATCTGAAATGGGATGGACCAAGGGCTCATCACTGGTGCTGTTTTCATTTACCTTGCAAAGGCTTTTGATGTGGTAGCCCACCTCATCCTTCTCGACAAGCTGAGACCTGCTGGTCTTTCTACTCCACTCCCCATCCAGTTGAGATCCTACCTCTTTGGCAGTTTCTCATTGGTACACATTGGTGATGCTTTGTCCCCCAAACACACTACAATCTTGGGTTCCTTAGGGCTCCATACTGGGTCCTATGGGCCTATCCTTTTCTCAGTTTTCCTGAATAACCTCCCATCTGTCTTTGTTAGCTTGCATATACACACGTATGCAAATGATACTGTACTTTGTGCCTCGGTTGCCTCAGGTCACAGCCCTGGAAACATTGCTTCAGTGCGTCTTTGATAATGTCCAGTGCTGGTTCCATTCCCACCAACGTCTGGTCAATGCCAAGAACACAGTGTCCATGACCTTTGGTACAAGCCATAACTTGAGCTTGCAAGACTCCCTTCTCGCTTTTCCACCCTGGATGTTGCTCCCTTTGAGATTGTTCCTGACTTTCAGTACCTCGGTACCAGACTTGACTTCTCCACCCCTATCAATGCCATCCACAGAAAGCTCCACACCAAACTTGTTGCCCTTTACTACAACAAGGCTTGCCAACCACTCCTGGTCTGCCACAAAATAATCTCCAAGAGAGTGCTTCCAGTGTTTGATTATGAGGATGTGGTCTGTGGCACTGCCCCTCTTCCTCAGTCGCCAGACTGGACTCTATGCAGTGACTCCTGCTGTTTTGCTTCTAACTCACTCTCTCTCTCGTACCCATCACTGCACACTTACCTCTCGAAACACTTCTTGCCTCCAGTCATCTCACTTACTCTGCAGCCTTCATTTCTAAATACTAGGGGCACAATTCTGAAACGTCCCAAGAATGCCACAAGCTCCGGGTGCGCCAAACATATGGTGCACAGGGCTTACAGTATTCCCTGGCTGGCGATTGGGATTATCTATCCCGTACGCTGATTGCCACAAGTTAGACCAGCTTTTTCTGGTTTAGCTTGCGGCAATTTTGCGTACTCTTTTTATGGAGCTTGTGCCACCTGTTTGGCGCAAAGTTGCTGTAAATCAGGAAATATGTTGTAAATGCATCTGAACTTCTTGAATTGGATGCATTCTGCAGCAAACTGTTTGGTGCAGCTTCTCCGGATGCCATTTTTTTTTCTTTTCTTTTTTACCTTTGTCTTTATACTCCTTCTTCTCCCGCTGTAGCTCCTCTCTTCAGGGCCCTAATGTGACCCTGCGTCTGAGCTCCCCCGAGGTTCACCAGGCATTATGGGTGCCTCGCTTCTGTACCCTGAGCACTCCGGATAACCCCCGGCTGGGGTGGAGGAGTCCCCTAACTCCTCCAGACCTTGTAGCGGAGCGTGTACCTTGTGCTGCCCTCCTAGGGTTCCTCCAATCGCCGGTGCTGGGACCCGTCTACCGGCATAACTAGCGAGGGTGTTTTTCCTGATTTTTCTCCCACCCCATGGGTGTCTGCGCACTAGGAGTGCCAGTGAGACAAAGGTATGGTGAGACATGCCTTTGCTTTGGCCCTTGGCTAACGACAGCCCCTCCCAACACACGTCTGCTGCCTCCGACTGCACCTTCCACCCAAGTTCCCCCAGGTGGCAGTATTGCAGCAAGGTCTGCAGCCCACCCTCCCCGGAGAAGAACAGCCCAGTGGGCACACGATCCTTCTCCCCCCCCCCACCCTCCAGCCACCCCGGCTCACTACCGAACCCAGGTTACTGGCGTTGCAAGCAGTAGCACTACCACTACCACTGTGCCGATGGGCCAGCTGGATGCCGGGTTTGACATAGGGCTTGATGCATGCCCTGCATCACCCTTCATGAATCCGGCCCTTGGTCTCATCTCTGCCTTCTTACCTGTCCTCTCTCCCAACCCTTCCATGACAGAAATGGGATCGTTTGGGTTTACTGAAACTATTTTCTGGTCTTCAGAGTCTCACCAGAGGTTTTGCTTGGCATGCTAACAGCCAGGGAAAAACATTGGTATTCTACATTACTAGCAGGCTAGGCCCCTGGACAAGGTAATAAATCTCATAGTGACCAAGGTAGGTGAACACACACACACACATATATTAAAAGGACCAGAGCATTCAGATACAAACTGGTTGAAGAATTGATCTAATTGGACAGCTATAGGTTTTTAAGCTGATTGGAACAATTAAACACACATACATATTAAATGGCTGGTGGATTCAACAGAATTACCTAATCACAGTGTTTCAGCCTTTGCCTATAAATTTAGAGAGTTAATTACAAGAGGTGCTTTTGCCTGGGGAACATCTGTGAGGAGCAGATCCTGTTGTCCACTGTAAGCTTCAAGGGGAAGTTATGGGATAGTTTAGATAAGTTTTCTTTTTGAGCTTAGTGGAAGGCAAGTATTATTTATGCTAGACTGAAGTAGTCTGTAGTGTTTTCCTGTCTGACACCTGTGATTCAACACCATTTATTTTTCTTATAAAAGTGCATTTTCTCTCTTTTGTATTGTGTGTGTGTGTGTGTGTGTGTGATGTGTGTGTGTGTCTCTCTCTCTATATATATATCTATATACATATATATATATATATATATATATACACACATACATGTCCAACTTTAAGCAGAATTGCATGGTGCGCAATTCTGCTTAAGGATGGACCAACATGACATTCTGTGGTGATTTGCATATGCAGCCCATGATGCTTTGCATTGTGGGGGCATGTGTGATTTTTGTATTTTCTTGAAACTTGGCTTCCCAGCCAAATGCCCTTTGGGGTAACCCATGCCTCAGTGTTTGCGCACAGAGGTTCTTTGTCTTTATACATACACACTGTATACCTGTGACCTGTATATGTATCGCTGTCTATTATTTCATGTACTTTATTCACAGGTTGCCCCTGAAAAAGGGACCTTCGGGGCCCAGAGGGCCTACCCGGTCATCTAAATTCAATAAATAAATAAATTATAGATATATGTAAAATCTCCTGGAATTTTTACCGAACTTTTGCAGTAACAGTTTATTTACATAACAGTCATGACTGTATCTTAAGTGCTAAGATAATTGGATTATTTTCACTAGCAAGGGAACAGCTTTGTAAGCATCCATCATCCGAGAAGCATGCTACCAGATTTGACCTTTGGTGACCTCCCAGCTTTGTGCAAGGGAGAAAGAGAACTAAAATACTGGAAAATCAGGTTGGTGGCAGCAGAAAAAAATAGAAAAAGACAACTCTCTAAAAGGCTGTTAGCCCAGAAGGGAGGGTTCGTCGCCCCTTCCACCTCCTATGCACTTTGCTGCAGGAACTCCCATACCTTTTCCATTCCTTACTCCCAATTTGCTGCTGGGCAATCCACTTTCTCCTCCCCTTTGCCTTCCATTTGGAACAGCCTCTCTCTCCCGCCACTTCATATGTTTCCCTCCAGTCATTCTTTCAAACTTCGGATTAGACTCCTTTTCAGCCCTTCTTGCTCTTGCCCTGGCCCTAGCAAGTCTGTCCGAAGCTCAACTCTTTTTCTTTGGTTGTTTATGGCCTTTGTGCACGCTCCTCATTTACTCCTGATAGCCAGCTCTCTTTGAGTAATTCCTAATTCTTCCTTCTCACCTCCTCCTCTTGATCGCACTACAACTGTTGGTTATATTTGTTGTTATACTTGCAGTACCGCTTATCGACATTCTTGCTTAGGACATTGCTCTTTGTACATATTGCCATGGATTGTTATTGCCAATTTCTTCATTTCACTGTATTATTGTCTGTATCCATTCTTTTGTTTATTTTGCCTTGGTTGCTCATACTTGCCTGTATACTGTTTTATTATCGTTCATTGCAGTTTTGTGTTGTATGGATTTGTCTCTCTGTACCCTTGCGTCTCCCCCCCCCCCCCCTTCCCGGATTGTACCTGGAAATGAGCCACGGCTTGGTGTGCCTTTCCAGGTTAACACGTTTAAAAAAATATATAAAATACTGAAAGATAACAGGAGTTAAATAGATAAGAAGTGGAAAGGCTGCAGTGCTTCCCATCTGAAGCAGAAGTGCAACAAAAATTTTTTTTATTTTTCTAAAACGCTAGTTTCAGCAGTTAAAAATACTAGCATATCTGTCAGAGCTACATTTCTAGGTACCTCCTTTCCTGCATACAATTAACCTTGTTTTTCTATTTTTGCTCCTGACCACAGGTCTGTAATGCTATTTCCACGCCAAATGTGGCAGTCAACATTTTTTCTTCAGAAAAAAAAAAAATTAAAACATTTACAAAGTACTCATATTGTGGTGAAACTAGATAGTTTTACCACCAAACAAAATGGGAAGATGCCTGGAATCATTTGTAGGGGAAACATTTGTTCCCAATTTACTTGCCTTGTTGCTTTAAAGAGCAGCAGACAGCACTTTACCCCCAGGCAGCACATTAGAAGAAGTTGCCTGTTCAAGGGACAAACAGTCTGATATTTCCAAATATCTTGGGATATTTCTAAATAGATTCTTTCTAGTGACTGTACAGCGGTTCTGCAGGCAGGATATTTCTCCGGAGATATCACAGAAATTTCAGGAAGTAGCTGGCCATGTCAGTTGCTGCCACTGTAGTGAGGACTATATTTAATGATTTTTTTTAAAATAGATCTGGCAACAGGCTAATTTAGTCCTGACAGAAAGGCAACTCCTTCATATGAGTTGCCTTCCCGGAGGGTGTTGGCGCTTTTTAAAGCAGGTGCATTTATCTACATGTAGTCCTTGCACTACCATTATCTAGCTTATTGATTTGTAAAGTGCTTTGACATGCAGCATGACTAAAAAGGCCTATACAGTACAAACCCCCCAAAGTCTATTCTAAGAATACAGTTCATGAGATAGCCTTAATTCATTTGATATACAGCACCATTTATTTGACTAATAGGCTTGATAGTATGTAATTTTTCGGTGTACAGTAGATGGAAGTTTTTTCTCCAGAATGCCAATAAACTTTTTTGGGGACAGATCATCACTCCTGCTAGTTTATAACTTGTGAGAATTTTGTTTTATACAGGTAATGAAAATCCCGTTCGCACTGCACTGCGCACCGCTTGACTTTCATATGAGATTACAGTGGAGCAGCCAGGGATGGAAAATGGGCAGGGCACTGCAAATTAAGAGAGCTCTTCAAAGTAATTCAAATTTGACAACAAAATCAGTCTTTACGATGCGAATGCTGTTCCAGTAGGAGCATATTTTGAATATCAAATGTGTTATAAACTGAAAGTATTTCAAAGAAAGTGCAGTTTAAGGTATACTGGGAACTTTGCTCACAGGTGGCCTGATTTGAGCTCTCCATTACATGGGCTGTGCTGTGAAAGGGCCCTAGTGTGACCAAAGTACATAGCTCAGATTACTGGAGAGCTTTGCTTAACAAATAACCATGTGGTCAGGTCAGAGCCCCAGGTGACTCTGAGTTGCAGCTAGTCATGGTCGGCAATAACAGTAAATAATGTCTTAGGATGAGGTGGGGTTGTGTTTGTATGTTAGGCCTGGTATGAGCACCTGCTCTGCCACTGCTGGATAATATAAGGACAGCATTTGGCAACTGAAACAGTTTTCTTCCCCATAGGTACTTTAGGGTATTTAAGGTTTTAATCCCGGTCCCATCCCGCGCATCCCTGACCTGGTGCAGCGTGTGGAGGCAGCGTGCACGTCAAGCCCCTACAGGATGCCCCACCTACTAGTCATTCCATTACCCTATGCCTGCCACGGACCTCCATCCGGTGGCGGGACTGTCAGACGGCGAACACCTTGTCAGCACCCGGCGACTCGAGTTCATTCCCGAACCCGGGGTGGCAGGCATAGTGCGAGGTAAGGGGTCCAGCGCCTCAGCCCTCAGTACCACCAGGCCGGCTGGAAACAGTTATGTTTCAATTTGTAAATGGCAGTTTTCTTGCAAGGGATACTAGGACAGGAAGGAGTTGCACTCAGAGGTGCAAGGCCAGGGTTCGGCTACTGGGGCTTCCCAAGCCTTCTTAAAACACACACCGGAGCCAAAATGTTGCTGCACTCATATAGTAAAAGAGTGCACAAAACCAGTCCAAGGATCACAGGTAGTCCATGAAGTTCACAGAAGTGAAAAAAAGTTCATGCTAGTGCAAATCACACAAATGGCTAGGAACTGTGCACTAAGGTGGGGGACCACCATTCGGACGTCCCAGCACTACGCTTCCCAGGAAGCTCCAGTTGAGTAAAGCACAGGGGTGTCTGAACTGTGGTTCCCCCACCTTACTGCACAGTTCCAAGCCATCTGTGATTGGTACCAGCAATAAACTTTAATTTCTGTGACCTTCATGAGCTACCTGTCATTCTTTGGCTGGTTTTCTGTGCTTATTAACTTTGAGTGCAGATACATTTTGACCCTTCTTGCAAGGGATACAATTAGAAGGACATTGGAGACCCTCAAAAGTATTTTGTTTAAAGAGCAGGTTTTTTACTTTTTTAAAATTCTGCCCCTAAAATATATAGTGCAGTTTACCTGGCCCCAAGTGTAATTTAGTATGTTTTAATTTTCTGGTACCAGTATTAAGGGAGGGAAGGGATCATATTTAGGCTTAAAGAGCAACTATCATGCTCATTTCTACATTGCCCCCCAAGAAACACAAAAAACCCTTACCTGGCCCCAAATTAAATCCTGCAAAAAAATTTTTTCAAAAATGTCCTCATTTTGGAAGGGAAGGGATCATATGTTTGCTCCATGAAGCTCTGCCACACCTATCCCTTCCACTTCCTGGTACCTGTGCCTCGACTGATCCGCCCCCGATCCACCCCCGCGCTACCGCGTTTTGTGAGATCACTGTTTGAGTAGCGCGGGGGCGAGCGTCCATTGACTTGAGTGGGGCTGTTTTAAAAAGGTAAATTTGGGCAGTTTAGATGACCAGTTGGAATAAATCATGGCCACCACTTAAATAACAAGGGCCTTGTGGAGTCAATGGATGCTTGCCCCAGTGCTACTCAAACAGTGATGTCACAAAACGCGGTAGCACTGGGGCTGATCAGTCGAGGCACAGGTACCAGGAAGTGGAAGGGATCGGCACGGCAGAGCTCCACGGAGCAAAATTACGATCCCTTCCCTTCCAAAATGGGGATATTTTTGAACAGAATTTTTTGCAGGATTTAATTTGGGGGCAGGTAAGGGCTATTTTGTGTTTCTTGCAGGCGCCAGGTAGAAAGTTGTTCTTTAAGGAGATTTGGAGTAAAGCAGCAGAAGTCCTCTTTGGTGCTTGTTGGGCATGGAAAATTAAATAAGAAACATGTTTTGATTAGCAGCATCACTTTGCATACCCATGATGCTGTACATTGGTTTTGGGGCTTCAGAGACAGTGTGTGTGTAGCTTGCATTAGCACTTGTAAAGTAGAGGTCAGATTGATCCTTTGCTTCAAATGTTGGGTATCAGTCCAGAAAATCTGGATGTCAGAGAAGTTTGCTGGAGTATGTTTGTATTACGTTACAGAGCCAAGGGCTCTAGCTTGGTCGTCTTTCATATGGTGCCTTAAAATAAATTGACCTAAGGAGTACCTTTGTGCCTGTACTTCTTTTCTTGCCTGGCTCCATGAGTGCAGAGTTTCTACCCTTTGTATTACGTTACCTGACACTTTTCTGTTAATGATTCAGGTACAGAACTTTCAGTATATGGGATAAATGCTGATGCACTGCTTTTATTTATGTGCTTAAAATTCCTCAAAAATTCCACACGGGACTAATGTAGGAGGTTAGGACAAACCCTGGGTGTGGTTTGGAGAGAGAGACACACAGAAACCAAACTAATTGGATATTCTTTATTGGACTGGCTGCAAGTTAGAGCAGTAAGCTCTGAAATGAACTTGTTACATCCAGCAAAGCAAGGTTTGAAATTTACAGCCTCCACTTGGTATACTGCGTGACACTGAGCAAATCATGTAACCTCCTCAGTGTTCCTGGGTCACCCTTGTAAACAGGCCTTGTGCCTAGTGGGCCTTACCCAGTTACCAAAGAATAACAGTACTGTAATTAAAAAACATATATTCTCTAACACCCTGTTATGGGACCTACACATTGCTGCTGTTCCAAACTGCCTGTTCAGGTAACAGATAAGGGGATAAAGGAGTATTTTAGTAGTATGTTTTCATGAGTTACTCCCACTTTCTAATTTTAAGAACTTATTTCATACCCAGCACATTTTAAGTATATTTGCTTCATGTGCACAAAATTATCAGCACCATGCGATGTTAGCAGCAATGACACTGTGCATTATCAGAGTGGAAACAGTAGGGATGGAGACAGAAAAGAGCATCAGCTGTGTACAGTGCAGGAGGCATTGTCAAAAGTTGCCAAGTGATTGGCCGTAAAGGTTGCTGTAATGAGTCACATGACATGATAGCACTATATACAGCAGCATCAGGAAAATACAGTATCTCTAACTGCACAGCAGTACCAAGCAAGAAGTCAGTGACTAAAGGTGTCCGGTGTGTTTGAGACTAGGTGAAGAGGTGGGGGTCCGAGACTGGTCTACGGATGACATTACTTCCATATAGATGGAACTACTACCAGTCCGAAGAAGCTAGCAGCAAATAACTCCCAGTCCCAAAAATTGTCTGGACCTCTGCTGTTCAATATGCAACCTCCCTGTGTGTTGAGTGCCTAGGCATGGTTAGTGGCTTAGTTTTTCCTCACAAGTCATTCCTGAAGAGTGCAGAGTCGAAACATCATTTCAAACTTGTTTTCTGTTTGTTTTTTGGTTTTGTTCTGTGTCTAGCACACACACTCATGCAGCACCCTGCAGTTTCATCTTTTAGGAAGAATAAATACTTTGAAGTGTGGTTAATGATGCAAAGAATATGCCTGTTACGAATGTCCTCACGCTGGGTGCAAGGTTCAATGAAAAAATATCTTTCTATGACTCTGCCCTGACTGCAGTAAAAAGTATTTAAATAACATACCTATTTGAATATACACCAAGGAAATCATGTGCAATAAAACACCATCTAATTGACTCAAGCATGCTGAATGTCATTTCTAGTAATCCCTCTTCTGATAAAGCACTCTAACTCTTTAGCAACTCTGGAGAATATGATCCGGCTTATTGGGTAATACTAATGCCCCTGACGCAAATGAAAAAGTTGTGCAAAGAGTGTAATATAAATTAGATTTATGCAAATTTTGAGAAACTTGGAGCATTAATATTTATTGCTGCTGAAGGATTGTTTTGCTAAGCATTTTGATCAAAGGCATACTTCTTAAACTTTTGTTGCTAACTGTGAGTTGTTGAAACTCAAAATGTGTATTTTGGAAGGAAGAGTGACAAAATGTGACATGCATCAAATCCCTGAGCTGTAAGCTTAGTTCTATGTAGCACTTGCTGTTCTGGTGTTGCTTGAGCTTGTTTCTTATCTATTAACATTAGTTTTTGCTAAAAATATACCCATATATTGTAGGGGCAACACCTTCTGCATTTGGGACAGAATTGCAATAATGTTAGCTTGCACTGGGATTTTTACCCCAATTTCTCCACATTCTTTATCCCTCCCAGTTTATCAAACCCACCCCAGGTTGTGACGCAGCCTGCACACACATCATCCCTTTGGCAGGGGAGCAAGCTCCCTGGCCCCTCTGCCAGGGGTTCAGTGCAGTAAGAGTCGTGCAGTCCACCTCACCTTAAGGTGGTGGTGCTGCTCAGTACACACAGCATCTGAAAAGTGGAAAGCACACACAACTCATAGCAAGAATGAAAATTAAATACATTTATTGCCCCATAGAGATGCTGGGCTAGATACCCCTACCCAGGAGTCACTGTGACATTGCAGCTGCCACCATCTTCCCTCCCTGCTGATGAGTGCTACCATCAGCAGCACTTTCTTGGCCTGGGCGCCCGTTCTCCTGCCACTCCTGAACCTGAGTTACAGGCACGGCAGCATGATATTGGGCCACTGGACTGAGTACCGTTATTCTGAGAGATGATAATATTATGGTTAAAATACACTTTTGTTTTTCGTCTCCGTCATTTGTCTGTCCCTTTGTCATCAACCTGCACTTCTTCTGCCTGTGCCCCTCAAGACATGTCATCCACCTTCCCTAGGACTCTTTGCAGGGTCCCACACAGATTACCTCCTGTGCCAGGTCCTGAGGGGGTGGCCAAACCTCTCTGGAGCACAATCTAGACGTGGAGGGGCATAGTAGGTGGTGCAGGGCCTGAGAGGGACTGGAGGCTTCATTCAGCTGTGGTCGGCGATTATTTTCCACCAGGCTTTGTTTCACCCTGAGGACTCCCAAGCATGCAGTTGTGCATGAGTGTGCGTTCAAAGGCTTCCACAAATGTGTCTGCATGGAGGACGGGCCCAGAAGTCCATCTTCTTCCAAGTTGTGTGCTTTGAAACAACTGAGAAGCTGCGTGGGATATACTATATTGGACTAAATATTTGTAACTAATCTCTCTGTCTCTTGCTTACATCTGAGAGAAGTTTTCCTCACTTTTACAGAGGTATTGCTTTGTGTTTAATTATTTTAGTTTTTAATTCAGGAAGGGGTTTTCAAAACTGCTTATCTTGTCAGCATCTTCAGAAGGGCTGAAATAACTGCATATTTGATTTTCCTTTGTGGCTAACAAACCACCAGGCTGTTTTGGGGCTGGAGAGGTTTACCTGTGTCTGACTTGGATGTCTGGATTTTCTCTGTTTGATTAGCAGGGTATTTTCTCTGTCAAATTGTTGTGTAGGGTATCTTGCTGACAGGAAGGCACTCCATCGCAGTGGGTGAGAGCTTTTAGCTGATTGTTTTGTGAGGGCACAGTTTAGGCCCAACCCCTTCCCACCCTCACCCACCCACCCTGGAAATAGTTCCTTTATACCTGAGGTTCTGACATCATTTCCTCAAGAGTGCAAGGTGCATATCACTGTCATATCCTCTCTAGCACACTGCACTGACAATATAAGCATACGCATTGTATAATATATATATTTCTATATAACCAATCACACACGTGCACACACACACAAAAACAAACAAAAAAAAGTAGATAAACATGTGGGGAGTAGTGGAATGTAATGGCTGTGGGGCAGCAGTCTTCTGGGAGTCTTTCTGGAGGCTGAGATGCTGCCCTATTTGCAGACAACTCTCTGCCCTGAGGGAGGAAGTTCCCCGTCTTCAGGCCACACTGGACAGTAGTAAGGAAACCCTCCCCCAGGCCACACTGGACAGTAGGAAGGGAACCTACCCCATCCAGGGAGCACTAGGGCCACCACCACTACCTCAGAGGTTGCGAAGAAAGCACAGCAGTTGGACCACAGTGGGCTCAGGGAGGGTGAGGATGGTGGAACAGAGGCACACCCAGTCAGTTGTTCCACTCCACAATCCATACACCATTCTGGGGGAGCATAGCTCCCCTATGGATGCACCCACAGAGAAGACTGATGACAACTGTCACAAGGGAGGCCCACAGGAAGGAGGCAGAGGACACCACAGGGAAGGAAGCAGCTCCTGGTGGGGACTCGGTTATTAGGGTATAGAACTGGGGGAGCTGGGAAAACTGATAGGTGCCTGCCTGGTGCCATGGCTTGGAGGGACAGAAGCGCATCCTCAGGATCACGAGAACAGCTGCAAGGGAGTCTGAGCTGGGACGTAATTGTCCACCTAGGGACAAATGACTTGGCTCATCATGAGATTAGAGCAGTGCAGGAGGACATTGCAGAGTTGGGGAGGGGCCTAAGACAAGTAGCACACACAGTATCCTTCTCAGAGGTGCTGCCTGTCAAAGGCATGGGGGAGGCGAGGGTAATTAGCACCATGCAGTTTAATGAATGGTTGAAAAAATGGTGTGGCTTCATTGGGAACTGGGGTTCCACCTGGAGGGACACCAGCCTATACTGGCAGGATGGTCTGCATCTGTCCAGGAAGGGAACAAGTCTTTTGAGCAATCGGTTTAAATGCTTCATTGGCAAGCTTTTAAACTAGTCAAAGGGGGAGGCACTAATAAGCAGCAGGGAAATCCCAGCCTCTCCCTACAAAACAGGGTACTAAATGAAGAAAAGACCGAGGTAGAGACGGTCAGTGGGGGATGCTGCAACAGAAGGTAAAGCCATCAAAAATGGAGAGCAATGAGTACCAATGCCCGTAGTCTGGGTAACAAGCTTCCTGAATTAGTGGCCTTGATGGAGGAGGAACATCTGGATATCGTGGCAGTCACAGAAACATGGTACACAGAACCATGACTGGGATGTAAACATACCAGGATACACTATCTACAGGAGGGACAGGGAGGGTAAAAGAGGAGGAGGAGTAGCTCTTTACATAAGGGAAGGAATAAAAGCAACAGAACAAAAGGGTAAACAGGGAGGAGAAGAAGCACTGTGGGTAAATTTGGAGACCGGCAATGGCATCACAATCCGCACAGGGGTTGTATACAGACCCCCTTCTCGGGGAGGAAATGGACAAGGAAATGATAGAAAGTATACTTAGAATGGCAGAAAAAGGGGAGATATTGCTGATGGGTGATCTAAATATGCCAGATGTTAACTGGAGTGCAGTTGCAGCTGCCACTTCGAAGAGTGGAGTTATTTTAGATGCCCTACAGGGGGCATGCCTTAGACAACTAGTATTGGAGCCCACTCGAGAGGGAGCAATATTAGACTTGCTTCTCTCAAATGGAGATGGAGAGAGGATCACAGATGTAGAAGTGGGTAGCCATCTGGGAACTAGCGACCATCGAACAGTATGGTTCACAATAAACACAGCAATAGAGTCAAGCCATACAAAGACAAAAGTACTGGACTTTAGGAGGGCTGACTTTGCCAAAATGGGTGAGTGCCTAAGGAATGCACTAGCAAATGGGCAGGAAGGAGGGGTGGAAGAACAATGGGAAATAATAAAAACTGCCATCACAGAGGTAACGAGCCTTTGTGTGAAGCAAATAAACAAAACAAAACGATGTAAGAAACCACTATGGTTCTCAAAGGAAGTGGCAGTGAGGGTTCAAAGAAAAGAAAGCATTCAGGAAGTACAAGGAATCGAGAAGGAGCAGGACAGAGAACTGTATCAGTTAAAGCAAAGGAGGCTGGGAAGGCAGTCAGAACAGCAAAGGCCCAAACCGAGGAAAAGATAGCCAACTCAGTTAAGAAGGGGGATAAAACCTTTTATAGGTACATCAGGGAGCGAAGGAAGACCAAGGGAGGGATAGTGAGGCTTAATAAAGGGGAGATAGGGTGGGCAGAGGGAGACTGTGAAAAGGCAGAGATACTAAACAAATATTTTTGCTCAGTATTTGCAAATGAAGAAGGGGAGGTGCATAAAACAAACAGTAGAAACACTCTGGATACAGAAGTTGATACCAGCCCATTTACAGAAGAAAGGGTTCTGAAAGAACTCTTAACACTGAAGGTGGACAAAGCAATGGGGCCTGATGGGATTCATCCCAGAATTCTAAAGAACTAAGGGTAGAACTAGTGACACCACTGACTACCCTTTTAACAGATCATGGGAGGATGGGGTGGTACCTGAGGACTGAGGAGGGCAGATGTGATTCCCTTCACAAACGTGGGAGCAAAGCAGAAGCAGGAAACTACAGACCTGTTAGTTTAACCTCAGTGATAGGGAAAATGATGGAATCACTTCTGAAGGAAAGAATTGTTGAGTATCTAGAGGCCAGAGGGCACAGGACCCTAGGCAGCATGGATTCACAGCGGGAAGGTCATGCCAGGCAGATCTGATAGATTTCTTTGACTGGGTGACCAAAGTAGTAGATCAGGGAGGGCTGTGGACATGGCCTACCTAGACTTTAGCAAGGCATTTGACACAGTCCCACACAAAAGATTAATATACAAGTTAGCCAGCCTGGGAGTCGGTCCCAAGATGACAGCCTGGGTAAAGAATTGGCTGCAGAATAGGACACAGAAAGTAATAGTAAATGGAGTCCACTCAGAAGAAAGGAAGGTTACTAGTGGGGTACCGCAGGGTTCAGTATTAGGACCGGTCCTCTTCATTGTCTCTTTAAGTGACATTGCAGAAGGACTGGAAGGAAAAGTATGTCTCTTTGCAGATGACACAAAGATCTGCAACAGAGTTGATGCACAGGGTGGGGTGGAAAGGATGAGAAGGGACTTGGCAAGGTTAGAGGAATGGTCAGTTGTATGGCAGCTTAGATTCAGTGCTAAGAAGTGCAAGGTAATGCACCTGGGAAACAAAAACCCAGGGGGAGAGTACACAATGGGGGGTGAGATACTAACAGCAACAGAAATGGAAAGGGACCTGGGGGTAGTCATATCAGATGACCTAAAGGTAGGCAAGCAATGTGAGAGGGCAGCAAGGAGGGCTGGGGGGATACTGGGATGCATAGGGAGAGGCATCACCAGTAGAAAATAGGAAGTTATTATCCCTCTGTACAGACAGCTGGTGAGATCCCATCTGGAGTACTGTGCAGTTCTGGAGACCCAATCTCCAAGAGACATAGACAGGATGGAAGCTGTCCAGAGGAGGCAACTAAAATGGTGCAAGGTCTGCACGGAAGACACATGAAGAGAGACGAAAGGAGCTTAATATGTATAGCCTCGAGGAAAGGAGGGAGAGGGGACATGATAGAAACGTTCAAGTATCTCAAGGAATCAACAAAGTCCAAGAGGTAGCATCTTTCAAAAGAGGTGTGCAAGAACAAGAGGCACAATTTGAAGATAGAGGGGCTCAGAGGTAATTTAAGGAAGTATTTTTCAAGAGAGGGTTGTGGATGCATGGAGCGGCCTTCCGGAGGAGGTTGTGGAGTCAAAATCAGTGGTGGAAATTAAGCATGCATGGGACAGTCATAAGGCAATTCTAGGGGTTGGGGGTAGGAAGAAGTAGGCTGCTGGTTAACTAGGATCTGCAGCTTATCCAGTAGGTAGGGAAATGGGCAGACTAGGTGGGCCAAGCGGTCCTTATCTGCCGTCAAATTCTATGTTTCTGTTTCCATGTTTCTATAAAGGTGTGTGTGCCGACTGGGCTGCCATCCGGCCTCCACTGGGTGGCAGGCTAACAGGATGAAAGATCCCCTCCTCCCCAAGGGAAGAGAGCTGCCTTGGGATGATCGATCCTCCCTCCCCAGCTGACCCTGAGTGACTGGAGTCAATTGCCGAACCCAGATCACCGGCATGGCGAGTGATAGCGCTACCACTGCAGTATTGGGCAAGCCTCAAAATGTACTTTCTTAAGGTTAATGATTGTTCCTTGAGGTTCTTGCTCTAATACAGTAGCTGATTTTTTTCAATCCTGTATTGTATTTGTTGCCCACAAGACCACTGAACTGTATAAGTAGTGTAGTGGGTGCTGTTTGTGAAACCTATCAAACCAGTGCAGAGATTTAAGCTGTATATAAAGCAGTTGGAATACTGCCCTTTTTACACTTAATCCCTAAACACAACCAGGAGGTGGCATCAAACAACCATTCTAAGGCAGGCCAGGAGCAAAGCCCTGGGAAGCACTCCCATCAACCAACCAACCAAACAGAAAAAAACAAAATTACCACAATAAGGGGGAAGCATTCCGGGAGCACAGTTCCACAGGTGCTACTTCAGAAGAACTTGATGTTAAAAAATGACTGAGTAGCCCATCTAGTCTGCCCAACTGATTCCTATCTATTCTGTCTCCGCAGACCATATCTTGTCTCCGTCGACCCTTACCTCCCAGCATCCTATTAAAAGTTTGATCAAGGAACTTGACTTCCGATCGATCATTTCTCCAACTGAAAAATGCACAGAGGCCAGTGCCCCACTGGAAAATTAAAAGCTGCCACTTAGATGGCCCATCATTTGTATATTTTCATTTAGTCTTTCGTTTATTTAGAACATTAGTTCTCCGACTTTGTCATAGTGATCCTTCCCCTTGCCAAGGAAAAGATCTTGGGCCTCCCCCAAATACTGAAATAATCTTGGGCCTCCCCATTGAACAGATTCTGGACAGAGTCGCCAAGCTCACGGCAAAACAGTCCACCATGTCCAAGATGGCCACTGTGCAGTCACACATATGCAACTACTCACGCATGTGCACTAAACATCGGTGGCCATCTTGAGCATGGTAGGGGACTGGCAACCGAAATAGTGTGCAGGCGGGGAGTTAGTGGACTGTTTTGGAGTTGCGAAATGGTCGCACTGCAACTCCAAGATGGAACTATTCTTCAGTGTCCTTCCGATGGCTGATTTTTAGAGCTACTGCAGGACAGATGTAGGCTGCCTACTGCAGCCTTAAAAATAGCATACTTCTCACAGCTGATTGCTCAACGGCTGTCAAAGCACCCTTTGGCCAAGGAACAGGTCGGGCAGATTGAAGGCTTTTCGGCTCCACTGTTGACCTAGTTGACCTCTGCTTCAGTCGACAAAGCAGTCAAGATTTTTCTCGACCCAGTCGACTGGTTTTCTGATGAGGCCAAGGAGTTGACCTTGCAGAGGTTAATGCTCCTGATCCTCACTCAGGAGGATGTGGACAGATAGTGACCCTGGTCATTCCTTCTATGGAGCAACCTCCACCTGGGTTTGGGTCTTTGCCGTTGTTGCTAAATGTTGGTAGGTGTGTAATCTATGACCAACCGAGGATATAGTCGAGGCATTCATGCTCTCGATCCTGCTCAACTGGGAGGCACCACTGTTAGCACTCCTTGTCCTTCTCATCCTAGGGTGAGGAGAGACATTGGTGGAAGATGGACTGGTGCAATGAGGAGTTCTTTTGGCAGCAGTGGGCCATTATGGGGCAGGGCTCTACTCCAAGGACCTCTAGTTCCCTGGCTGCCACTAGTGGTTACCTTACTGGTCCTAGTTCCATATGTGCTCCCCACCCCTCCTTCTCTGTTGATTAGGGTGGATGCACCACCCCGACAGCCACCAGTCAGCGCTTTGATGAGGGAGGCCAGCTGCTCGGCTCCCAGCTGGCCAGGCCAGTTGGTGGTTCAGATTGCCCCAGATGAAGATTCATGCGAGGTAAGTGGTTCACAGCGGCCGAGGGCTGTCTTTGAGGAGTCATTGGAAAACTTTGATCAGGAGTCCATGGTCTCCTCAGGGCCTGAGCTGTTTGACTAGGGCTTGGTTGAGGAACTTTCTACCGACCATGGGCTGGTGTCCTTTGGTGGGCTGCTCCAGCTTCTCAGTGTTCACGTCAATCCCTTTAGAGCCAGTTCAGAAGAGAGCTAAGAACCCTCTCGTGGACATTTTGGACCAGGATGAATTCCAGGGGTTGCATTCCCGGTGGTTGAGGCCATTTTGGGGCCGGCCTTGGAGCTTTGGCGGCATCCAGCATCCTACCTGTCACCTTCGGCCTGCATGGTCCACAAGTACACAGTCCCTATGGGCTCCCTTTCAGGGTTTTTGGACCACCATTTGGCTGAAGGTCTGGCCCCGGATTCGGTGTTCCATAGATGTGGACACCGGGGGGGACATGGACAAGCCTTCGGACAAGGAGTCCTGTAAGACTGACAGTGGCACAAAACAAAATGTATGGTATGGCTACTCTGGGTCTCTGTAAGTCTAACTGTGCTGTCATGATGGCTAATTATGGTTATTCCCTGATAAGAATCATTGATGTGGTCCTCCCCCACCTCTGTCCAGAGCAGTGGATGACTGTGGAGCTCATCAGAGACCACAGTCAGTCATTGACTAAACATAGCTCCAGACAGCCTTGGACGTGGTTGACTCATGGGCTCATGCAGTGGCAGCAGCTGTCTCCATGTGTTGCAGAGCTTGTCTTTGTTTGTCCATTATCATGGTGGTGGTGGACACCCAACAGATATTGGCCGATGTCCCTTTCCTGGGCACCAACCTCTTTGGCCCTGTGCTGGAAGTGCATCTCACTCAGATTGAGAAGACCAGCACCACCCTTGACTCTGTGACTTTATCCCAGAAGGACCAGAAGATGAAGCCTGAGAAGCAGCTTTTCAGTATCGGTCCTTTCTGTTGCAGTCTCCCCTGCAGGGGCTGTTTCAGAAGTCCAGGGGCCTAAAAAGGGGGAGGAGGGCAGGGGTTGTGGTGCTCATTTGGCAGCAGTCCCTGGTGCCCCTGCAAAAGCTACACAGTAATGGGTTGGGGAGTATCGTCCCTCTACCTGTCGTGTCCTCGACTACTGTCCCAGTTAGAGGCCAGCTACATCACTTCTTGCCAGGTTGGTCCGCTAGCACAGTGGACAAGTGAGTGTTGGATCTAGTGGGCAGAGCACTATCTCTAGACTTTGATGCTTTCCCGTCCTGCCGCCACCACGCATCTTGAGAATCTGGCGTGTCTCAGGACATGCTGCACACCCTCAGGGAGGACACTGCTCAGCTCCTTGTGAAAGGGACAGTAGCCCTTGCCCCAGATGCTCTGGCCATACTGGGTTATGTGTTCAGATACTTCCAGATCCCAAAGTGGCTGAGGGGCTGGCACACCATACTGGATCTTCACAATGTTAACCAGTACTTGTGGAAGTGCAAGTTCCAGATGGTCACTCTGAGCACATTATACTATCCCTGGAACAGAACATTTTGTTTCCTGGACCTCCAAGATGCGTCGTTCTGCATTCTTGGCCAAAGGTTCCACTGCCAGTACCTCAGTTTCCAAGCAGAAAGGGTCCTGAACTAGTTCCAGGTCATGCCTTTTGGCCCCTCCTCTGCTGCAAGGGTCTTCACCAAATGCATGGCAGTGGTGGCGGCCGACCTACGGCGCCTGGGGTCAGAGTGTACTCCTACCTGGACGACTGGTTGTTGGTAGCAGGTCCATCCAAAGAGGCCATGAAGAGATCCACAGACCTGGCTCTCCTGACCTGCCAAGACTTGTGTCTGCTAGTCACACAGACAAATCCGAACTGTTACTGAAGCAGGTAATTGGGTTAATCAAGGCAGAACTAGACTCCCTGCAGGCCAAGGCCTACTTCCCAGCGGACTGGGCATGGGATCTTACCTCCTTTGCCCAGTCATTTCAGGTTGGACTCTTGTGCCCTGCCCAGGATTTTCTACAGCTGCTGGGGTACGTGGTATTCTGCACCAGCGTGGTCTACTGGGCCCACTGGCAGATGACCCACCTTCACTGGAGCTGGCCAGCACCTAATCACTTGGTCCAGCCAATCACAGTGACCCAGCCAGTGTGGGATGTCATGCAGTGGTGGCTGGTCTGGGAACAACTGGAGGAAGGAATCCCGTTTGTCTGCCCAGAGCTGACTATCACACTGACAACGGATGCATCTGTGATAGGTTGGGGAGCACATCTGGGTGGTCACATGGCCCACGGGTTCTGGTTGCTTGCGAAGTCCAGTCACAACATAAACCTGCTGGAGCTACATGCAGAGTGCATTGCTCAGATGGAATTTGCTCCACTAGTCAGGGGTCCTGTCCAGATGGACAACACCATAACCATGTTTACCTGAACAGACTGGGTGGCACACACTCCCTTCCCTCGTGTCGGGAGACGCGCCGCACCTGGACCCTCGTGCATAGCCTGGGCGCCAATCTTCTGGTGATTCACATCTGTGGGGAGAACAGTCAGCTAGCAGATTTCTCTCAGCCAGATAGGGGAGACATCACGTGAGTGATCTTTGAATCAGTAGGTGGTGAACCACCTGTCCTCTTTGTGGGGCTCACCCATGGTGGACCAGTTTGCTTCCTGGGAGAATGCCAAACTGAGGCTGTTTTGTACCTGCCCCCCACAGTCCAAGACGGTGATGGGAGATAGCTTTGCAAGGCCCTGGACCCCTGCCCTTGTGTATGCCCTTCCACAGAGTACTGGTCAAGGTCAGAAAGGACAAGGTGTGGATGCTCCCAATACCTCCAGACTGGCCAGTGCTGTTCTGGCACCCAGATCTAATCGGCCTCAGCAGCAGGTCTCCATGGCGACTGTCTCTTCACCCAGACCTGCTGACTTGACTTAAGGAGACAGTCCTGCATCCAGACCTTCAGTCTCTGCACCTCAGGTGTGGTCCTTGAGAGGCTAGAGTTCCAGGCATTGGATCTTTCCAAGGATGCCCTCCATGTCATGGAGGCCTCCAGGCAGGAGTCTACTTGTAAGGTGCTATGCCTTTAAATGGAAAAGATTTTCCATTTGGTGCCAGGGCAAGGTGCTAGATCCCTTGCCTGCACTATGGCTTGCATTCTGAACAACCTCTGGTCCATTCCATAGATGGGACTGTTAGAGACGACCCTTAAGATGCACCTGGCAGCCATCTCTGCTTACAGGGTGCAGGGCCAGTATACCGACAACGGTCCAGGAGAAGACAGTCAGGCAATTTTTCAAGGGCCTTGACTACTTATCCCCTCTGGTGTGTAAACCACCTCCACTGTGAGACTTACTGCTGGTCCTGGTTATGCGCATGGGCAAGCCTTTCGAGCCGATGCACAGGTGTGAGTTGCCCCACCTGTCATGGAAGACTGCCTTCCAGGAGGAGATCACGTCTGCCAGAGGGACTGGGGAGCTCCAGGTACTCTTGGTGTACTCCACTATTTGGTCCCCTGAAAGGACGAAGTCATCCTTTGCCCCAATCCAAATTTCCTCCCGTTGGTGATATTAGCGTTTCACCTTAACCAGGTGATTAACTTACCAGTCTGCTTTACCAACCCTACTTTGGAGGCTGACGACAGACTCCATACCCTGAACCTGCGGTGGGGTCCTCAGCCTCCAACTGAGTGAGGATTATAGGAATATTCAGTCCTGGGTAGCATCTCACAAGTTGGTCCTCAACCTAAAAAAAAACTCAGGCCATGCTTTTTGGGTCATCGGCCAAGATCAAGGCCTCCCCATCCCTCTGTGTGTCATGGTGCAGACGGTGCTACCCTCCTAACCACAGTCTCCATCAAATACCTTGATGTGATGCTTGACCCCCCAACTTGACCTGGGGTGCCATATCCTAAATGTATGCAGAGCCATCAACTGTAAACTGGGTCTTGCCTACAGAGCGAAGAAAACTCGGACGTCTGCTGCTCGTTTGGTGTTGGCCAGAGGTGTGCTTCTTCCCTCGCTCTGCTATGGCCTTCTCCTATTTACTCGCACCTCCAATGACAAACTTGGCTGGCTCTCCCCAGCCAATCACATGAACTTTGGGTTGGGCTGCTTCGTGGGCAAGGTGATCAGAACCGCCCCTGGACTGACGGAGCTCCTCAAAGCTGCTGACTCCTCCTCCTACTCCCTGGGTCCTGGGGTGCTCAAAGTTCCCCATACCCAAATGGGGGACAAGGACTTCGCTTCATGTGCTCTGAGGCTATGGAACTCCCTTCCCGCTCATGTTCACTCTTCCGCCTCCCACCTGTGCCTCCGGAATTCCCTGTGGGGGCGCCTGAAGCTTGCTTCTGCTTGCAGGTGTCCTAAGCCACCATAGCCAGTCTCGGACCTCTAATCTGGGCACACCTAGGCATGGGTTCCCTCTTGTAAGCACTACCAGTGCTGCCTACTGTCCTTTACTCTGAGATGCATGCGATGTGCTTGTTTACTTGTTCTGGAATTATGGAATTGCCTATAATGTGGCTCTGTTTAAAGATCTTTTATACATTGTTACTGCTTTTGCCTTTGTATGTGTGTGTCTAGTTATTCTTATGTGTATGTGTGTGTATATGTGTGTGTGTGTGTGTGTGTGTGTGTATATATATATATATATATATATATTCTATTACTGCTTACTGTAGACTATGTGTTCACCTGGTTCCTTTGTCACTCTGTACATTACTCTACTTGTGTTATATTCCCTGTTTGATCCTGTATTTTCTTTGTACTCTTCCAGGTTGTACCTGAAAATAGGCATATTACTTGTCTAGTGTACCTACCTGGTCAACAAAAGCTAAATAAATAAATATTATGTGGCGCGTATGGCTGGAGTTTAGGGACAGGCTAGCCAACTGTTTGTCATCCATGCTGAAACCGTGCCTGGCAGTGGCAGACTGGCAACACAGTGGATGATTACAAGGTGGATCCCATCTTGCATTAACCTCTGCTGTAGGTTAGCTGGTTGGGAGCCTCCCATTGGGATTAGGGCTCATCCCACCAGACATACCACTCCTCAGTGTGGCTGCTTTCAAATATGTACCCATACAGATCATCAGTATGGCTGCTACCTGGAAGTCAGCACACAGCTTAATTTCTCATTACCACTTTGACTTCGAGTCACACGTGGACACACATTTTGGGACCTCAGTTGTCCAGTCTCTGTTCACCAAGTAGAGTTGCACACCTTGCCCCCTCCTCCCAGAGTCTACCAGTGTATGGATAAGTGAACAATATCCATGCCCCGGAAGAATAGGTTACTCAACTGTAACCATAGATCTTCTACAGAATGGTCTCTTGCAGTAAGTCATTACTTCTGGGAGTATCCAGAAGATGGCGGCATAGCACGGCAGCTTCTTCTAGCAGTTTTCAGCAGGGACCACCCACACATGACATTACATCCTGCTTCCTATATGAGTGTGGGTGGTCCCTGATATCCTTTGTTCATTTTCCCGCCATCTTCAGCTCGCGCAGCAGATAGTTCAACTTTTGTGTAGCAGTTCAATGAGAAATTGGATTCAGACGAATGTCTACAGATTCTTCATCCAAACAAGCCGTATTTCGTTCCTGTCGATGTGGTAGGAAGATTTATCATTTTGACAACCATCTACTTTGTGTGAGATGTTTGGGGCCTTCACACAACGCTAATTCCTGCGAACGTTTAGAATTTAATCCTACTGCTCGTCGACAACGGGTGCTTGAGATTCATCGACATATGGAAGAGCAGAAAATGTCTCTTTCTGAGAACCAGGGGGATCCATACCAAGGGCTTCCCAGCCACAGGCTGTCATGCTGGGCGGTCAAAGGAGAGGGCTATACCCTCCTGCTCACAACGTCCGTCAACGGCTGCCTATTCAAAGGTTATACTGTAGACGAGATGTCTGGAACATGCTTCCTCATCGACGAGAGCTCCTCTCTCGTTGACGTCCAGTCAAAAGCATGCTTTCTCATCGATGAGAGAGAGAGACAGGCTTTTGCCATGGTTCTTCGTTGACAGGGGCTCCTTTCCTGTCGATGATAGGTCGACAGCATGCCTCTCCGTCGACAGGAGCTCTTCTCTCGTTGATGGTTGATCAACAGTATGCTTCTCCATCGACGGGAGCTCCTCTCTCGTCGACTGTGGGCTTTGGACAAGCTTCCTCGTTGTCGTCGATGACTAGTCTATCGTCGATGATGCTTGCCTCTGCCTTAAATGCAGTGCAGGAAATACCTGCTCCGTTAGCGGTGTTCTTTGACCCGTCGTTGATGCTTTCAGGCATCTTTTCAGTAACTAAACCCATGGTTGCTCCGTTGATGGGGTCTTCTCCCTCGTCGAAAATGGCAGGTTCTTTTCATGATAATGCCTCAATGGGATCCTTTATAAGGACCCAACAACCTCAGGGTAAGCCGTTGGCTTTTGCCCTTCATCATGCCCCTCCACCAACACAAGTGGGCTCATACAGAGGTCAACCAGATAGAGACCGGGTCCCTGGTTACTACCACCCAGGTTCTAGACCTGCCTATACTGCATGTCCTGTTCCTTCCATTATTCCTATTGTGCCCGGACTAACCACACCCCTTACCCCTCCCCCTTCCCAGGAACAGGAATTCCAAAACAAAATCGTGCAGCAGGTCTTGCACAGCTTACGTTGTGCCCTCCCTTCCAACCCAGGGTGGGGGGATAGACCCTCTCCATCTCAAACATGCCGTTGCATTGACAACTCTGACATTGAGCCTGCATACTCTCCTCCTCCTCACATGGAGGATTACTCAGAGGACTAGGAGATGCATGGAGATCTCCCTGATGATTTGGATGAGGAGTGCCCAGCCCCTGCTTTTCAGGGACAGGGTTCACCTTTTTCAGCTATCTCCTCTCTGGACGAAGACTTGCCTTCCCCAATGGCCACCTCTCCTCCAGATGATGCCACCTTTAGCGATGCGATGTTACAAATACAAAAAGTGATGGGATTTTCCACTACAGAACATGACTAACAGCGTAAGGATATGGCAGATTATTTAGAGCTGCCAGAGGAACCAGCCTTAGTGATCCCACCACTAATCCCTACATGTCAAAATGCCCTATTAGCTACCTGGCAGCAGCCTTCAAATATATCAGCGGTTCCTCACAAGGCTAACTGACTATACCAGTCTCCTTTAGACCACCCATTCTTCTCCACTATGCCTGAGGCTGATTCGGTGGTCATTACTGCCGCTCATGATAGGTCTATGAAACGTAAACACTTGAGCTCCTTGCCTCCAGATAGAGAGTCCTGAAAGATTGATTACCTAGAGAAAAAGGTTTTTTCCCCAGGTACTATAGATGTCCGTATGCTTAATTTTATGGCCATATGGTTAAATATCAGTGTACCTTGGGGACCTCTATCATAGAAGTGGTCAATAAGCTCCCTCCTTCCCAGGAGAAAGACCAATTACTGGCCATGATTACTACTTCCAATTCCATCTTCTGCCACCTTCTCAGGTTGGGTTATGATGCTGTGGATACTTCTGCCTGACTCTCAGCCACTGATGTGGCTCTGCGTCACATGCTTGGCTTCTTGTGTCAGGATTTACACCTGACATACAACATAAGATAACTAATGCACCCTTTAACGGGTCCAAACTATTCAAGCCAAGTACACAGACTCTCATAGAGGACTTACAAGCATCTGGAAGAACCCTTCGTATGGTCCAAGGGCTGTATCATAACCCCCAATCAACCCACCGTGCTCGTTTTATCTCCTGCTCCTGAAAAAGAGGAAAATATCAAAATTCTAACAGAGTTGGATGCAGAGGACGAAACCAACCTACAAGAGGTGCTCTCTCTGCCACCCCAGGCTCCCTTGCCCGCCCCCTGCGGCGGCCGGCCAGCCTGTTGTTCAGTGACCCATCTTGCCTCTCCCCCCGCCTCTTTGACCAGGCCTCGGAGGTAGTAGGGTGTCGTTTTGCTTTCAATCTAGAGGCTTGGTAGACGATCGCTTTGGACAAAGCAGTGTCAGTGGCTCAGTAGGTAGCACACTCGCCTCTGAGGCCGGGAGATCAGAGGGCTGTGGGTTCAGTTCCCACATCTGACACTTGGGTTAATATCCCAGTATTGACACTGTAGTGCAGCATGAGAGGGGTGCTGCACTTCTGAGGTGCTGTCTTTCAGATGAGACGTTAAACCGAGGTCCCATCTGCCTGGATTGGTGGTAGTTCAGGTGGATGTTAATGATCCCATGGCACTTATTGAAAAGAGCAGGGGAATTTCCCCAGTGTCCTGGCCAAATTTCCCTCATTCACTAAAAATACCACCAACAGCTTAATCTGGTTCAAGGTCAGTTGGCATTCATCTGTATCCCCCTCCCCCCGGGGTCATGCCTGAAAATGGGCAGGATTTGTCTAGTGCACTTACCCGGTCAAAAAAAACGAAATAAATAGTAATAAATAATAAATAGGTAGACCCAAGGTCAATGGTCCACTCTATCCCATATCGATCTCCTAGAAATGAGAGCAGCCCATCTTCCCCTTCAGGTATTCCTACCCTACCTCAAGCCAGGACCGTTGCTGCTTCAACCAGAAAACACTGGAGTAGTTTCGTACCTAAACAGGCAAGGGAGCACACACTTGTGCACCCTTTGGAGGGAATCCATTGCAGTCTGGCAGACAGCAATCTGACAAGGACTGACACTGACAGCTGTCCATCTTCCAGGATGGTGCAATCAGTTAGTGGACAGACTGAGTCGTCAGTCGTCTGCTCACGAATGGACAGTTCATGAGGATGTCCTACGCAACATCTTCATGCTCTGGGGGACACCACAGCTGGATCTGTTTGCCTCCCCAATCAATCACGGGCTCCCCAGTTACTTCTCCATTATCCTGAACAACAGAGGAAGGTCTATCGATGCCCTGTCCCAATCCTGGACAGGACTTTACTTGTATGCTTTCCCTCCCATCACGCTCCTTCTAAAAAATCTGTTGAAACTTCAACTGGAGCCAGCCACCGTGATACTAATAGCACCTCTGTGGCCTCGGCAACGGTATTTTCTTCTCCTCCACCAACTGTCGGTGCAGGATCCCATTCCTTTGCTGACCAGACTTCCTGACCCAGAATCAGGGTCCCTCCTACATCCCAGCCTCAAGACGCTACGTCTTCGTGCCTGGCTCCTGAGGACACATTTATAAATAGATTACGGGTGTCCTCTTCCATTGCCAATATCCTATTAGCTTCTAGAAAGCCGTCAACTAGAGAAACGTATAACTCCAAATGGAAAAGGTTTTCCATATGGTTGGCATCTCATAACATGGACCCTTACTTATGTCCACTTATGACCATGTTGGACTACCTTGCCTCCTTATGAGAGTCTGGCCTCCGCTATTCTTCTGTCAGAGTTCATTTAGCAGTCATTTCAGCTTTTCATGAAACTCTGGATGGTAGGTTGCTCTATCAGCATCACTTATCCAAAATGTTTTTGAAAGGAATGCTTCATCTGAAGCCTCCGATCCGAAGACCCACACCTCTGTGGGATCTTAATTTCATTATAGAAAAGCTCACTCTCGAACCATTCGAGCCTGCAGCCACTTGTGAACTTGTTTTCCACGAGAGAAAACTATTATTCCTGGTAGCTATTACTTCCGCTCTGCATATCTCTGAGCTCCATGCCCTTAACGTGTAGGGAACCCTACTTGATTTTCCATAAAGACCGGGTAAGTACTCCATCTAACCCTTCCTTTCTACCGAAAGTAGTGTCTGAACAGACCCTAAATCAATCCATGGAACTTCCAGTATTTTTCCCAGAACATTCCAAACAGGGTGAGCATCTGTTACATCTAATGGATGTTCACTGTTTCTTAAGATGCTACACTAATTGTACGAAGGACATCAGAAAGACGTCTCAATTATTTGTCACCTTCGCCTCCGGCAGAGAGGGACTTCCTGTTGCTAAAAGGACTCTGTCCTCATGGTTAGCAAACTGTATCACATTTTACTACAGAAAGTACAAGAAGTCTCTTCCCGGTCCAGGCCCATTCCACAAGAGCCATGGCCACTACTGCAGCATGTTTCAAGGGTGCCTCCATTTCAGAACTCTGTAATGCGGCCACGTGGTCCACTATCCACACTTTCACTCGCCACTACAATTTGAATGTGGCTTCGAGACGTAGGACGGCATTTGGCTGTGCAGTCCTACAAGGTCTCTTATCATAATTGTCCACCCTTCTGGACACAACTGCTGGGTAATCTCCCAGAAGTAATGACTAACTGCAAGAGACCATTCCGTGGAAGATAGTGCAGTTATGTAAGATCTTACCATAACAGTAGATCTTCAAGGAATGTCTCTTGCAGTAAGTATAATCCCTCCCTCCTACCCCCTCTTTTTGTGACTGAGACAAATTCTTTATGCTCCACAGAAGTAGGAGTGGGATCCTTGGATCCTCTGTTTCACCTCTTATCTCGCTTTATGAGCTGAATCCGGCGGTGGAACAAAGGCTACCAGAGACCACCCACACTTCTGTAGGAAGCAGGATGTGATGTCATGTGTGGGAGGTCCCTGCTGAAAACTGCTAGAAGAAGCTGCCGTGCGACAGCGCCATGTGCTGGATACTCCCAGAAGTAATGACTTACTGCATGAGACCTTCCTTGAAGCTATACTATTACGGTAAGATCTTGCGTAACTGCACTTTCTAGGAGTGGTATATGGCTCACATCCCACACAATCCACCCGGCCTCTCATGGCAAGTGGCACCTGATCCTGCTTCCAGTGTGTAAGATCTGAACTGGTGGGGTGGAGTCTGGGGATATATCCACCCTGGTGGTGGGAGGAGCGTAGCTTAAAGATGTTCCAGTCAGTCACCACATTCTAGTGGAACTGCCAGTGTGGATGTGAACCAGGGGTGTATTCCGGCATTTCAGATTTGTACACCAACCTGCCACACTGCTACCCCCCACTGTTGTTCAAGCCTGCTCCCCCCACCCCCAATGACTCTAGTCCAAGGTTCCTGGCTCCATTCAAATGATTCCCACACTAGACCTGCTGTCTGTGTGCGCTGCTAGTGTGGTGCTCGCTGCCTACTGGTAAACACCACTGTCTGCACCATGAGTCCAAGACCATGGCAGAAATTTCTTTTCTGTCCCCTGCAGGTAGGCATATTTGCTCCACTTGCCACTCCACATGAAGTCTTAATTCTTCTAGCTGGCTCCGAGTCTGTTCTTCCGTCTGCTGCACCTCAGTTCTTCTACTGCTTCTCTCACTCCCAGTACATCTGAACTAATAGTATGGCTTCTAACTTTGCTGGGGTATTTAAACTCACCACCTCAGACTTGCCACACCCCCTACTAGATGCCACAGCCAATCACTATGCAGGTGGACCATGCAGACCTAATTGAGACCTTCAGCTTCAAAGTCCATGGTCCTCTCTGCCAACCCCTCCAAGACAAAGCTGAAAGAGAAAAGAAAAAGCCTGTGAAACCAAACAAAGGAATTTAAATGCGATGGACTAGAGAGGGCAGAGCAGTGCTGGCCAGCCTGTTTGCTACCCCCTGTTACTAAACTTGGTATGCCATGGCTTACTTGGAGTATCAGTAGCTACACCCTTGATGTGAACCGTGTACCAGTTCTAGAACTACGGTTACAGGTGAGTAACCTATCCTCTATCTGCATTGGGAGGGAGGGAGGAGGGAGGGAGGGAGGGTACTAACCAGAAATCTTATGATGCTATCTGGCAAATGTTTTTAAATTCATGTGTACTTTATATGACACTTGGATTAATTTGCCAAAAAAAACAAAAGTACCTACATATTCCTTTAGCAAGAGATGCAACCATAAAAAAGATAAATCATCCCAGTCTCCGGAGAAAGTACAGTAATATAAATTTTCACATGATAAATATTTAGCATTTTCTTTTAATTGGATCAGCCTGCATTAATTATTATAAGTGGAGCATTTCTTTTAAATGAGTGTAATATTTTGTTCCAGCTGCAGCCTAATGTAGTAAAGAATGGTTCACTGATGTTGAAGACATTAATACAGATTGCATGCTGCCCACTGTAGTATACAATACGAAACTGATAATGCCATTGTGATGAAGTGTTCGCACAAAAACCAGCATTCGCTGCTTGCAGAAAAACAATTAAGCCACTCTACATCCCGATCTCGCAGACTCAAATCCACTCAAAGTGACTAACATTCATTATGCGTGGTGGGGACGCCAGAGAGTGGCAGTCGAGACGGCAAAAGTTCATAGCATCTGCTCAGCTGGGAAATCTACATACTAATTTAAAACTGTTTTGAGTTACTCAGATAGTTTTTTTTTTGCTCCCTTGTTGGAGCATTGGTAGCAGAATACACGGTCTAAGTTTCAGAATGCTGGATGACCCAAATACAGCTGTACCAGGCCCTTCACAAAGCAGCAGCTGTATGCTTTAGCCCTAGTAGCAGTGGGAGAAATAGCAGTGTAGGCGATCTTGAGGACAGTCCAAGCCTTGGACCAAAATTGAGTCCATACTTGTGTAATTGCAGAGTTGTTTTTCATTTATGGACACCATACAAGAGAAAGGGAATGGGGCTGAGGAAAAAGGTATGAAAGGATTAAATGACCAGACTTAAAAATGTTCCTTTTGGAGTGAGACTGAAGGATCCAACTTAAAAACACTCCTGTCAGAGTGGGTCTTGGAAACTTTAAACTTGGAGTTGGGCATTACCAGTAAAAAAATAAATCCCTACAGGGTCGACCCTTTATCCAAGCTGACAGCTGCACACAACCATAGGACAGTGATCATGGTCTCTGACAGTGTGGCAGAGACCCTTTTTTTTTTTTTTTTTTTACAGGTAGCCCTCTCCTTAGTCCCACTGCAATATTATGAGCAACTGGTTCATCTCTTTTCAAATCTAAGTTTCACAACTAGATCTCGTAGGAAGAAATGCAACAGCTTCAGCCAGCAGCTGAGATTTCTGGAGATTATGTACTCTTTCCTCTTGTCAGCATGCCTCCACATCAGTATGGAGGGAAGGTCTTTCAAGTTTCAAGTCCCAAAGAAGCTGGGAAGTGGAGCACGAAAACTCCTAAGGAGTTTGAAAAACAGAGCCCGGACACCTCAGAGGACAGTGATTAAAAACACAAGGAAATCCATATATAAGCAGCTCTTTGAATATAAATTGCTTTTGGCATCAATTCTACAAATGTCTGTTTTTCTTTTTCACTAAATTTATTCCTTTGAGTCTTGATCTGGTGGGAACTGTGATTTTGCAGGGCAGATGCCCACTTTAAGATGCTTTATAATGTGTTCGTTATGTAACCCCCCTGCAAATGGGGGTTCTCAAAAGACTTCCAGGAGCTTGCTTGAATGCTCCAAGCCTGAATGGTGTTTGGCGTTTAAGCCATTTATCAGTGAGTGTTTTTAGAACCTCTGGTACTGTCTCTTTAAGAGCTGTCTGCTTGCAGACATAATTAGTTTGTATGGGGGATTGTGTGTTTCTTTGATTAAGTACCACTCGAGCTGCTGCCAATTCACTCCATTTTGCAGTCACTAGGAGTGCAAGGGAACCTATCTGAAAGATGTAACTGTTTGCCAGAAATTATTTAGAGTAATAATGAAATTACAGTTTGTCTAACCTGCTTTCTTTGCAGTCAGAACTGTGTCTGTTAGTTCCCATTCTAGTTTTGAACTGCTGAACTGGACCAATCAGTGTGGGGTATGCTAGCTCTAAAATGGTGCCTTGGACGAATCAGAACTTGGACTCATAATCTGAGCCAGCCACAAGAGGATTGTATGGGCAGTGACTCTGGGAGATGTAGTTTAGACTTCAGTGCCTTTTTGGACCAACAGCAGCAGTCTATTGTGAGTGACAGCCAATCCAGTCAAGAACTGGGAGGAACTCAAAGGAAGTGCCCGTTTTGTCGGTTGGAGTTTCAGTTGAGCTTTGGCAGTGAAGAAGGAAGGAGCCCTGTGCTTTTTCAGTGTGCAGTTTTAGTCAAAAAACGTGTGTAAGGCCCAGAGTTCCGGTCTGCAACTTGTTAGGACTGAATCCGTCCTGTGAAAAGAATCAAAGGATCTCTGAAGAGTAGAAACCAGGCTCACCCTGTAGAAGACTGGAGGAATTGCTGAAAATTGCAATCTGTCTGTCAGGAACTGAATCTGCTGTGTGTTCTCCCGGGTATTATGCAGTAATTGCGATCGGGATACAGATGCAGCCTGCCTGGTATAGTGCTTTCTTTTATATGGATGTGTGAAGAGGCTTGTGTACCTCAAGTGAGCCCTGCTGACATTGAAGGACCCTATCTTATTTGGAGGTCGTGAGTACTAATTCAGGGTCGCTCCCTGTTGAATTGCCACATTAAATCCAAATGGAATTACTGTACTGCTGACTGTTTAATTTTCCTTTCTGTGAAAGGGCCCCACCAGCTGCCACGTTTGGACCAGCCACTAAGGCTTGGGCACCCAGGACAGTAACTGATAGGATAGGCCTGTGCACAGAGCCATAGGTAGATTATTAGAGTGATAAGCTAATTAACCTGATTTCCCTGTCCTTGTTATATCCCCTAAATAAATCAAAGCTGCTTGTTTCAGCAAAGTTATACTGCCTGAGGTATTTGTCTATGTTAAAGTACTGTACTGTGATTGTTGCACTGTATCTCATTTCACAGGAGGTCCCAGTGCCGAACCAGACCTGGGGTAAGTGTATACTGTGAAGGTAATTCTGATATATTGTGTGGGCCACTAGTGGGAAGAAAGGGGTTGCAGTGTCCCAGAGGGCTGTGACCAAGTTAGTTTAACTATTGCAAACCCTGACCTCTGGGTGGAGGCACTCGCCATTGGATCCAGGCCCCTCAACCTGTTAGTGGCAAATCAGGCAGGGTAGTAGCCCTGGGATAGCGCCATCTAGGGGTTACATTTTGAGGCTCACCGCTGGGATTGTGTGTCCTCTAGTGGCCATATTTACGAACCACTGTTAAGAAAAAATGGGTACCCGACAGAAGTGGCTGTGCACGGCTGGTGGAGTGGTGTACTGGAGAGAGATCGACCCCAAAATGCTATGCTTATCCTGGACATCCCCTGGTATCAATACGGACACTGTGCAGGAGTACTTTCCAAGGTGGAAGGTTTACAAAACCCTGTGGTGGTGGGTCGGCATGCTAATCTGCTCACCCACACTTTCCTGGCCCTAGTAGAGTTTAAGGATCCCATAGATAGCTCCAAAGTGCCACAGACCATTACCCCAGAGGGAGCCCTCACTGCTTGGAGAGTGATAACTAAGGACAGTAAAGACCTGGGGAATCAGCCCCACCACTATCTGAAACTTTGAGGAGAAATTTGCTGAATGGTTGCTGGGAGAGGGAAAACTGTGAGGACTTGAAGAAACTATTCTTGCCACCTGGGGTGTTCCTCCCCAACACCCTCTCCTGCTCAGTGCCCGTAATGGTGGCTGAACCAATGCAGACTCCTATTTCTGCACCTGCCATTAGTCACGACTCTCACCGGAAGGTTGAGGATCTCTCTGGCACCCTCCCACCCCCAAGAGGAGGATGACTGGGAGACCTGGATAGACTATGTTGCCCCCCAAGTGCTAGAATGGCAATGCTCGGAAGGCGAAAAGCGAAAGAGGGTTAGTGAGAGCCTCCGAGGTCCTGCCCTGGCTACCATCCGTGCTAAACGGGCCAGTAACCCTGAAGCGACTGCACAGGCCTATCTTGAGGCCTTGGAGAATGTGTATGGGAGCCCAGATTCTGATGAGGACCTATGGCGGAGAGTAAGAAATGCACAACAGTACCAAGGGGAGTTGTTGTCTGTGTATGTCTCGGCTGGAAAAATTGTTGCAAGAATGCCTCAGAAAGGGTAGTTTGCCAGCGATTGAACTGGACCGAACCAGACTGGACAGAATCCTAAGTCTGCCCCTTCTCAGAACTGCTGTTGCTTCAGTTACGCCTGGCAACCGACTGGAATCCCCACCCTCCTATGATGAGTTAATGAGAGAAATTCGAGGAGTTGAGAAAAGGCGACCGGAGGTACCTGCACCAACAGCTGTGGCTACGACCCGAGTGACTGAGGTGACCCATCAAGTGAAGTTCAGGGCAGAGGTTGACAGTCAATGAGTGCTCTGACAAGGAAAAGATATGCCACAATGGGGCGAACTGTTGAGAGAGATCCGAATTCAAAAACAGTCCCTTTATGAAAGCCACGCCTGCAAGCAGGGCCCTGACCTATATCCCACTGTATCTACTATGGGTGGGGTACACCCATGTATCTCCTGCTGATAACAGCTCCAAACTCAATTCCTTGACCATGGAAGTGGAGAAACTGACGAGATGTCTCCAAATGCTTATCACGTCAGACAGAGATGGCACTAGGTTTCCAGTTAGTGCCACTCGCCTGGTTCCCAGTGTGGCTGGCTACCTCAAACTCCAGAAAGTATGTTTTGCTATAATTGTGGGAAAGATGGGCACATGAAGGAATGCCAGTCCCCAAAAGACACTGACAAAGTTGCATATAGGCTACAAGGAGAGCTTCTGAGAAGAAATCAGTGGTTAAGAGGTGCACGACATGATCCCAGTGAGGGCACAAAAATGCTAATTCACGCCCTTTGTGGCAAGGTCAGTTGCCCAGGCCCCCACCACCTCTCCAGACTGGTCCAGAATAGTGGGTCCTCCATGGAGACCACTGTAAAGGTGAATGGAGTGTCTACAAGAGCTGTATTAGACAGTGGCTCCCAAGTGACAATTATGTTCCAGGATTGGTATCAGAAGCATTTGTCAGACGTACCCCTACAACCATTAGAAGGACTGCATGTATGGGGTTAAGTGAGAAGGCCTACCCCTATTCGGGTATATCCAATTTGGCTGTCTTTCCCCACCTCCGTGGCTGGAGTGGCCGAACAAGTAGAGACCCTAGCCTTAGTGTGTCCCCCACTGGACTGTATGATGGTGTCCCTTTGTTGATTGGAACAAATGCTCATATGTTCGAAGGCTGGCACAGTTGTGTTATGAAAAACAGGGGTCAAAGACTAGTAGAGCTTTAAGAGTTCGGCTTTAATTAAGAAGGCCTATGAGGCAGAGAGATGCTGAAAAACAGAACCAGAGGAACCGGTCGGAATTGTATGGAAGAAGGATCCTGAGTCTCTGATCCTGGCGGCAAATGCCCAGTGTACCTTACAGGGAGAGGTCCGTATCAGAAAGGATGTTAAGAATAAAATATTATTGTTGGATGCACCAGGCGATGGAAAATTGCCAGAGGGACTGCTGGTCAAGCCTAGTATTTTGCCCGCTAGAGCCCATGCTTATCCAGAAGGGTAATGGTCCAAGTTCATAATGTGTCTGAAAGAGACATTCGAGTAAACAGAGGTTGCATCCTGGCTAATGTGCATTGTGCAGACACTGCAGTGCTACCCAGCAGCAAGAGTTCAAGGAAGAATGACAGAGTAACGCCTGACTTGTTTGATTTGGCGACTCCCGCTGCCAGCTGAATGGAAAGTGAGGATCAGTGAGAGCTTGCCCAGAGACCAGGTGTTTTCTTTAAAGGAATGGGATGTAGGATGCGTGCAAGGAGCTGAGCACAATATCCGCTGCATGACGAAAGACCATTTCGTGAGAGGTCTCGACGCCTGGCACCTGCTGACATAGATGATGTGAGACGCATCTGCAAGAGATGTTAGCTGCTGGTGTAATACAAGAATCCAGAAGCCCTTATGCTTCCCCATTGTGGTAGTGAGGAAAAGAATGGAACAGTAAGGATGTGTGTGGATTATCGCACCTTAAACCGCGGACTATCCCTGATCAGTACACAATGCCCCGATTCAGGATGCTTGGACTGCCTAAACGGAGCAAGTGGTTCTCTGTGCTGGATCTCCAGATGGGTACTACCAGATCCCGATGGCCCCAGAGGACCGTGAGAAGACGGCCTTTATCTGTCCGCTTGGCTTCTATGAATTCATGAGGATGCCTCAAGGATTTCAGGTGCCCCAGCCACTTTTCAACGATTGATGGAGCGTGCAGTGGGGACATGAACTTACTAGAGTGCCTGGTATACCTAGATGATGTTATTGTGTTTGGCAGCTCACTGGAGGAACATGAGAGCAGATTATTTAAGGTATTGGACCGACTGGAGGACTTTGGCCTTAAACTGTCCATTGATAAGTGTCAATTCTTTCAAACATCAGTAAAGTATGTGGGACACATAGTATCCACCGAGGAATAGAGACCGACCCAAGTAAAGTTGAGGCCTTGACCACCTGGCCACAGCCCAAAAATCTAAAAGAACTGCAAAGATTCCTGGGATTCTGTGGTTATTATCGGCGCTCATCAAGGACTATTCAAGAGTGATCCGCCTTTACTTAACCTTACTCAAGGTATCCCCAACTCACAAAAATACCAAAAGTCAGCGTCCCTCAAGACTGAAAGAGTGTATTTTCATCCAGTGAAGTATTTGGGGCCCGCTGGACTCTGATTGTGAGACTGCTTTTCATGAGATCATATATCAACTTACTCATGCTCCAGTGCTGGCCTATGCCGATCCAAGAAAACCTTACGTCCTGCACACTGATGCTAGCTTGCAAGGGTTGGGGCTGTGTTGTACCAAGAGCACGAGAATGGCCTGAGACCAGTGGCCTTTGCCAGTAGAAGCCTGACCCATCCGAAAAGAACTATCCTGTACATAAGTTAGAGTTCCTAGCTTTGAAGTGGGCTATTGTTGACCAATTCCATGAGTACTTGTATGGGCTAAATACTAGTAAAACTGACAATAATCCTTTGACCTATGTGCAGACCTCAGCTAAGTTGGATGCCACTGGCCATAGGTGGCTTTCTGATTATCTACATATGACTATGCTCTCGAATACCGAGCAGGTCTGAACCACATAGATGCTGATGCTCTCTCCCGGAGGCCTGTTCCCCAGAATGATTGGGTCCGATTGGCAGAACCTGACATTCGGGCACTCTGCGAAGTTTGACAGGGAGGAACAAATGTCCACGGACGCAGTGGACTGCTATGGTGGATTGCTTGGGAGCCTCTGAGAATTGCATACCTGCTGCTTATTGCCACTTTTCTGCAATAGACATTGGTGCACTGCCTCAGCTGGACAATGACAGTATTCGCGGGCTCAATCCCGCGATCCCATGATCAAAGCAGCTTTAGAAGCCCTCTATGCAGGAAAAGATGTGTCCAAATTACGCTCCACTGATTTGAGAACTGCACTGTTATACAAAGAAGGTCCTAAGTTGAAACTGATCAATAAACTGTTATACAGAGAAACAGTAGACAGAGGGGACAAGTAAACAAACAACAACTAGTGCTGCCCACTGCCTTTCGAGACTCAGTACTGAGGTCCTTGCACAACCACATGGGGCACCTTGGTATAGACAGAACACTTGACTTGGTGAGATCCAGATTCTATTGGCTCAAGATGGGGGCTGATGTGGAGCAACACATCGAACTTGTAGTCGCTGCTTACAGAGAAAGCTTTGCCCCAGAGGCTGCCCCTTATTAACATCACCACCAGTGCACCCATGGAGCTGGTCTGTATTGATTTTCTGAGTTTGGAGTCAGATCAAAGAAATATCAGTAATGTGCTGGTGGTCACTGACCATTTCACGAGATATGCCCAAGCTTTCCCCACCAAAGACCAGAAAGCATCCACTGTGGCCAAAGTACTTGTAGAAAACTTTTTGTTCACTATGGGGCTCCACAAGAATCCATTCTGATCAAGGAGAGACTTTGAGAGTCGTCTGATCAAAGAGATGCTTTCTCTGTGGGGAGTGCGAAAGTCCAGAACCACTCCTTACCACCCCAGGGGACCACAGCCTGAACGTTTCAACCGCACTTTGCTAGATATGCTAGGCACCCTGCACCCAAAGGACAAGCCTAGATGGAGCCAACAAATTAGCACCCTGGTACATGCTTATAACTGCACCAAAGTGATGCCACTGGATTCTCCCCTACCGCCTGATGTTTGGAAGAGAAGCTCCACTACCAGTAGATGTGTGTTGGGGTCTCTCCTGATGGGGTTCAAGCTGACAACTATTTACAGTATGTGCAAAGTTAAAGGCCCAGCTAACTCATGCGTACCAACTGGCTCAAACCATGGCTGCCAAAAGAAATCTGGCCAACAAAGAAAGGTATGATAAAAGGTGAAAGCACAGGAACTCCAGGAGGGAGATCGGGTATTGCTAAGAAATCTGGGACTGCATGGCAAGCACAAGATTGCTGACAGATGGCACCATCTCCCTCACATTGTAGTGGGCAAACTAGATGATCTGCCAGTGTACAAAGTAAGGCCTGAGAATAATTCAAAAGATGTAAAAACAATGCATAGAAATCATTTACTCCCATTGGACAAATCTTAATTGAGTCTGAGCCCCTAGAAGATGCCCCTCTGGACCAGTGAGTAGAGCTGCTGCTAAGAAAAGACCAAGAAAGTCTGCACCTACAGAAGCAAAGTTAAAGTGTTCCCTCCACAAGTCCCAGTTGAGCATGACTGTCAGTCCATATCGGAAGAAAGTGAGAGTGACTTTGAATACTATCCTTCTACGAACTGAGTCAATTGTTTGGGGCAATCCCTAGTCAATACTGGAGACAAAGCTGGGCCTTCTGGACTGTCTAAGCCCCAGCTTCATCCCTGGAGCCAATGCTCCCAGAAAGTGAAGTGCAAAGCATCAGATCAGATGAAATGGAATCATTGTGCATGGTTGAACTGTTTGAGCTTTCAGGGAGGAAAATGATAGATTGGGCAGACTGGTGATACACCGAACAAGAAGAGTATTTTGAGTGCCCTGACAGTCCACTGCCAGTGTCCAAAGCTCTCCATGCGAGCCAAATGTTGTGGACTCAGAAACTGTAACTCCTGGAGCTGGAAAGTGCCCCAAGTTCTAGCCTCTCTACCCCCATGGAGACTCCCCTGACAAGTGAGGACAATGCTGAAAATGAGGCTCAGAGTGCAGAGACTATAACAGTTCCCCCTAGAAAGACTGGTCGAGCTGTAAAGCCTGTGGTGCACCTCAGTTATGATTCACTTGGGAGGCCCGTGGACTTGCCTCTCAATGTTGTCCATAAAGGAGTGTATGTGTCCCCGAGCTCATTGCCCAAACTGAGCGTCAGTGCTAACTCAAGTTACTTGTGTTGCCCTCTAGTATGGTGCCTTGCCCCATCCAGCCCCAAGGTAACTGATAGGAAGGCCCCTCTCTTCAAGTTTCATGTACAGAGGTAATAACTTGAGTTATGGTACAATGTGTATGTAATACTGTGTAAAGAGTGACGTACTGCAATGTTTCAGAAATGTGTTCTTGGTAAAATGATATATTGACTGATGATTACTATGCGAGCCTAATGCAAATGTATATGGTTGCAGTTGAAACTTATTAAATTACTTGCTTGTGCGCGACGTCAAGCTTTCCCAGGCCAGGAAGGGTGTAACCCCCCTGCAAATGGGGGTTCCCAAAAGACTTCCAGGAGCTTGCTTGAATGCTCCAAGCCTGAATGGTGTTTGGCATTTAAGCCATTTATCAGTGAGTGTTTTTAGAACCTCTGGTACTGTCTCTTTAAGAGCTGTCTGCTTGCAGACATAATTAGTTTGTATGGGGGATTGTGTGTTTCTTTGATTAAGTACCACTCGAGCTGCTGCCAATTCACTCCATTTTTGCAGTCACTAGGAGTGCAAAGGGAACCTATCTGAAAGATGTAACTGTTTGCCAGAAATTATTTAGAGTAATAATGAAATTACAGTTTGTCTAACCTGCTTTCTTTGCAGTCAGAACTGTGTCTGCTAGTTCCCCATTCTAGTTTTGAACTGCTGAACTGGACCAATCAGTGTGGGGTATGCTAGCTCTAAAATGGTGCCTTGGACGAATCAGAACTTGGACTCATAATCTGAGCCAGCCACAAGAGGATTGTATGGGCAGTGACTCTGGGAGATGTAGTTTAGACTTCAGTGCCTTTTGGACCAACAGCAGCAGTCTATTGTGAGTGACAGCCAATCCAGTCAAGAACTGGGAGGAACTCAAAGGAAGTGCCGGTTTTGTCGGTTGGAGTTTCAGTTGAGCTTTGGCAGTGAAGAAGGAAGGAGCCCTGTGCTTTTCAGTGTGCAGTTTTAGTCAAAAGCGTGTGTAAGGCCCAGAGTTCGGTCTGCAACTTGTTAGGACTGAATCCGTCCTGTGAAAAGAATCAAAGGATCTCTGAAGAGTAGAAACCAGGCTCACCCTGTAGAAGACTGGAGGAATTGCTGAAAATGCAATCGGTCTGTCAGGAACTGAATCTGCTGTGTGTTCTCCCGGGTATTATGCAGTAATTGCGATCGGGATACAGATGCAGCCTGCCTGGTATAGTGCTTTCTTTTATATGGATGTGTGAAGAGGCTTGTGTACCTCAAGTGAGCCCTGCTGACATTGAAGGACCCTATCTTATTTGGAGAGTCGTGAGTACTAATTCAGGGTCGCTCCCTGTTGAATTGCCACATTAAATCAAATGGAATTACTGTACTGCTGACTGTTTAATTCTCCTTTTCTCTGTGTGAAAGGGCCCTACCAGCTGCCACAGTTTGGACTAGCCACTAAGGCTTGGGTACCCAGGGACAGTAACTGATAGGGATAGGCCTGTGCACAGAGCCATAGGTAGATTATTAGAGTGATAAGCTAATTAACCTGATTTCCCCCTGTCCTTGTTATATCCCCCTAAATAAATCAAAGCTGCTTGTTTCAGCAAAGTTATACTGCCTGAGGTATTTGTCTATGTTAAAGTACTGTACTGTGATTGTTGCACTGTATCTCATTTCACAGGAGGTCCCAGTGCGGAACCAGACCTGGGGGTAAGTGTATACTATGAAGGTAATTCTGATATATTGTGTGGGCCACTAGTGGGAAGAAAGGGGGGTTGCAGTGTCCCAGAGGGCTGTGACCAAGTTAGTTTAACTATTGCAAACCCTGACCTCTGGGTGGAGGCACTCGCCATTGGATCCAGGCCCCTCAACCTGTTAGTGGCAAATCAGGCAGGGGTAGTAGCCCCTGGGATAGCGCCATCTAGGGGTTACAGTTAAATTGTCTGATTATGCTTCTGACTAAAATGATGGTTTAACTGTGGTATACCCATTTGCGCCATATGGCGTCGGAACCACCCATTGCTTAACCTGACCCAAAATGGCGTCATCAGATGGAATGAGTTAAGGCACCTTTTTCATTTACTCTGCACAATTCCCTGCTGGAACCAGTGCTGTCCTATTGAAGAGGAGAGTGTCTCTGAATGTCTATCCATTAGATACCGTAGCAACATCTCTTACTTGTCATCCGATTGTAAAGTGTTCTTGTAATCTAAACTAACTTTCCATTCTCAAGTTCATTTTTAAACACTAATCAACACCTTCCAGTAGGGGAAGAGGTTGGAGTGCAACTCTTTAGTTTAAGCATTGTTGGAGGAAACACTAAAAAAGAGAATCTGTTGACAGAAAGATGTTGATCTGTCGAGTCTGCCCATAATATGCTATGCGTACTGAAATGTGAGGGGTTAGAATTGCATAGAACACCTTAGCCCAGGGCACAGGGAAAACATCTGCCTGTTTGAATCTTAAGTCTTTCTACCTAGCTTTTTATAATTCTAAATAATCTGCAGTTGTTGATGAATAATCCATGATTTATTAACAGAAATGGCATGGATAAGTCAAGATTATAAAACCAGAACAGGATCAGGAAGTGCAGTTTATGGATGGATTTGAAAGGAGAATGGAAGCCAAAATAACTATACAGTGCAACTCATGAAGTAGTAAAACACATGTTTTTCCTGAAATAAACTTTTTGCTGCCTATATTTTTGATGTTATATTGCATAACTAAAGGTTTACAAGGAGCCACCATGCTGTCATTAAAGAATATCCACCAGCTTCATTTGAACTCCTTCTACCTGAATTAAATAGAAGCCAGTGAGCAACAAAACTGGTTTGTGGGTATGACACTAATCATAATTGTTGTAACTATAATAGTTTTAGATCTTTTATTAGATGCCTGTCTTTTTTTTCTTTCTACCATTCTTCCAACTACCGATGCACATGTCCCTCGTAAGGCCAGGGCAGTCACTCAGCCTCCATTTACCAATAACCCGCTGACTGCTTACTCCATGGCTCCCCTCTCATGGTAGGGCCCCAGGGGGAGGACTGCTCCCCCCAATACACACAACCCCATGTCAGCAGGATCTGGTGAGTTGGTAGGATCCATTGTGTAGGGCCCTGGCCACCAGTCAGATGGCATCAGGGTTTTTTTTTTTGTTTGTTTGTTTTTTTTGCCTTCCCTCTTTCCACCCAGTAGATAGCAGCTCTTTGGAGGTCTCAGGTGCTGCACTGTAGCCTCTAAGGGGAGAGACTTCCCTAGCCTGCCACAGAGGTCGAAGCAGCACTGGTTGCGCATTGCCATCCCCTTCCCAGACTGGGAAGTGCTGTTAACCGGCAGCATTATCACCCAGCCCAGTTGTCCACTCTGTGCTCCCAGAACCCTGGTTTACAGCACAACAGTGCAATGCAGTACTGCTGGGCCAAGAAGACAGTAATTGCACTTTAAGAAGATTTTCTGTTTTAAGCAAAAAATCTACAGATGAACATCAGCAAAACTCAGTTATGCAGAATTCCCCCACAATTTGAACTAAGCACATTCTAATTTGTATTATGAGACATTTTCATTAAAACAATACTTTCTTTTTATACGGGTCTTTCTTCCATCGGGGCTCTGGGCAGGCCAGCTGCAGTCCTTTCTCAGAGGCTCTTAATCCCCCCGTTAGCTTCAGGGCTTCATGTAGCCTGCCTCGGTGCCCCATTTTCTGTTTTCTCCCTTGTTAATCCTGGGACCCCAGAACACGGTCACACATGCACGTAGAGTTGTGCGTTCACTTCGTGGCTTTAGTGACGGCCCCTTACTCCCACCAGGCCTAATGCCTGGTTTCCCTTGTGGCTTGGTGCTACCACCTTGCCTCCACCAGGTGGCAGCAAGAGCCAGAAACCCACGTCCCTCTCCGGGAGAAGAGCTGACTGGCAGCAGCTCTTGATCTAGCTCGTTCGTGCCCCATTTCCCCACCCCGGCTGACCCCGATGACTCAGGGCTCATTCCCAAACCAGGGTCGCCAGCGTGCGAGAAGGTAAGGCACCCAGTGCCTCAGCCCTCCACACCACTTTGCTGGCCAGTACTTTCTATCTTAATTGAAATAGATGGTCTGCTGGTGCAGCTGGAGGCTAAATGTAACTTATGATATTGATTTAGAAATGGTTCATAGTATCACCGATGTGAGGGGCATCGATCTGGGGGGAAGAGGACTTTCCTTTGGACTTCATAGTAATATATTTGTATGATGGCACTTCAGTTAGTATAATATGATCTATATAGAGAAATTAACCGACTTTTTAGCTACTAGCCTGCTCTTTAAAGTGGCATAGACTTGATATGTACTTATGTTTGTATTTGCCTGTCCCACCCTCTTTAAGCACTGTCGCTATAATTTTTAAAAATACTTTATTCATGTTTTATGTTTGCTTGCGCACACGCAAGAAACGTTTCGTTACACTAAATAGCATTTCGGAGGTGTGTCACTAATGAACACATTGCAGCTCAGACTGGAAGGGGCCTGGCAGTCCAGGCCAGTGACCACACACTGTGGTCATGACACCACTTGCTACTTGTTGAGTGGAAACTTTGTGTAGTTGAAAGGCTCAAAGCTGCTCCTATGAGAGGGGGCTTTGGTCCTTTCATTTGCATGAAGCCAGCTGATCAGCTTTCAGCATTTGAAATGTTGCTGCTGCTGTGTTGGGTTTCAGCCCCCTTCCCCCCAGCTCCAGAATGGGTCCCTGTCTTTCTGTCTATTAAGCAGTCTGGGGTGCCCACCCCCAGTACCACTTCTTTCTCCTCTTCCCCTCCCGGTTGCTCGCCTGCCCACCCTTCCCAGTCTTATATTCTTTTTAGTATATACGTGATCCGGGGTGCCCACCCCCCAGTAGAGCTTCTCTCGATCTTGACCCCTCCCCTCCAGGTCACCTGTCCTCATTCTCCTACAACCCTGACACTGGGTTGCCCAGTCCCAGTGTCGGAATATCCCAAAAATAAAGAAAACCATCCCCCCAATTTTTTTAACCTGTAAAACAAAAACAGTCCCTCGCCAATCTGCCCCACACACACACACGCCACAAAGACCTCCCACCCAGCACCCCCCCATACTCCCCACATCCTCCATACACTCTCACTCACCTGACCAGGTCACTGGGTGAGAATCTAATATCCAATTGAAGACACGTCTTGCTGCTGGAACCGCTGACTGCAATATGAGAAACAAAGGTATGTGTGGTTCAATGCGTTTCAAAGGGGCATTGAACTTTGATGTATTACTTTATTTTTGCTTATTTTGACCCCAGATTTACAATATGGCCTTTTTTGGGACCCAACCTCATGACCAGTTGCAGTGGAATTATTCAAATAAGGCCCAAAAAGTAATTTTGTGGTCACGTTGCGAAATCACCTTTTGGGCAGGATTTGAAACTTTTCACCACCCTTGTTCATAAGGTGGGGTCATAAAAAGGCTATGTTGAAAATTTAGGGCCAAAATGTAAAAATAGCAAAGTTATGCATGTATGCTGAAATTTTTCTATGCTCCCTCGTAACTTTGGTAATTACAAATATTTTGGCCCCAAATGTCTAATGTAGCCATTTTTTCACACCACCTTATGAATGTGACATCTGTCATTTTTTCAAATCCTGGACAAAATGTGTTTTCGCATCTGTGGCATGGAATGACATTTCAGTGGCGCAGAATGACGTTTTGGTGAGGATTCAAAACATTTCACCTACTGGGTTCATGAGGTCGGGTAATAAGAAGGCTATGCTAAAAATTTTATATACAAATATTGTAAAATGTCCAGGTTATAACTGAACGTTACGATATTTTAATATTCACTCATAACTTCGCTAATTTTCAATATTTTGACTCCAAACTTTCAATATACTAATTTTTCCACACCACCTCATAAATGTGGCATATGTCATTTTTTTAAATCCTGGACAAGACATGTTTTCTCACCAGTGGTGTGAAATGACATTTTGGCCAGTATACTATAAATGGTACATGTCGTGTTTATAAGGTGAAACATAAAATGAGTATCTTGAAAAGCTGGGGTCAAAATAAAAAAAAAAAAAAAAAAAATGGTTTAACAAACTTTGCGTGTAGTCCCAGTCTTCACCCCAATGGCCATGGTTTGTGATCCAGTGCCAGTGAGCTGAGTTCGTGGGTGAGCTCAGTGACCCAGCTGGCTGGGGTGAGGTTGGGGGAGTGGTGCTGTTATGCAGGCCCCCCCAGCCAAGGAATGAAAGGTGCAGGGTTGCCTGCATGGGCTCGGGTACCATATAGTGAAGATAACTGTCCTCTTGGTGATCTAAGGGAGCAATAAAGATGAGTATGAATAGATAGGCCATTGACAGAGTACAGGCCAATGGCACATTCATAAGGTAGAAAAAATGGGCAGACTGGATGGGCCTTGCGGTCCTTATCTGCTGTCAACTTCTATGTTTCTATGTAGGGCCCTGCACCTCTCCATCAGTGGGTGGCAGAGTGCCTTGTGCATTGGCTGACAGATGAACTCTTTGCTGTATACATCTGTGTCTGCAGCCACATGAAGTGCAGGGACCACAGGGCCCTGTGCTTCTGCAGCCCACCATACAGCCCCATGAATTTTTCACATCTGTAGCAAGCGCAGGGCCCTTGAACGGAGTCTCCCTTGGCGCAGGGCATTTACATCTGTGCAATATCAGTACCAAACACCTGACAGCACATACATGCAAGCAGATATTCGGCATTGACAAATGCTTGTTTATTCTTTCTATCTATAAATCTTGACTTATAATCAGGGCCACTGGAAAATTGCGCCCACAGTTTTTTTGCAGAATCTGCAATTTTCTCCATTCTCCCCAAAAACTGACATGTTCCACAATTTCTTGAGTTTTTATATTGACCTGTGTAAAAAGTATTAACATTTTTAATAAAATACTCTCAAATATATTGACAATTTTGCATGCAGACTTGGGTTTGGCCAAAACAACGCAGTGCAAGGGTTTTATGTGACACTAATTTCTTTTGAATCCTTGTCTTGTTTGGTTTCAAAATCCACTGGCCAAGAGTACACTTAAACACTTAACATTTGTTTTGTGTTGAAGCAGTCTATCAAAAAATGTTTTGTTGCCACACAGACTGAAACAAAAAGATGGGAGAAAAGGTGCAAATGATCCCATTCACTTAAATGGGTGCTAACTATGACGCCGTTTTGTAAGTGGCAGGGCAAGTTATTCCTTGTGAGCATACTTTCATTCAGACTAGTTTTGATTCAAACAGCTGAGGATTTATGATAGCCCTGCCAATTTTAAACCTAAATAAGCTAGTTGCTAACAGTGATCTCAGTCTTAGCAACTACCCTCTTGATGTCCACATGCAAAGATTACAATAAAAACCTGACTAAAGTCTAAAAACAAGCTTATAAAACACAAACTGTATCTTAACATTTATCTTTAACTAAACAAAATCATTGCAGCCAGAGTAAAACAAAGGTAAATTACAGGGTACCATGACTACTGTATGATGCAGTAAAAATATATTGGCATTTATTTTACATTTTTTGGTAACCATGTAAAGCCCCACTAGGCCCAAGTGCCTGTTTTCAGGTACAACCCAGGAGCACTGAGGAGGTTAAGTGACTTGCTCAGAATCACACAGTATGCAGGTGGAGGTTGTGGGAATCAAACCCCGGTCTGCTAGATGTTGTCAGCTCATTCACAGTTTGCTACTCTTACTCTTACTTTATCTAGATTATACTGCCAGACCAATAACCCCCAGATTTAATGTTTAAATATGTGATTTCAAAAATAGTGTACAGTATCTACAGTACAAATTATGACCATGAAACACTTTAATAACATTTTACTAAAACTCAGTTATTCACCACTCTGTCTGCTTATTTTTTCTTGTACCAAAGTGGGTGAATAGCTATCAGAGCACTGTAAATAGCTGTTGATTAGGCTTCATTATTCTACAGCCAGAAACAAAAACAAAAATATTTCTTCTGGATGTATTTAATATTGATTTGCTGTGGCTCACTTTATAGAATCTATTTAGAACTGTATGAGGCAGATGTTTTTAAATTCTAGAAGATAGGCAACGCTTTACAATAGCTTATCGGTTTAGTATTCTTTTTAGGAACATAAACTTTTTCTTTATGTTTTAAACATATTCAGGTGTCAGTGTATTCATTTAGCAATTTATACTGACGAATATACGCTGCAGAAAACGTTAAAAGATTTATTGTGAAGCACTCTGGATCTATAGTAGAACCCCCCGCAATTTACTGCAATTTTTACAAAATGCTCCGCACTTTTGGGTAACCTTTTCCGCAGTTTTCCAGTGGCTTTGCTTATAATTCTGCACTTACACTTGCATGTGTTTTAAGAACAGTATGATGTACACTGTTATATGGAAAATCCAACAATAAACATAACAAGGTACTGTCAGTTTCTTTATTTTTATATAGTTTTTGTTTACCTGTTAAAAAACTAAATAAAAATAAAATGAAGGGAAGTGCTGCTTTGTAGGCTACTTTGTATGAGTGGGAAACTGGGCTAAGGAATAGCAGTGAACTTTATTAGTTTGGGTTGCTTATTCCTGTCATGAACTCATAATACTCTTCTTATGACATCACAGCATGTTCTCACAGAAATTCTAATGTCACAAGCAGAAAATTATGATCTAGGGGCAGTAAAAGCAGCAGGAACAGATGAAGAATATGGGGCAAAAGAGCCTGGTTTTATGCAAATGTCTTCATTAAGTATAGAATGTTGGGCTGTCCTTTGGCTTAGCAGAAGCACGCTGCACTTCCATGACAACACCCTCAGTTTGGGAACACAGTATTCTGGTGACCAGGGCTGCCAAGTGTTGTCGAGTACAGTGAGAGGGAGATGGCTGAGTGTCACAGTTGCAGCGGCCCTTTCTAGTGTGCCTGAAAGTCTGCTCCCTCATGAAGGGTGGCGCTTGCATACTTGCACTGCGAATTATGCCAGCATCACGTTCCTTATCACGTTCCTTGGGCCCCGATTAAACATAACCATGGGTGTTTACCATGGGGCATTATTTTTTGAATTATAAAATGTTTTTCACATTGCTAACTGAAAACAAGATGGCAGACGCATGAAAGAATGGACTTCATTTGCAAAAGAGAAAGTACTTTTGCGAAAGAGAAATGGTACTTTCACACGCGACAGATAATTTTTCCCATAGGAAATAATGGGAAACTTGAAATTCGAATAACTTTTGAATGGATTAATATTTTTTCACCAAACTTCCAAAAGGCACATCTGTGACCCAGACCTCACATACCCTGAAAGATTTGGACCAAAGAGGCAAACGGTTTCGGAGAAACGGCATGGCAAAGAAATTGACCAAAAAGTGGCATTTTTTGCATTTGTTTGATATTCTATAGCTCTGCTAATGTACATCTGACTGGGAATGAAACTTGCCAGATCCAGAGATCTGTGGTACCAGATGGTGCGTGCATACTTGCAGGCAAATCAGTTGAATGGTTGTAAAGTTATTAAAGTGCAAAAGTTTGGGTTTAACATAGACGTGACTGCTATGGTGGCACGGTATATGTATGTGTGTGTGTGTGTGTGTGTGTGTATATATATATATATATATATATATATATATATATATATATATATATATATATATATATATATATATATATGTATACATACATATACACACACACACACACACACTATCATACATGGATGGGAACCCCTCCTTCATGGAAAAGGCCATCATTTATTTCCCATATATCTGTGACTAATCTAGCAATTAAAAGTATATACCTGGCGGCCCGTTGGCTGCGGTGGGCTTTCCGCTTCGACGCTGGCGACCGGGTTGAACGGACCGGGTCGTCGGAGGGACGGCCGGGAGAAGAATGGGCGCCCTATGGACGGCTCTCCTTCTCCGGGGGGAGGGCGAGGGAAGCACTCGGAGCGCTGAGGACTCCTGGCGGAGGCCGGGATATCTCGCGCTGCCGACGCTCAGTATCTGGGAGGCAGGGCGGACGCTGGCGTCATTGCACGTTCCCGCCTCCGTGGGGAGGAAAAGTAAAGGAAAAATGGAGGCAGGCAGAACCACCGTGAGCATGAAGCCCTCCCCAGAGGACCTCACCTCATCACCGTCGCTGCGGGGGCCCCGACCAGACACTAGTTCCATGGTCACGAAGGTGGCCGCGGCCCCGCCCTCTGGGGGGGGTAAGCTGGGGGTGACTGAGGGTCCTCGGCAGCTATAGGCGGTGGTGGAGGTCTCTAGGGGCCGTGACCAGGGGTGATGAACAACGGGGTCCTGTGAGATAAAGAGAAAAATTAAAAAAAAAAAAAAGTATATACCTGCACTAATTAAACAATTACAGCTACAGTATATAACTGCACTAATCAAACAATTACAGATGTATACCTGCACTAATCAATTACAGCTATTTACCTGCACTAATTACAGCTATAAACCTACACTAATCAAACAATTAATGGGGCAGTACTGGTAATTATCACGACAGTAGAAAACTAGCCAAAACAATTAAGCTGCAAAAGAACCTGGAAAAAGACGCACAGACCCTTCCAAACCCAGAAAGCCCCCAAACTCCAACCTGCACTTACTACACACCATTCTCTCCTTGCTGCAGAAGACCTTCAGGTGCCATAACATAATCACAAATGCAATTTCCATAACAATAACCATTCTAATGTATTATATTCAACAATGTGTAACGGTGGAACACTCAAAGGTATACCCATCTCAGGGGCTCATTAGGGGAATAAAGCCGCTTGCCCTTCGGGCTCATTCCTTTATAGCCCTAATTAGCCCCCTCGATGGGTATACATCCTTGTATACCACCCTTGCCCATTATTTTATTCTGTATATATGTATGTGTGTGTGTGTGTGTGTGTGTGTGTGTGTGTGTGTGTGTGTGTGTGTGTATATACATATCAGTGATATTTTTCCTTCCCTGGAATCTAGAGTGAGAATATCAAAATATTCTAACTCTGGGCCCCCCCCCCAGGAGAAATATCCTCACCGCAGGAAGCAAATGGCTGGAGCTGACAGCATGAGCAGCAGGATTGTTTCGTGACCTAACTGCACACTTGCTCTCTAGCTCCCCCTGCAACACTTCTGGTTTAGCTCTTCAGCCTCAGCGAAAGACTTTAAACAATTTACTGACATATATCTGCAGTTAAAATTTCTGTATAAGACTTGCTTTCCCCTCAAATATCTGCAGATTACAAATTCCCTCACTTGCAGCACTCCTACCTCCCTCTGTGGCAGTCACTGATACTGTCCGTAGTCTGGACGGGCACTCTGTCTCACCGCCGCAACCCTTGTTACCAACACAGTCACAGTCCACAAACCGCACCACTCCCTCACAGGGTCGCAACATCTGAGGCCTGCTCTGTGCTAACTCCTCCCCTCTTTAGGCACGCATCAGTGTGAAGATGTGCTGATGCAGCATGTGTCCAAAAAAAAAAAACAGCCCACACAGTCATCCAGAAACAGTCTAACTAAAAAAGTAAGCATGTAAACTAAATAACAATGAACAGAACTTGGGGTGTTGCATAAATGGAATATGCAGCACCCCATTGAAAGCATCCATGTTATTTTCCCCTCGAGCAGTCTGAACTTTGACTTCACTTGTGGCCTTGCCACTCGTGATGTCATCAGATCAAACTACACTCGAGGAAAATAACTTGAAAATTTTTGCTGGGGGCATGGTATATCCCATACATACATACATACATACTGAAATTTAAATATTTTATAATGACGGGAGTCCTGCTGATGCCAGTGTTAATTAGTTTGCACGACAGTAGCAAATCACTTTAAACTAATTCTAAGCTCACATGAAGATTTCTGATTGCCAGCATTCCAAATCTGCAGTAAATAACTGCACATGCAGCTCTCCAGGGCTTCGATTCTGACTTTTACAGTGCGATCAGTTACATAATCACACACACCATACTGCGGGGCGAGATGGTGAAAATTACTGCTTCCCATTTTGATAGTTTGCAGTTCCGTCTGTTACATTGTTTTGTACTGACTATTTCATTGTATTAGAGTGTGATGCCCTCTTTAACCTTTATTAAATAGAAATCTGTGGGATTTACTTTGCCTTTTAAGGGGCATTTCCCAACTGCAGAAGCTCTCTGCTGTTGATTAAATAAAGTGTTTTAGTCATCAAAATCAAAAGACCAAAGCTCTTGGTACAATACATATCCGAAGACCTGCTCAGATCAATTCAGATGTTTTGTGGATTAAATAGGTTTATAATTAACTGGGCTAGGGAACGCAGTGACTTCACATTGCGCTGCTACTAAGAAAACGCTGGAATCCACACTGGCGCTGGTAGGGGGGCTGGCCTATAGGGAAAGCGAGGCCGTCTGCTTTTGTGGAAGAAGGGTGTGAATTGACCAGCAAATCCGCACTCCTTTCCTGCTCACCAGGAGCAGCTTTAACACTATGAAGGCAGCCACTTGCTTGCACTCCATCAGGAAGTGTGCCGCTGTGACAACCCCTTACATTGGGTGGGGGATCCATAACGGCAAAACGTGGAAAAAGAATATTTTTTAAGTTTATTATTGGTTAATAAATCTTTGCATATTAACCAGAGATGTCTATTAACTTTTCTGCCTTTCCAACCATCGCAAAATTATTTTTGTCTAATGTACACAGCATGACTAGGCAAAACCCACATGCAAAACATACCTCTCAAGTATCCCTGATTTTATCTGACATTTGCTTGGTCCCTCCATAGCTTGTCATTTCTGTGACTGAGAAGTAGGAATCAGAATAATAAACTAATGTCAGACACAAGAAAGCATTAAGCCACGACGAAGGAGGCTTCTACTGGGGAATTAATGCATGGTTGGGGGTTGACCTTGTGCCTACAACCACCCAACCATGCATTAATTTCCCAGTAGAAGCCTCCTTCGGAGTGGCTTAATGCACTTTTAACATGGCAAGCGCTGTTACGCACTAATTATTATAAAGGGCATTTGTTGATAAAACATAGAGAAAGGAAACGGTTTTAGGTAGTTCAAATGTTTTACTGTTAATAAGTACAGAACGTCAGAACCATACCAACATTTATTAATATACTGTAGTTATGGTGCAAAATAAATGCAAGCACATATAACATTTTTATCACAGTATAACACATTGCAGTGCTTTTTATACGTTTTTAAGCAGTGGATGTCTTGATGTTATGCAAGGACACACTTCGACACGGTCTTTAGTGATGCCACATTGTATCCTGGGATTTATATGCTAACATTTTTTGATATCTCAACTAATGCGACCGCTAACATCGTAATATTCTGAAAAGTTACAACTGGGCTGTCTTTACACTTGTACATGAGCCAATACCAAGATTTGTAGAACAGATGGCAACTGAAAGAAAATCATTATTACCAGAAGCACCAGCTGTGGGAGAAGCGGATGTGGCTGAAGGAGAAGCAGCGGCTGCAAGACAAGTGGCTACTAGGGAAGGAGTGGATATAGAAGAAGCGGCTATGAAACAGTAAGAAACCACAGTCTTCGTGGCTTAATGGTTACATATATGTGGCACAAAGCAAAAGAACTTGAAAGTATTGGATGAAGGACATCAGTGTAATCTCTGGGGAAGAGTTTTTGTGCGATCCTGATGGTCCCCTGGGTGGGTGGGACAAGAAGCGTTACCGATGTGAGATGTGCTGCTCCTGATCACAAAGTGGTTTACCACAGTACAAGTTGTAGCAGGCATTACTTGGGAATTTAATGCCGTCTCCAACTTACGTCACATGGCGTTTTATCCAGTCAGTTCCCTGCTTTAGTGTGTTACATTTATTGCCATGTTACAAGTGTTAATAGTCTTGTTCTCCTTCAGAAAATGCTTTTCTCAAAGCCGGCCCGGTGGCGCTGAGGGTTGAGGCGCTGGACACCACAACTTGCGCCACGTCGGCGACCTGGGTTCAGGAACGAGCCCGGGACATCGGGGGTCGACGGGAGGGAGAGGATTGAGCGTCCGAGACCGCTTTCCTCTCCGGGAGGGAGGGGGACACACTCACTGTCTGACTGGCTTCTGGTGGCAGAGGCTGGAACATGGCGCGCTAAAGGGGTTGGGAAGCGGCAGATGTTGGCGGATACGCCGTGATGTCAGGTCGGAGGCCACACCCACAGAACATCGGAGAATACCCTATGGCACTCCCGCGTAGACGGAGCACCAGGCCCCGATCCCCAGTACCCCTATCTGCCCTGGTGACCTGCGTCCTGACGAGACAAGGAATCCGGGGTGCCTGCCTCCCCACCTCGTCCCTGCCTAGGGGGGTAAGCCAAGGCTACGTGGAGGATGGACCGCCGCAGGATCCGGGTAGGAGGTGGGTACCAGAACGGCCATAGGCGACTCCCAAAGAGAGGGGAGTGCTGTGGGAGGAAGGCGCATAAAAAAAAAAAAAATGCTTTTCTCACCAAGACGAATCTTGCTGTAGTTTTATGAGCTGATAAGGCCATTTCATAAAAAGTGCCCCCGAGTTTGGTAATTTGTCCCGATATTTTTTAAGCATTGTCCCCGATTTGTCAGTCAAGGGGTTGAGGTATGATGCACAGAAGAAATGAGGTGATCAGTAAAGCCTTAAAAATCTGACCAGATGCGTTTCTCGTGTTATGTTCTGGCAATTTTAAAAAGCAACCAGCATGTACTTTCATAAATATGTTTCTGCTGTTACTGTTTAAGAGAATAATGTTTTATCGTCATTCTCTTTTTTTGTAGACTTTGTTTCTCGCTGGTGACCGGGGAACTCTCTCTAGTTACCTTACCAGTCCAGCTGTACCTCCTGGTCTGAAGCCCTCAATCCAGTCCGACTCCGCCCGGCAGATCCCTCGGCTCTGAGCCCACTGAGGTGGGACCACCCACCCAGGTGCTCTATCTACAATCAAATGCAGCAGGTGAGAGTTGGCAGACCCCACTGGAAAGTGAGCCCAACATTGGGAGTGTGGCAGAGATTGGAGGCGCCTTTGCCTATCCTCAGCCCCGGGATTTTCTACAGTAGGTTGCCCCAGGAGCGTGGGCGTGCAATGATGCATGCACGGAGAAGCTGTGGGCGTCCGCCACGCTCCTTCCCTCATGTACCAGGTGCAAGTAGTATTTATGGTCTTCACCAGGGGCATCTACTGCACCGTGGAACCCCAGAACCCACCCCAGGGAGAGGAGAGCTGTCCTCTGGACGCTCGGTCCTGTCCCTCACCTGCCAACCCCCGATGACCCGAGCTCGTTCTCGAACATGAGTCACCAGTGTGGCGCTAGGTGTGGCATCCAGCGCCTCAACCCTCTGTGCCACCAGGCTGGGAACATTTTCTTTTTTCATATATTTCGTTGCTTCCTTCGCCTGCATTAGTGGTGGATGTACCGATCTGTGTGGTCCATCCTCCCACTTTGTTTGGGGCCGTCATGGTGCTTCGACATTCTGGGATTTACCCCTTAGTTTTTCCCTACCTGCTCCCGAGGATGCCAGTGTGAGGACTTGCTTCCAGGCAAGCGACATGCTGAGACACGCCTCAGCCAAGTGCCCCCCCCCACCATCGCTGTCCTTGCACTGTCACGCGTGCATCCACAGGTGTCAGGCAGTGTTGGAGCAGTGTAATGAGTCTCCCTCCTCTGGAAGAGGAGGAGAGCATCCTCTGGGACTCTCAGTCCTCCTCATACTCTTCTCCTAGCTGGCTCCCCGACGACCCAGGCTCATTTCCCGAACCCAGGTCACCTGCGTCGCAAGCAGTATTGCTTCTGGTGCAACAAGCTGACTTTTCATTTTCATTGTTCCTTTCCAAGGCTTTCTGCAGATCTTGGTAGTCTATCCAAAATATCAGTGTAAAAAAACAGTTGCATCTTCCCAGTTAACCTCACAGTGCTTTGGTTTATGACATCATAGTGCTCTATATGACAACAGATTGTGATGTCACAAACTGCAGTTGTATGGTCAGCAGGGAAGAGTTGGATACATTTTGAACGATTCCGTGAAACGAGCACTGCATTATCTACAATATTTCATATAGTGTGGGGGGGGATTAAATAAATTAATAAATAAAATTAAAAAAAAACATGCCAGAAAACACTGAAGTTAAAAACATTCTTCTCCCAGTGGCGCTGAGGGTTGAGGTGCTGGACGCCACACCTCGCGCTACGCCGGCGACCCGGGTTCGGGAACGGACTCAGGTGGCCGGGGGTCAGCAGGGGAGAGGGAGGATCGAGTGTCCCAACGGATGCTCTCCTCCCTCAGGGGTGGGAGACCAAGAACGCACCTGCGTTCTGCATCCCTTCCACAACCAGTGGAAGCACCAGCAACAGGAAGGGATGGAGGCGGCTCCCGCTTGCCGGAGCCGGGGAGGGGGGACGTCGACGGTGCATGAGAGGCTCGGCGTGCGTTAGCACGCCACCACTCTGGACGTACGTCCCAAGCACTGGACATCCCAGACGGTAGGGGATCTAGGGGAGAAAATGGAAAACACCTCTCGGCAGCCCTGGATGAAAGCTGCTCCGGTTCCATCCAGACCACCAAGAAGGGACAGACCCCACTGTGCAGGGGAGGGAGAAGAGGCACTCCTAGGGGCAGATCCCATGGAAGGTGGATTGGAGGACATGAGTGGACGGAAGGAGTGGGCACCGAGAGCAGATAGGAGGGATAAAGAGATAAAGTAAAAAAAAAAAAAAACTCTTCAGTGGAAGACGAAGAGGCAGTGTGCCTGGAAATGCTGGGGAATCTGGCTTTAGTGCACCCATTTGTCTGTACGCTGGATTAATTAATTTTTGCATTTGCACTTGGTTTTCTGTGTGCTGGATTCTTTCTGATTATAAATAGTTATAATACAAATGAGTTTCTGGGAAGGGGTGTGCCTACCATTTGTCTGAACAGATTCTACCAGGCACTGTGACCAAACCCTGGAATGGCAGAAAATTGTAGAGGGTTTTGGTACATGCTGTGGAGAACCCTGAATGGATGATTTGCATGACTGACTAGTTAATGCACACAAGGAACCAATGGAGACTCTGAGACCACAAAGCCTACACAAGTCCTGAATAATGTATGAATGGCTGAGTCACAACTGGTTTAAAAGAGAGACTGTTCATCAGGAATGTGCCTTTAACTGTCTCATCAGGTATAACTTGTGGGAAGGACACGCTGCAGGGGTGTTTTCTCATTGAATTTCACATAGTTGCTGACTTCTCTTTTAGAGGTCATCTAATGGGATTATGGATATTGTATGCCTTATCCATATCAATAATGCAAGACAAGCTCCAGGAGCAATCAATTCCCATGCAAAGAGGTGGGAGGAGGCGAAGTGCAGAGTTTGTGCTGGTAATTCAAGTTTGATTCGGGTCCATTTAGTGACCTTGTAACTGGAGCAGGTAGAGAGAGAGAGGAAGTAATGGAACAAAGTCTTTCAGCTGTACGGCAGATCTTTATTCTTCTGTGCTTTTTTTGGTGGGGGGTGCTAAAAAGCACTTTCTTTTCCTTTCCCTGGGGAAAAAAAATTTGAATAGTGGATTTCAGTTATTCTGAAAACCTCAAGAAAAGATTGTTGTTCTAGGGAAGATTTGACATTCTGTGGTACTCTTGTCAAGTCATTTTAGTTTTAGCATACTGTAGGGGTTAACTATGAATCATATGTTGTAAATTCAGTGTAGTTTATGGCCTAACAGAAAACTGGATTTAATCATGAACTTATTTGTCAACCAAAACATATGAAAATGTACGGGGCTGCCATACATGGCTCATTTGACTAACGTCAGCACTGGAGACTGGATGTCTAGTTGTGAAAACAATAAACACATTACCCTCCCCCCTTCCCTTCGGAAGAAACCTTTGCTTGTATTGTGGTGGTGTTCACAAATGAAATGAGTTTGCTGGCACCAGCTCCAGTTCCAGCATGCAGCAGTTCAGCTCCTAAAACCAGCACACAGAGTGCAGCATGATTTGGGAGAGAGTTACCTGTCTTTACCAAAAAAAGCCTAAGATTGAATTACAAAGTAGGTATGCTCAGGATTGGTCAAGTCCAATCCGATTGGACTTTTAGGTATTTAGGAGTGTGTGATTTCATAAATGACCCCACAATCTGATTCAGAATTTGACATGGAATCCTAAATTCCTATGTAAAAACATGTTTTAGCCTTCAAATTAGGATGCTTGAACTGCAGTTGGGGAAAAATCCTAAATCGAAAATTGGGTTAGAATTGGACAGATCTGATCCTGTGACTCTGAATCTTAGGAACCTATTACAAAGTCACCTTGGAGCAAACTCCCACACACAAACCTCGATCATCACTTGAATGACCCTTCAGAGTGGTGCATGAGCGCATGCAGTTTTGTATGTTGGGGGGGGAGAGAGAGATTGTTCCTGAATGTCCTTCCCCAATGTAGGGGATATTTGTACTTTTGCAACAAAGATATTGTACAACCAGCGGATGGGAGAAACGGAACTCCTATTTGAATTCAATTTTATTAGATGGTTAACATTTTGCTAGCCACACTGGGAGTGTTGCGTGGAGTCGACATTCTGGGGCCTATGTCAGTTCTTCCAGTGCCTGCAGTGGTCCTTTGTTGAGGGATATATGTACATTGTATTATCTGCATTGGTTAACATTTGCTTCTACATTTCAGTTTTCATAAGTACTCAGTACTTTAGAGTCCGAAGCATGCTAATATTGGAGGAAAAAACTCCAGGTGCATTAGAACACCCTCTCAGGTCGTGCCTGAAAATATGTATTAGTATGCCTAGTGTATCTTAAGTGGTAATCAAAAACAAATGACTAAATGAGAACAGTTTTCATGGCCTGCTTAAAAAATAGTACTCTCATCATCCTTATTATTACACGTCATTTAGTTTGCATCTTCTATTGGGCTTAGCAACTCCCTTCCATTGCCCATCCTGTGAAATGTATATAATGAGAATTTCTCTACAGTCTGCATGACTAACTCTCTTACTGTCCTATACTGTAAATATATGTAATATATGGATGGGAACTTCTACATAGAAAAGGCCATCATTTATTTCCCTATATACCTGTGACTAATCTATCAATTAAAAGTATAAACCTGTACTAATCAATTACTGCTATGTACCTACACTAATTAAGTACATACAGCCCTATGGGATCACACTAATTACAACTAATTAGCCCATCAGTGAACCAATTTAACATTCCCCCTATTTTTTACCAGACAGTCATATCCCTTGAAGCTGCTGCTGTCTGTCTCCTAAGATGCCATACCCTGCATGTTCTGCCACCAAGCTCTGTAAAATTCTGCTCTCTACCACAGACACCGCTTCTAAATTCACAAAAAGCCTTTACTGACCACAGATGCGTCACTTCATCCAAGCAGCAACTGCATGCCACTCCTGACCATATTAAAACTAAGGGACTGCCTGGCCCAGACACTGCAGAAAACATGGGCAAAAAAACACAAACGGCAAACCCAGAAATCATCCAGAATTTGAAGATTTGAGGGGACGGCTCAGAGGTAATGTGAGAAAATATTTTTTCACGGAGAGGGTTGTGGATGTATGGAACAGTCTTCCTGAGGAGGTCGTGGAGTCAAGAACAGTGGTGGAATTCAGGAATGCATGGGACAGACATAAGGCAATTCTAGTGAGGGGGTAGGAGGAAGTGGGCTGTTGGTTAACTAGGATCTGCAGCTTATCCAGCAGGTAGGGAAATGGGCAGACTAGGTGGGCCAAGCGGTCCTTATCTGCCGTCATATTTTATGTTTCTATGGTCACAAATGCAATCTCAGTATAATAACCATCCTGATGTATTATATTCAACAAACAATGGGTATGGGTGGTACACTCGGAAGTACGCCCATCTCTGGGGCTAATTAGGGCAGTGTAGCTTCTCGCCCTTCAGGCTCATGGCCCCTTTGATAGGTATGCATCCTTGTATACCACCCTTACCCATTATTTATTCTATATATAAATATAAACATATGTGTGTGTATATATAACAAGTTACTTAGAGGGCCATTAGTTTGTGTAGCTTGGTTTAGTTATGGAAAAAATATCTTTAATGTATGTTTTGACAAATGGTATTCTTATAGTTTCACCACAGTATACATGACTAAAACTCTAATACCATATATAACAAGTTACTTTCTGTTTGCCTTCCCTGTTGCACTGAGCCAATGTTTTCAGGTTAGTCATGCCCAGGTCCTTTCCCTGTTGTGTTCTCAAACTCTGCTCCTCCCATTCTATATTATGTTATTGGGTTCTTGGTGCTTATGTGCATTGCCTTACACTTCTTTGCATTAACGTCTAACTACCATACCCTAGACCATTTCTTTTCTTTAGTCTCTCTAGATCCTCACTCATGGCCCTAACACCCTTCTCTCTGCCCTCTCTTCTGCAGATCTTTCCCCATAATCTCTACCCCAGTGTCACAGCTTAAGACGTTAAAGAGGACCAGTCTCAAGACCAATCCCTGTAGCTCCCCACTGGTGACCCCTTTGACCTTTGAGTACTTGAGTACGACTTTCTGAGTTCATACACTCCGCCAGTTCCTTACCCATCTTATAATTCTATTCCTTACCCTGCGGTCGCACAGTTATTTGACCAGCTGTCCATGTGGGACAGAATCGAAGACATCGCTAAAGTCTAGGCACAGTATGCTGTCAACTGCCTGACCCTTGTCTACCGCCTTTGTGTTCCAGTCAAAGAAATTGATCAGGTTGGTTCATCTAAAACAACTTCCCTCCTGTGAACCTTGCTTCCTAGTCTGCTGAAGATCATTTGCCTCCAGGAACACAGCAGAGACTGTTTTATTATGGTTGCCACTACTATAGACCGCAGACGGACCAGTCTAGGTTCTGGGTTCATCCCTACTTCAGCTTTATGCAACGACACCACATCTGCTGTACTTAAGTCCCTTGGGATGATTTCTGTTTCTGAAAAAACTACATAGCTTGTCAGTGGTACAGGCAGAACTTGTGCCATTTCATTCAGTACTTGTGGATGTAGCCTATCGAAGCCCATTGATTTTTCTGCCTTTAGTGCATTAAGTCCTTTCAGTTCCTATCCCTCCTTAATTAGATCCCCATTCATGCCCTCCCCACCTTAGTCCCTGGCTTTGATGACCTTTGCAGGCAGCAGCCCCCTTATCCTCTATTTATTTAGTTTTTGTTGACCGGGTAAGTGCACTAGACAAATCCTGCCTATTTTCAGGCACGACCCGGGGGAGGGGGATACAGATGAATTCCAACTGACCTTTAACCAGATTAAGCTGTTGGTGGTATTTTTTTAGAGAATGAGGGAAATTTGGCCATGACACCGTGGAAATTCCCGTACTCTTTTCGATAAGTGCCATGGGATCTTTAACATCCACCTGAACTACCACCAATCCAGGCAGATGGGACCTCGGTTTAACGTCTCATCCGAAAGACGGCACCTCAGAAGTGCAGCACCCCTCTCATGCTGCACTACAGTGTCAGTACTGGGATATTAACTCAAGTGCCAGATGTGGGAACTGAACCCACAGCCCCCTGATCTCCTGGCCTCGGAGGCGAGTGTGCTACCTACTGAGCCACTGACACTGTATAGTGGTTACGGAGTAGAATTACTGGTTCAGTATTTCCACTTTCCTTTATCTCTGTCTCTCTGCTCCCACCCCTCTCCCTTCCATAGTTTACCCATCCCCTCTTTGGATTTACTGTTGTCTGGATGTGTGGGAAGATGGTTTTATCCCCCTTCTTCACTTCCTCCACTAACCTTAACTCAGTATTCATATTTGCCCTCCTCACTGTCTTTCTGGTATCCCTTGCTTATTCCACTTGGCAGATCTTGTACCTTTCTGAAAGCCTTCCTCTTCTCCTTCGCTGCCTCCCCCACTTCCCATGTACCACAGTGGTTTCTTTTCTCACTTGCTCTTACTTACCACCCTTACACAGACACGTACAGCCTCTAATACACCTTTTTTGATTAAATCCCACTTTCTAGCCACTCGCACTGCTGCTCCCACCCCCTCCAGTTTCTACCTCTGCATGTCCTGTATCCTCCCTTCTGAAATTCCAAACCTTTTCTGTGCGTTTTATCTGGACCCAGTGTTAGCAGTTCAAAAAAATACAGTGTACGTATGTCTCTACACAGGACCACCACCAACCCAGAAAGAGGTGACATAGGCCCCAAAATGTCGACCCCATGTAACACTGCCAAGGTGACTAGTAAAAATGTTAACATTTAATAAAAGTGAGTTCATAGAGTAGTTGAGTCCCTCCCGTCCTACATTTATCTTGATGGCACATGCAGTGTTCCCAGCTGTATAACCTGGCCTTTGGAGGAAAAAGGGGACATCCGTTTCCAGTGTCATTGATTCCCCACCTTTCAAGAATATTGAATTTATTCAATCAGATGTAAAGCTGGAAGTAAAAAAAAAAAAAAAAGGCAAATGATGCTGGTACATATCAGGTTCAATGTCTGTTTTTCAAACCACTTATAATATTCATTTTGAAATGCCACTTATAGTCCCATACCTGGGATAAAGCTACTCTTAGCATGTCAAACTACTTAAGAAATGCATAACTTAGCTGGCCCACCGGCGCAGCCGCAAGGTGTCCGTCTGTGATGCCGACATCCTGTGTTCGGGAATGGACTCTGGAGTTGGAGGGTCGGCTGGGGGGAGAAGGATTAAGCATCCCAGGGATGGCTCTCTTTCTCCGGGGGAAGGGGGATTTGCGTGTCCGGCACAATATGGGCCCCTGGCGGAGGCTGGGAGCTCCACCGCAACTGGCGCCTACATTGTGGGGAGGCAGGACTGACGGGTTCGTCCCATGGACATCATTGCATGTCCCTCCACTGTGGGGTCAGCACGCAACAAATTGCTGATGGTCCCATTCATGATGCCTGGCTCCCAGTCCCTATTGCACTCACCACAACTCCTGGACCCCAGTTGGGACAGTTCTCTGAGTCGCCCGACCTGTGGGCTCACCCTGGGGGTAAGCCTAGGGAGCCCTGCTGACAGCGGTGATGCTGCTGGTACTCTGGATGTGTTTGTGTTTGGGGGGCATCTTGGCTGCCCGTCTTGAGGGGGGCAGGCCAGGGCGGTTCAGTGGTCGTGGTTGTCCCAGTGGCTGGGTGGGTCCGGAGAGGTCAGGGTTGAGGTACTGGGGGATGTCGGCATCAAAAAAAAAAAACAAAAGAAGAAAAGAAATGCAGAACTTCTGTATGCAAGCGTTTACTAGCAGTTCACATGGCATGTTACATAGACATATGTTCACTTCCTAACAAGAACATGTTAAGTGTCTTGCAGCAGAAGTTTGAGCCAAAAGTTAATGAGCTCGGTACAAGCAAGATCCTCAGAAAGCACATTGGGGCAAATAAAAACCTGAAGAATATATGTTGCAACAGGTAAATTGGTCCCAAAGGATCAAAAATTACTAGTAAAAGCTGACCGTGTCCTTTAAAATTAAAATAAAAAATGTCTTTTACATGCTGTTAAATTTTTACCCATTTTATAATCGTAATAAAACACTCCATACTGTGCATTGTTGTGGGTTAATGGTACTTCCTGGGTGGTTGAAAGCAGTCTGCTGTGCCTCATGCCTCACAACACACCCGAGTTAACCTATTATTTCACAACAGTGCTGTCGTGTCTTACTGGTTAATAATGACTTTTTGAGCCTATGCTGCACACATGTAATGATTACATCTACCCATCCATATGACCATTTATTTGATTGGGGGATGGGGTACTTCCCATGTACATTCTTACAACTCGCATGATAATATTTTTTAGTTATCCATGGAACTCCAGTGAGACATTATTGAACTCTGGGTTTGGGACAGATTGATCTCCAGTGGCATGTAGGGTCCTAATAGAATGGCAAAGGAAATTCCACTGTACAGTACAGTTCACTGTCACTTTTTTTTTTCCTCTCTCCAAGGCTAAAACAAATTGGATAATGTCTGAGTCGATGCTGCAGCTGTTTTACTGGGCTGTTGTTTACATCACGATTATCTGATGTGGTTTAGACTCTTAAGGCGTGTCCTAGAGTTTTCCTATCTTTTCCTTGTCTCTGAAAAATTATATTGTTGCTCATGGTTTGTCTCATGAGAGAAGGTATCATGTAGACACTGACACTAGCCAGATGGCACTTCCCTAAGCATTTCTGCATTTAGCTACAAGAACCATTTCAAGCAGCCACATTGCCACCGCAGTTTCTCAGGCTAATGTCGAAATTGTTATATTTGTAAAGTTTATAGCTACAATGGTCGGGTGATAATTAGTTGAAATACCGCAGGGTTTTAGGATTCTAATTTTTTTTTTTTAACTTTATGTTTATTGCATTTTCAAGCAAACACAACATACAGTGCATAGGAATGCCATAGTCTCATTTTACATAGGATCCAGCAACTGGAAAAGATCAGTTCAACCTAGCATACAGGTTACGAATATGGGGGAAAATCCCACTTAATAAGTCCATAACAAAGATAGACCGTGATAGCTGCACTTTGCAAGAATTTAGAGGGCAGTCCAAACATATAGGCCCAGATATTCAAAAGGGTTGCGCCATGCGCAAGTCCAAAATGCGCCATTCTGCGATATTCAGCAGGAGGCAGTTACGCCACTGGCAACAGGTTGCGCAAGAGAGCAATGCAAATGAATGCATGCTCAACAGGAGGGGGAGGATCCATGCATAACCTGCGCAACCCGATATTCAGTCGGGTTGCGCAGAGTTCATGCGCAGCTCAACCTCGCCCTGACAAGCTTGAGCCAAAAAAAGGCTTAAGTTGAGGCCACCCACAGGTGAGCTGCTGCATTGCAGGGCGCAACACAGCAGCTGCCACCCCTGGCTGGCCCCCAACTCGGTCCCTGTGCCCCCCCACCAGCCCGATCGCGGGCAGAACACGTACATGTCCCCCCTCCCACACATCTCCCACAGCCCGATCGCGGGCAGAACACGTCTGTCCCCCTCCACACATCTCCCACAGCCCGATCGAGGGCAGAACACGGCATGTCCCCTCCACACATCTCCCACAGCCCGATCGCGGGCAGAACACGCACATGTCCCCCTCACACATCTCCTACAGCCCGATCGCGGGCAGAACACGTCACATGTCGCCCCCACACACACATCACCCACAGCCCGATCGCGGAGGGAACCTGTATGAACCCCCAGTGCCCGATCGCGGGCAGAACCTGTATGAACCCCCAGTGCCCGATCGCCGGGGCAGAATGTAACCCTCCCCCAACCGAATAACTCCCTGGTGGTCCAGTGGACCCTAAAGCCCGATCGCGGGCAGAATGTCACAACCAACCCCCAAACATCTCCCTGGTGTCTAGTGTCCCTCCACCCACCCCTGAGCCCCTCCACCGCTCCCCGCGGCGGCGGGCGACAGCATCCACCCGCCTGCCGCCCGCTGCCCGCCGACTGACTGTCCGGTGGGGCTGCAAGCCCATTGGTAGAGTTACAGCCACTGGCGCAGCCATATCATATGACAGTCCAGATTTGTGAATGATCATTCACACATCTGGACTGTCATGTACGGCGGGCTGCACGCCCATTGGCTGTAGCTCTGCACCACCGGGCGGCAGCCCCACCGACAGTCAGTCGGGCGGGGCGCAGGCGGGTGGATGCTGCCGGTCACCGGCTGGGGAGCGGGTGGAGGGGCTTCGTGGGGGGTGGTGACACCAGACACCAGGGAGATGTTTGGGGGGTTGTGCTGACATTCTGCCCGCGATCGGGCTTTTACGGCCCACTGGACCACCAGGGAGTTATTTGGGTTGGGGGGAGGGTTACATTCTGCCCGCGATCGGGCACTGGGGGTTCAAGGTTCTGCCCGCGATCGGGCACTGGGGGCTCCAGGTTCTGCCCGCGATCGGGCTGTGGGAGCTGTGGGGCGACATGACGTGTTCTGCCCGCGATCGGGCTGTGGGTGATGTGGTGGGGGGCGACATGTACGTGTTCTGCCCGCGATCGGGCTGTGGGAGATGTGTGGGGTGTCATAACTGTGATGCCCGCGATCGGGTTGCATTAGGCGTCGTCCTGGACGGCCGCTGCCTGGCAGGGTGGCCAGGAGCAACTCGGGATCATGACCTATTACGTATTCGAGAGCAGTAAATGGGGCTACAACAGATGGCAATGGCCCCCCGCGCCTTTGTATAAAATTATGGCCCCATTTGCATGTCACCTTTTGAATATCGGAATTTGGCGCGATGTAAATGGTACTGGCGCAATCGCAGTTTAATGCTCAACTCTGGCAACTTGCGGGGCGCAGAGTTCCACTGCGCCATGCGCAAGTGTTGTGGGTGGGGAAGATTCAAAGGAGTTGCTCAACAGCGCAACTCTTGAATACTCCCCGCCACACCCTCATGCACTATTTTGAGCAGCGCAGGGGCTTGCGCCTCAGACTGGCGCAGTTTGAATATCTGGGCCATAGTGTCCATCTTCATCAGTTAGTCAGCTTATATGAGCTGATATGAACCTCTTCCGAACATGTTGAGTCCAGACATTTTTAATGATCCATAGTAGTTGCAAACCCACAATTAAAGAAAGAGAACTCCTTATTTATAGAATTACTTTGGTGATTCTGTTGCACTATAAAGCCAGCTCATATCTATTTTAAACATGAGGTTATTTTAAACACAGTTATAGTAGTCCTTAACTGGAGGCTAATGTAATATTAACCAACTATTTTAGACTTGGAAATAAAGTCCCCACAATTATATAGCAACCTTCCAGCTTACATATCAAAAGGCAAATCAGAGCTTAATACTAAATCAGCCAAGTCCTTTAGTCAAGTTTACTATTCATTCTGGTAGTCATCTCACCACCTCAGGTACCTTCATTCCTCAGAGTCCAGCAAGCTGATTTCTTTTCTGCGACCTGCAGCAGACTCTTGTTCGTATGTTGGACCCATTTTCCAGCCTCCTCTGGATCAGTAAACTTGTAGGTATGGCCTCCGTAGTATATTCTGAGGCGGGCTGGCATCAGCAGTGAATGGATAACCCGCACACTACGCAGCCTAGTCCAAACTGCGTCAAACTTTTTCCGACGTGCTCTGGTGACAAAAGAGAGGTCTGGAAATAGATGAACAGTATGCCCTTGAAAGTTCGGCCTTCTGTCAAACGAGCTGCTTGCAAAAACAAATCCCTCGTGCTACTACTGTCCGTGACCAGCAATATCATTCGGGGATTATCATGCTGTACCGCAGCTAAGTGGGGCGAAATGCGGTAAGCTTTGTGTAGACGTTCTGCCAACTCGGCATCTAGCTGCAGTGTGCGAGATAACCAGTTCTTAAAAAGGAAAAGTAGGTCTATTTCTCAGAGTTCCTCAGGCAGCCCCACTAGTCTGACATTTGAGGCCCGATGCATGTTTATAAGCACTTCTAGCCTATAACGTAGGTGGTTGGTTCCTGCATCAACTTTGTTGTTGTGAGTCGGTGCTCTAGTGGCCTGCGATTCTGCTGCAGCTGCTGTTTTAGTTGGCAGTTCGATTTTAAATCTTGCTCCCACATCCTCTCATAGCGTTCTATTTTAGAATCAATGGCCTGCATTGATCTTTGAAGGCCTTCATGGCGGATCTTGGGTAGTGTGGTCTGGATTAGAAGTTGAAGCCTGTAGCTCTACTGGCGGTTGTTGTTTTGAGTCTCCAGGACCACTCTTGTTGGTTCACCCCATGATGATGTCTGGTACCAAAATGATCCGCTTGATCTGCTCTGGTGATTGATGTAGCGATCCAACGGCTATTTCCAACTCTACTTGCAAATTTAAGCCAGTAAGGTTCTTTTGTCTGCCGAGCTGCTGTGGACCACGTTTGTTCGGCAAGGAGCTCAACAGTGTCCCCAGGATTCTATGTTTTAAGAGCACTGAGATGGGAGAGGTGTATGTATTGTATAATACTTGAGATATAATTTCAATAGCAAGGCAGTGATCGGAGTTAGAGAACACACATAATATTTATTATTTTATTTTTATTGACCAGGAAAGGGAGATTAGGAAGTTCTACACATTTTCATTCTTGTTCGGAGAGGGGAGTTGCAGATGCTAACTGACGTACTGAAAATCGAGTTATGCTTTGTGGTGTTTTAGTGAAGGTGGAGTTACAGCCACTGGCGAGCCATATCATATGACAGTCCAGATTTGTGAATGATCATTCACAAATCTGGACTGTCATGTGTCGGCGGGCTGCACGCCCATTGGCTGTAGCTCTGCACCACCGGGCGGCAGCCCCACCGACAGTCAGTCGGGCGGGGCGCAGGCGGGTGGATGCTGGGTCACCGGCTGGGGGAGCGGGTGGAGGGGCTTCGTGAGGGGTGGTGACACCAGACACCAGGGAGATGTTTGGGGGGTTGTGTTGTGATATCTGCCCGCGATCGGGCTTTTACGGCCCACTGGACCACCAGGGAGTTATTTGGGTTGGGGGGAGGGTTACATTCTGCCCGCGATCGGGCACTGGGGGTTCAGGTTCTGCCCGCGATCGGGCACTGGGGCTCCAGGTTCTGCCCGCGATCGGGCTGTGGAGCTGTGTGGGGGCGACATGACGTGTTCTGCCGCGATCGGCTGTGGGTGATGTGGTGGGGGGCGACATGTACGTGTTCTGCCCGCGATCGGGCTGTGGGAGATGTTGTGGGTGTCAGTAACTGTGATGCCCGCGATCGAGTTGCATTAGGCGTCGTCCTCGAATGGCCGCTGCCTGGCAGGGTGGCCAGGAGCAACTCGGGATCATGACCTATTACGTATTCGAGAGCAGTAAATGGGGCTACAACAGATGGCAATGGCCCCCCGCGCCTTTGTATAAAATTATGGCCCATTTGCATGTCACCTTTTGAATATCGGAATTTGGCGCGATGGCTGAATGGTACTAGCGCCACGCAAGTTTAATGCTCAACTCTGGCAACTTGCGGTAGCGCAAGTTCCACTGCGCCATGCGCAAGTGCTGTGGCTCGGGGGTGATATTCAAAGGAGTTGCTCAACAGCGCAACTCCTTTGAATATCACCCCGGCCACACCCCTGCGCAACTATTTTGAGCAGCGCAGGGGCTTGCGCCTCAGACTGGCGCAGTTTGAATATCTGGGCCATAGTGTCCATCTTCATCAGTTAGTCAGCTTATATAGCTGATATGAACCTCTTCCCGAACATGTTGAGTCCAGACATTTTTAATGATCCATAGTAGTTGCAAACCCACAATTAAAGAAAGAGAACTCCTTATTTATAGAATTACTTTGGTGATTCTGTTGCACTATAAAGCCAGCTCATATCTATTTTAAACATGAGGTTATTTTAAACACAGTATATAGTAGCCCTTAACTGGAGGCTAATGTAATATTAACCAACTATTTTAGACTTGGAAATAAAGTCCCCACAATTATATAGCAACCTTCCAGCTTACATATCAAAAGGCAAATCAGAGCTTAATACTAAATCAGCCAAGTCCCTTTAGTCAAGTTTACTATTCATTCTGGTAGTCATCTCACCACCTCAGGTACCTTCATCCTCAGAGTCCAGCAAGCTGATTTCTTTTCTGCGACCTGCAGCAGACTCTTGCTCCGTATGTTGGACCCATTTTCCAGCCTCCTCTGGATCAGTAAACTTGTAGGTATGGCCTCCGTAGTATATTCTGAGGCGGGCTGGCATCAGCAGTGAATGGATAACCCGCACACTACGCAGCCTAGTCCAAACTGCGTCAAACTTTTTCCGACGTGCTCTGGTGACAAAAGAGGTCTGGAAATAGATGAACAGTATGCCCTTGAAAGTTCGCCTTCTGTCAAACGAGCTGCTTAAACGTAAATCCCTCGTGCTACTACTGTCCGTGACCAAGCAATATCATTCGGGATTATCATGCTGTACCGCGAGCTAAGTGGGGCGAAATGCGGTAAGCTTTGTGTAGACGTTCTGCCAACTCGGCATCTAGCTGCAGTGTGCGAGATAACCAGTTCTTAAAAAAGAAAAGTAGGTCTATTTCTCAGAGTTCCTCAGGCAGCCCCACTAGTCTGACATTTGAGGCCCGATGCATGTTTATAAGCACTTCTAGCCTATAACGTAGGTGGTTGGTTTCCTGCATCAACTTTGTTGTTGTAGTCGGTGCTCTAGTGGCCTGCGATTCTGCTGCAGCTGCTGTTTTAGTTGGCAGTTCGATTTTTAAATCTTGCTCCCACATCCTCTAACAGCGTTTCTATTTTAGAATCAATGGCCTGCATTGATCTTTGAAGGGCCTTCCATGGCGGATCTTGGGTAGTGTGGTCTGGATTAGAAGTTGAAGCCTGTAGCTCTACTGGCGGTTGTTGTTTTGAGTCTCCAGGACCACTCTTGTTGGTTCACCCCATGATGATGTCTGGTACCAAAATGATCCGCTTGATCTGCTCTGGTGATTGATGTAGCGATCCAACGGCTATTTCCAACTCTACTTGCAAATTTAAGCCAGTAAGGTTCTTTTGTCTGCCGAGCTGCTGTGGACCACGTTTGTTCGGCAAGGAGCTCAACAGTGTCCCCAGGATTCTATGTTTTAAGAGCACTGAGATGGGAGAGGTGTATGTATTGTATAATACTTGAGATATAATTCTCAATAGCAAGGCAGTGATCGGAGTTAGAGAACACACATAATATTTATTATTTTTATTTTTTATTGACCAGGAAAGGGAGATTAGGAAGTTCTACACATTTTCATTCTTGTTCGGGAGAGGGGGAGTTGCAGATGCTAACTGACGTACTGAAAATCGAGTTATGCTTTTGTGGTGTTTTAGTGAAAGGTGGAAATTAATTTGGCCAGTGCACCAGGGAAATTCCCCTGCACTTTTCTATAGGGACTTGGCCCAGGGTGGGGTTAAAATGATGAACCTAGTAGTATTTTTAGCTCTGTATTTCTTCATAGCAATATTACTCCTATTCTGACGGGTACAGACAAATCCTGAAGTCCCATGATTGAGGACTGGTTTCTTCCTGTATTTCAAGACTGAAATAAAGGAAAAACCGTATACACAGTAGAAATAATTTTGCCCTACCCCAATATATCAGACCTGACTTTTTTCTCATAAGTAATTTTTGATGGTTTTTTTTCTCCTCAGTCCCACTCTTGTGCGTCCCTGACGTGACACATGCGTACACATGCCCTATGGAATAACCCACCCTGCCAGTTGCTCCACTGCCACCTGCGCCTATCACTGGACTTCCATCCGTTGACAGCAGGACTATGGGCGGGCACCCCCCGCCCCTCTTCCCGGGAGAGGCGAGCCACTGCTCAATCCTGCTCCACCCCCACCCCCGTGCTGGGACCCCAGCGACCCGAGGTCGTTCCTGAACCTGGGTCACAGGTGTGTAGCGTGAGGTAAGCCTCAGTCCTAAGTTCCACCGGGCTGGCTGAACTGCCTTTTTTTTTTTTTTTTAATACTTTTTTTTTATAGATTTTATCAATGTTCTGCACATTACATATCACTGATGAAGTACATACAGAACTGAATTTATACTCCGCTGAGGATGCCACCCCTCTTAATACACAAACAGAAATTTGAATAGAAAGTCCGTACTACATCTTTAAGATACATCATCGGGAGGTACACATAGTTTTACCTTACTTATTAATTGTATTTCACCCAAAAGTCAGCTGTGGCAAAGAGCCCATGAGCTGCATGAATATATCTACAAAAGAATAACTCCCTAGCCAAAGGCTAGATTATTAAGTAAACTATGTTTCTTATACAAAGAAAATGAGTAATCATGCTTTATCTTATCTTTGAGTACCTCAAGGCACTAGAACAAGAAAGGATTACGCTCTTATCTTTTCCGATTAGCAAACTGTCTCCCAGACATAACATCCGCCTAATGTTAACATAGAAAGAAGTTTTCTAAGGACTAAATACAAAAATATAACTGTAGCCATCTGGATTTAGATTGGCAAACCGATTTGTGAGCTATAGTCCAATATCAGAAAAGTTCACAACAAATTGTAAGTCTTATAAACTTACAGTTTGTTTGTTCGCTCTGATTATATTCTTACTGTTAATAGGCAGTAATCAGGTTTCGGCAGTAGCTGCTGCTTCTTCCTCCTCTGAGGATCGAGATGCAAGCTCTCGAAGGCGACTGGCTGGGACATGTCTTCGGGTCCACTTCAGGGCTTCTTGAGGGTCAGTGAAGATGTAGATCTTCCCCTGGTGTGTGATTCGCAGGCGGGCCGGAAAAATCATGCTGTGCGAGATTCCTGCACCTCGAGGATCGATCGATCATCAAAACGCTTTGACGGGTCGACAACTAAGATCCGGTATATACTGACCTTTCCCTCACACAGTAAAGTCCTTCTGCCTGGCCAGTGAAAGAAGGAAATCTCTAGTTCCAATTCACGAGGACTAGCACATAGCCCTGGGGACTTCCAAATTTGCTTGATGACCCCTTGTTGTGACCCTGTAGGCCTTCTGAATAGAGATCTTACGCTCTGCTAGATGTTGCCCAAATTGTGATTCTAGCCATTCCTGCATAAATAAAGGCAAATGGTCACCCTCTGTTTGCTCTGGAATTCCGATCACTCTCAAATTATTCGCTCTTGCTTGATTCTCCAACATTTCTAGCCTTGCTCGAAGATGAGTGTTCTCTTTCACTAGCTTTGCAGTCACTCCGAGGGCTGATTCTGACCCTTTCCCAGCTTTCTCCATCTCTGTTTTGATAATCGAAACATCTGCTTCTAATACAATTACTCTGCTGGTCAGGGAATCAAATCGGGACGCCAAACCCTCTACTGAGGAGATTAAATGGTTCATTTTTACTCCCAAACTTTGAAGAGTTTCCTCGTGAGGTGTCTCAGTCTCAGAGGTAGCAGGGCCTTGAGCAGACCTCGTGGCGAGCAAGGGTACGTTTTGTTTGCTCTTTGCTCCCTCCTGGCAGGACCTGTCCTTCCTTGGATTGCCCATAATGATGCTGCCAATCTTCCGATTGTCAGTCCAGCCATCTTCTGTACTTTAGCTGCCTTATAAAGCATAAAATTTTAACTTTTAAATCGTAAATCGCAGAGCTGCTAATCCTTGTGACAGTCTTGCTCGGGCTCCACAGCGCTCCCTGAACTGCCTTTTTTCAACATCAGACAGTGGATGTTGTTCCAGGATGACATATGCTTAAGCTCCGGGAAACGACTATATTCTCTCATTCTGGAGAAAAATCCCACCTACCCCCCCCAGCTGAAACACTGCCTGGTTGCTTGATTGCTGGAGTATCAGATGCCATAAATCAGTTAATTAATCCCCACATTCCATGATACATGTCGTATATTGTATTGTTAGGAATTAATGGGAAAATAACCATCACGGATCCCACAAAACATAAAATGGTGGGGGAACTTGAATGCCCCCGCACGACATCTGCTGGAATTCTGGAAACGCAGCATCACTTTTTATTCGAATGTCCATATGCGGAGCTCTTTTGGGATACCCTTAGTCTCACCTAGAGTGAACCCTTATTCCTTTCAGCCAGTTATCAGGAATTTGTCCTAGGTATTTATTGGGGACCCTGGAAAAAATTTCCTAAAAGCACCCTTTAGCTGTGCTTTGCGGCATACAAATATTATACATGGCAAGTCAGATGCACCTGCACAATGCAACAGAAGAGAGATACTCTCAACAGACAGTGATTAAAATGGTGACAGCATACTTACGTAAAGTGTAATGAGTATTCTAAGTTGGGCAGAAAACCTATTTCTGCTTTTGCTTTGTGGAATCCCTGTCACTGGCTCCCGTGAGTATGAGGTATGACACAGTGTCTCTGCCATTTCTATATACAATACTGAAAGATCGTTTCTCATTTCTCATAAGTATGTTTGAGTTTTTGAAGTGAATTTGTATATTCTTTTTTTCCCCACCCTCCTCATACTCATTGGCCCCCACTCCTTCAGGCTCCACAGGTCCCCCGCTAGCCCCGCTGTCCTAACCCAGCCCTCCTCTAACTCCACGAATTGCAGCCAATCCCAGGGATATCCTCGCGTATCCCTTTCGCCGGGCGGGTCCCCCTCCTCCGAGGGGGAAGGCACCGGGGAGAGGGGATGACCCCAGCGCACACTCTGCTTAGGGCCTGGGGATGCTTCCGCAGAGGAGGAGGCCCCGGGAAGGCACTGAAGGCATTCGGGGACAGAGAGCCGTCATCCGGCGGCCAGTGAGTGGTATTTCCTGTTTTTTCCCTAGGTGCGTGATGTCCGAACGTCAAGGCATTAGCCGATGTTTGTCATGCATCGCCCAGCAGTGAACCCAACGTGTTGCCCTACCCCTGGTCTCCACCAGCAGTCGCCCAACACTGGCTCGTAGCCCTCCCTGCCTCCCTGGAGACAACGAGTGGTCGTGGGATGCTGAGTTGTCTCCCCTGGTCGCCCCTCCAGCGACCCGAGCTTGTTCCCAACCTGCGCTGGCGTCGCAAGCGAAAATCCAACCGCTGTGACGGCGGGCCGACTGACATGAACTTAATGAGTTTCTCATTAGCTATTTATGGTTCCTTTGGGTGTAACTTTGATGTCATGCTGTAACTATGTACCAAATATTTTTCATGTGATCATTTGTTACTATTTTCTCTTCACTGACTTTTTTTTCTGCTGTAGAAGTGTTTATCCTCCTTTTGGCAAGTAGGGGTAACTGTATTAAGCCCTATCACTGCAGCCATCTGCAGTCCTCTCTGGAGATGGGGGACCTTGTCCCCAGGGGATTGCCCCCCCCGGCTTGGAACGGAGGGCTGTCCTCTCCCCCCTGAACACAAATCCAGACTGTCCCTGGACCCAGAAAGACCGAGTAGGCTGACAGCGCGACGGGTAGAGCTTCGTGGAGCCCATCCTCCATGTTTTCCTCCTGCTTTTCTCATTTTGGTGCCATGGACGTTCAGTGAGCATGTTGCTTGAGCGCCATCTCCATGGAGACACCTCCAGTGTTTTGAATGTGAAGCCCTCCCTTTCATCAAGACGCAGGTCAGGAGTCCTAGGAAAACCAGGAGCAGTTATAACATTCGCAAATAGTGTTTTATTATTTTCAATGACAATAAAACAAAAAATTTACATTGTTCAGGATAGCCATTTACAGAGGCAGTACAAACAAAGAAAACAAAGTTCTTCATCTGAGAGTATCTCCAATTCTAAATTTAAACCTCTCTTTCTTAACAAACACTGCTGCTCTTTTTATAAGAAGTCTATGCCTGGCAATTTATTTGTGCATCCTGTGTTTGATAAGATACCTACTGTTTCTCACAGAATGTGTCAGAACTTTGTCAGTTTCTTTCCTTGCATGTGCAACAAAATAGAACATTGTGTCCCAGAACTAATCTCCTGTTGACAGCTCTGCAAAAGAGTTTGTGGAGGTCAAACTGCATCTCAGGGTTAACCCCCTGAGTTCCAAATAGCTTTCAGCAATCATTTTAACAATATAACTTTAAACATTTTCAAGCCAAGGGATCCCAATTCCATACAAAAATTCACATATATTTTTATAACCACAGATAAACAAGGGGGAAGAAAAGACAAACAGCAAGTGAAGGCAGAGAGAAAGTGGAAGGGGGGGATTGCAAGATTATCAGAGTGATCAGCTCCCAGGTTCCACAAGAAAATTTGATTGTGCGCTCAGACAGACGAGACAGAAATGGAGAGGACAGAACAGATCCCTGCCCCCAACTCCTTCTGCAAAACAAATGGGACAAGGTCCTATTCAACCCTATCACACTCCCACATACCATTGCCTAGATTCCTCCAGGTGACAGTCAAGTGGTGAGTCATGATATTCCCCCTCTCCAGGGAAGGAGAGCAGTCCTACAGATGCTCAATCCTGCCTCTCCAGGGTGACCCCTGAGCGACCCGCATCTGTTTCCGAACCTGGGTTGCCAGCATGTGAAAAGGTAAGGTACACATGACGCCTTAGCCCTCTTCACCAGCAGCATTCTTCACTGACATTCTGATTATATTATTTGTCTTCAATTTATTAACTTTGATTTGTATGATTTTTGTCTGCTCTTCTCAAGAAGTGCCATGAGATCTATCACGTCCACTTGAACTGTCACAAAAACAGGCAGATGGGACCTCAGTTTTAACATCTCATCCATATAGTGGCATGTTTCTTCTTGCAGGTGTAGAAAAGACTACAACATCCATTACGTGTGTTCTTTTTCTCCTGATACAAATAAAGTTGCCCATGACAAAACCACCCCTTTACAAGGCAAACAAAACAAAAATATATAAAGCTTGTTTTAAAAATTAACGCAGAAAGCAGCACCCTGTCTTACAGTATTGCTCTTGAAAAATGGATAGTATTATAAATTGGCTATAGAAAATGCAGCACCGCTTCTCAGTACATAAAGGCACAACAGGTGAACTGGTTTGTCCAGTAAGAGAGCAGTATTTATGGTGGCCATCTTGACCCATTTTATAAGTCACATTTTCAAATGGTGTTCCAGAGAGTCCATTTGTGGTTATAAGAGAGCGCATGTGCTGGCATATCCTCAACACTGAATCGTTAAATCAGTACTGATGATTTATAATAACTGTTAATGCTGTCTGGGAACATAATAAATATTATAGCTAGAGGGGAGTCAAAACTTTTTATTTTGTATTTTATAATTTGCATTTTACTCCCTCTCTCTGCGGCTTCCCCATCCCTCCATGTCTCCAGCACTTACCTCACACCCTGACCTCATGGCTTACCCCCCCCGCCCCAAAGTGGGGCCTAGCCACAAGCAGGCATCATCCCCCACCGCTCCAGCTAACGTTGTGGGAGATGCCCTCTGTGGGGTTGGAGTGACTGGTAGCTGAGAGCAGAGCCCGGATGCGCTGGCTATCCTGCTGCTCTCACCAAGCAGTTTCTGTTTTACGCCCTCCCAACACCCCAGCCCACAGCCATTGAGCCCCACGGCGTAAACCAGTAGGAGGGAGCTGCTGATGCTGCATGGTCACCCACAGTACCAAGGCAATCCTACTTCTCATCTGATGGTTGTGCTCAGAGAGTGGGACACTCGGCACCACCTCCCCCTTGGTGCATGATGTGCCTGCATCGTGTTCCAGACCTCACTAGCCTCAGGCAAGGAAGTTGGGACTGAGGATCTATCTGTGTTTCCCATGTAGTAGAACAGGGTTCAACCAGCCAACGCCTCTGGGCTGATGGTGCCAAAACCTTTTTAAATATAAAAACTAATTTTAAACTGTAAAAAATTGCATGTGAGGCACTCTTTGCAGAGTATGAGTGTCTCATGCTCAGGGGGAATGAAAAGCTCTGATTGGTCTGTAATAACCATAATGAACATTACTTGTACCTATTATACTGGCGCAGTAGTGCCAGTATAGTTGTGGATGAGCGACAGGTTCTGTATTAACCCCTAACTTTGAATCTTAATAGCTTTGGTAGCATTTGATGAAATTAGCTGAAATTTTCCATGCATAGTTTCGAGGCAAGGTCTAAATATGTCGAAAGTTTCATGATGGTAGCTTGTGCGGTTTCTGAGATCCACATATGTCATTTTCCTGTAGACATCTAATTTTTTTTCCTATACTTAACATGGGTTTTTGGTTTTGCTGTCACGTACATCCTACATGGAATGGAATTTTTTTTCCAAAACTTTCAGGGTAGAAGCATGCTGTACCAATGCAGTGCCTTTGGAAGGTTTCATGAAAAAATATTAAACGGTTGCAGAGTTAAGGATTTAAAGTTCTTTTTTTCTTCCTGTTCTGAGCATGCTCAGTAGGGTCTTTTGGATAACATTCTGACACGAAAAATTCCATGTCACAGACCATTTTTGTTTTCTCACCACTTGCTTCTCATAGCAGGAAAAAAAATTCATGTCGTGACAGCTTTTTTTTTTTTTTTCCACCCTCCCAAAGTAAAAAAAAAAAAATATGGAAAATACATAAGAATTCTGTAGTTTAAAAAAAAAAACACTTGAACCAAGCTAAATTCTGGTGTTTGCTTTTTAAAAGTGACGGGAAATACCTTTTCTGGGTACCCCAAAATCCAGGGTACCCAGCTTAGCTAGAAGAGCCATTGAGCCATGTTCTCTGCAAGAGAACACTGGGGCTTTCTTGAACGCTAAAGCCACAGCTGCACTCATGCCAGCAGGCGGGCCTATGTTCTCTCTGTTTCTGTCTATCTACGTACCTAGCTAGCTAGCTATCTACCTGGTTAATTTAATTTTTTCTGAAGTGGACCGTGGTGCCCACCCTCGGTACCGCTTCACTCTCACCCTCCCCTCCAGGTTACCCTCCTTCCCTTTTCAGTGTTAATGTTAGCAGACAGGGGTGTCCAACCCTGGTACTGCTTCTGTTCATTACCCTCCCCTCCAAGTTGCCTGCCTCCCCATTCCCAATATTTACTTGGCACCGGGGTGTCCACTCTTGGTGCCACCGAAAAGTCCGACACTGGGGTACCTAATCTCTAGTGTCCGAATATGTCCTCTGAAATAAAGAAAACTGTCCCTCAATTTTTTTTTTATATCTATAAAAAGAAAACTGTCCACACCGATCTGACCCCCCTGAAAACACACACATCCATGCCAACCTCCTAATCAGCACCCACCCCCCACCACACCCCCCTACCTCACTCATCTGAACATGATCCACGCCGTAGATCCACTCTGCAATCAAGGATAATGTCTTGCTGCTGGAACCAGCGACAATGATATGAGAAAGTCAGGTTGTGTGTGGGTTAATGTATTTCAGTGGGTTTTGAACTTTTATTCATAACATTGTCGTTTTTGAATAATTTTTATACCAAATTTTCAACATGGCCTTTGTGGGACCCCACCAGCGTTGGCGGTGGAATTATGCAAAGTTGGATTGAAAGGTGATTTTGTGGTTACTTTGCGAAATCACCTTTCATGCGAGATTTCAACAGTTTCACCATCCTTGCTCATGGGGTGGGATCAAAAGAAAGCCATGTCGAAAATTTTGGGTTGAAATATGTAAAAATGAGACGGTTTTGACTGTACATTGAAATTGCTGTACGTGTGCTCATAACTTTGGTAATTTTAATATTATGACCCCAAATTTTTACCATAGCCATTTTTTCATTCCACCTCATGAATGTGACATCTGTCGTCCTTCAAATCTTGACCAAAATGTGTTTTTGTACATACAGAGCAGAATAACGTTTTGGTTGTGATTTGAACATTTTCACCTACAGGATTCATGGGCGTGGGATAATAGGAAGGCTATGCTGAAAATTTGGTGTACAAATATGGTAAAATGGCCAAGTTATGAGTGAACGTTGCAGTGTTATAACATTCACTCACAACTTCACTAATTTTCAGTGTAAGGCCTCGACCCCTGCCTTTTTGTAAAACGACAGGTGGCATGCTGTTGAAGCTGACAGCAGTACCTGGTGGGGACTGGGTTCGGGGAGGACTAGGTTACTTGGCACAGGGGGCCTAGGTTTGGCTACTCTGCACAGGGGCACCCAAGTAAATCCGAACACAGGAAGCAATAACTGTAATGTCCAATACCAGGAAAGTTGTGGCTTTTACTCACATCCAAACTGAACAAGCAAAGCATAGATGGACCCCCACGGGGCTACATTCCTGGTAATGCAGATCAGAGACACAGAACACTTCTTCACTATTCCAGCCCTCAGGCTCTGAACCCACCAGGCACACAGCCCGGACTTGCTGGCAGCTTTGGGTACACAGCCTGACTTGTACACTGCTTGGGTTTTTCCCCTGGCCCAGCTCCCCCGCCGGCCACTTGATCGCGGTCCATATGGCAGTGAACCAGTTTTCTGTTGGTGGCTTCCCAAACCACCTTAGAGCCTTCGACTCCTTAAGGGAAATTTTTCTTCCAATCCCACGTCTGGGTACTTCCCTCATCACTGGCCAAGTGCATGAGGCAAAGTAGGAATCCACAGAGCAAATCCGTAGAGATGGACCTGGTCACTAAAGCAGGGGGGTCTCCCACCTCCAGCTCCCACAATCCATACCCGGCCATTTCTCTAAACACTAAATCACTCTTTTTGAAAGCTTGGCAATGTAGATTACAGGGTAGACGTATATCACATCTCCTCTACATGTCTTGACTTTCCCCTTGTGCTGGACTTGAACATACTTTTACTTTTGGCTAAGCCTATTACTGTAGGCCTCCCACTACTTCAGCAGTCCAATCCCCACTTTAACACAGTTCAAGTGAAACATGGGCCCTTTGGAAAGAGCAGAGCTCACCCTTTGGTTGCAGGTGCCCCACAGGCGAATCTTGAAATCTTCTTGTACCCCACACACATGGAAAAATAAGGCAGCTTCTTCTCTAGCAGTAGCCAGGGGGTTGCCCCTGGAATAGCAGGCAGACCTTCCACCCCCATCTCCTGAGGGATGGGGCACAGAGACCCGAATCAGCGGTCTCCACCACTTTAAAGAACAGCTTACGGTGTCCCTCTTTAGGCGGAAACACACACCTTTCCCTAAAAGTAGCTCTATTTCAGAGCTGAGGCTCCAAGAGCCTGTGCACAGAACTACTGTGCTCCTCACACAACAATCTCCAACTCCAACTACTGATTGACTGTTAGAAACATAGAATTTGACGGCAGATAAGGACTGCTTGGCCCACCTAGTCTGCCCAATTTCCTACCTAACAGATAAGCTGCAGATCCTAATTAACCAAAAGCTTACTTCCTCCTACCCCCCGCTAGGACTGCCTTATGTCTGTCCTATGCATTCTTGAACTCCCCCACTGTTCTTGACTCCATGACCTCCTCAGGGAGGCTGTTCCATGCATCCACAACCCTCTCTGTGAAAAAATACTTCCTCACATTACCTCTGAGCCATCCCCCCTCTATCTTCAAATTGTGCCCCCTTGTTCTTGCACATCTCTTTTTCTGAAAGATGCCACCCTCTTGGACTTTGTTGATTCCCTTGAGGTACTTGAAAGTTTCTATCATGTCCCCTCTCTCCCTCCCTCCCTCATTTCCTCAAGGGTATACATATTAAGCTCCTTTAGTCTTTCTTCGTATGTCTTCTGGTGCAGACCCTGCACCATTTTGGTTGCCCTCCTCTGGACAGCTTCCACTCTATGTCTTTACGGAGATGGGGTCTCCAGAACTTCACACAGTACTCCAGATGGGGTCTCACCAACTGTCTGTACAGAGGGATAACAACTTCCTGTTTTCTACTATTGATGCCTCTCCGTATGCATCCCAGTATCCCCCCAGCCTTCCTTACTGCCTTCTCACATTCCTTGCCCACCTTTAGGTCATCTGATATAATTACCCCAAGGTCCTTTTCCATTTTTACTGTTGTCAGTATCTCACCCCCCATTGTGTACTCTTGCCCTGGGTTTTTGTTTCCCAGGTGCATTACCTTGCACTTCTTTGCATTGAATCTGAGCTGCCGGACATTTCTTTGTTCAAAACTCCCAACATTCTAATCTAATTCCCTTCTGCAGATTCCAGTGTTGCTCATGCAGCTGCGATAGTTCTATGGTGATGTCATCCCTCAGTCTCAGCTGAGACTGAGAACAGAGTGAGACAGTGTGAAATCCATTTAACTGGAGTTTCACAAGCTGCCTTCCCTGCCTACCACTAGGTCTTACTGGGATTCTAGTAACCCCGGGTAGCAGAGGGGTTTCATCAGTATTTTAACAACAACCTTTTAACATAGCCATTTTTCCACACCACCTCAGAAACATGATGGGTGTAATTTTCTAAATCCTGGGCGAGGCATTTTTTCGCATTTGTGGTGTGAAATGATGTTTTGGATAATATACTGTAATGCCACGTGTCATGTTTATAAGGGGAGACATAAAACAATTACCTTGAAAATGTTGGGTCACAATAAAAAAATCTATATAATTAAGAAACTGTGTGTAGTACCAGTCTTCACACCAGCAGGTATGCTTTGTGATCCCGTGTTGATGACCTGAGCTCGGGGGTGACCTTGTGACCCAGCTACATGGGGTGAGGGTGCTGGGATGGCATTATGTAATACCATGAAAGCTACAGGGTTACCTGCATGGGTCCGGGCACCATATAGTGAAGACGGCTCTTGTCTTGGCATAGGGCGCTGCACCTCTGCACCCGTGGGTGACAGAGGGCCCTGTGCACTGGCTGACAGAAGGACTGTTTGTCCCGTGCATCTGTAACTTTGGCCACATGCAAGCACAGGGACCAGAGGGACCTGTGCTTCCACAGCCTGCCAGACAGACCCATAAATTCTTGACATCAGTCAATGCATGGAAGTGCAGGGCCCGCAACATCCCTGCACTTTCATAGGCGGACGGAGTCTTCCCTTTGCACAGGGCTCAGAGGGACCCTGTGTGTCTGCATCTGTTCATGACCTGCGTGAATGAAGATACGATTCCACTGTCTCAAAAAGAAGGGAAATTCTTTGCAGAAAACTTTGTTAATGCACCGGTTGGGGTTCAAGTTAATGCGACAAAAAGTAGGAAAATGTGGTGTTAGGGTTTCCAACCCTAACTCCCCACCCCCCAAGCAGCAAAAGAAAAAAACATTAGGGTTTTGGGTCTCAGGAGTCTTGGCAAATCAGTGGTGGGGTTTTCTTTGGGGTTGTCAATCGTAATGCCCACCCATTCCCTGAACAAACAGTTCCAGATGCGATCTCCTTTTTTTGCGCTCTCCTTTCTTCACGCAGGACCCACAGAGCCCTGTGTGAAGAAAGTTGCAACAAGTTGTGTAGGCAACATGTGACGAGACATACTTCTCTACCTTGAAGAGTTTATTACTGTAATGCACTGGCTTGGAAGAGTACCTTCTGCTTCAGTCAGGAGGCTGTGGGCTGGGGGTGAGCATGAAGGTTGACAGCCCCAAGGAAGATCCCAACCACCGATTCACCAAGACTCCGAAGACCCAAAACCCTAATGTTTTTTCTCTTTTGCTGCTTTGGTCATAGGAGTGGGAAGTTAGGGTTGGAAACTCTAATGCCACATTTCCCTACTTTTGTGGCATTAACGTGAACCCTAACTGGTGTATAAACAAGGTTGTTTGCAAAGAACAAACATGTAAATAAGCTCAGCAGATAAAGGTATCTATCTGTCTCAATCAGCCTTTAATCTGGCTAAAGTTTTAGTGCAGACCACACTTCTAGGTCTTGTAGTCAAGAGATGGGCAGCAGTGAGAAATTACATTGGCACAACCTGTTAGTAAGCCTAAGCAGCATTATCTTTAGTAAAACTATTTTACTACTGCAACAGAGCTTTGCTGGTACAAATAAAACATGTTTAAGTTGTCAGTGATCTCCAAGAAAAGCGCCAGAAGGTTAAGCATTAACTTAGTAAGCTTAAGTGGCTTGTACAAAGTTAGACAGTAAGTGACAGTGTTGGGATTCTGGGTCTGCTGATTCATAGCTCTGGGGTATATTGCCTGTATAGTCAGTATAGCTCTGCTGGGGAACAGTGTCATCTTTTCAGTAGGGTCCTTACAGCTGGACGGACTGCAGCTCAGGAAGGTGTACTAACTGGCTCGGGGTCTAGTGAGTGAATGACTCTGGTAGCATTTGAACCTGGATCACCCCAGTCACAATTGTGTTCTCTAAATACTAGATTACATTTTCTGCAACTCCCAGAAACTACCTTTAGTATTTCTGGAAAATTCAGCTGAAAATATAGACCCATAGTAGGGCTTAAAACATTGACATTGGATGTTTCCCTACATTGTTGTGGGTAGTCGCTTCTACTTCCTGATCACCTGGCAGGCTATCGTTGAGTATAATGGTCATCCTGTCTAGCCAGAATGGATGTTAGTCATGCTTAAGCGTTAGGGAACAAACCAAGAATGTTTTAAGAATCTTGTTGGAGGCTGGGTGAAAAGTGATAAGTCTTGACAGATTAGTTTCTGTCTGTCTCCTCTGTCTCCATATTCCAGTTCCAACTTCATCAAAGGAGAAAAACATGACTCATCCATCTGCTGTATCATAAGGTAGTGTACACAGCAGCCACTGTGACTGTATCTTGTCTGGAGATTCGAATCCAGTCATGAGAGTGAAATTACTGCCATCACTGGGGACAGCTGGAACAGTACAGAAAATAATCTCTGCAGAAGAAAAGGAAAAAAAAAGAATGAATTGCAGTTTTTGCTGTCATTTATGTTTTGTGTTTTCCTCTGTGAATAACTGCCCACTCCTTGTACTTGTTTCAGCTATCAGTTTTGATTCCATGTTAACCGTCATATTTTATCTGCATGCATGATGATCAAAGAGCCTTAATCGCCTTGCATAGAAAGAGAAATTTACAGGGAGAAAAAAAGGCCTGTGGTCCATCCAGGCTGCCCTGAGGACCCTTAGCTAATAGCAGTTTCATGCAACCTGAAGATGCTCCCATCAGAAACTCCTGGTACTTCTCCATGTCCATGTTCTGCCCTCACCACTTGCCCCTTGAATCAGCTGTCCCAATCAGCCTTGAATCTAGCTAAAGTTTTAGTGCTGACCACACTTCTAGGCAAACTATTCCATTTGGTCACCAAGTGCTCAGTGAAGAAGTTACTTCCCTAATACCCTCCTGAAACTGTCCCCCCTTTCCATTGCCCCCTTGTGAATAGGCTTTCATAACACGTGTGAACAGCTCAGAGGAGTTCACAATGTTGATTCCGTGAAGAACCTTGAAGGTATCTGATCATATCTCCATTTTCCCTTCTAGCCTAGAAAGTTTCGCAACCTTTCCTCAAATTAATTTCCTTGCTGATCCTGTATCATTTCAATCATCCTCTTCTGGACTGTCTCCAACCTGTTCTGGTCCTTCCTCAGATGTGTACACTAGAAGTGCACACAGGATTCCAAGTGTGGCATCATCAGGGACCTGCTGTTAATCCCATATCTATACACCACCAACATTCTGCTGGCTTTCCCATGAGCCTTACTACACCATAAGAAGCATTTAGGCTATCAGTAATGACAACTCCCAAACCCTTTTCTTGTGTAGTATATCCCAGCCATGCTCAGTCGATCCAGTAGACTGTCTTAGGATTCTTTTCCCTCAAGTGCATTACCTTACACTTATTGATGTTGAACTTCAACTGCCGTATTCTTGACCATTTTACTAAACATTACACATCCTTTTGCATGTTGGTTATCCCTTCCAAAGTGTCCACCCTCCTGCAGAGTTTAGTATCCTCAATGAAGAGGTACACCTTACCCTTTACTCACTCCCCGCTGTCACTGATGTATATAATGATGAGTGTAGTTCTCATATCGTTCTTTATAAATATTCATAAAATATATCCTCTACTTAAAAGAAATCTACATTTTTGCCTACAGTTGGCAAGGCAGGGTCCATATGCTGGATCTACATAATGCATCTAGGGTATCACGTAAATACCCGCATACAACTCAGCGCATCAGTTGACACATGTATGATTCGGTGCATGTAAACATAGCGCATGGACCATTTTAACGCAGATCAAAAATAGTGCATAATGCACATTTTCACTCCCTCCAGTATGCCAAAGATTTTGCCAGCTAGGTAGATCACTTTCGTAGAAAATATTGCCAACAACTCAGAGTGCTGCTTACACCTGTGTTTCAGTGATTTAGTTAGGGGCGGTTGCTCCCCCTAGTATATATGTAGAGTTGTATCTAGAATCAGGATTGCAAAATTGTGGTGTTACTGTTGCTTTAGTGATGTGTCCAACAGCCCTGGAGTCGCAGTACGTTAGACCGAGGAGTGAAGACACAGTGGAAAATGAGGTAGGCTAAATTTCTTTGAAGCTGAGAAATGTAGTACTGTATGTTAGTACGTTATGTCACTCGGGGTTTGACTTTTCAGTATGGAAGCAGTAAGGAGTGTGGGAGCATCTCCAAAACAATGTGTTTCAGTGTGACCTGCGACCCGGAGAAAATATAATAAGTTGGGTGAGTCTGGTTTCACTTTTCGGCATGGAAGTAGTAAGGAGCTGTATAATGGAGCTGTAAAATGTTTAAAAACGGCGTGTTTCACTGCACAGTACATACCCAGACAAAAAGATAAACATCTGTTGAAAACTTTGAAAATCTGGAAAATGTTGCAACATTTAGTCAGCAACTGTTTGCCCAGCAACTGTTTCTCCAAGCTACATTTTGCCCATGGGAATATAGCCGCTCGCTTTGTCGCATGACGATATGTCCATATGCCTTCCAAAACAGATGCCGCCGTGTCATTGCATGTTGTAGTTCATGCGCAGTTTGCTACGCGACTTTGATACACGAAATTACCATGCTTTTAACCGCGCTGTAATTGTTTACTCTGAATTGACATGGAACCTGCATCTAGCAGGTAATACGTGTATGTTCAGTTTCTCTGTGTGTGTTGTTATTCTTTTAGAGTAGGGTATAAAACCCAATTAGTTAGTGAATTGCCTGGGGCTCAGAGAATGCATTGGAGACCAGAGGTTCCTCTCTAGGCCAGTGGAAAGTAGGGATGGGTGAGCAGGTTCAGGTCTATATGCAGTGCCACCACACACACTCTTAAGTGGGGGTGCCTTGAACTGTCCAGTTATCCTAGTCATTCTCAATGATCTGAGCTGCGGGGTTGTCTGTAGCCTAACATGTGGCCTGGCTTTGATTCAGAACTGTAATGCACCCCACCCCTGCCCCATCCTGAGGCACTCTGACTCAGACTGGCCCAAATCATTCTGGTCAAATTCCTGGCTATCCAGTCTGGAACCAAACTGGATCATAGCAGCCTCTGTGATCCCTGGTGGAAATCAAACCCATCATGATGGTAATGCGTTCACTCTCCAGAAGACGGTCGAGCTTGCCTAATTAAATCACACTGACTAGGCATTAGTTAGTGAATGTGAGTATGGCTATCTAGGAAGCTGTCTGCCCACTTTGCTCATGTAGATGGTGGGGTATGGCTGCATAAAGTAAAATAGAGTGGGAGGGAGAACCAGTCTAGTTATTTGACAAGTTGTGATTAGTTTGATAACCCCTACATAGTAATATGTGTTCTAGGAGCGTGGATATGTTGTTCATCCACACTCTTTGGCATGTCCCTTTCCCTTTAAATTTTGCCGGAAGTCTTCAAGCTGGCTCTTCCCACCCACCTGGGTGGTATAACTCTCGGCTCCACCCCATGACGCCAGATCTTCCTTTCCACTGGAAGATTCAGGTTCCCTTGTGGTAACTCTAGCAATCGTAGGCCCTGGCTTCACAATGTCGGTTTTTACCGCATTTATCTCTTAAACGCGTTCGAGTTGTCGATTCCGATAATAGTGTATTGGATATGGAGGACAAGTTGCTCCCTGGATTTCGCCAGTGTTCATGCAGCCAGAAAATGTCACGCACCGATCCCCACCTTACTTGTGTGTACTGCCTAGGTGTCGGTCATGACACCACCATCTGCACCTTTTGCTTAGCCTTCCATCCTAATGTTTTGGATTACCTCATGGCACGCCTTAAGCTGGGGAGACTGGAGAAAAGGAACCCGCCGGTGAAATTGAAGTAGGCGAGGTGGGCGGTTTCCGCGTCCACAGGATCCGCCGAACAGCTAGAGCAGATGAAGGCTTTCGAGGAAGAAGCTGCTCAAGCTTCGGCCAGCCGAAGTTTTTTCATTCCTCTCAACCTCGGCTCCACTTTCTCAGGTTCCTCAGGGAGTTGTGCCAGTCTCTCCCCACCAGGGGTGAGGCGCCCTCGGGCTCGCACTCCTACTGCCCTCGTAAAAGGGACAAGGATCCGAAGTCTGCCTCCAGAAGACGCTCCTGGGACCTAGAGAGGTCAGAGTCCCAGGAAACAGCGGTCTCGACTTTGGTCGAGATCTCTTCCTCGGTCGTCGGCTTCACGGATTTTCCGTCTGGCCAGGCGGACACCGAGGCATCAGCTGAACCGGCCAAGATTTTTCTCGAGTCGATCGAGCCACTTTCGCCGACTCCGGTCGATGATTCTCCAGAGAGGACACCTATCCTCTCTTTCCCCAATCACGAGACGCCTCCTGTGGGTGTCTTGATCGAGAGAATCGAACCGAACCTAACCTCTATTTTCCCAGAGTCTGGTTTCGCCTGATCGACCTAACCGACCCAGTCGGTCTCGATTGACGACTCTGTCTTCTTCGACTGGAAGATCAAAGAAAGGCCACCAGCATTCAAAAAAGAAGCTCCGCCGCAGATACTCATCCTCCTTGGATGAGGAGAGGCTTCGATGGAAACTCCGTCGACGCTGTGAGGAGCTCATGTGACAACAGCTGATTTTGGCCAGGCAGAAGCCGGCTATGCCGTCCGCCCTGGCCATTACTTGACCTGCGCCTCAAGGGCCTACGCCGACCCCTCCGGAACCAAAGGCTTCGGTTTCTGCACCTGGGGGGGCCAGTCCGCATTCCGGCTAGGCCCATACCGGTCTCGCCACCTATTAGGGTGGAGCCACCGCCTAAGCAGCCACCCAGTGGGGCTCCCTTGAAAGAGGACCATCCAGTCACCGGGCTTCCCCAACGTCTGTCCATCATGGTCACTCCAGATCGCCCTCGGCGGATCGAAGGAGACATGGGCGGGAGACCGCTGTACCCTGACTCCTCGGATTCGGATACCACCAGTTTGCACTCCCATCCTGCTGATGAGGAGTCACTCTCAGCGGCCTTGGAGTAAGGTCCCTCCTCATTTCAGGGCATTCTCCGCCTTATCTCAGATTCTACCAGGATGCCCTTGGAGTCCATCCAGAAAAAGGCGGAGTACCCCCTTATGGATATCCTTAAGAGGGGGGATACCCCGATGGAGGCCTTTCCAATAGCGGAACCCATTACTGGTCCGGCCCTTAAGCTTTGGCACCATCCAGCTTCGTGCCCAGCACCGTCTGCCAGTATGGCACGTAAGTACACGGTACCTATGGGATCCCTGTCGAGATTCACGGAACATCTCTTGGCTGAGAGGCTGGTGACTGCTTCTGTCTTTAGACATACTGGTAGCTTGGCCAACACCGACTGACCTCCAGACAAGGAGTCCAAAAACATGGACCGTTCTGCCCGTAAGGTTTACGTGGCCTCTTCCTTGGGCCTTCGTCAGGCCAGTTTGACTGTAATCATGGCACACTTCTCCCATGCCCTCCTAGGGTCATTGGATGAAGTACTTCCTCACCTCCCTGCGGACATGCAGACCACGGTCAAGCAAGTCCATGATCAGGGCCATGCTGTTGCCAAACAGCAGCTCCAGATGGCCCTGGACATCGGGGATTCTTGTGCCCGCTCTTTAGCAGCCGCAGTGGCCACCCGCTGCAGGGCTTGGCTGCGGTTATTCTCCTTTCCGGCATATACCCAGCACAAGTTAGCTGATGTGCCTTTCCTTGGCACCGACTTGTTCGGCCCAGGAGTGGCAGGCCACCATCAGCGTATTGAACAGTCCAGTGCCACCTTGGATGCCACTTCTGCTAAGGGTTCCTCGGGCAAGAACCAGCAGAAGAGGAAGAGGAAGCCTTTCCGGCAGTCCTCCTCTGCGGTCAGGCACCTCTCCTATCAAGGAGGTCAGCAGCACCAACAGCAGCAGCAGGCTCAAGCTTGGTGCCCTAGGCCCAAGCAGGGCCCTCAACAGCCCCGTAAAGGAGGCAGAGGCGCTGGTCCAGGAGCTTCCTCCTCCTCTAAGCCTGCTCAGTGACGGGTTGGGGGTTGCCACCCCTACACATGTCACGCCTGCCCTGGGTTCTCCCATGGGGGGTCGGCTCCGCCACTTTTTTTCCACCTGGTCTGATATCACTTCGGACAAGTGGGTTCTAGAAGTGGTAGGGCAGGGACTGCCTCTGGAATTCCAGCAGTACCCGCGCCCCTTGGGAGGAAAGGATCTCAGCTCACGTGCAGTTGGCTCTTTGAGACGACATAGCTCAGCTCCTCCACAGGGGGGGCGGTAGCTCCAGTGCTGGATCCGCCTGTAGACCCAGGCTTCGTATCCAGGTACTTCCTGGTGCCCAAGTTGATGGGGGGTTGGTGCCCCATCCCAGATCTCCATGACCTGAATCAGTATCTCAGGTCTCGCACCTTCCGGATGCTAACTCTGAACCAGATAATACCATCCCTGGAGTGAAATATATGGTTTTGTTCACTGGATCTACAGGACGCGTTTTTTCACGTCCCAATCCGTCCGTCCCACTAGCGGTTCCTCCGCTTCAGGGTCGAAGGGACCCTGTACGAGTTCTGAGCCATGCTGTTTGGCCTGTCATCGGCCCCTTGGGTCTTCACCAAATGCATTGCAGTGGTGGCAGCCCCTCTTCGGCGTCGAGGAGTTTGAATTTACCCTTATCTTGACGACTGGCTCCTGGTGGGTTCCTCCCTTCAGGAGGTGAAGAGATCCAGGGACCTGGCTCTCAGAACCTGCTCTCAGCGTAGCCTCCTGATCAACGAGGCCAAGTCGGAACTCATGCCATCTCAGGTGATGGGCTTCATCGGGGCAGAGCTCGACTCTCGTCAAGCCAAAGCTCGGCTCCGGCGGACAGGGCGGAGGTTCTTTCCTCCTTTGCCTGATCATTTCTGGTTGGGCTCTTGCACTCTGCCTGGGACTTTCTGTGGGTTACATGGCGGCATGCACCTCAGTGGTCCGTTGAGCCAGGTGGCACATGCGCCCCCTTCAATGGGAGCTGGCCACCCAGTGGACTCAGCGCCACGGTCATTTCGACCAGCTGATCACTGTATCTCAGAAGATGTGGGACACTCTCCAGTGGTGGACCACCCCAGAACGGTTGCAGGAGGGGATCCCGTTTGTTCGCCCCGAGCCGACGGTTGTTCTCACGACCGATGCCTCTCTCATGGGCTGGGGAGCCCACATGGGGGACAATGGGGCCCACAGGTTCTGGACTCCCGAGGAGTCCCGATGCCACATCAACCTGTTGGAGCTCAGAGCAGTCAGACTGGTACTGTCAGTATTCGCTCCTCAGCTCCGGGGTCAAGTGGTTCAAGTCTAGTCAGACAATACCACGACCATGTACTACCTCAACAAACAGGGTGGCACGCACTCCCGTCTGCTGTGCAAGGAGGCACTCCGCATCTGGACCCTCGTCAGCCGGTTGGAGGCGGATCTCCTAGCCATCCATGTGGCAGGAGTCTCAAACCAGCTGGCGGATGCTCTCAGCCGCATAGGCCAGACATCCCACGAGTGGTCACTCCATCCAGAGGTAACTTACAGTCTGTTCTCCCATTGGGGAAAACCGTTAGTGGACCCGTTTTCCTCCAGGGAGAACGCCAAGCTGAGTTTGTATCATGCCTGCCCCCCTCAGCAGGGCTTGCTGCAGGGGGATGCCTTGTCGAGGCCATGGACCCCAGGTCTCCTCTACGGCTTCCCTCCATTTCCCTTGAGCCACAAGGTGTTACTCAAGATGAGGAGGGACAAGGCGAAGGTGATTCTGGTAGCCCCAGATTGGCCGCGCCAATTCTGGTACCCAGATCTCCTCAGCTGCAGGCCCCTGGAGCGGCTTTGTACACACCCGGACCTGATATCATTGAACCAGGGGAAGGTCTTCCATCCGGACCTTCAATCCCTGCACCTCACAGCCTGGTACCTGAGCGGCTAGAGTTCCAGGCTCTGGGTCTTTCCAAGGATGTCTACACTGTGGTGGAGGTATCTCGTAAGGAATCGACCAGGAAATGTTATGCCTTCAAATGGAAAAGGTTTTCCATTTGATGTCAGGGTAAGAGTCTGGACCCCTTATCCTGCTCTGTGGCTAACATTTTAGACTACCTATGGTCTCTCTCCAAAGGGGGTCTACGGTCATTTACCCTTGGGGTGTATCTGGCAGACATTTCTGCTTACCGGGCAGGGGCCAGTCAGCCGACATTGGCACAGGAGACGGTGGTCGGTTGCTTCTTCAAAGGCCTGGATCACATATCCCCTCCTTTGCATGAACCTCCACCTCCGTGGGATCTCTTGCTGGTTTTGGCAAAGCTCATGGGCAAGCCATTCGAACCCATGCACAAGTGTGAGCTCTCACACTTGTTGTGGAAGACAGCCTTCCTGGTGGCTATCATATTAGCCAGAAGGACAGGGGAGCTCCAGGAGCTTTCAGTGGACTCCCCTTATCTGGTCTTTCACAGGGACAAAGTTGTCCTGCGCCTCCACCCGAAATTCCTTCCGAAGGTGGTCTCAGAGTTTCTCCTTTGTCAGGTGTTGACTCTGCTGGTATACTACCCTAACTATGCCTCTGATGCCGAGTACAGGTTCCATACTCTGGACCTGATACATGCTCTCTCCTATTATAAGGAAAGAATGGCGGAAATTCGTGGAGAGGTTCGCCAGCTGTTTATCACCTACGCTGAAGCCGCTTCTGGCAGACCTGCAGCCAAACAGATCATTGCAAGATGGATCACATCATGCATAGGTCTGTGCTATGAGTTGGCGGGTAAGGAGCCTCCCAGAGGGTTAAGAACTCATTCTGCATGCCATACTGCTGCATCAGTGGCTGCTTCCAGGGACATCCCTATCCAGGAAATCTGTCGGGCTGCTACCCGGAAGTCAGCAAACACCTTTATTTCCCACTACCACATCGACCTTGAGTCATGCCGGGATGCTGATTTTGGGGCCTCGGTTCTCCAATCTCTGTTTCCTAAGTAGGAGGTGTGCACCTTGCCTCCCTCCTCCCGGAGAACTGCTAGGAGTCTGCCAAAGAGTGTGGATGAACAACATATCCACGCTCCTAGAAGAACAGGTTACTCACCTGTAACAGTAGTTCTAGGAGTGGTATATGTTGTTCATCCACACGCACCCACCCGACCTCACCGGCTTTAAGGTGCACAACCTTGCTACCAGAGGGCTAAGATCGGGCGTCATGGGGCGGAGCCGAGAGTTGTACCACCCAGGTGGGTGGGAGGAGCCAGCTTGAAGACTTCTGGCAAGATTTAAAGGGAAAGGGACATGCCAAAGTGTGTGGATGAACAACATATACCACTCCTAGAACTACTGTTACAGGTGTGTAACCTGTTCTTTTTGTAAAATATCTGGCAGTGCAGTGCCTTCACGAGACTTGTGTAGTGTTCATCTGTTAAACCGCCAACACCTCACAGCTTTGAAAATTATAAACCCTGATCTGCAGATGTGCTGTACCACTCTGACCACTATGCAGTGTATTTATGTTGTGGGTTAAAAGGTTGAGAGATACAGCCTCAGTTTTCTGTTCCCCTCAGAAATGAGGCAGATTTTTTGGAGAAGATATGGTTGAAGGGTTTTGACATTTAGTTTGAATGAATTGTGCATTTACAGATAATAGAGGGCTTTCTCAATTACCCTGCATTTACCACGAGAGGGTTCTTGGATTATAGCATAAAGCAGAAGACTAGAAGAAGCTCACGGCAAAGAAGCAGCATTTAAGTGTAAAAGGTCTGGCCTGTTTGTTACACAGGGTACTCTGTCCTTTAGAGTTGAGAGTTGATGGTTTCTTGGTACAGAAGACTGTTGCAATGTTTTTTGATAGTAATGTGTCTGAATAAATATGTTTTATTTTATTAAAAATAAAATGACAAAGCAACTCTCAGGAAGCACTAGCCTATAGAATGCTACGTAACACTTTAGGGCCCAGTTTCAGCCTTTGTCATGTGTACTGGGCCTCACTATGAAGGTGGAGGAGCCATCCAGGAGAGCAGAGATGAGACCAGTGTTGAACCAGATTAATGCCCATCAAGGGGGCTATTGGAATGCCCTGAGACCTGTTGCGGGCTCCATTTAGACTCACTTTAAACATGGCGGCATAGACAGGTCTTCACATGTCCCTCTATGTAGCCCTTCCCTATATCAATGTTGTAGCACAGCCGAACAAAATGTATTTACTGGTTTAAGCTTTCCTGCCACAGGTACGAGACTCCAGGTTCCTTTCTAACTTTGTGTCATTCAGTGCCTCCATCCAAGAGTGATTCATGTGCCACAGTACACCAAGGCTAATTCTTGGGGAAAATATGAATAACCAGTGGCCTGTAGGGGCACACAAAAAGTACAGTTACACAAGAACTTACCATAACAGTAGCTCTGCAAGTGGATCTCTTGTAGTAGGCCACACCTATGGAACTACTGCCGTCAGGCACTAGGACCACCCGGAAACGTTTCTAGCTAGCAGTCTATGTGGGGGCTGCCCACTCCAACATCACCTCTGACATCGGCCAGCCCTATAAGAGTGGACTGCCCCTGCTCCCTCCTGAGTTCTCCTGGCAGAGACCAGAGCCAGGTGACTGCTGCTGAGGAACCGAGGAGGTACCAAAGGTTCCCGCCAACATGGAAGCATAAAGGAAAACCACAGGCTACAGAATGGTCTACTAGATCCAGGGGCTAGGAGGGAGGTATGGCATGGCCTGCTGCAAGAGATCCCCTTGCAGATCTACTGTTACGGTAATTTCTTACGTAACTGTACTGTCTGACTTCGGGGGTATCTCTTGCTTGGTACCACTGGAATGAGTTCCAAGCAGTTCTGACATCAGAATAGCCAGTCTAGGGGGGCGGCAGCAGCATTTTTCTGGAGCTCCTAATAGCAGCCTCATCAACAAGATAAAATAACTTAAACTACCTGAACGCACTGAGAAAATACATCCTTAATTGAAGAACCAACCAATACATTTGGGGGTTCAGAAACAAACTCAAAGTGGGTCAAACTAAACCCATTAAACAAGACTTTCTTCAAACGTGCACACCTGCCACCAAACCGCCAGACCATGCGGACAACTCCATAGCTTCCACGAGGGCACAACCTGAAATGGTTTCATTAACATCTCTGCAGCAGTCTGTTAGTGCTCTCACCAGAACAGTGCAGCAAATCGATCAAAAACGTAACGCTTTTTCACAGCGATTTTATAGCTGTGGAAACCAGATTGGATGCAGTGGGGGAGATGAAACGCGCAGAGGTGACAGCAGGAAAGGCCCTGGCTGCCACTGCAGCCTCTGTTAAAGAATAAGCAGCACTTTGGAGTCAGGTGGAACAATTGGAAAATACTGTAAGTGCTTCTAACGTTCGGATCCTGGGTCTTCCCGAAGAGTCGGAGGGTCAAAACTTAATGTAATATCTTGAGCAGTGGCTATCGGAGGTGACCAGGACTAATGATTTTAAAATCACTAAGGCTTATTGAATTTCACCCAGAAGGCCAAATATAAATGGAGGCACTCCTCGTACAGTTCTGATCACCCTTACTTCCATGGCTGAGCGAGACCTAATATTGGGGGCCATCCGAAAGCAGGGCACAGTATTTGTGGATGAAAGTTGCATATTATTTTTCCTGGATTTGTCTTACGCCACCAGAACAAGAGGGAAGGCCTTCAACAGGGTCAAGAATAAACTTCGAGACCTGGATATCATGTACTCAATGGCTTCTCCAGTGTGCTTATGTTTCTCGGAGGGCCGTAAGCAATGCCAATTTACTGATTATAAAGAGGCCAGACTTTGTGTAAAAAAAAAAAAAAAAAAAGATTGTTGCATAATGTGCCCAAGATGAGTGGATGACCAAGGAAAAAAGAGTCTGATGAGGATTGACTAATGTGTTCGATCTACTCTTGTGTTCTAATGAGGGGCTAACTGCGATCATATTTTGGGACACTAAAACCAATTGTCTGAATAAGTTCTTACTATTTGGATTAGGGGAATGTCTGATTTTTTTCTTTAGATTTACAATAATAATACAGGACTTTGTATTCTACAGACTTCACCCTAAAAGAGAACTATTACTTAATTTTCAAGTAAGCGTATTTGGATAATTGCTCAAGTGGTGTATTTCTTAATTTAAGCTATCTCAGGAGGCTCCCGGACTCCATACACATTTTCCTAGTTCTTTATTTGATGGAGACCGGAAAAGAGAATCATTTTCTTGGTACAAGCCGAAGTGTTTTAAGAAATTTTAGTTTTTTATGAGAGCCTCCCTTACAGAATAAAGTTAGAGATGCGGGCAAGAGCTGGGCTCTAGGCCTACATGATACTGATATAAATGATACATACAGGGGGAGTATTTAGATGAAATGGTAAAACTGTTGAATTATTTGCTCAAGGGCCTGGGCTGTAAAATTAAAGCACCAACTTAATATGGGGCTATTGGAGTTCTGGAAAGAGGAACGTTTCCTTCACAAATTGTGTAAACTGTTATAAGGACCTATTTAAGGTCAGTTAACAAAATACTAGTTTAATATTTAATGTATAATAGATGGCATTGGCCGCATTATTGCCCTAGCTATATTATTTCTTATGTACAATAGAACGGGATATACCCCTTTATGCTGTATCAAAGGAGCAAGTAGTCTATATCCTTAGTAATGTACAATGACTGAATACTGTATATTATACCTGTTCGGCAAAGGATGTGTTTTATGCCTATGTTATAACATGCTATAAATAAAAAGCTAAAAAAAAATCCAGTCTGGGTGGTAGGAACCAAAAGCGTAAGAAAGTAGGCCTTGTAGAACAGCTAGGACGAAACTGGCCCTGCGTCTAGAGGCAATGTCCAGACTGTATTACTTTGTAAAGGTGTAGACAGAACTCCCAAGTGGCTACTGCACAAATCTCTGCAGCTGAGACATTCCTGAAACAGGCAGCTGAAGCAGCCATACTCCTGGTGGAATGGCCCTTAACATCTCCAGGAAGTTCCTTGCCATACTTTCTGTAACAGAATGTAATGCAGTTGGCCAAGCATTTGGACAAACACTGCTTAGAAATCGGGGTACCCTCTTTCCCAGGGGCGAAAGAAACAAACAACGGACTTCCCACAGTCCTTCATATGGTGTGTATAGTAATGCAAAATACTCTGCACATCTCAAGTGCGGAGTAATGCTTCCCCTCGATTGGCATGCACAGGAAAATAGTCAGGTGGATGTATTGATTCACAGTAAACTCAGACACCAGCTTAGGAAGAAACTTAGGGTTGGTACGCAGAGACACCCTGTCTTTGTGGAAAACCAAATAAGGTTGCTCTCACATGTGTGCCTGTAGCTCAGAAATCCGTTGAGCGGAAGTAATGGCAACTAAAAACAATGCTTTCCATGATAGGAAACATAGCTTGCAAGTTGCAGCAGGCTCAAAAGGAGTGAAAGTAAATTTTTCCAACACAAAATTCAAGTCCCAATGAGGGACGGGATTGTGAATGGGAAGCTTCAGGTGAAGAATGCCTCTCAAAAACATACGTGACACTTCTAGTTGTGCCACTGTATGACCATCAGTGGGCACATGGAAAGCTGAGATGGCAGACAGCAGTATTTTAAAGAAGTAACAGTTGGCAATCACCAGGGTTGGTAAACGCCGATAAAACAACTATATTGTTTAAAATAATGGAACTAACCTTTCTTGAGTTACTTTATCGTTTTAATGTTTCTTTGATGGCGTTACAAAGGCGCCGCACTGAAGATGGAGGTGCCCTCATAGTCTGTTCTGTGCCGAGGGTTAGAATGACGAGCAAGGCGTATTACACGGGAGAAAAAGAACATTGTAGAGGTTCAGTTAACCTAACCTCTAGAATACTTCGGTGAAAATCGAGCAGTGTAATGTACTTAAAATCATTATTAGAGATGCAGCTCTGAGTTTGCTCATGCGCAGTACCACCTAGTGCTCTGAGTTTGGGTATGCACAGTAGTACTAGGTGCTACTGCGCATGACCAAACTCAGTGCTGCAACTCTAATGACAATTTTAAGTACATTACACTACTCCGTTTTCACCGGGAATTGGTTCTAGAGGTTCAGTTAACAGACCTCTACATGCCACGCTTTTTCTCTCGCGGTAAACACCTCGTTATATTTTACGAGCCTCCGGCACAGGACAGGATGCCAGGGGCACACTCCGTCTTCCGGTGCGGTGGCACTTTTGACATGGCGCATCCAGGAGCAACATTAAATAACTCAAGAAAGGTTAGCTGCATTTATTTTAAACCATATAGGTTGTTTTAATCGGGCATTTTAGCAGCCCTGGTGATTGCCCCCACTGTTTTGGACTGCTTTCCTTTAACAGAGGAGGAGTATCCCAGATCTGAATCTGAGAGGGACAGAGTCACAGGACACGTGAAAGGGTCCAGCTGGCATGAAGCAACCCACAGCGTTAATCGCTTCCACTTCATAGAATAACTGGCTCTACTGGAAGGCTTTCTAGCCACCACCAAGACATCAGCCACCTTAGGTGACACCCCAGACTGGGCCATGGCTATGTCCTCAGGAGCCAGGCGTGAAGGTGCAGGGACCTGAGGTCTGGATCAACCAGGCTACCCTGGTTCTGGGAGAGCAAGCCAGGGCACAGAGGAAGAGGTACTAGAGGTTCCACTGCTAGCTGCTGGAGTAAGGGGAACCAGATTTGATGAGGCCAAAAGGGGACGATGAGCATCATCATAGCCCCCTCCATCTGAAACTTGATTAGACCCTCTGAAGTAGTGGAAAGGTAGGGAAGGTGTACAGATACCTCCCTTTCCAGGAGAAGAACAACACATCTCGCCAGAAAACTCCAGGCCTTGGATCTAGCGAGAAAAAACGCAGCAGTTTTGCATTGAGTGGGGATGCAAAAATGTCCAACTCTGGACAACCCCATCTATCGAAGAGGTCTTCAGCCGAGGTCAGAATCTCCCACTCGTGCATCTTTGACCAGCTTAGCTCATCCGCCAGGATGTTTTGGTCGCTTCGGACATGGACAGCTGACAGTTCTAGGCCATGGTCCAGAGCCTAATACCAGACTGTTGTTGCTTCCCTGCAGAGGGGGTACGAATGAGTACCTCTGTTTGTTGATATAGTGGATGACAGTTCTATTATCTGTCTGCACCAACAGAAGGCCCGGGGACAGCTCAGTCTGAAAGGCCTGTGGGGCATAAAGCACCACCCTCATCTCCAGAACGTTGATATGGAGAGAGGACTCCAGTGGGGACCACGTCCCTTGAGTTCAGTGTGGGCCCAGGTGAGCTCCCTAGCCCATTCCCGACGTATCTGTGGTCAGAATCTGCTAAGGAGAGAGAATAACAATGAGGACTCCCCCTCCCTGAGAAGATTAGTGGGTTTCATCCACCAGAGGAGAACTCTCTTCACCGGGGAAGAGACCAGGACCTCCTGTTCCAGGTTGTCTGTACATTGGTCCTACAGGACTCTCAACATCCATATGTAATCTGGCCAAAGGTACTGTGACGATGGCCACTGCCATCATGCCCAAGCACTGGAGAAATATTCTGGCAGAGACATAGCAGCTGTGGAACAGCAGTCCAGGTTGGGCTATGAGACGGTCCACCCTGTCCTGGAGAAGGAAGGCTATGCCCTATGTTATGTCATGGACTGCCCCAGTGTGCTGGAGTCATTGGCCAGGTGTTGATGGACTTTGGCAAGTTGACAGTAATGCCTAGGTTCTGGAACAGATGGATGGTGTGTTTCAGGGTTCGGACGAGGATGTTGGGATGAAGCTTTGAGCAGCCAGTCATTCAGATAGGGGAAGACACAGAATCCCTGTCTCCAGAGGGCAGCTGTGACCACTGCTAAGCACTTGGTAAGGAGCTGAGGAGAAGCCTAAGGGCAAGACCCGGAACTGGAAGTGTGCCCCGTGAAACAGAAATCTGAGATATAGTCTGTGTGGGGCACATAACTTGATACGTAGATATGCATCCTGCATGACCAGAAAGCATATCTAATCCCCTTTGTTCAGGAGGGGCAACAGCCCCTGAAGAGTTACTATCCAGAACTTTTTGTACTGGATGAGGAGATTTAACTCTGAGGGTCCAGAATGGGCCAGAGGTTACCTGTGCATTTTGGAACCAGGAAGAAATGGGAGTAGAACCCTCTGCTCTGCTGGACTTCTGCCACAGTTTCTGTTGTTCTTTTCCTGAGCAGGGTTAGATCTCCTCCCAGAGAACGGGAATGTGAGCAGGGGATAAGAAGAAGGGATTGTGGGGGGTTCTCCTGGGGCCACTGGATGAGTTCCAGAGTTTGGTCATGGCTTATGAGCTGTAGAACCTAGCTGTCGCCTGTGATCTCCACCCACCTGTCTCTGTAGGAAGAACGGACACCCTACCGCCTCCACCAGGTCCACTGGGGGTTGGGCAAGGAGTCAGGCTGAGGCAGGGCAGGACCTGGTGCTACCCCTTCTTCTCAAACTCTTACTGGAGGAGGAGGAAGAGGGGGTGGGTTGGGCTCAGGCAGCCTCATGTTTGGTTGACTTGGAGGCGGGCTGGGGTCTGTGGGTCACCCAATGAAAGGACATCCGTTGGGCCCTCTTTTGTTGAGTATGGTACAGTGAATGTAATGACCTTAGGGCACATCTGGAGGCTTGCAATTTGTATAGGATATCCTGGACATCAGCCCCAAACAGTTTATACCCCCTAAAGGGAGTATTCAGGATGGACATCTGAATATCCTGAGCAAACCCCGACACCTTCAGCCAGGAGTGCCAGCAAAGGTATATGCTCACTGCCGCGGCCCGGGCTGAAGCATCTACTGCATCACAGGCCAAGTGCAGGAGGTGACAGCTGAGGTCCGCCCCAGATTTGAAAGCCTGGAGGAGTTGTTGACTACCTGTCCTTCAGGCAAAGATTTGACCATCTCCATGGTTTGATACCACAGAACATCTTGGCATTGGATCATGTGGGCCATATAGTTTATGGTCCTGATGGCCAAGGTGGCAAAGGCGAAAGCCAGCTTGCCAAAGAGGTCCAGCCCCCAGGATAACCTGTCAGGGGAAGGAAATTCCGGTGTTTCAGCCTTTTAGTGCAGTCGTATGTCGCATTAATGGCTACTGAGTCTGCCTGCGACTGTTTTCCCCCCCAAAAAGGCATGCCCACAGGTGTCTTGTATAATTTATCCCCCTTCGTAGGCATGGCTGGTATGAAATTTGGGCAATGCTGGGTAGCCGTGGTGGAATTCTCAGATGTGTCGGTCAGTGGGGGGACCACCAGAGGGGAAGAGTCCAGAAGCTTGAGGTAGGTGGGCAGCAAATTACAGGAGGGGTCCAGCTCCTCAGTTTTAAACCCCGTGGCCAACTGAATCCGACGCATGACCCCACCGAAAGATGGGTCATCTGGGGGAGACTGGGGTATGTATTTAGGGTTTTTTCCCCATCAGAAGAAACTGTGGAGTGGCGGTTGGGGGGCCCTTATCCCTATCCTCACCAGACTCCTCAAACTCATCAGGAGGTTGGAGGTCTGGGTCATGCTGTCCTTCTTCTCCCAGGTGAACGGGAGGCATATAGGGCACAGGCCAACTTGGGGCAGGGAGTGGGTCCTTGGGGACATTAGGCATCAGGTCGGGATGCAGTGGCCCACATGGGGTCTGGTCCTGTGGAGGGAGAAGCCATGCCTTCATGAAATTCCAAAGGGACAACAGCGTAGACTGAATGTCCACTGTTCCCGATGTCAGGTAGCCTGGTGGCGTCGGTTGGGGGGAACCGATGCTGGCATCAGGGATGTAAGAATCTGTGCCAGCATAGGTTGAGGAGCTGGTGCCGATGTTGGTTGAGGAGCCAGTGAAGGTGCTGGCTATGAGTGAACTGGCCTTGGTTGAGGGAAGAGGCCTAATTGCCACTGGTGCCAGATAAGGAGAGGCCGGTGTTGCCTGGAGGGAGTTGTTGGTATCTGGCACCTCAGGAGCGAGCGAAGGTGACAGAGAGATGATCAGCAGGGATGCCGGGGAAGGCATAGTGTGTGTGGCCATGGAGGAGGTCGCCTGCATGGATGAGGGCAGTGGACGGATTGCAGGAGAAGACCCTGGGTTCACTGAACCTGTGTCGGACGAGAAGAATCATTGAAGCCTCCTGACTACGGCCCTGCCACCAGAAGGGGCCTGAACAGAAGGGGCTGGGGGGACTGGGAGGATCCTGCCCCCAAAGAGCTGCCACCCGATAAAGAAAGGTTGGTGGGTGGCCCTGCCAAGTGTAGCCCTTTCGATGATGGGGCTTGCAAGGCAGAAGAGGACGCCCCCCAAGGAGGTGGCTGACCCTGTCATGGCCTTAGACTTGTATGAGCACCACGAGCAGGAAGAGGACCAGGATTTTTTGCAGTCCTTGTCCGCAGGTGTTTGTCCGCTTGTGTTTGCTACCGGATTTCCCCCCCAGAGGAGGGCTGTGACCCCAAAGACAGGGCCAGGAAAGAGGAAGAGCTTCTGGCCTGCAGTTCCTGTCAATGTTGGTGACCTTCTACTGCAGGAGGAATTCTTCTAGAGCCCGCTGGCGATGGCGTCATGTGGCCTGGTTGAAGTTTCTGCAGATGTTGCAGGCCTGGGTATCATGAGTAGACCTGAGGCAGCGGACGCAGGCAAAGTTGCCAACATCCTTCTCTTGGAGCAGCTTCCCACAAGCACACTTTGTCTTGGTGGCCCAGTCGGAAGACAAAGATGGGTTCAACATACAAAAAGAATCGAAGAAAACCCTGGAGACAAGAAATGGCACCACAATCTGCATGGGGTTGTGTACAGACCCCCATCTCAGGGGGAGGAAATGGACAAGTATATTATAGAAGGCATCCTTAAAATGGCAGAAAAAGGGGAGATATTGTTGATGGGGGACCTGAATTTGCCAGATGTTAACTGGAGTACCTTTGCTGCAGGCACATCCAAGAGCAGGGTCATTCTTTTTTTTTTTTTTTTTTTTTTTTTATACTTTTTCTTTATCCTCCTTCCGTCCGCTCATGTCTCCCTTGCCCACCTTAGGGATCTGCCCCTAGAGTGCCCATCCTCCTCTCTTTGCACAGTGGGGTCTGTCCTGTAGGTGGTCCGGGTGGACTTAGGGTGGCCTTCATCTAGGGCTGCGAGGATTTTCGTTTTCTCCCCTTACGTCCCTACCCTCTGGGGCCTTGAGCAGCAGGACGTGCGTCCCTGGGTGATGGCGTGCTTGGCATGCCAGGGCACTCATCGTCCGGTGCGACGCCCCTCCCACTCCATTAGACTGAGCCGCTCCATCCCCTCTTGTCGGGATGCTTCCACCGCCACGTAGGGTGATGTAGAACGCGGAGCTGCTCTAGGTTCCCACCCTGAGGGAGGATAGCATCCGCTGGGACGCCGATCCTCCCCTTCCCACCGCCGACCTCTGGCCACCCGAGTCCGCTCTAACCCGGCCGCGCAGCACGAGGTGTGGCATCTGGCGCCAGTCTCAGCGCGCCACCGGGCTGCATGCGAGGGTCATTCTTGAGGCCCAACAGGGGCATGCCTCAGACAGCTAGTGTTGGAACCCACTCAGAGGGAGCAGTCTTAGACCTGGTACTCTCAAATGGGGAAGGAGAAAGGATCTCAGATTTAGAAGTGGGTAGCCATCTGGGAACAAGTGACCACCAAACAGTGTGGTTCACAATAAACACAGCCATAGAGTCAAGCCATACAAAAACAAGAGTATTGGACTTTAGGAAGGCTGACTTTGGGAAAATGAGAGAGTGCCTCAAGAAAAGCACTAGCAAATGAGCAAGAAGGGGGGCTGGAGGAACAATGGGGAATAATCAAAACAGCCATCACAGAGGCAACAAGCCTTTGTGTGAAGCAAATAAACAAAACAAAACTAAGGAAAAAAACACTGTGGTTCTCAAGAGGTGGCAGGAACGGTTAAGGAGAAAAGGATAGCATTCAGGAAATATGAGGAAACACAGAAGGAGCAGGACAGAGAACTTTATCAGTTAAAGCAGAAGGAGGCAGGGAAGGCAGTCAGAATAGCAAAGGCACAAACTGAGGAAAAGATAGCCAGCTCTGTTAAGGAGGGGGATAAAACCTTTTATAGATACATTAGGGAGCGAAGAAAGTCCAAGGGAGGTATACAGAGACTTAACAATCGGGAGGGAATGTGGGCAGAGGGTGACAGTGAAAAAGGAGGGATACTGAATGAATATTTCTGCTCAATATTCACAACGGAAGAGATGGGGAGGTACCTAAACCAAACAAGAGAGAAACTCTGAATAGGGGGTTGATACCAGTCCATTCACAGAAGAAAAGGTTTTGAAAGAACTCTTGAAACTGAGGGTGGACAAAGCAATGGGCCTGATGGGATTCACCCAAGAATTCTAAAAGAACTAAGGGTAGAACTAGTAACACCACTGACTACTGTCTTTAACAAATCATGGGAGGATGGGGTGGTACCTGAGGACTAGAGGAGGGCAAATGTGATTCCACTTCACAGAAGTGGGAGCAGGGCAGAGGCAGGAAACTACAGACCAGTTAGTTTGACTTCAGTGGTAGGGAAAATGATGAAAGCACTTCTGGAGGAAAGAATTGTTGAGTACCTAGAGGCCAGCGGGGCACAGGACTCAAGGCAGCATGGTTTCACAGCAGGAAGGTCATGTCAGATGAACCTAATAGATTTCTTTGACTGGGTGACCGAAGTAGTAGACCAGGGAGGGGCTGTGGATATGGCCTACCTAGATTTTAGCAAGGCATTTGACACAGTCTCACACAAAAGATTAATATACAAGTTAGTCAGCCTTGGAGTGGGTCCCAAGGTGGTAAACTGGCTGGACAACAGGACATAAAGGGTTATAGTAAACTGAGTCCACAGTGAAGAAAGGAGGGTAACTAGCAGGGTACTGCAGGGTTTGGTACTGGGACTGGTCCTCTTTAATGTCTTCATAAGTGATATTGGAGAGCATCTGGAAGGAAAGGTATGTCTCTTTGCAGATGATACAAAGATCTGCAACAGGGTTGATACACAGGGTGGGGTGGAAAGAATGAAAAGGGACTTGGCAAGGTTGGAGGAATGGTCAAATATGTGGCAGTTCAGATTCAGTGCAAAGAAGTGCAAGGTAATGCATCTGGGAAATAAAAACCAAGGGGAAGAGTACACAATGGGGGGTGAGTTGATAACAGCAGCAAAAATCGAACGAGACCTAGGAGTAATTATATCAGATGACCTAAAGGTGGGCAAGCAAGGTGAGAAGGCAGTAAGGAGGGCTGGGGGGATACTGGGATGCATAGGGAGAGGTATCAGTAGTAGAAAACGGGAACAGTGGGAGAATTCAAGAATGCATGGGACAGGCATAAGGCAATTCTAGTGGAGGTAGGAGGAAGTAAGCCGTTGATTAACCAGAATCTGCAGCTTATCCATCATCCACTAAGGAGTCTCGGCCAGTCAAAGGGCTTCCCCATTGGCTGTCAGTCATGGTCACCCCATACCTTTTGCGGAGGGTCAGTGAGGACTCAGGTGGTTGACCACTCTTTAACGACTGCTCGGAGTCGTCCCTGCACTCCCGTCTGGTTGACGTAGAATCTGTGGGGGACCTCTTGATGGATGAAGGCCCATCTTCCTTCATGGGGCTTCTCCGCTTGATCTGCGAGTCGACAGGTATGAAAATGGAGCCCGTCCAGAAGTGGGCTTGTTACCCATTGACAGAGATCCTGAACCGTGGAGACACTTCAGATGCTTTCCCAGTGGCGAAAGCCACTCTTGGCCCTGCCCTGGAGCGTTGGCAGCACCCTGCTTCCTGCCCCGCGCCTTCTGCTCGGATGGCCCGCAAATATGCGGTGCCCACCGGTTCCCTCTCAGGATTCACAGAGCACCCCGGCAGAGGGATTGGAGGCAGACTCTGTTTAAGTGCTCCGGCAACACGGATGTTGACAAGCCACCTGACAAGGAGTCCAAGAAGTTGGACCATGCGGCTAAGAAAGTCTACGCTGCCTCCTCGCTTGGTCTCTGCTAGGTAAGCTTGGCCTTCCTCATGGCCCAATCCTCTCGTGCCCTGCTGGGCTCTCTTGATTAGGTGCTTCTTCATCTGCCTGCGGGCCTTCAGACTATGATCAAACAGGCCTGTAGCCAAACTGCTTCAGGCAGCCATGGACATTGGGGACTGCTGTGCCTGCTCCGTGACGGCCTCAGTGGCCATGCACCTCAGGGCCTGGCTGAGGATCTTGACCTTCATGGTGGACACTCAGTACAAGCTGGCAGATGTCCCTTTTCTGGACACCAACCTATTTGGGCCTTTAGTCGAGGGCCACCTCACTCGGATCGAGAAGTCAAATGCCACCTTGGACTCTGTGACATCTGCCCAGAAGGACCCCAGGTGCCACAAGCAGGAGAGGAAGCCTTTTCTGTCCCCCCCTCCACTCCTGCGGCCAAACCAGCCCAGCAGTAAGCTGGTCAGCAGGCTCAGGCCTGGTGACCTCAGCCCAAGTCGGTGGCCTTGGTTGTCCATAAGCCTGGAGGGAGAGGTTCTGGTGGCACCTCAGCAGGGCCCTCCTCCTCTAAGCCTACCCAGTGACAGGATGAGTGGCATCTCCCTCATGCCCGGCATACCTCCCCTGGATCCTCCCATAGGGGGCCGGCTCCACCACTTCCTTTCTGCCTGGTCCGCTGTCACCACAGACAGATGGGTTTTAGAAGTGGTGGGTCAGGGTCTGCCTCTGGAATTTGAGAAGTACCCTCCTTCCCAAGTCTGCGATCCATGGGAGGACTTGGTTTCCACAGACATGCAGTCAGCTATCAGAAATGACATAGCCCAGCTCTTCCGCAAGGAGGCCGTGGTTCCTGTTGTGGATCCTCCCGGAACCCCCAGGGTTTGTCTCCAGGTACTTCCTGGAGCCAAAGCGGATGGAGGGCTGGTGCCCCATTCTAGATATGTACGACCTGAAAAAACCTTCTCAGGTTGTGCACCTTCAGGATGGTAACTCTGTCTCGAATCATACCATCTGTAGAGCGAAACATGTGGTTTTGCTCCCTGGATCTTCAGGATGTGTTCTTTCATGTCCCGATCTATCTATCCATCCATCTCATCGAAAGCTCCTCCACTTTCGAACAGAGGGAGCCCTCTACGGGTTCCAGCCCATGCCATTCAGCCTCTACTCGGCCCCCAGGGTCTTCACCAAGTGCATTGCAGTGGTGGCAGCTTACCTGAGGTGCTGAGGGGTCTGGGTTTACCCTACCTGGACAACTGGCTGATAGCAGGTCCCTCCAGGCAGAAGGGGAAGCAGTCCAGGGACCTGGCCCTCCAGACCAGCATGTCCCTTGGCCTCCTGGTCAATGAGGCTTAGTCGGAACTCATGCCTCACAGGTGATCAGCTTCATCTGGGTGGAGCTCAACTCTTGCAGAGCCAGAGCCCGGCTCCCAGTGGGCAGGGTGGAGGCTCTGTCTTCCTATGCCTTATCATTTCGGGTTTGGCAATTGCACCCTGCCTGGGACTTTCTGTGCTTGCTGGGCTACATGGCAGCCTGCACCGGTGTGGTCCGTTGGGCTCACTGGAGAATGCTGTCCCTGCAGTGGGAGCTGGCCAGCCAGTGGTCTCAGCACAAGGGTCACTTCCACCAGCAGGTCACTGTGACCCAGTGGATGTGGGATGCAATCCAGTGGTGGTTAGTCCCAGCACATCTGCAGGAAGGGATCCAGTTTGTCCACCCAGAGCAGACTGTCATCCTGACAACCGATGCCTCTCTAATGGGCTGGGGTACCCACCTGGGGGCACACAGAGTCCATGGGCTCTGGACTGCTGAGGAGTTCCGATGCCACATCAACCTGCTGGAGCTTGGGGCAGTTCAGCTAGCACTGATTGCATTCGCTCCGCACATTCGGGGTCAGGTGGTCCAAGTCCAGATGGACAACACCGTGATCGTGTACTGCCTCAACAAACAGGGCAGGATGTGCTCCCTGCCCTCATGCAGGGAAGCTCTCCATGTCTGGATGCTCGTGCACAGCCTGGAGGTGGCTCTTCTAGCCGTCCCATGTGACGGGAGCCCCCAATCAGCTGGCGGACACCCTCTGCCGGGTGGGCGAGGCGTCTCACCAGTGGTCTCTCCACCCAGGAGTAGTTCACAGTCTGTTCTCCCAGTGGGGCACACCTCAGGTGGACCTGTTTGCCTCCGGGGAGAACACAAATCTGAGTCTGTTTTGGTCCTGTCCCCCTCAGCAGGGAACGCTTAAGGGGGATGCCTTGTTGAGGCCCTGGACCCCAGGCCTCTTCTGTACCTTCCCTCTGCTTCTCTTGATCCACAAGGTGCTCCTCAAGGCCAGGAAGGACAAGTCACAGGTGATCCTGGTGGCTCCGGACTGACCATGCCTCAGCAGCAGGCTCCCAAGGTGTCTTCCCCTATGCCCGGACCTGCTTTCCATCAATTAGGTGAAGGTACTCCACCCGGACTTTCAATCCCTGCACCTGACAGCCTAGTTCCTGAGTGGCTAGAGTTCCAGGCTTTGGGTCTCTCCAAAGCCGTCTTCACCATTGTGGAGGTATCTCTGAAGGAGTCAACTAGGAAGTGCTATGCCTTCAGATGGAAGAGACTCTCCATTTGGTATCAGGGAAAGGGGTTGGACCCTTTGTCCTGTCCGGTGGCTAGCATGCTTGATTCTCTTTGGTCCCTCTCTGTTGGGCCTTCGGTCGATGACAGTTGAGGTGCACCTGGCAGCTGGCCTGGTGGCGCTGAGGGTTGAGGCACTGGACACCATAGCTCGCGCCACGCCAGTGATCCAGGTTCAGGAATGGACTTGGGCCGCTGGGGGTCAGCAGGGGAGGGACAGGATCAAGCCTTTGGAGGACTGCTCTCCTTTCCTAGGAGGGAGGGGGGACACGAGCCCGCGGTCTAGTGACCCCCCAGTGGAGACTGGGGGTTTAGCAGCAGTCAGGAACCAGGCAACAGGGGATTGGCCATGACTGCTCTCTTGTGGGCATGCGCAGGAGTGCACATGCGCCGCGCTGGAGTGCATTGCACTGCCGGGCCTGTGGGGGGGGGAGATGGAAAAAACAGAAGAATCCCTGTCCTTGGGGATAGGCAACGACACCACGCACCCACAGAGCCACACTCCAACTGCCAGGCTTCCTCCTCACCAGGGCCGGTTGCCCAGACTGACACATTGGATTTACAGATAGAGCGCCCTGGGTAGATAGGGCAGCCCTACCTCGGAGGGTGCAGAGCTGGGGGATCTGTCTGAATGGTGCGGTGGTGACGAGAGGCTTCAGGCTAGGAGGTAAAGCGAGTGGATGCGCAGGATGCCTCAGAGAGTTCCCCAAGGTATGGTGCATATATAGAGCTGGGAAAAAAAAAAAAAGTGCACTTGGCAGCCATCTCTACTTACCAGGTGCAGGCTGATCAGCAGTAGGTGGTGCAGGAAAAGGTGGTCTGGTGCTTCTTCAAGGGCCTTGACCACATTTCCCCTCCGTTGTGTGAACCACCACCACTGTGGGACTTGTTTGCTGGTTTTGGCAAAGCTCATGGGCAAGCCATTCAAACCGATGCACAGGTGTGATGTCTCTCACCTGTCATGGAAGACCACCTTCTTGGTGGCTGTCACGTCAGGATCAGTGAGCTCCAGGCGCTTTTGGTTGAGTCTCCTTACCTGGTCTTCCACAAGGACAAGGTTGTCCTGTGCCACAGCCCGCAGTTCCTCCCAAAGGCTGTGTCAGAGTTTCACCTTAATCAGGTGACTAATCTCCCAGTGTACTTTACCAATCACACCTTGGAGGCCAAGCACAGGCTCCATTCTCTGGACCTGAGCACTCGCTTGTTACAAAGAGCTCACGGCTGGAGTTTGTGGAGAGGTTCGTCAGCTGTTTGTCATCTACACTGAAGCCCGCACCTGGCAGACCTGCAGCCAAGTGGACGATTGGCAGGCAGATCATGTCCTGCATTGATGTCTGCTATAGGTTGGCGGGTAGGAAGCCTCCTGGAGGGCTAAGGGCTCATTTCACCCACCATACCACTGTGTCAGTTGTTGCTTCCAGTAATGTTCCTATCCAGGAAATCTGCAGAACTGCTTCCTGGAGGTCAGCACACACCTTCATTTCCCATTACCACATTGACCTAGAGTCACGCCGGGATGCTGGTTTTGGAGCCTCAGTTCTCCAGTCTCTGTTTCCTAAATAGGGAGTTTTGCGCCTTGCCTCCTTCCTTCCAGAGAACTGCTAGGAGTCTGCCAGTTGGTGCGGATAGAACATCATATCCGCATCCCTAGAAAAACAGGTTACTCGCCTGTAGCAGTAGTTCTTGGAGTGGTATATGATGTTCATCTACACAGACCCACCCGACCTCCCCTGTCTTTGGCACCCAACTGCTTCCAGTGGGCAAGATCTGGTATCATGGAGTGGAGAAGGAGACGAAGGAGTTACCACCCGGGTGGGTGGGAGGAGTCAGCTTGAAGACTTTGTATCATCATCTTAAAGGGAAAGGACAGTGCCAGTTAGTGTGGATGAACATCATATACCACTCCTAGAGCTACTGTTACAGGTGGGTAACCTGTTTTTTTTTTTTGTTTTTTTGTTTTTTTTTCCCCAGGTTATCCATCTGACCCCCACCATTGTAGACCTACCCCATAGGTGTTGGGCACACCTTATAGGCAGCCAGGCATTTTTGACTCCACTACAATGTCTATTCTGTGTCCTTGGCCCTGAGGATTGGCGAGCTGTAAGCAGATGACCCTGTCCTTAGTGGTACAGGACTTGCTAGGACACCCAACACTCTTCGAGCCATACCTCCCCACTCAACCTCCTGCCACCAGGGAGGATCTCGGAGGAACGCATTCTGCTTGCTCCAGGTACCTGGAACCCACTCTGTTTACTGAGAGTAACTTGGCCATGCCATGACCTTTCTAAGAAGGCATCTTGAAAGGTGGTTTGTGTGAGGGCTGTCACAGGTCTCCAGTAGCCCCCTTGAATGGGATTACTCTGGTTCCACACTTTTCTATCTTCTCCCATGTCTCTTTTTCAGGTATCTCCTTTCCCTTAATATGATGGCCCAGAACACATGACAAGAGCTGAGACATATAGATCCATTATATTAAGACTAGAGGGCACATCACGTGGAGTACTAGAGGTTTTCATGCCGCCATATGCAAGTGGTCTATACTATGTCTCTGGGGGATAGTCTGTAAATGAGTGGAGGGTCACATGATAGACCCCTCTAGTCTTGATATATAGGATCTCTCTGAGTTGAAACTAGACCCTCCAGTTTTAAATGAACATGGCTCAAATTTAGTAACTCACCATAAAAAGTGTGTGTGGGGGTTACATGTTATTAAAATACATCTGTGCAGTACCAGTCAATCAAGCTAGCTGGCTAGAAGAGACTGATTTTTACCTACAGTTACTTAAAAATGGTCTCACTGTAGATCTTTGGGGCAGTGAAAAAGTTTATAGATTCCTTTGTATGTGCATACAGTGGGATCATCACTGCCCCCCCAAGCACTGCACCTTTCCAGGTTTAGGGTTTCAGTAAACATTTGCAGGGTCTTTTATATATCAGCAGCTACTGTAGGAGGCAGTGTGGTCTAGTGGTTATGGCAGCACCTTGAGAACTGATAAATCACAGGTTCAGTCCCCATCGGAGCCAAATACTTATTGTGTGACCTGGAGCAAGTCACGTGACCTCTCGATGCTCAAGTCCAGCCAGCTGGGGAAACTGGTATATGCAGGATTCCACTGGAAATGAGATGTTGCATTTTTTTCCCTTTGGTAACTGGGTAAGGCCCACTAGGCACAGTTGGCTATCACATGAACTGCTGGCCCAAATGAAAGCAAGGGAGAAAGCATGGAGAGCCGCCAAGACATCCCCTTCCCTTCCTGTATGGAATGCTTACAGGTCACTTTGTAACTCCTCTAAGCAGGCGGTAAAAACACTAAAACGCAAATACTTTACCAGTCTGCAAAATGAGTCGCTTAGTAACCCTTGGAATTTCTGGGCCTCTATAAACACCTTCTTGAATCCAAAGCCAAATAAACCAGTAACTGAACTCGCCTCCCCTGCCGGTCCCACAAACAATCTAGGTATCATTGCCGATACAGTCAACAAAATGTTCACTGACCTCACCGCCAAAATCCCTCCTCAGTCGTCCTCTGACCAAAATAACCACCAAAGACATTCTCATCCACCTTGCCCTGCTTTCTACCTAAGGGCCATTGATCACAGGGTCACTGGCAAACTCCTAAGAGGGCTACCTGCTAAGGGCAGCCCAGGCAGTGATGGCCTGTATCCCTCCTTTTTTGAAAGTAGTCTCCCCAGCCCTTGTCAGGCCACTTGCCCACATTTTCAATCTCACTCTCTCAACCTCCATGATGCCTGACACGTGGAAACATGCGCATGTGGTACCTATTTTCAAAGCTGGTGACCCGACTGCACTGGAAAACTACTGTCCCATCTCCCTCCTCCAGCACCTAAGCAAACTATTAGAAAAAATCATACACCACCAACTTTCTGAATATCTAGAAAACTACAGCCTTCTGACCCCACTCCAACATGGTTTCCGCAAACGCCACAGCACCTCATCAGCCCTGGCCCTTTTCTCCAACCATGTCCTTAGAAACATAGACATCGGCTTGGCCACAGGTGCAATATTTGTGGACCTTTCAAAAGCTTTCGACCTCATGGACCACCACCTACTACATGCCACGCTGCTTAACCTAGGCTGCTCCATGGATGCGGCTGCTTGGTTCAGCAGCTACCTAGCAAAACAGAACGCAGTCTGTCATGATAGGCAAGGTTACTTCTACCACTCTGCCAGTCCACACTGATGTACCCCAGGGCTCCATACTGGGGCCTCTGTTGTTCTCTCTTTTCATAAATAATCTTCCTGCAGCGAGCATAAAATGCAATGCCCTAGTCTATACTGATGATCTCGTCATCTACCACAGTGCCATATCCCTCAAAACCATATCCTCCACCCTCACCAATAACTATAGAGCAGCACAAAACTGGTTCCTTTCCAAAAAATTTCTGGTAAATGAGAAAAAAACAAAGGCCATGCTCTATGGCTCAAAGCCATTCCTCACAAAGGTTGCCAATACAAATGACACACTTCTGATAGAAACCCCTGCTGGCTCTCCTCTTGATATAGTATTCTCCTTCAAATACCTAGGAGTGACACTCTCAATCCTTCCCTTACTTTTAATGGCCACCTTGAGAATACTGTAAAAAGGGTCCATCAGAAGTTGGGGGCAGCCTACCAGGTCAACCACCTCCTGACCCCTGAAGCTCGCCTTGCTATCGCCCAGGGAAATATCCTGCCTTTCCTTGACTATTGCTCTCCAGTTTTCTCCACCACCTCTGCCTCACTTCTCATCTGGCTAAGTACCACATATAACTCTATTTGTTGCTTCATCCTTCAGATTCCTTACTCCACTCATCACTGCTCTCTTTACCAGTCACTAGGCTGGCTATCCTTTCATGGCCGCTGTGAATATGCCTAGGGCAATCTAGTCGATACCTCTCTCTCAGAAACTCTCCGAAGTCGTCTTTCTCACAGATTCTCACTGCCCATGTGGTTACTCGTTCTCTCAGAGACTCCTCCATTCCTCCGCTGGTAGTCCCCCGTGTATCTACTGTCATGGGGAGTAAGGCCTTCTCTATTTCTGCCCCCTCTCTCTGGAACAAACTTCCACCTGTCCTCAGAAATGCACCCTCTCATCAGTCCTTCTAGTTGCAACTGAGAGAGTGGCTAAAGTCCCAGGCCACCTGTGCATGCTCACTAGGCAACCCTCTCGCCAAACAGCCACCGTAGAAGTCATACTGTATCTCTCGACTTACCACCTGAACACTGACCACTAGTTTGTACCTCCAAGCTCTGCTTGCCTCTTCCTGGGTTCACATGGATCACCGTAAGGTATTTCCACCATGCATTGTCGCATATCCTGACTGATCAAGTGATGTGTGGATCTGTGATGTGACCGCTCCACGTGTGATCAACCATGTATCCGAGACCCAGGCATGCACTCTTGTATTTGTTATGAAACTTGTGTGTTAGATGGATGTGTAATGTTTCATTGCTGTTGATTTCATGCTACTCAGTGTATATTGCTCCTTCTGTAATGTAATCTGTGCCTGTTGCTTCAACCTTGTATTGTCTACCACTGTATGGCCCAGGTCGCAACTGAAAATGGTCCTTTGAATCAGCTTGCCTACCCGGTCACCAAAAACATAAATAAATAAAGCATCTTAGCCGTGCTGTCCTGGGTAAATAAGGGAAATTGGTAAATGCAGGATTCCACTGGAAATGAGATGTTGCATTTTTTCCCTTTGAAATATAGAAACATAGACTTTGACGGCTGATAAGGACCACTTGGCCTACCCAGTCTGCCCATTTCCCTACCTATTGGATAAGCTGCAGATCCTAGTTAACCAACAGCATACTTCCTCCTACCCCCCACTATAATTGCCTTATGTCTGTCCCATGCATTTTTGAATTCCCCCACTATTTCTGACCCCACAACCTCCTCAGGAAGGCCGTTCCATGTGTCCACCACCTTGTCTATGAAAAAAATACTTCCTCACATTGCCCCTGAGCCATGCCCCCCTCTATCTTCAAACTGTGCCCCCTTGTTCTTGCATATCTCTTTTTCTGAAAGATGCTACCCTCTTGGACTTTGTTGATTCCCTTGAGGTACTTAAAAGTTTCTATCCTGTCCCCCCCTCTCCCTCCTTTCCTCAAGGATATACATATTAAGCTTCTTTAGTCTCTCTTCTTATGGTTTCTGGTGCAGACCCTGCACCATTTTAGTTGCCCTCCTCTGGACTGCCTCCATCTTGTATATATCCTTGCGGAGATGGGCAAGACCCACTAGGCACAGTAATGCATCTTAGCCATGCTGTCCTGGGTAAATAAACTGTAAAATCAAATAGAGCTGCCATAACAATGGGAGATGAGGTGGTGAACATGATGAAGGAAGGGAGGGAAAATGGAATTGGAAGGAAAACTGCACAAATCTCAAAGCCCATCCAGCTGTAAGTGTTGATTTAAACACATGATCCTCATAGCCATCTTGTGGGCAGCGGGTGCTTTAGCCACTCTCTCTGTACAAATGAGTAATGCCAACTCGGAGGTTGGTAGTACTCAGTACACAGCAAGTGGCAGAAACACGAGCCTGCAGGCATGTGCTTACTTCAGAAGTTACAACACTGTATTAAACATCATTTAAAAGATGTAAAGTAATTGACAGAATTCACTGAATGCCTAAAAACCCCAAACCCTAATTGTGCATGTGAGTGTGTCTTGTGTACCTGTCATCTGGCAGTGGCTGTGGGATTTACGCAGGTTAAGTGACATGTCAAGAGTTGCACAGTAAGGATGTGATAGTTGTAGGATTCAAATCTGGATCTATGGGGTCCCCAGCCTCACAGCTCTTTGCCCTACCCCTGAGGCTGTTCTTCCAAACCTTGTTATACCATTGCTTTCATTTCGGAGTACTATTATACCATCAATATGACTTCACCTTAGTGGTGTAACATCCGCTGGAATTCCTGACACTTTATATACGCACACACACAATCCAAAATGAAAATGGCAAAACCAGAAACCAATAATAAAGACGGACGTTTCGCGCAGGATGTATAAATTATAAATAACATATTGGAAACCACAGAGCACTTTCTCATAATTCTATCTTGTAATTCTGATGGATATAAATACACATTTGAACATTCATTAAGCCACCAGAAACTCTCAGTAGACTTACAGCTCCATCACGTAAGGGGTAGCACATGACAGAGATATGTGGTCATAAGGGAATATACGCTCATCTCGCACAATGCCTTCAACCATCTGAGAAGAGTGTATGTTCCTTACAACTCCACACCCTGAACTGTGTTAGCCCTCTTATAAAATGGGCTCAAACAAAAGTTTACACAAACGAATAAAAGTTGTCGTGTTTGGGTTAGGTGTGTGGTCGTATAATGCACAACTGTGTGTCTTGTGACCAATGAGGTTACAGGATTAAAAAAAAAAAAACTTTGTAAACATTACAGGATTTTTATACCTGATTTTATAAATACAGTGTTCCATTTATTATTCTCTTTATCGAACCAGCCAGTGTGGAACAAATCACCAAAATGTGTAATGCCCAGTTCCAAATGTACAGTTTTCAGGGTCTCTCATTGGCTGGTTTTATACACGAAAAGTTTTATTTGGAGCAGGATAGCCTGGAGATTAGAGTGCCGAGCTTAAACCTGGAGACCCAGCAGACTAGAGTTTGAATCCTAAAATAATCACTTGTATACTGTATAGCCCTGAGCAAGTCATTTAACCTCCCTGTGCTCCTGGGATGCACCTAAAAAATTAGCTTTGGTGCAGTGTGCCCTTTCCGGCCAATACTTCTTAAAATAATATCAGCGGTGTTATCTGTGTGGTTACAGATGTTAACTGCAAGAACCTATCCAAAATCCAGTTGGAAAGACACTTACCTGAGCTCCAGGTCCAACTTTGTGGACGTTTTTTTTCCTTAGGGGGTGGAAGCTGAAATGTGGATCACTGTATGCATTGTGGATAATTTGAAGGGTACTATATAATGCTGTACCTTTCTGCTGTTCTAGATTTGTAAAGCACAGCTGTCATGTTACATTGAAATATTTCAATCTCCTTGGAAGGTTACAGGAAATTATTTGAAATCCCAATCGTGTTTCCCTCCTTACTATATTTATCCATTCTACTGATGTGATTGGTTCTTGCCTTTTTTTTGCGACATGATTTTTATTTTCTTTTACTTTTGAGGTTTTGTTTTTCTTATGTATTTCCCCAACCATTCTTACTCCCGTTCCTCCTTACCCCTCCTAGCTGTAAGCTTCATCAGCTTCCCTCTGGCATTTCTCTGCCATTGGAGGCATCTATCTAGATTTCCTAATCCCACCTCATAGTGTGGCCCTTTCAGATCTGGTCATGTTCCCTAGACTAGCTGGAACTTGAATGCTAGAACTTTTTCGATGGGGTCTCCTTTACAGTTGACCTCTTCACTGTTTTTACTGCTAACTGTTTCTATTCATCTTTTGCATTTTATGATGTAATTTCCACCATTTCTCACTGTTAAGTGAATAGCACTAAACAGTAGACCTGACGTCATTAAGTGTATAAGAAACATAGCCTGTGTCTCCTGATCTGGAGACTAATGAAAAGGGGGTAGGAATTTCCCCAGTAGCAGTTAACCACACAGCTACGGAGGGTTACTCCAAAGAAGGAGGGGTGACCCATTGTCAGAGGGTTAGGGATGACAGTGATCCTGAGTGCCCTGACGCTAGTGCTAGGGACCCTAGTTTAGAGACTGAAGAGGATCTGTCCCATGCCTTGGGAATGTGTAAGGAGTTTGCAGCTGCTCAGAAAAGTGATCCTAGTCTAGAGAAGCTGAGGGCTTGGGCAGACTCTGAAAAGGCACAGGGAGGTGATGGTAAACATAAAGTTTATTGGGAAAATGGACTGATGTATACTCAGGCTGTGAAGATGGAGGGAGGGGTGATAGGCAGGCTGCTTATCATTCCCCAGGGGTATCGTGAGCAGTTGCTCAAAATTGCACACGATATTCCCTTGTCTGGTCATCTGGGAATCGCGAACACTACGCAGCGGTTGGCTCAGAATTTCTATTGGCCCAACTTCACCCATCAGGTGAAGGAGTATTGCAGGTCTTGTCACTGGTGCCAAGAAATAGGGAAGGCAGGTAAGAAAACCCAAGCCACCCTAATTCCATTGCCCATAGTGGAGGAGCCATTCCAGAGGGTGGGAATAGATATTGTAGGGCCTTTAAATACCCCCAGCTCCTCCGGGAATAGGTTCATCCTGATTGTGGTGGATTATGCCACCTGGTATTCAGAGGCAGTCGCCCTATCCTTACTGAGGACAGACAAAGTGGCAGATGCCTTACTTGGGATTTTCTCCCGTGTTGGGTTTCCGCAGGAGGTTATCACTGATCGAGGGGGTTCCTTCATGTCAGACCTGATTAAATGTTTGTGGAAGAAGTGTGGGGTGGTGCAAAGGCGCACGACACCTTATCACCCACAGGCCAGTGGGCTTGTGGAAAGATTTAATGGTACCCTGAAGTCAATGCTCCAAGCCTTTGCTGAACAGCATGGAAGGGACTGGGAGAAATATCTTCCCCACCTGTTGTTTGCATACAGGGAGGTGTTCCAAGAGTCAACAGTATTTTCCTCCTTCAAACTGTTATATGGACGCCGGGTACGTGGGCCCCTAGACTTGATCTGGGAGGTCTGGAAAGGCAAGCACGCCACCCAGGGAACTCTCATAGTGGATTATGTCCTTAGGTTTAGGGAAAGACTGAAGGAGCTTATGGAGACAACCCAGTGCAACCTGGCAGCTGCCCAACAGAAAGTGTGGCACAACCACAGAGCCAGAGCTCGCTCGTACACAGTGGGTCAGGAAGTCATGGTCCTTATCCCAGTCCAGAAAGACAAGCTGCAGGCTGAGTGGGCAGGACCGTACACAGTAGTTAGGAAGGTAAATGATGTGAACTGTATCATAGTTACCTGACAGAAGACAGACAGAAAGAATGTACCATGTCAACATGATGAAGCCATATGCTAATAGGGCTCACATGGTGTTTGCAGTATATAGTCCTGGGGGAGGGGACAGATGGAGACCCCCTTCTGGACTTGCTGGAAGAAAACAAGCAGGAGTCCTCTGTGGAGGCAGTTAAATTGTCTCCTCAGCTGGCCTCAGACAAGATCCAGTAAGTAAGAGAGGTTTTAGCAGACTTTTCCCCCCTGTTTAGTGCCAAGCCTGGACTAACCCTTAGTGACGCACACTGTAGAGACAGGGACACAGATGCCCATACGGCGGACAGCATATCGGGTGTTAGAGGCTGTCCAAAAGGACATTAGGAGGGAGGTGGAGGAAATGCTGGATTTAGGGGTAATCCAGAGATCCCACAGCCCCTGGGCCTCACCCGTAGTCCTTGTGCCCAAGCCAGATGGCTCTACTTATTTCTGTGTGAACTGTCATGAACTGAATGCAGTCACAAAGTCAGACGCCCACTGATGCCCCGGACAGATGAACTCCTGGACAAGTTGGGAGGGGCGACCTACCTTATGACTATTGACCTGACAAAGGGGTATTGGCAGGTAGAGTTAACTGCCAGAGCTAGGGAGAGGTCGGCCTTCATCACATTGATAGGGTTATTTGAATTTAAAGTAATGCCTTCCGGAATGAAGAACGCCTCGGCCACTTTCCAAAGGTTGGTGAGCCAGGTGTTAAATGGTGCTGAGGAGTACGCTGTGGTGTACCTGGATGACATTGCCATCTTTAGTACGAGCTGGGAGGAACACCTGTCCCACCTTAGGGAAGTGCTGGGCAGAATACAGAGGGCTGGGCTCACTGTCAAAGCTGAGAAGTGCCAGGTGGCCATGGCTGAAGTGGCATACCTCGGGCATGTTGTAGGCTGGGGACAGCTCCGTCCTAACCAAATAAAAATAGAGGCGATCAAGGCATGGCCTAGACCAGAAATGCTGAAGCAGGTCAGGAGTTTTCTAGGGACAGCAGGGTACTATAAGAAATTTGTACCCAACTGCAGTGCCCTGGCTGCTCCCCTATCTGACCTGGTAAAGAAAAAGGTGCCTAAGAAAATTACCTGGGAACAAGCCTGTGAAAAAGCCTTTACCAGACTGAAGGAGGTACTGTGCAGTGCTCCTGTATTGACAAGTCCGGACTATAGCAGACCCTTTATAGTCCAGACTGACACCTCAGATGTGTGTATTGGGGCAGTACTGAGTCAGACATGCAGCCAAGGAAAAGATCATCCTGTAGTGTACCTAAATAAAAAGTTACTTCCCAGGGAGCAGGTTTACTCAACTGTGGAACAAGTGTGTCTTGCCATAGTGTGGGCCCTAAAGAAGTTAGAGCCATACTTATATGGGCAGCATTTTACAGTACAAAAGGACCACAACCCCCTGGTTTGGCTGACTCAAATGGGGAAAAACTAATGGTAGACTATTAAGATGGAGTCTTGCCTTGCAAGGGTATGACATGACAATCTTACATAGGGCTGGAGCAACCAATCACAACGCTGATGGCCTATTGTATGTGTATGAAGAGTGACCTGATTTGGGAAGCTCATCCCATACAGGGGATAGAGTCCCCAAATTCAGTCTAGATGGGGAGGAGTGTGACGCTTGGCCAGCTGGTTATGATTGTTCTATGATATTTGTAATATAGAATGTGGTATGTGATTGTCTCACAGAAAACATCCTGTGCTCCTGGGTGGACCCCCCCAAACCAGGTTTTATTGAAAATAATAGGATATATGTAACTGACCAGGAGATTCTGTAATTTAATTAACTTCCTTGAGAAGTTGCATTTTATGGCCTCCTGCCTTTGAAGTTGTGAAGCTAAATATACAGTTATTACAGGACAGGACATGGCTATCTCGCATCTAGGTGACAGACTGCAGAGTTGTAAACACCTTTGATGTTCCATGGGAAAACAGGAACTGCTCAAGATCAAAGAAAATGTTAATTAAGGAATCAAATTTGGGAAATTAGTTTTGCTGATGTCACCTTATTTAATATACCTCCTGATAGGACATCCTGTTTGTATATTTTTTATATTCAACAAGGAGAAGCTAGATGACATCATAGAAGGGGTATGGAAACAGAGTTTTAAACTGTATACTGTGTTTGCAGTACTAGCAGGGATGTACCCCTCTGCTTTCAGTCTTAAACCCCTTTCAAGTTCACCCCCGTGTCATATCTAGAACTACCAGAACTCTGGGAGACTGTGGCTTGCCCCCCACAGTGGGGCTCCCTCTCCCGGGGCTAAGTGGGGAGGACCGAGATGCTAATCCGGAGTCTGGTATCCTAGAGTGGGCTGGGTGGTGCTTGCTATGCTCCTGGCTTCATCCTGCTTCAGCCACAAGGGTTTTATGGATTTGTCCCCCAAATGCAGACATGCAGTGACTTTAGTGCCCTGGTATGCATGCTCTTGCAGGTGTCTGCTGTCGCCCCTCCTATTCTGTGCAGTCTGTGTTTTCCCAGCCTCCAATGGAAGTCACTGAAAGGCCAGGCACCAGCACCCCAGAGGAGGCAAGCTGCCCCATGGCATAATCAGCCTACTTCTCTCCGGCCAACCCTCTGATGCTTTGGGCTTGTTCCCGAACCTGGGTTGTCAGCGTCACAAGCAGTAGCTCTAATACTGTAAACTTTATTCCTGTCTCAAGAGACAATCACCATCCGCACACTTTGGTTTTCTTTTTATTACTTTAATTACTTTCATGTAATCATTTCCATGATTTATCCCACAATGTAATGGTCATCCACAATTATTTAATTTCATTTAAAACCAACTGGCATATTCAAGTCCAGTTTCTTTTTTATGCGCAAAAATGCTCTCAGTTCCATTCATAAAATTTTTAATAAATCAACAGGTACTTTTAAGCAGTTGCTAGTCGTAACGTTCACAACACTCCACCAGCCACTTGTACACCGCTAAGTGCTCTTTTGTTTTCTTTTTCCCTTTTAGCTGGCAATACACATTCTCAGTGCTTTTGCAGGTTGCTTTAAAAGCAGAAACTATTCAAAATTTTATGAATGGAACCGAGAGCATTTTTGCACATAAAAAAAGGGACTTGAATATGACAGTTGGTTTTAAATGAAATTAAATAATTGTGGATGACCACTACATTGTGGGATAAATCATGGAAATGACTACATGAAAGTAATTAAAGTAATAAAAAGAAAACCAAAGAGTGCGGATGGTGATTGTCTCTTGAGACAGGAACAGAGTTTATAGTTATACCCCTGCCATCTTTAGAAGCACCTTTTACCTCTTCTCAGTATAAGAAGGAAGGAAGCACAATGCTGCACAAAAAGATTGTGAATTGGAAAACAGCTCTAATACTGTGTCAGCAGTCTGGTCGTTAATTTAGTGTCTTGTTAAATAAAACAGCAATAAATGGTCCCAATGGGGTGTGCAGAGCCTTCTTACGATAAGTTATCATGATGTCATCAAACTACTAGAACTACCAGAACTCTGGGAGACTGTGGCTTGCTCAGAGACTCACTAAACTGTTCTGATAATGGCTCTGCTAGTTCCACCCTTATCCCCTTTAGTACTCTGGGATGTATGCCATCGGGTAACATTGCTTTGTTCACCCTGAGCATATCGAGCTCTTGTAGGACCCTTTCTTTTGTGAAGGGCTAGTGCACACCTCCCTCACTCCTGTGTCCATGGTGCTGAGCTGTGGGCCCTGCCCCACCTTCTTCTCAGTAAACACTGAGCAGAAGTATCGCTTTAGTATAGATGCCTTTTCATGGTTCTTAGCCTCACACTCCCCCTTATCCCTTTTGATCTTAGCAATACCCCCTCTGGACTTTCTCCTTTCACTAATGTATCTATAGAAAGTCTTGTCCCCTTCTTTTACTGTTCGTGCTAGTGTTTCCTCGGTTTGGGCCTTTGCCTGCCTTACTACCTTCCCTGCTTCCCTTAGGGGAGTTTGGTATGCCTCCCTATCTTCGTCCCGCTGCGTTCCATTATATTTCCTGAAGGCCAGCCTTTTGGTTTTGACCTTTTCTGCTACTGTTTTTGAGAACCAAAGTGGCTTCCTTTTCTCTCTAACACAGTGGGATGTTGCTTCAAGTATTGCATCCTTAATGCTTGCCCACTTTACCTGTACCCCCTCACCTGTATTTCTTCTTGCCAGGACTAACTTAACTCTGTTGGCCATCTTTCAAAGTCAGCTTCTCTGAAGTCTCATATTTTCCCTTGGAATGGGATGATTTAGTTCTAGTGGCCAAACTGAACCATACCATGTGATGGTCACTGGCCCCTGGGTGACCTTCTACCTGGAGATGTGTGATCCTTTCCCCGTTAGTCAGTACTAGATCTAGGATAGCCCTGTCTCATGTGGGTTGTTGTACCAGTTGTTTGAGGCCCTCCCCATGCAGGGAATCCACTATGTGTCTAGTTCTGGCAGATGTTCCTGCTGGTATTGACCAATCTATATCTGGTTTGTTGAAGTCTCCCATTATCAGAACCTCCCCTTTAGCTGTCATGTTTTGTATATCTTCTAACAGTAATGTGTCTGTGTCCTACCCCTGGTCTGGAGGCCTGTAGACAACCCCAGTTCGTATGGCTGTCCCATTTCCTGTTTCCAGAGTGACCCACAGTTCTTTTGGCTTCTTACGTGTCTTCTGAATTTCTGTAGCTTTGATATTTTCTTTGACATAAAGTGCCACTCCACCCTCCCCTCTTTTTTTTTTTTGCACCTCGGTCTCTTGTGAACAGTACATAGCTTGGTACTGAAGTCTCCCAAGTGTGTTTACTGGTATACTATGTCTCGATAATGGCTACTATGTCCAGTTTAGCCTCTCATTGTTACCTGCAGGTCTGGGATCTTGTTTCCCAGACTTCGAGCATTTGTGTACATGATTTTTCATTGGCCAGATTTCAGTGTGTTTGTTGGGCGAAGTCTAGCATTTCCCCTGTGCGTCGTATGGGTGCATACGAGTGTGTTAGTTGTTGGGTGAGGTCTGGGTTAGTGGATTTGTTAAACACTGGGACTTTTTTTGCAGGACTTATTTGTTGTAGGTGAGGGAGTGTTCATATACACTTTTCTTTTGACTTTAACAGGTCATTTGGACTCTCAGTTGGTTTGGTACCCATACATTTTCAGTTTAATATGCTATGTTTAAGCAGAAATACTTGTTAGCAGGACAGAATTATAGTTTTTTTTTGTTTAAGAAGTAATATATTTTTGGCAAAAACATCAATATAGCCATTTTTCTTTTCATTGTGTTTCACTCTTGACCTAAGATACTCTGACTAAATTAAACATTTGTGTGCTGTGCTGTTTACCATCGGAAAGGCATGCTAGCACTCCCTAATATGAACCCAGACAAAAAGTAACCTCAGGGGAAGGGACTTTATTTTTAATAACTTGAGTTATTAATTCTAAAATTGGTAATAAAAGCTGTTTTTTTAAAAAAAAAAAAAATCTTACAAAATTAAAAACACACTGATGATGCATCTAATTGTGTCTGAAATATATTAATACAAAAAACTATAGGCCAGTGTTTTGCCTGGTAACAAATACTGCTGCTTTAAGTTCTGACTAAATCATTTGGAATTTTGGCTGATTTATATCTAAAAATATTAACTACATTTACTAGCAACCGACCCTTATCTGTGCATGTGTATGTGTACTTTATTACGTGAAAACAATTTTTTTAAATTTTATTTTTATTCATCTGAAGGAATGAACATTCAAATAAAGGAACTTAACATACTGTGCAGGATGTGCATATATCAACATAATTATCGTAGGTAATAAATACATAGCCCATCATTCATTGTTGTAACATGGCATAAATACAATCACAGAATAACTGTTTTACATTGGACAAACAGCGTCAGGTGACCACAAAGCAACCATGGATTAATACCACAGTAGATACATGATTGCTTGTGTAGTACCATAGTTATCCACAACAAGTTCCATGGCAGAGTTTTAACTGTTATCCACCCAGGTGGACACTACTCACTGGCGAAATATTGATCTCTGAGCATAACTGGCCATAAATGTGAGACCAGCTTAAGAAGTCATTAGTCTCCATCTGCCACAATTACTAATATAGTACTTTTTCTCCTAACTTACAAGTCAGGATTGGTGCTAGGGTTTTCATATGTGTGTAGTTCCTCTATGGAGGCACCCACAGTGGAGACCAAGGAGGATGCTGGGAACCTCCACAAAGCATACCCACAGGAGTGTGGCATGGGACCCACAGGGGAAGGAAACAACTCCTGGTGGGGGACTCCATTGTTAGAAAGGTAGAACTGGGGGAGGAACGGGAGAGGGAGGTAAGGTGCCTGCCTGGCGCCATGGCTTGGAGGGACAGGGAGCGAATCCTCAGGATCACAGGAGCAGCCTCACAGGGGAGGGAGCTGGATGTCATTGTCCACCTAGGGACAAATGACCTGGCTAAGAAAGGGATCAGAGCAGTGCAAGAAGCATTTGTGGAGATGGGGAGGGGCCTTAGACAAATAGAATGCACAGTAACCTTCTTGGAGGTGCTGCCTGTGTATGGCATGGGTGAGGCTAGGGTGCTCTACACCAAGTGGTTCAATCAGTGGTTGAAAAACTGGTGCAGAGCTCAGGGATTTGGCTTCATTGGGGACTGGGGGTCCACCTGGAGGGATGCAGGCCTATACTGGTGTGATGGTCTGCATCTGTCCAGGAGGGGAACCAGGATCCTAGGTGATAGGTTTAAATGCTTCATTGACAAGCATTTAAACTAGCCAAAGGGGGAGGCACTGGAGAGGAGCAGGGAAATCCTAGCCCCCCAAAAATCAGGGTACTAAGTGAGGTAGACACCAACATAGAGATGTCGATAGGGAGAAGCGCAGGGGTAAATGGAGAAAGTGACAAACGCAGTAAGGACAGGGATGGGGCAAAAAGGGGTAAGGCCATCAAGAAATGGAGGGTAATGAGTACCAACGCCTGTAGTCTGGACAACAAGCTCCCTGAACTGGTGGCCTTGATGGAAGAGGGATGCCTGGATATCATAGCAGTCACAGAAACATGGTACACAGAGAACCATGACTGGGATGTTAACATACCAGGGTACACAACCTGCAAGAGAGACAGGGAGGGGAGAAGAGGGGGCGGAGTAGCTCTCTATGTAAGGGAAGGGATAAAAGCAACTGAACAAAAGAGTAAACAGGGAGGACAGGAGGCACTGTGGGTCACCTTGGAGACTGGAAATGGCACCACAATCTGCACAGAGGTTGTATACAGACCCCCACGTCAGGGGGAGGGAATGGACAAGGATATGATAGAAGGTATCCTTAGGATGGCTGAGAAAGGGAAGATACTGTTTATGGGGACCTTAATATGCCAGATGTTGACTGGAGCACCTTTGCTGCAGCCACATCCAAAAGCAGGGCCATTCTCGATGCCCTTCAGATGGCATGCCTCAGACAGCTAGTTTTGGAACCTGCTCGTGAGGGAGCAATCTTAGACCTCGTACTCTCAAATGGGGACAGTGAGAGGATCTCAGATCTAGAAGTGGGTAGCCATTTGGGAACAAATGACCACCAAACAGTGTGGTTTACGATAAACTCAGCTACAGAGCCAAGCCATACAAAAGTAAGGGTTCCGGACTTCAGGAGGGCTGACTTTGGCAAGATGGGAGAGTGCCTTAGAAAAGCACTAGCAAACAGGCTAGAAGGAGGGGTGGAGCAACAATGGGGAAATATCAAAACTGCCATCACAGAGGCAACAAGCCTTTGTGTGAAGCAAATAAACAAATCAAAATGAAAGAAAAAGCCACTATGGTTCTCAAAAGAGGTGGCGGTGAAGGTTGGGGAGAAGAAGATAGCATTTAGGAAGTATAAGGAAACACAGAAGGAGCAGGACAGAGAACTGTGCCAGTTAAGGCAGAAGGACGCAGGGAGGGTAGTCAGAATAGCAAAGGCCCAAACTGAGGAAAAGATAGCCAACTCGGTTAAGAAGGGGGATAAAGGTATAGGTATATTGGGGAGCGTAGAAAGACAAAGGGAGGGATAGTGAGGCTGAATAGAATGGACGGTGGGTGGGCAGAGAGGGACAGTGAAAAAGCAGGAGACTGAATGAATACTTCTGTTCAGTATTCACAAAAGTGGAGGTGGAGGAGGTGCCTAATCCAATTAACAGAAGCACTCTGGATAGGGGGTCGATCCCAGTCCTTTCACAGAAGAAAGGGTTCTGAAAGAACTCCTAAAACTGAAGGTGGGCAAAGCAATGGGGCCAGATGGAATTCACCCCAAAATTCTAAAAGAATTAAGCAGAAAACTAGTGACACCACTGACTACCCTTTTTAACAAATCATGGGAGGATGGTGTGGTACCCAGGGTTTTAAATAATTGATTAGCTGTTTTTTTTTTTCTTGGGACTATACTGACTGTACAGAAAGTATTTATATAGATTTTCTAGACGTGCTGTGTTTGTTAAATACAGTGAGGCAAGAGCTATGCATTTTCACAAAGATTTAGCACTTTTATGAGCAAAACGCTAATCAATTTTTAGAGTTAAATAAATCCCTGGGTATCTGAGGACTGGAGGAAGGCAGATGTGATTCCCCTTCACAAAAGTGGGACCAAGATAGAGGCAGGAAACTACAGACCTGTCAGTTTGACCTCTGTGGTAGGGAAAGTTATGGAATCACTTCTGAAGGAAAAAATTGTTGAGTACCTAGAGGCCAGTGGGGCACAGGACCCAAGGCAGCATGGGTTCACAGTGAGAAGTTCATGTCAGACGAATCTAATTGATTTCTTTGACTGTACAGGGTTTTAAATAATTGATTAGCAGTTTTTTTCTTGGGACAATGCTAACTGTCCAGAAATTAATTATATAGGTTTTCTAGAAGTGTTCTGTTTGTTAAACACAGTGAGGCAAGTGCTATGCATTTTACAGTGTTTTAGCACTTTTATGAACAAAACGCTAATCAATTTTTGGAGTTAAATAAAACCCTGCTGTGTGACCAAAGTAGTAGACGAGGAAGGGGCTGTGGACATGGCCTACCTAGACGTTAGCAAGGCATTTGACACAGTCCCACACAAAAGATTAATAGTCAAATTAACCAGCCTGGGAGTGGGTCCCAGGGTGGTAGCCTCGGTAAAACATTGGCTGGACAACAGGACACAGAAAGTAATTGTAAATGGAGTTCACTCTGAAGAAAGAGGGGTTACTAGTGGGGTACCGCAGGGTTCAGTCCTTTTTAATGTCTTTATAAGTGACATTAGAGAGGGACTGGAAGGAAAAGTGTGCCTCTTTGCAGATGACACAAAGATCTGCAACAGGATTGATACACAAAGAGGCGTGGAAAGGATGAGAAGGGACTTGGCAAGGTTGGAGGAATGGTCAGAAGTATGGCAGCTTGGATTCAATGCAAAGAAGTGCAAAATAATGCACCTGGGAAACAAAAACCCAGGGAAGATTACACAATGGGGGGGAGGTAGTAACAACAACAAAAATGGAAAGGGACCTGGGGTAAATCATATCAGATGACCTTAAGGTTGGCAAGCAATGTGAGACGGCGGTAGGGAGGGCTGGGGGGATACTGGGATTTATAGGGAGAGGCATCACCAGCAGAAAACAGGAAGTTGTTATTCCCCTGTACAGACAGTTGGTGAGACGCCATCTGGAGTACTGGGTCCAGTTCTGGAGACCCCATCTCCACAAGGACATACAGTCGTAGCCAAAAATATTGGCGCCGTTGCAGTTTTTTCTAATAATGCACCATTCCTTCCAGAAAATTGTTGAAATGAAAAAATATTTTGGTATCCACATATGTATTTCTTTGGTTTGCAGTGAAATAAACACAAAAGCAGAAACATTTACTAAGTCTTAGCTTATTCCACACAGAAATCCTTAAATGGTCCGGACAAAATTATTGGCACCTTTTAGAAGTAGTTAGAAATAATTAGATTTCAAGCAGGTGATTCTCCTTCACTTTGAATTGAACTCACCTGTGGTGAGTTGCAGGTGCCTGCAATATAAAATCACTCATTCAACCAGTTTGAATAGAGAAAAGGACTCATTCTCCTGTTTTGTGTCACTGTGTGTACTGCAGTGAGCATGGAGAAAAGAAAGAAAACCAGAGAATTGTCTGAGGAGGTCAGACAGAAGAATGTAGCCAAGCATGGACAATCTCAAGGCTACAAATCAATCTCCAGAGACCTTGATGTTCCTGTTTCCACCGCATTTAATGTTATCAGGAAGTTTAGAGGCCCATGGCACTGTAGCCAACCTCCTGGACGTGGGCCGCAAGAGAAAACATGATCAAGATTGCAGCAAAGAGGATTGTTCAATGGTGGAGAAAGCACCTCGATCAACTGCCAAACAGATTCAAGCTGACCTTCAGACGCAAGGTACGACAGTTTCAACTCGCACCATCCGTCGCCAACTCGGTGAAATGGGGTTATATGGTAGGAGGCCCAGGAGGACCCCACTGCTGAGAGAGAGACATAAGAAAGCCCGACTGGAGTTTGCCAAAACACACCTGAACAAGCCAAAATCCCTCTGGGAGAATGTCCTGCGGACAGATGAGACCAAATTAGAGCTTTTTGGTAAAGCACATAATTTCTATGTTTACAGAAAACACAATGAAGCCTTCAAAGAAAAGAACACCTTCCCTACAGTCAAACATAGAGGAGGTTCAGTGATGTTTTGGGGTTGCTGTACTGCCTCTGGCACTGGGTGCCTTGAACGTGTGCATTGCATCATGAAATCTGGAGATTACCAGGCCATTTTGGAGCGCAATGTTGAACCCAGTGTCGGAAAGCTGGGTCTCCGTCGAAGGTCATGGGTCTTCCAGCAGGACAATGACCCCAAACACTCTTCAAAAAGCACCCAGGAATGGTTCAAGACAAGACGCTGGACTGTTCTGAAGTGGCCAGCAATGAGTCCAGATCTAAATCCCATTGAAAACCTGTGGGGGGGGGGGCGCTGCTGAGCACTTCTACTGAGAAGACGTGGTTCTCAATAGCTCTGCAACTGTTATTAAGCAGTTCAGAAATGATTCGATTTTTTTGTAGAAGTGCAACTAGATAACAAAGATCATTGGATTTCTGAAGCTGGGCTGAGTAGTTTGAGACTAATATTGACTATGGGTCGTACAAATAAAAGTGGCACGGGCGGAACGAAAAATCAGCCCTCAACAGAGCAACAGGCCGTGCCTACCTCGACCGTTATTGCTTCGAGTGAGCCACCATGGAAGGCCTTGCAGGCGGCCATGCAGGTCATTGATGGGAAGATTGAATCGGTCCTCCAGCGACTGGGAGAGCAAGATTTTAAAATAGAGACTGCTACGAAAACGGCCTCATCTGCTGAAAATCGGGCAATAAAAGCCTTGTCGACTGCAGCCAAACTCACGCAAGAGAACGGGCAACTGAGATACCGTTTAGAGGCGTTGGAGAATGCGAGCAGAGCACCTAATGTGCTCCTTATTGGGCTACCAGAAGGCTCCGAGAACTCTGATCTACTGTTATTTCTAAAATCCTGGCTACCTAAGGCTTTACAGGTGGACTGATCCCTAGGGGAACACTTCATTAAAGCTTACCACATAACACCGCGCTCCGCTGGGGCACAGAAAGATTCCCCACGCACAGTTTTATTAGTGACAACGAATGCAAGTGTAAAGGAGCAGATACTTCAGGCAGCCTGTCACACTGAATGTCTGAACTATGAGGGGCATACCGTACACTGTTTTCCAGACCTTTCTTGCGCCACGAGAGCCCGAAGAAAGAAATTTGATGGGGTTCGTGTGTCTTTAAGAAGTCTGGGGGCCACTCATACCCTGATGATGCCGGCGCGACTGAGGATTTACTAAGGTGGACACACTTTCCAATTCACGGATCCAGAAGAGGCAGGCAAGCGAGTGCAGCAAATTCAGAAGGAGTTTGAGGTTTCTAAGGCTAGAGCCAGAGTGGAATCGGAACAAGAGTCGGAGGAAGAAGATGCTTGACTGGGAGACAGTAAGGAGTTTGAACTTTAGCAACAACCGTTTTAATTAAGACTCTAGATAACACCAGCCTTGCAGATGAAGGGCTTCCCCCCGGCTATATAACGACTGTTGATTTGTTTCGAGAGACTTTGGATGGGACCTGGATATTGCATATTAATCTGCATACATTATGGCTTAATTTTCTTTCCTGTAGAAAGCTGTATCCATGACCCCTTTGAAAATCTTAAATTACAAGGGAAGTCCTTTAAATCTAAACAGCTTACCTAATTCTTAGCACTGTACAATTTGTTAAAACAGCTTTATTATTGCAGTTGCGGGGCTGTAGAGAGCACACTAAGCTTTTTGTTTTCCCATGTTTGGTAAGGGGAACTAATCAACCTTGGATGTTGAATTATTTTTGGTTTCTTTCTTAATTTTTTTATGAGGACTGACCCCACCTCTTGTAGAAGTGCAGCTAATGGGACTTATTTTGATTAATGTAATAAATAGAGTTGATATACCTCCAAATCCGAAAATCAGATATCTAGACTGCACTACACTGTCTTAACTTGAATTGTCTCTGTATTAATTTAGAAGTGTCTGATGTCTGCATTGTAACACTATGTGTTTATGTGAAACAACAATAAACATAAAGTTAAAAAAAATAGAAAACCTGTGGAGAGATCTGAAAACAGCAGTTGGGAGAAGGCATCCTTCAAATCTGGGAGAACTGGAGCAGTTTGCACAAGAAGAGTGGGCCAAACTGCCGGTAGAGAGGTGCAGGAAGCTCATCCATGGCTATAGGAAGCGGTTGATTGCAGTTATTTTGACCAAAGGCTGTGCTACCAAATATTAAGTCTAGGGTGTCAATAATTTTGTCATTGCCATTTCTTTTCATTTTCTGATTTAAAAGGATATACAGTATTAAATTCTGAATGAAAAACAAAGGTTCTGTAGTATTAACAGAGAAAGAATTGTGGAGACCAAATACTGTTAATTTCAACTTAGGTTTAGAGGAAATTGTGAGTTATTTGAAAAAAGTGCAAGGGCGCCAATATTTTTGGCCACGACTATAGACAGGATGGAGGCAGTTCAGAGGAGGGCAACTAAAATGGTGCAGGGTCTGCAAGAGAAGCCATACGAGGAGAGACTAAAGGAGCTTAATATGTATACCCTTGAGGAAAGGAGGGAGGGGGGGACATGATAGAAACGTTTAAGTAACTCAGTGGAATCAACAAAGTCCAAAAGGGTAGCATCTTTCAGAAAAAGAGATGTGCAAGAACAAGGGGACACAATTTGAAGATGGAGGGTGGATGGCTCAGGGGCAATGTGAGGAAGTATTTTTTCACAGAGAGGGTGGTGGACGCATGGAACAGCCTTCCTGAGGAGGTTGTGGGGTCTAAAACTGTGGGAGAATTCAAGAAGGCATGGGACAGACATCAGGCAATTTTTGTGGGGGGTAGGAAGAAATAGGCTGTTGGTTAAATAAGATCTGCAGCTTATTATCCTCTAGGTAGGGAAATGGGCAGACTAGGTGGGCCAAGCAGTCCTAATCTGCCGTCAAAGTCTATGTTTCTACTGTTTTTAGAAGCTGATTTCTCAGAGAATGACAGAGCTACTGCATTACCCATATTATTTACATACCCATAATGCATTGCTTGCAAGTTATGGAAGTAATGTATTTTCATGCATAGTAAAAAGCAAGCAAAACAGATGTAACATATTTTATTGATTACTTTAGAAAAGGGCTGTGTTACTTTGCTTTTCTGTGTTTTGAACACACAAAAAAGTATTAAAGTATTTAGGTCATTACAATATAAATAAACACTATACTGATATACTCTAGAAAGCAAATTATGTAGTGTTAAACATAGTTCTGCTATTGATTAATATGTCTGTCCACAGATGCAGTATAGTGGTGACACAGAAAAATTTGGCTGACAAGTAATATCATGAGTAGAAATGGAACAATTTTGAACAGGCAATTCTAGACATATTATCTTTACGTTACTAATATAGTACAATCTCCTAACTTACTGTCAGGATTGGTAGTAGGTTCTTCGTATGAGCTACTGTTCAGAAGTTTATTTTTCAGAGAATGACAGACCCTGCATTTCCCATATTATTTACATACCCACAATGCAGTGCTTGCAACTCATGGAAGTAATGTATTCTCTCTCATACATGGTAAAAAGCAAGTAAAACAGATGTAACATATTTTATTGCTTGCTTTAGGAATGGAGCTTTGCTCTCCTGTGTTTTGAACACAAAAAAAGTATTAACTTATGTAGGTCATTACAATATGAATAAACACTCTACTCTTATACTCTAGGAAGCAAATTAATATTTTAGGAAAAGTAATATACCATTTTTCTGTGTTATACACTACTTCTTCCTGCTCTTGTCATGTTACAATCACATTAAACCACTCCAGAGCATGGTTCTACTTGTGGCTTTAGTCCATGGTTGGATGCACTTAGCCTTCGGCCTCGTGCCCCAACCAGCCCAACCATGGATTAATGCCACAGTAGACCCATGCTCTGTCGTGGTTTAATGCTTGCTTACAGCATGTTGGAGAATACCAGAGTTCTATATTAAAGTCCAAACAGAGTCTAAGAAGTGGCTTTTTCAGCAGGACCATAGACCATGTGATAATTGATTTAACATTAGTCCACTGTATGAATCCATTCCTGTGCATAGGTCTTTGCCCAAATAGTCTGGCCCTGGGGTCCGTGAAATGTATTTATTTTAAAAATTGGTAACTGGGAAAGGCACACTGAGCCAGGCCTTGTTTCCAGGTGCGACCCGTGGGAGAGGGGAAGGGGAGTACAGGAAGAATAAAATGGCAAAACATCAGTGCTCGGTTACATAGACAGCATTACAGTGTAAGAGCAGTGTGGTGAACAGGTAGGGAAACAGCAGCATGGTGCATTGCACTAATGTGTGGACAAACGTGCAAGAATACAATAAAGTGCACAGTGCCTGTAGGGGAAGGTGACAGTACTTCTTTGTGGTACAGAATCACACAGAGGGCATAGTCACAATTAGCCTAAATTAAGGGGAGGTCAAAAGAGAGGGAAAGAAGAGTCGAGGGGGGTTGACAGGGACAGGAGGGAGCAGGAAGGTGACTTAGCTGGCAGCTGAGGGCTGGGAGGGAAGTGAAGAGGTGGGGGAGCAGGTTCCAGAGGGATGGGAGGTGGTGGAAGGCAGCCTGCCAGCAGAGGAGTGGAGGTGGGAAATAGTGAAGGTACGGGAATCCCTGGAGCGAAGAGTAAGAAGAGGTAGGAACAGGTGAGAGGAATGAGGAGAGGTAAGAGGGAAAGGAACTAAACCAGTATCTAGCAATGAAGGAGGCACAGTCTGACTGGCAACATGAAGGTAGTGGGAGGATAGAGATGAAGAAATAGAGTGAGCAGTGATGAGTACAGAGGAAAAAGCTAGCAAAATGACAGAAGGCATTGCAGAGGGTATCCAGTCTGGCAAGGGAAGAGGATGGGGTGGTGCCACAGACCATGCCCGTATAGTCTTAAGACCAGGAGAACCATTTTGGTGACCAGCTTCCAGCAGACCTGCAGGGAAAAGCAGTCCTTGTTGAGGTAAAGGGCACTGAGTTTAGATGAAGCTTGGCATGGATGACGATGTGGGCAGAGAAATCAAGCTTACTATCGAGCCACATACCAAGGTACTTGAAGGCAATGACAACCTCTAGAGGGGTGCCATCCAACTTGGAGAAGACAGGTGAGGGTGAGAGCCTGGCCAGTTTCTGGCTGGTGCATGAGGTCACGGACACAGTCATCTTGGTCGTGACCCTGAGTTAGTTGGTGTGGAATCAGTGCAGTACATTGTGGAAATGATGCTGGAGTGTAACTTCCACAGCCAAAGCCGATGGGCCATAGGTGTAAATGGCAGTGTCATTTCCATATATATATGGATATGCTAAGAGACAAAAGCAGAGGGCAGGTCATTAAGAAAACTGAGAACAGGATAGGACCCAGAATGGAGCCCTGTGGGACCCCTGGTAGGATGGGGAGGGGAGGAGAGGAGACAAGATGCCTCCCACCTGTGCCGACTGTTGATGGCCTGTGAGGTATGAATGGAACCAGTCAACAGTGGGAGCCAAGAGGCCAGCAGAGCTCAGCTTGTGCAGGAGGAGTGGATGAGACACAGAGTCAAAGGCTTTGGCCACATCAGTGAATATAGCTGCGGTGGTGTATCCCATCCCAGTGAAGATTGTCAGTTACATACAGCAGGGGGGAGACGGTGGAGTGGTGCTTCCTAAAATGAGACTGGAAGGGGGCAAAGAAATTTGAGGAGTGAAGTAAGTCAGCAAGCCTGGAGTACACAACAGTCTCTTGAGGGGAGGAGTGAGATCGACTGGAAGTTGCCAGGGGAGGAGGAGTTACCCGTTTTGTGCAGAGGTAGAACCTTCGCGACCTTCGAGGCCTGAGGGACAGCACTGAGGGAGAAGGAGAGGTTCAGAAAGTGAGTGGAAAGGCAATGTCTGAAGCTGAGATCCTTAGAGGTTTGGGGTCCAGAGCATCATGCCTAGACTCATACCTCTCAAGTGTCCCTCATTATGAGGGACGTCCCTCATTTTTCCCCTTAAAATTGCTCTGTCCCTCATGGAAAAGGTGCTGCCCACACAGAGAATGTGCTCTAAATTGAGATTTTAAAGCAGAAACTCTTAATTTTCTAAAATACAAAATCCAAAATAAACTTTGTACATGTGAACACTATGGTTTTCAGTGTTCTGAGCTTGTATCTCCATGTTTGAGGATGTGTCCCCTCATTCTGAGGGCCTGTGTCCCTCATTTTGAGTGTTCAAAAATGTCCATGTGCCTCATTTCAGTGACAAAAGGTTGAGAAGTATACCTAGACTTAAAAGGGTTAAGTGAAGTAAAGGTGAGAAAGACTTCCTGCCTGGAAACGGGATGGAACTGGAAGCCTTTGGGTGAGTGGGACAGGTAGAGGAAGCAGAGGACAGAAGGGGAGAGTGAGCAGGAAATGCAGGAGAAGGGAGTGCACAGGTGGTGAAGAATCAATTAAAATGAGCAGCAACTGAGGGAGAGTCGGAGACCAGCAAGTCATCAACCAGGAGGACAGGGGAATGGACCGGGCTGGGGGATCAAAAAGGGAGTGGATATCCTTCTAGAATTTTGATGGGGAGCTAAGATTTGACTGGAGGCTTGATTTGAAGTAGCGGGCTTTAGCATTGCGGGACAGCATTTGTGCAAGGAGCTCCTGAGAATAAGAGGTCAGACAGGGATAGTAAAGATTTGAAATGTGCCTATGCTTGGTCCCAGGTCTTACAAATCGATAAGGTCAGATGTAATCCAGGGGTGGTGGGAGTTTTTAACCCTGAGCTTTCTGCAGGGGTGGGGCCTGAATGTCCTAGGTGTAGCTAAATATGGCATGGAAGGAGGGAGAGGGCTGTTTGTGTCTGGCGCAGAATAGACGGGGGGACGAGGCAGCAAGGTCATTTAAGAGGGCATTAGTGTCAAGTGATCAGTGACCTGGACCAAATATATTTAGGGATGGGTTTAGTGGGCCTTTCTTTCCTTTTTTTTCTTTTAAACTCTGTTTTTCTCCCACACCGCTGAACTCTCTCCAGCGCCCCTACCTTACCACACTGTCTACCTCCCTCGTGGCCCTACTCTGTCCTCCTCTGCTACTCCCGGCACCGGGCATCCCACGGGTCTGCCCTCCTGGGCAGCCCCCAGGGCAGCACTCTTTCTATTAGGATTGAGACACCAGGCCGGGGGCGGAAGAGGACTTCAGGTCCGACTCACCGGAGTGTGGAATGCAGAGGGAAGGCACCTTTGCCTTTCAACAGCGAGGGGGGGTTCTCTAGTTTTCTACGTTTCTTGGAGCCGTAGCTCCACCCCTGGCGTACACCCTGCGATGCTACGTTCAGCTCACCCCCCAGCCTCCACCAGAGGGCGCTCGTTGAGCGACCCGCAGCCCTGACCCACCCTGGGAAGAGAGAGAGCTGTCCTCCAGACGCTCAGTCTCAGAGTCCTGCCTGGGCTGCCAGATAATCGCTCCATTTCTGCCATCGCAATTAGTGCAGAGGGAGTTCTGTTAGAAGATGTACTTGTTTGCTGATCAATTATTAGAATAGTAATAAAATTGCAGTTTGTCTAACCTACCTTCCTTGCAGCATGGACATTTCTGTTTATCTCCACCATCTTGGTCCTGGACTGCTGAAATGGGCCAGTCAGTACCTTTGGGGACTTTAAAATGGAGCCTGTCCCCAGGGGCTTTGTGGGAGCAAAATTCTGTAGGAATTGTAGTTTTGGGCTTTTGGTGCCTAAATGAACCTGGAGGGGGAGCCCTTGTTGTGACTGACAGAGGAATCTGCCAACCGAACCTTTTGAATCCTCGGAAAAGTCCCAGAGTGCTTGCAGTTTCAGTTAAGATCTGAGTAAGGAAGTGAAGGAGTAACAGCTCGAGGTAGTTGAGCAGTAATCCTGCATAGATTTGTACGGGAGAACTGTGAAAGGGCTGAGTTTGGGTCTGCCTGCTGTCCCTGAGAGGGAAATCGAAGTTTATTTGGACTGAATCCGAATTGTGAGGATGATTTAAGCCACAGAACTGTGACCAGCCTTTAACTTGAAGAAGACCGAAGATTTGCTGAATGTGATTGGCCTGTCAGGATTTCCAGCTAGCTTTGAACTTCCAGTTTGTGCAGAGACTCTAATTGCGACTGGATAGCAATCTGCCTGGTACAGTAGAATTTCTTACATGTAAATGTGCTGCATGCTGTTAGTGGGTCGTGATTTGGTTCCCCACTGTGTGCTGAACTGTGTTCTGCTTGCTGGAGGCTGCATCCAGCTGCCACGGACTGAATCCGTATTCATCTCCATTGGGCCTGGGCGTTGCCACACTGGCCCAGCCAGACTACCCACTGCACAGAGAAAGCCATTGATGAGAGACCTGCCTGGGGATCAGCCCCCTGCTCATGCTTTGAACAGGAATGACGCCTTGGTGATTTGTGTATGCCCTGCTTCTCCTGGCACTCCAGTTCAACAACCTGCTGTCTCGATTCCATCCTGCCTGTATCCTGTATTGGGTATCGTGAGTAAACATCAGGGTAGCTCCCTGCAGCAACCGCTAAATCTAAAGTGTTGTCATCTGATTGCTTTGTTTTCTTTTCTGTCACGAACTGAGCCCTCCGGCACCGTATTACAAATAGTGTCTGTTGTGCCTGTTGCTTTCTTCCATCACAGGGCCCCAACCAGCTGCAAGCCAGCCTACCCCAGGCAACGTTCCTGGCTAGCCCACCGTCTTCCTACCTGGGTACCCAGAGTGTGTGACTGTGTAGGGACTCTGAAGTGCATGCATAACTGTCTGATTGATATAGCCTGTAAGCAAATCAACCTGATTACGCCCTTCCCTTGTTCAAGTCCCCTGAATAAATCAGATCCAACTCTTTTTGCATTTAACCTGACTGTGGTTCCAGTTTGTGCCAAGAGTACTGTACTGTTGCTATTTGCTGTGCATAACCTTGTTTTACAGGGGGGTCGCCAGGGTCGAGCTAGAGAAACCAGCCCTGGTGGTAAGTGTGAACATTGTGGGTAATTGCATGGTGAATAAGGGTCATCGTGAGAGTGATTATTGTGTATTGTTCAGGCCACTAGAGGGGGGTTATAGTGTTCCGGAGGGCTGTGCTCAGGTTAGCTTGACCACTAACAACCCTGAACTCCGGGCGGAGGCACCCGTTTCAGTACCCAGGCCCCACCTGCTACTAGCCAAGCAGGCAGGGGTAGTGGCCCTTGGGATAGCGCCACCTAGGGGTTACACATGGCTTGCATTGACTTCATTACCAGTTATTAAGTAAGCAATAATACCCAAGAGGGTGAGCAGTATTGGGGAATACCGGACTGCCCAGGGGCGTAATGAGGCCTGACGGTGCAGGCGTTTTGAATGAGGTGCATGCAGCTTTTTACAGCTCATATTGTAATTAAAGATTTGCACTAGCACTATGAAAACATGCATTATTTTTTCTGGTTTTTATCCTCCATGAGCCCTGGCATGTGGCTGTGGTCCTCCCCACGGAGGAACTCACTCACCTGTCCCACGCGTCCCTGCTCTGCCAACCCCTGGAAATTCCCACGCGGATTGCCCTCTGCCGCAGGGCCAGGGAGGAGGGCACCGCCTCCCCCAAAGACCCAATCCAGACACTGGGGAGGCCTCAGGATGCGGAGCCATCATGGAACTGCCAGGCTTTTCCTCTTTCTCCTCATTCCCCACCGACGAAGACGCCGGTACATGCCTCTCGACCCGTATTGCCCTCCAGCCACCACCAGAGGGCACTCAACGAGTGGGATGACAAGGGTTTTGCCAGGACTTCTGCTAGCTCCCTTAGCACCCTGAGGTGTATGCCATTTGGCCCTGGTGCCTTGTTCACCCTCAGTGCTCTCAAACCCTCCAGTATCCTGCCCACTGGGATTTCCCCTGTCTGTCTCCTCCTCACCTCCTGTGCCCACCCCCAACCCCCTTGGGTATTGCTCCCCCTTTCTCTTTCATAAATACTGAGCAGAAGTACTCGTTTAATGCTTCTGCCTTTTCTGCCCCTTTATCCACCCACCCTTCATCCCTTTTTATCCTTACTATTTGGTCCTTGCAGCACCGTTTCTCCCTGATGTACCTGAAGAAGTCCTTCTCTCCATATTTAATGCCCTGTGCTAGCCTGAGTTCCTGGGATGCCTTGGCTGCCCTGACTGCCATTGTTGCCTCCCTTGACTCCTTCAGGTAATTCTCTCTGTCCTCCCCTCTCCCTGTTCTTTTGTATTGTCTAAAGGCGGCTCTTTTCTTTCTTTCTTTCTCCATGACTCCCCTGCTCACCCAGCTAGGCTTCTTGGCCCTAGCCCTCTTACTGTGGACCCTTGTACATACTGCGGTTGCCTCCTCAATACCCTGTTTAATGACCTCCCACCTCTGATTAGTGTCCATATCTGGACTGATCATGGCCAGATACCCCTATACTATTTCCCTCATCCTCCAGAAGTCGGCCCTTCTGAAGTCTAACACCCTTGTTCCCGATCCTACTCCCTCCTTCCCCATGTTTAACCTGAACCACACCGCGTGGTGGTCACTCCCTGCCAGTGGCTCCTCCACTCTCACCCCCTTCACTAATTTCCCATTTGCCAGTACTAGGTCTAGGGTATTCCCTAATCTAGTTGGCTCGTTGACCATCTGCAATAGGAAGCTGTCGTGAAAGGCATCCAGAAGTACCTGCTCCCTCCTATTTGTGGTGACTGGGGTGCCCCAGTCTACTCCTGGCAGGTTGAAGACCCCCACAATCACGGTACTGCCCCTTCTGCAGGTCCTTCCGATTTGCCCCACTAGTTCTTTGTCTCACTAGTTCCTTGTTTAACTCCTCAGTCTTAGATGGTGGCATGTACAGCACTCCCATCCTCAGGGTCCTATTTTTGGAGTCCTGGAGCTGCATCCATAAGGACTTTGTGTTGCCTTCCTTCCCTTACATACAGTGCCACCCCCCCCCCCTTCCCTTTTACCCTGTCCCACCAAAATATCCTATACCCTGGCACTGCCAGGTCCCAGTAGTGGTTGGCCCATGTCTCGATTATGGCCAGCATAGCCACCTCCCATCTGCCATGAGAGCCTGTAGCTTGCTGTTTTGCTCCCTAGACGCCTAGCATTCAAGGTTATCACCCTCCACCTCGATTCCTTTGTCCCTCTCCCTACTTGCTCTACCTTTTTGCACCCCTCCTGACCTCTTCCTAAGTCCCATGCTGCTAGCATGGGGTGGGGGTGTTTGTTAGGCTTCCTTGTGAGGATCCTGCCAGACTCTTGCCCACTTACCACCCCCAACTACCAGTTTAAATTCTCATTGTTTGCCAAGTATTCCTCCAATTTCTGTTTCCAAGACCTCCTTTCCTTCCCCACTTAAGTGAAGCCTGTTCTTGGCATAGAGATCCTTGTCCTCCCATGTCCTTTCCCACTCTCCCACCAGCCCATACCCTTTGGATGGACATCACTCCCTTAGCCATGTGTTAAATTCCTCTATCCTCAGCTTCCTCGCTGTGCTTGCCCTGGGTACTGGAAGCACCTCCGAGAAGGTTACTGATCTTCCTGCCTTCTCACAAATCAGCCCCAGCTTCTCAAACCTCCCTTGGACTACATCTGTCGTACTGTATAACCTGCCAGGTCATTGGTTCCCAAATGCAGAACTATGTGAGGTTTCTCATTATATGTCCTGGCATACTTCGGGACTGACTGACCCACCCTTTCTGCTGTCATGCCTGCCATGGCCTCCTCCCATATTCGACTGTGCTTCTCACCCTTGCTCCCCCATCTGATACCCTTCAGAACTGAATCCCCTAGCACTAGGATCCCACTCTCATTTCCTTGTTTTGCTCCTCGTCTTGTCCAATCCTTATTCTTCCCTGCCAGATCTTCTGTTCCCAAATGCATCGTAGCTGTTTCCCCTTCCACCCCTGTCTCTAACCTGCCTTCCCCTTCTGCATTTTCTATTGATTTCACCTCCCCTCTGCACTTGGCTCCACCTGCCATCTTCCCCCTGATGCATCCCTCCCCTAATCTCCTCATAACTCCCCATCTCCTTCTCCTTAGTACTGTCCCCCTGTTCGGTCTCCTAACCCTCGCCCCTTGTCCTTATACATTGAAGCCCTGCCCCCTTCAGTCACCCTACCAGTGCCCTCTGGGCTGTGAGTAATCTCTTCCTCACCAGCCTTGTCTACAAGATCCTCCCGATTCATCTCCTCCAGTGTAGCTAGCATTGAGAACCTGTTGCTTGACACTTTCCCCCTGCTCTGAGTTCTCCCTGGCATACTATTGAGCATGCCCACATTTGCTAGCTGCGCTGGGGCCATTCCTGCCACTGTTCCCTATCCTCCACCCCATTCATCGGTACCCAGTGGTTTATGAGGTGGCAATATTGATCCATTTACCCCTTCCCTCTCACCCCCTTGGCCTGGTTTGCCTGCAGTCCTCTGAGGCACTCCCATGTGCCCCCAGTCCTGGATTATACCACCACTCTGTTCCCTTCCCTCTTCTTATCTCTGCCCATACTCATCTACTCTCCTCCTCGAGCTGCTTAAGTTGTCTGCACACCAGATTTCCCCCTGCTCCCCATGCAACCCTTCAAAAGATAGCTGCCTCACAGTTGTTGCATCCTGCTATCCTCCCCATCCTCCTACTTGACCTCTTACCTCTCTTCCAGCTTACCCTCGCTTCATACTGCCTGCCCCATCCCCTGGGATGTTCCCCCTTACTAGGGCTAATTATGTTATTGTCTTTCCCTTAGTCTCCATTTGAACTGGTCAGGAATGACCAATCAGCCCTGAGATTGCACCAGTGTGTACCGACTGCCAATCCTGACCCAGCACCTCCCCTATAAAGACAGATGAGCCCGGGGAGGGAGGGTTGGGTCTATCTGACTCAAGAGAGTCGGTCAGTCCCGTCTCGTCTAGCTCCCGCTGCCCAGCCCATTTCCCTCGGCATTTGTACCTCACCCTACTCCAGCAAATACACAGGTACATCACACACATCCTCCTAGAAGTCTGGCTTCCCCCACCTCCACAGTAGACTGAGGCAAAGAACCTCAGCTCCCATCAATTTAAACTCAGTTTAACTGAATCAGTTACAAGACGCAGATTACCTGAAGCTGTTACATCACACAGAACCTACCAGAACTCAGGCTTCCCCCATCTCCACAGTAGATGGAGGTCTAAAGCTGAGCCAATGGAGGATCTTGGTCAACTCATACTGCTGTTTGGTCTTTTAGTCTCTCCGTATGTGTGTATGCATACAGGCAAGCATGCATGCACACAGAAATATATGTATACAAGCGCATGCAGATATACCATCCATTCATCTTTCTGATACAGAATAAGATCTATAGGGCATGTGGTGAAAGATGAATTTCAGGCAATAACTTCCCAACCCCAGTATTCAAATATTAAAAGCAGTTTATACAAATGCATTCTTTTCTTCTAGACAAAGATCTTTTTTAGGCTATGAATGTCAAAAGTACTTGGCTTCAAGAGCAATCAGTAGAGTCTGTTGCATGTAACTTCCTGGAACACATACAGTTTGGATATTTATTCCACAATGGCTGTAGGCTATGCTGTACTGGTGAGAAAGAGCACTGTAAATTTGTTTGGACGAAACTAAAAAACTGGCTGGTTTTCATGCCATTAAGAACCATTTAGATGGCTAAAGAGTGCTGCACAAAGGATAATGTTTATAAGGCTTGAAATAAGACATCCCTGCATAATGCATATTCATTTATTTATTGAAATTGTTTCACCAGGATGGCACACTGAGCAAAAAGAAATGTTCATCTCCCGGTGCGGCCTGGGGGGGTGAGGGTACAGTGGGAGATAACTCGCAGGTTATCAAGAGTTACATATGCGAGGAAGAACAGTAGAACATAGCTGAGCACAATTACAGCAATACAGTAGTTAGAGTCAGTTGAACAGTTTACAGAGAAAGTTTTGTTATGCAGTTGCAGGATACAGTTGTGTGATGGAATAGGGACAAGACAAACCGTACAGTTCAACAATAACACTAGGCAGGCATAGATTATATTACAGAATGGAATAGTATTGGATAGATGAGGTGTGACACTGAGTGGAGAAAATATGAGGATCAGGCAGTATCAAGGAGGGTTTAGGACAGGGTAAAGCCCATGTACTAGAAGTGCTGAAGTTGGTGTAGATAAGCCTGCTTCCATAGCGTAAGCTAGCTGCCACTGGTCAGGCAATCATATTCACTGGTAAGGAACTGCAGGAAAGCTAAAGAGAAGGAGCATCTGTTAGCAAGCAGAATTTACAGTTATAGTGTTTCACACTGAATTAATAACGTACCATTTTTGTCAGGTGTGAGGCTAGTGGCAGACAGGACTAGACGTTCTCTGCGCTGCTCATGCCCAGACTGACATTTAAGTGTTACAAAGTACTATTATTGCTGTCCATACTTGTCCCTCTTACAAATCATATTAGATAAGCTTTGAATTCCCCCATCCATTTGTCAGCTCCTGTTCTAAAGATTTCACTGCTGTTTCTGTTTACTAGTTCAAAAGTTATTTCAAATGTTTATCACGCTGCGTCTAGAAAGTTCTCCTGACCTTTTTCTGAAATGTGAAGTTTTAAGTGGTGTATTATGCCTCCTTAGAGGATGTATTCCGGGACCCTGTACAAAATTCATTCTATCCATTAACTCATCATCATGTATATTATAAAGTATTATAACATGGGGTAGGAAAAGCAGGTAGTGGATTGGCTGAGGAGTACCCACCTGACTGTCCGTTGATGTTTATGAACAGTCAGAGTGAGCTGTCCTGGCGGCACAGTCTGTGTTCTGAAGCTGCACTTGTTCAGCTTCTAGACAGAGAGAGTCAGTGACAGCCATTTAAGTTCCCCACTAAGCATCGGTTTGTGGAATGAGGTTTCCCCCGGAGCGGTACCTGAGCGGTGAACATGTCCCCTGTCAGTGGTCGAAATGGTGTGATTATGCGGGCCACAGTGACATGTACACTGCTGCCAGTGCTACCTCCATTATTGGAGGACAGTGAGACACACCAGTAAGAGAGCTAGAGAGAGGTGCCGCGGGTCGGAGAGGGTGAGAGACCTGTTAGCGGGAGCTTCAGTAAAAAATCTCTCCATCTCTCTGTATACAGTCATTGGGTAGCAAGTCTGTCTCTTTCTGTATGCTGTAGTGATATGCAGTGCTGTTCCAGAGTGAGAGAGAGAGCTAGCGAGCAGTGATGGTGTGTGTGAGACAGAGGTGCCACAGGTCGCAGAGGGTGAGAGACCGGTCAGCGCAAGCTTCAGTGAATGTCTCTCTCAGTGCCATTCCAAAGCGAGAGAGACCAGTGATAGTGAAAGTGACAGACAGAGAGAGGTGCCTCAGGTTGGAGAGGGTGAGAGAATGGTCAGCATGAGCTTCTGCCCAGGTAAGTGTTCTCCTTTTAGAGTGTACAGCTTCAAGTCCCCAGCCACCTACTTTTACCCTATCTCTCAATAATACTGTGGTGTTCTGTCTAATCAGCATAATCTTTGCTTTTCCGTTTTCAGCATCTCCAGGGTGAACAACTACTGTAATGTTTTCTTGTGACTGTCTGCCTTATTTGCAGTATTGATGTCCCGGGATCCCTGATGAATGACTTATCTGTCTCCGAACTGTAAACAGCTGTGCTTATGAAACCACAAAAAAGGTGGAAAGTTTTAGGCATTTCTCTGTGCATTAAACCAGTGAGAAATGCATTACTTGGGGACTGTTTGTCCGTGCAGCAGGATACAGTCTGTTTTTTGTTGTTTAAACAGCAAAAGGCACCTTTTCTGATGTTTTTTTGTTTAAACATAACCCATGTTATAAGCGCAATAACCCACTCAGGGTATGCTGTGTGAGGGATTATAGCACCTAGGTGCTGTGAGGACACTCTGCCTGTGGCCTCGTGCCTCACAACGCACCCAGTTGTGCGTTAATCCCCAATAAGAGCACACACTGTCATGGGTTATTGCTTACATAATAAATTGTGCATAATTCATACTATCCATTAATTCCTGATCATCATGTATATTATAAAGTCATAATAAATCACCCTTGTCTTTCTTTGCTCCAGAATGTGCAATCCCAAGTCCATCAATCTTTCCATTTGTTTTATGTTCCAGACCCCTTATCATTTTAGTTACTTTATACTGAATTTATTAAAATTTTTATATTTTCTCCTAAATTTAACCCTCCCCAGAATTGGGATCCATAATCGTCAGTATGCCTCAAGTAGGAGCGATAGAGTGGAAGTAGTACCTGCTTTGACCTGTGTGTGAAATGTTTTTTTTAAATTGTCTTTAATAAGTAATTTGTTTTTGTATAGATGGTACTTGATTATTTACTTGATTTTTTTTTTTTTAAATGATCAGTTATATATCGCCCCACCTCCCACTCTGGACATGCCGCTGTATCACCCCCCGGTACAATCTGCAAGCCCCCATGCTCCCATGGCACTACTCTGCCAGCTTCCAGTCCCTCCTGGGATGGTAGCATGGCGGCAGAGCTCTCTGTCCATGATGTGGGTCTTCGGCAACTACCACCACTCAGCAGGTCCCATCTGGACCTCCACAGCCACTGCCAGCCACCAGGGCACACAGTTGTTTACTCACCGGCACAGAGTGACATGCCATATGGTCCCATCATGGCATGCTGCATTCCTCCCTTGTGCACAGTTCCTTCGATGCACGGGAGCATGTGCGCCAAACAGGGGGACTTTGGCACCAGTACCCCTCTTATGCAAAAATCCGGGTTCAGAGTCCCCAGCACTGTTTGATGCAGCTTTCATCGAACTTTGAGAATCTGACCCCCACAGTATCAAACATAAAATCATAATACAGTTGAAGATTAGTAAAATCAAGACTATTAAAAATGTCTGCAATTTACTTAATCTCATACAGGGGTTGGCCTGGTGACGCTGAGGTGCTGGACACCTTATCTCACACCACGCTGGCGACCTGGATTTGGGAGCGAGCTTGGGTTGTCGAGGGTCGGCCGAGGAGGAGAGGATTGAACGTTCGGAGGACTGCACTCCTCTCCTGGGGAGGGTGGGTTGTGGATCCTCGGCATTAAGCGACTCCCAGTGGAGACTGGGGGGAGCTGCAGTTGAGGGACATCTTGGAAGGGGGTGGAGGTGATGGTGATGGTGGATGTCCTGCAGGCGGTTGCGGAACGTGCCCGTGACACGCTGGACGTTATTGCATGTCCACGCCTCTGGGGGGTCACAGAACAAAGGAAAAACACTGGCACCTGGGAGGATGATGACACACCCTACAGCAGCCCCCACGCCCAATGCCAGATCTGGCCCAGTCTGGTCTCTGATATCCTCCACCTTATCCTGCCTGCCATCTGGATTTACAGAGTGCCAAGGTAGGTGGTGGTAGCCCTGCCTCAGGGGTACAAGCGGGGGTTGATTGCAGGCATGGGTGTAGGATGGAGCTCCGGAAGGGACCTGACCTGGGGGGTCTCAGGTTGGGTGGGAGAAAGCTGTCTGTATAGTGGCTACATCCGAGGGAGATCTCAGGGGCCGGCGACCAGAGGGAAAAATAGTTTTTTTTTTGGGGGGGGGGGTAGAAGGTAGAATCTCATACAGTTCAGTAAATGCAGTCCAACATTTTCTGAAATTACTTAGATGGTTTAATTGCATGGTCATAAAACAGTAAGCTTTAGCTAACTAAAGATTTTTTAAATAAATGTTTTAGTTGATGTATTTGCCAATCACATGGAAATTTGTGGATCTGAAAATAACCCAAGCTTTATCTGTCTTAGACATCAGACTGAGCAAATCAAGTGAAATCCACAGAGAACAGCCTTTTATTTTGGTTCTGCAAGAAGCATGACTATAAATAATCCCAATAAGAGAATTATTGAAAAAAAAATACTACTAAATTATCATCAGTATTTTGGTACAGAACATCCCAATCCAGATTTTTTTAAATCATTTTAAAAATGCATTGATATCCGTTTGATTAAAGTTTCCTGCTTGAAATATTCTTTGAAAGCAATCTGGGATCCTAATTTTCCAAGGAAAAACAATGAACTAAGATCACTAATATGATTTGGGGATATACCATACTATTCTGTCAGGTCTCCTTGTTAATAGCCAATCCAGTAATGTAGCTTTACTCGTTTTACAATTCTAGTGGAACAGTTTGTTAGTTGAGTCAGATTCAATGAGTCCAGTCAAGGCAGGACTTCATCTTGGGTACATTTTTTTAAAGAAACTTAAAGTTGTAACACCCAAGATAATGAGCAGCCCCCCCAGCTACCAAAAGCAATTAAAGATTCAAAAGTCTTTTGGAAAATGGATACATTACCTAAAAATATATAAATACAAGCAATAATAAAGGTGCTTCCCTGCAGAACCATCAAAAGTCAAACAAAATGTAATTTAATTAACTGGATCGAGACATGAGTCAATATTAATCTGAGAAACTCTAAATCTGTTTAGAATAAAGAGGGCTATACACCCCCTTTCTTACTAACCCTATTAGTTATAAAGAGGTTATATCCTCTTAAATTTATGGATCCAGCAGTGACAGTGGGCTTTCACTACGTCTCGCTAAGAGCTGTTATATCAAATTTATTTGCATCTGTCCAAGCTGGTACCACATCAAAATGGGCTAAAAGTCATTTAAATGGACTCATAACTGCTAGCAGTGGAAGATAAATAACCGACTACTAGTATCCAGTATATATAAATGCTAAGAGATCAGTTTATACTGTTTCTTGATTAGTGCATCATGTCAAAGGAAGCAGATTCAATTAAACCATATAAATAAACTGCTGAAGAGACCTCTGTGACCCTGTCGTCTTATTACGCAGTTTATTTCTGCTTCGCATCTGTCAAACTAACTTAGCAGCTTTTAAGTGTCTGAAAAAGAAATGAGCCTTAAATGTTTTCTAGCAAGATTAATCTCTGAGGTACTATGTTTCTAATAAGCCTATAAGCACTGAACTTGTCAATTAAGTGATCATTATTATCATACAGTCATTTTTCAGAATGCAAGAGATTTTAGAAATCCTTGAGCAGTTCTGGCGTAGGTGTCTTTATGGGCCATAAATTAATATTTGCCCTCCAAGGATTCACTGGTGCACAAGGTGGCAGCTACTGCATCTTTACTGAAATGAGGCCCCGGAAGGAGTCCAAATGGAGACCCACTTCGAGGGCTGTTGTTCTGTGTGTGTTTTTTTTTAATAGGCATGCTGTGCTTCTGGTTCTCTTCTGTACATCAGTTAGCAGTAAAAATGTTGATCCATAGTTTTTATTCTATTATAGTTTGCTTTAGTGCAGTTTCTTACATTTGAAATAATAAAAGAATTGCTCCATTTAATATGGCTTGGTCCAGGTTTTCATAAGTGTTCTTCATTGTTTTTGAGTACACATAGTTTAACATTACGTTTCGTGTGTATGACTGTAATGACCTAATATGCAGTAGACACTGCTCCCTTACCTTAGGGTACCATGAGTATAGTAGCAGTAGTAAAATGGTTGATTTCGCTGCACCAAGAAATGGGATAGCCCAGTTGAGCCGAAACTCATTTAGAGTGTACTAAAACAGCTGAGAACACTGATGGAAGACCTTGTCTGAGAATCATTAAAAAAGCGCTCCATTTATTATTTTCAAATTGAAATAAAGTGCTATAGTAGACTCAAAATGGGGAAGAAAGGATTTTGTATAAGACAAGAGGTAAGGGGTAATCTATAATCTAATTAAAAAAAATTAATGAAATGGGTCTAAAAAATGCTGAATCCTGATTAGCAGAGAGCTACTTTTTAGCCCCTTATCCTAGCACAGCAGCCTGACTGAAAGAACACCCCTACACAATCAGGACTCTGCACATAACAAATACCCCTACACTCAACTGCCTACAAAAAAAACTGTTGACACCAACTCCTGTCTCTCTCTGGTACTATTTTTTTTCGTTAATTTTCTTGACTGCAAATGCTGCTTCTAAAAAAAAAAAAAAAAAAAAATGCTGGCTAAAGACTGCGGCAAGTACCTGTTGCTCTCGCTCTGACCAGCAACCACTAAGTATAACCAGTGGGTAATGTGGCCTAGTCTGCCCGATGCTAGATTAGGGATCCAGTCAGCAGCCTCCGACATCTGACGCGGCCTGTTCTCTTTCAACTCTACAACCCTGCGCTAGTGTCTGAAGCCACCACCTGCTTCCCTTTGCCCTAACAAAACTGCTGTTTAGATGTAGCAATATCGCCACCTGCTGGCAGCCTGATGTAAACACATTGTCTAGGTAGGACTATTTTTTTTAGCTAACGCTCACTTCAGATACTAAAAAAAAGTTTGTTTTTAATTAATATTTTAAAAAAAAAATACATTTAAATGTCTTTAAACAAGACCCATTTCATAATCAACAGTACGGCACTACGGGGAGTGTGTTATGGTAGGCTAATGACCCTTCCCAGGTGGTGGAAGCACTTGGCTTCACCTCGTGCTTCAGCCCACCCAAGGCGGGCCATTAGCACACTATAATACATCCCCTGTCATGCCTTATTGCTTAAGTATAGGTCACAGCTTACATGTGCACTGCAACTTTAAGCTGAAAGTTCCAAAGCAGTCCCAACGTGCCTAAACTTTTGCAGTGGATTTTTTTTTTTTTGTATAATATTTCTATTCAGTTTAGTTTTACAACAAAACAGCACTCACACAACATACAGTGACAATTCAAACTGATAAACACCATAGAACAATATCATTAATGTATGCCAACAAAAAAAATAAAACAAAACAGGACAGGACAATAAGTGCATCAGCTACTCATGATACATGTTCATCTCTTCTTCTATAAATGACAGGACCATTTCATTGGCTAAAGTGCAACTACATTCATCCAGGGCATGTCTACGCAAGTAGTTCCCAATCCTACTCAACTGAGTACACCTTCCCTCAGGATCCAGTTTTCTTCTATAGTAAGGGAGGCCAGGAAAGGGGCCCAACTTTTATAAAAGCTACCTTCCCTTCTCCATAGGTCACAAGTCAGTCTCTCCAGTCCCAGGTTTTGCAGTATTATCTGCCTCCAGGCCTGCACAGTTGGAACAGCCTGGGAGACTCATGTAGTTTGGATACCGTGACGGGCCATCACAAACAGTACTCTAATCCATCTGGGGAGCAGTATCCATTCTTCAGCATCACCTACTTCAACCCCAAACAAACATCCCAGGGGATCTACTAGCAGCTCCCTTCCTGCAACTCTGCTCACCTCCGCAACTGCTGCTTTCCAATACTTCTACAGCACAGGGCAAGACCAGAAGCAGTGCATTTAAGTTCCCCTGTCCACCCCACACCTCCCACACAAGGATGATACTCCAGGATGCGCCTTGTGCACAATCACAGGTGGATAGTACAATCTATGGAGAAATTTAAAGTACGCCTCCTTGTACTTATTGCAAGCCATAATCCCAGAGTGCATAGGGAGCAGTAACTGCCAATCCTCCTCTGTTATAACCCTTCCTAGATCCTGTTCCCACAAAGCCCTTGTCCTAGTGGTTCTGTCAGGGTGTATATGCTTCCCTCTTTTCACCGCTTGGCCAATAAAGCCTCTCGATCTGTCCTGGGCCTGGTAGATCAAGATCTCCCCAGAATCCATTTTATATGAACCCTTATCTTCCCTTTCCAGACTACTCATAAATGCCTGTACTTGCAGATCTCTGAACATATGCCGGCCACTCCCTCCTACTATGCCTTTGCAGGGTTTGAAAAGAACTGAATTGCCCGTTGACTAGAAGGTGCCCTGGACTGCGAATGCCATTTTTTTCCCACTCCCGAAACCCCCTATCCTCCAAACCCGGCAAGAAGAAGGGGTTATCCGTAATTGGTAAAAGCAATGTCTCCCCAACAACCCTCTGTTCCAGTTCCTTTAACCGCCCTTCCAGGTCTCTCCTCTTCTCTTGCCTTTGCCTCCTGAGCAGGGCCATCTATTCAATAATTACACCCTGCATAAAGGCCTTCCTCGCCTCCCATAGTCTGGCTCTAGAGATCTCCTCTGTATCATTCAGACTCATATAGAACTCCCATTTCTCCTCCAGATACTCTTTAAACTCTGGGTTCCCAGCCATGTAAGTTGGAAATTTCCACTGGGGAGGTTCCTGCTTCACCCTACTTTGCCATTTCATAATTACCATGGCATGGTCTGACACGTGTATGGGGCTATGCCTAACGTCTTGCACCCGAGCATACCATTCTCTCGTTGGGTATATATAGTCCAAACGGGACCACGTTTTGTGTGGATTAGAGTAAAAAGTATACTCCCTCGCACCCGGATTGGCTGTACGCCAGACATCTACCAAGTTTAGTTCTGACATACCCACCTGCCATTGTTGCATACCCCCAGTTTCTCTCCCTTTCCCCTCAGAGTGATCAAGTTTCGAGTCCATCGTCCAATTTAAGTCCCTGCCTCCCATAGTCCGGCTCTAGAGATCTCCTCTCTAGGGTAGATCTTCATGACCAAACAGCAGTGATATGGTTTTCTGGTCATGGGACCCCCAGGATTAGGCCTGGAAACTGTTATTTGACCAATAAAACCAGCAATGATACATAGAACTGTGGATCATAAACTGCAGGTGCATAAATCAACCTGAAAGTGATATGCTCCCCATCCAGTGTTCCTGAAACAAAAATGTACCTTCCCCCTTTGGGATCCCTCAACACTCTAGTTACTTCAAATTGGAGAGCCCTGTGCACCAAAACGGCCACCCCACTTTTGTGCCCTGTGGCGGAAGCTGCGAAGCACCTCCCTACCCATCTTTGAGCCAGCTTAGCGTGTTCCGTATCTGTCAGATGTGTCTGCTGTATAAGAGCCACATGAGCTTCAGCTCTTTTTAAGGCGGTTAGCAAAGCAGTCCTTTTCACTGGATTTATGATACCCTAAACATTCCAGGTCGCAGCGTTAACACTTTTTATGATAGCCATTGGTACATTTCCCGATCTTCCCATGTGATCCTTCATCATTAGCTAAGAACATGTTAGTTACATTCCTATCATATACACTATCATATAGTCTTATGATCACACACTTTATAAAGCAAATAATATCAACATGAAGCATAAACTTTGTACATCCCCCCCCCAAAAAAAATCCCCCCCAGTGGATTTGTTTTATGTCTGTGATGTAGATGTTTTTATCATGCCAATGCCATATTTGAGATTCACAATGGCAGTTTTTTTTTATAATGAAAGTTGGGTATCTTGATGTAGTAATAGTTGCAGTTAAAGGTCTATAAATAGATATTTCAAGGTACGATCAAGATTCAGAATGAACAACCTACTTTCAGAATGTGTTGTCGTGTGACCTAGAGTGAGACTATCATGACATTCTTGCTGTAGGTCCCATGACCAGAAAACCATATCACTGCTGTTTGGTCATGAAGATCTACCCACAGCCATTGCATACATATATTTATACAACATACGTTTTGAGATGACTGGCCAAATAAAAAGTGATATCTTTCTGAACAAGAAAAAATGTTATCTTTTCATGATGCAGTGCTGTCTTTGTTTTGGTTGAGAATGTTATGATTCAGTAGCAGTTTTAACCATATTCAAATGCAGATACCTTTAAAATGAAAAACGATAGCATGGTAGTGTGAGCACAAGAGTTGTTCAGTACAAAAATATCTACAAAATGAATTTTCATTTCTAGATACCTTTTATATTTTTAATAAACAAAAAATGGCAGAACATTTATTTTCCCCCACTTTTTCGATGAACAAATGCAAATAATTTTAAAATGAAAAATGATAGCATGGTACTTTGAGCATGAACATTGTTCAGCACAAAAATATCTACAAAATGATTGGTGTTTCATTTATAGACACCTTTTAGATTTTTTTATAATGTGCAAAAATGGCAGAAAATTGAATTTTATTCAACAAACAAATGCACTTCAAAAAAAAGCAAAACAGAAAAATGATACATTTCTATTATGTTCTGGCCATAATGTAAAGCTATGGGCTCAGTGAGTTATAGAAGTAGTAGTAAGTCCTGGAAACCACTCTCAAACTAGTACAGTAAATGTAAAATAAGCCAAAAGGCACACATTTGAAAGTCACAAGCACAATTTTTTTACACATTCCTAATCATGTTTATCGCAAAACTTATGTCTGTATAAACAGAACATGACATGGTCTAACTGAAGAAGTCATATTTTTCTTCATACGAGCCCAGCGGTATTAAGATATCTTACTCGTGGCTTGGCCACTTGTGAGATATTAATAGCCAAATATATCTTTAGTCAGGCCATGTCATATCCCCTGTTTATGCAATGCGTGTAGCTCAAAAAACACATCCCCAAGACAGTGAGACAAATAAAAAAATGAAGTTATAAAAATGAGTAGGGAGACTCCTGCTTCCTGATTTGTACAAGGCCCTCGTTAGTGGACCAGTGCCCACGTTTCATCACCAAATAGCTATTATAATATAAAAACAGATCGGAATGGTGCCGCCCATAGACTGTAATGGAGTGTGTCCCCGTGCTCTCCCTAGCATCGCTTCACAACTTGGCAGAGCGCGGGGGCGGAGTGTGGGTGACACCAGAAACCAGGAAGTCCTTGGGACCTGGTTTTCCTAACTTTTACGAGGGTTATTACATTTTCACAAATGAATCATTTTGGGCAATTTCCACATTACAGGCAGTGTCTGCTTTCTTCCATACAAACCTGCAGTATTTTTCTCCAGTTTTTACCTTAGACTTGCTCATCACTGCTTCCCACTCCAGCTCTGCCTCCATCAAAGAAAACTTCATGCTACCACCCGCCATGAACCCCGCCCACTCTGAAAAAATAAAATATGAACACAAGTCTCCAGTCATCGAGCTGAAACAGACTCCAAAGTCTCCAGAGTTCACAAACAGCCACCACCATTGTTTAACAACAACAAAAAAAAAAATCCTCCAGGCCATTACCTCTACCAGTTGTCAGCTGCCATGTTGCAGCATCAGCAGAGCATCCTGACAGTGCTGTCTATGGCAGTTTCCATAGCAATACAGGAGAACAACGTGTAGATGCACCAGACAAAAAAATAAACCGGCAAACAAATACATATGTTTTTAAAAAAAATAAGCCAAATTAAAAAACCTCAACACAAGTTCCCAACACAATGCATAAATGAAATATGCAGTGGGGATCTTGCATATGATGTATTAGCACTCAGACTGTTTGACCTCCAGCACCTTACTCGTGGCTTATGCCAGTCATGAGGTTACCTGCGGTCAAACAGCTCTCATGCAGATAAACCATTCATCTGCAAGGTCCCCATGCATATCCCCTAAATATTAATCTGTGTGTTTTTACATTTTTTCCTCCTTCCCCTCGCCTCCTGGTACCCATTCCTTCAAGCCCCTGGGCATCCAGTCTACCCGCTGGACAAGCCCCACAATACAACTGGGCCATCTAAAGGTCCCCCAAGAAGTCTTGTTTCTGAAGTCTGTAGTATCCTGTTTGGGGAGGTGCCCTAATGCTCTCACTGGGAGAGGAAAGCTTCTTATACTGCAGCAGTGGCTGGGGCAGTGGTATCTCCAGCTCATTTGGGAGTCAAAGTTGATGTGCATGCCCGGAGACACGGCTTGCCTTTTCAGTCAGTAAATTAATACAGTTACACTGCTCGTTTTTTACAACTGTAATACTGCCAAGTGAATTTAAAAAATGTGCCTATGGGCTTTATAGTCTGTTAACTTATGGCGCGAAAGTCATTCCTTGCAGAAAGCTTAATTATTTCTCCAATCTGTTTTAGAAGGGAAGGGATTGTATATCTCACCTAACTGGTGGTTACCTGATCCTTCCACTTTCCTCAGCCACCAGCCTCACCCCCCACGCCAGATATTTTTGATAGACAGTCAGGGAGAGCACGGGACATGCTCCCATTGAAGTCTATGGGCATTTTACTTTTTATAGATGTTAAAGCAACATCTTATACAAAAGAAAGACACCACTCAAGTGATAGGGTCCCCATCAGTTGAGCGATGGCTTTCCTGTATATAAAATGTTACTTCAACATATTAATAAATGTTTTTAAAATGCCCCTATAGACTACAGTGGGGCACGTCCCCGCGCTCTCCCTGGTTAGATGTCATAAAATGTCTGAGCACGGGTGCGGGGCCGGCGAACAGGGAAGTGGAAGGGATCGGGTGGCTGCTCGTTCAGCGAGATATACAATCCCATCCCTTCCCTTCCAAAATAAACTGAGGAAATGCTTAAACTTTATGTAGGGAATGATATTCATGGCCATAAGGTAACTGGCTATAAAGCCCATATGCAGATAGCTTGTTGGATATTTGCTTTATTGAGGTTCCTTGGTTGGCCGTCCGAGCCCAAAATGGACTTGCCGGTGTTATGCACTACCTTTAAACTTACTCACCTTCCTTCCCCACCCATCCTCTCCAACATACTCACACTGAAGACTTTCCCCAGGACCCTCCGACACTCCCACCTCCCCCAGTTGAACCTTCCCAAAGCCCGCCTTGCTATTGGCAGGCGGTCCTTCACGTTCAACGCACTTCAAAAATGGAATTCCCTTCCACGCACTTTACTCTCATGTACATCCCTTCCTCTGTTTAAGAGATGTTTCAAAGAACTCTTCTTCACTCCTCCAATCTGTAGCGCTCTTGCTCTTATTCCCCCAGTTTTCCTTATTACCTCTCCTCCCCTCTCTGGTTGTCCTTGTTGTTCCTCCTCCCCACTGTGTTCCTCTCTTCGCCTTACCCCATTCCCTCCCCTGTCCTCTCTCCTCTCTCTTAAATCCTCTTATATTTTGTAAATATGTAACATTTTGAATTATGTAGTGTACTTCGCGGTAGCTCTCAATTGGACTAGAATCACCTATCCCAGAACTATGGTATTCAGAAACCTCCAACAACTTCAGATGTAAACTAAATCACTGGATTAATGACGCAAGACCATTGGGATACTTTTTGTGTATATACTGTCTTTAACCTCAGATTGTACTAGTCTCCAAATATTTTGTACCTCATGTATTCATTGTACTTTAACATCTTATGGAATTCTTTATTCCCCGGGTCGCCTCTGAAAAAGGGACAACTCTGTCTCAATAGGCGTACCTGGTTATCAAAATTAAAATAAATAAAATAATGAGTTCAGCTCACTGCCTTGTTGCAGGAACTGTGTTACTCTGACAGAATTTAAAATGGCCCAACTCGTCCATAGATGAGCTTACTGGTGCTTCTGTGCCATATCCAGTCGTGAGCATACTAGACCATCTAGCAGCAGGTTGTTTGAAGAACAAATTATGATTAAAAACTTGCACAATTAATGATTATATGGCAATCTAGCAGCACGTTTGTAGTGAGTTGGCATACAGATGGCTTCATGTAACTTTTAAATAGGGGATAAAAGAAATAAAGGCACCCAAAAGCGGACAGTATCCATTTAAAGAAGTGCACGTTAAGGTGCAGATTTAGCAAATTTTGACCTATACTCGTTTGTTCCATTTTAGTTTGCAGCTTATCTTCTATCTTGTATGACACCCTTCCTTCCCCATTTTGAGTCTGCTTTAGCACTTTCTTTTTTACATTTGAAATAGTAAGACGAGCACTCCTTGTAGTATGGATTGGTTCCAGTTTTTATCAGAATTCTTTGTTGCTTTTGAGCACTCATTATTTAACATCCAGGGGTCCATTTTCACATTGTTTCACACCTTGACTCTGGATATGCACATCAGTACCAGTGCTTATGTACATGGCCAGAATCACAGCTTTACACTTCAAAGCTTATATAAAAGACTAAGAAAGACCACTCATTTTCAATAAGCATGTACGATTTCCAGCTCAGGAAAGCTTATACTTGCTGTAGATAGTTTCAAAGGTTCCACCAAGTCACTTTGACAACAGAGATACCAACAGACATCACTGTGGCACAATCGCCCCTGACAGCCCTTACAGAGCCAGCTGACATCCCAACACACCACAAAAAACTTCAGAAATTGGGACAAACTGAAACAACACACACACTCTATTATTGCGGGGGGGCTATGCCCCTCATGCACCGCACACCCCCCATATTAATATAACAAACTCTACGGTGCACACACCATGAAGGAAAAGGCACAAATCAACTGCCTACACTCATTACTCCCAGCCGATGAAATACAACTGTCGGCAGCACACCGGTCAACTTAAGGAACCTGTCGGCAGCAAAACCACCTCGCTGTACTTGCCATCTCTGAAATTGTGTCGCTGTAATTGAGTCACTGTTACATCATCACTGTAACAACGGCGTACCAGTTTCGGACTTGACCTAAAAAATGCCGGTCTTGTGCATGCACAAGTTGACTGGTGCCCTCTGTGCCACTTTGACCTCAGGAATGGATGCTGGCATCGGGAGGCAGCAGAAGGTTGGTTTGCTCCTAATTCTGTCTTTAGCATAATATAATAAATAGTAATTTTATGACCATCAGGGGACTGACATGGCTTCGGGTAACCCAAAGGTTACAGTAGGTACCGTCTGCATTGCAATGCTGACTAGTCCGCAAACAGCTGACTGTGTCCTTTTAACCACAGCATGTAGGTGGGAGCGAGAGTGTGGTTTGGTGCATGAAGATATTGGCTGTTGTGTTTGCAGAGCTAGGGCTGCTTGATTGAATATTTGCTGTTATAGTTTACTCTGGTTAAGTGGGCAGGGGGAGGGATGCAGAAAGAGGAAGAGGGGGGCCATGGTACAAAACAATTGGGGGACAAACTGTGCATGATGTGATGGCAGTCTTCTGTTTACTTTGGCAGGAAGCAGTGTAGGAGCAGGATAAACGTGCAATAATAAGAGTATTCTTGGCTTGCCTTTTTCCTGTATAAGTGAGCAAAATCCACCATTATAAATTGTGGACTAGTGTAGCCATCTGCGGTAAAGTGCAATTGTGAATCAGCTCGTCCTGCTGGTTAGTGCAAAAAAAAAAAAGAGAGGTTAAGATTGACTCTGAAAATCACTTTTCTTGTGACTAAAATGAAAACGCATGTAGTAGAAACTGCTTCCTAGCGCCAGCCCACAGGGGCATGGCGTCCGTCTGCTATGCCAGTGACCTGGGTTTGGGAACAGACTTGAGACGTCAGAGGGCTGGCTGAGGGAGAAGGATTGAGCGTCCTAGGGACTGCTTCCAGAGTGAGGGGGGTAGAGTGTCCGGCACAATCCTGGCAGAGGCTGGGGGTACCTCCATGCCAGCGCCATCACGTCTGGTGGTGGGGCGGACGCGGGACCTCATTGCACGTCCCTACCCCCGGTGGAAAAACGACATACCAAATTTGCAGCTGCTGTAAATGATGCCCGCTCCTGGTTCCGGTCACTTCCTCCAGCTTTCCCCCCACTGACCAATTCCGACATCAGCAGCTCTGGCCGACCTTGAACCCCGCCCTGGGGGGGAAAGTCAGGGAGGCAATGTCAGTGGGAGCTCCTCTCCGACACCTTCTCCCATCATTGAGAGGTTCGCCTGGCGCCATAGCCCTGCCCTGAGGGATAAGCCAGGGGGTATCAACTACAGGATGGTAAGTCCGGAGGAGCGAGGCAGGGATCGTGAGTTTGGGCGGAAAAGGGAGGGCCGGTGTGCAGCTAAAAAAAAATTAAAAAACTGCTACCTGACTGTATGGGACAAGTCTGTAGTGTACAAAAAACAGCTGAGAATACTGATGAGAACCTGGTCCAAGCCATTTTAAAAGGAGCACTCTGTTTATTATTTGAGATATATAAAACAAGTGCTAAAGCAGACTTAAAATGTCAAAAGATTGATATTGTACAAGACAGATATTAAGAGCCAAGCTAAAATGGAATAAACAAGTATAGGTCAGCATTTGCACCGTAACGTGCACTGCTGCTTTAAGGTTAATTCTAATTCTAATTAATTATTTGTGAGCCTAGCGAGGCTCTGGATTGGTCATTAATGTCTTGGAAATGATCGATCCAGCTGCCGTCTGATGCTGTGTGGCACGCATGACTTGTGCCACACAGCTAAAACCTAAATAAACCAGCAAAAACTGACGTTGTTTTTGCAATTAGACCTGGTCGCAATAACAACTTTGAAGCCGGTCGCTTCCTTGGATCCCTGCGCCTTGGGCTACACATCCGTCCCAACCAGTTGTTAATCCCTTGGAAATGACTGGCTTCTCGGTCATTATGGCTTAAATATTGCTTAATTTTTGTTCTTTTTTCATTTAACTGACTTAAATAAAAAAAAAAATCCCTTACAGCTGTAGAAAGTGCTGTAGGATCTTTTACTTCTGCTTGGACATCTACTGGGGATGGGCCGAAAGAACCTGTGGGTTAAAGGGCAGGTATCCGGAGAATAATTTCATAATCACACTCTATTCAAGTATCACTATAGGACATTTTTTTTTTTTTTATTTTACTTGCCTTCCCCAGGTTTTATTTATTTATTTGAACATCAGTTTAACAACCTTTGAGCCAGAGGCTCATTTACAAAGGTACCTCGTCACATGAAGGACAGACAGTGGCACAGAAGACAACAGATAATACAAGTTCAAGCAAGTATCATAACAGGCACAGTTGGTTCCAATGCAAGTGTAGAATAAATAGACAGGATGAGGGTTAGTGGTGAGAGATGTAAAGGAGAATGGGGGGTAAGAGGGAAGTGGGGACTAGGGAGCAGAAGGAAAGGGGAGAGCCAGGGTGGAGGAGTGGGTAAGGGGGGGGGGTGCGGCTCGGCGAGCGTTGTCGGGGGGGACTGAATTTTGCAGCATACTTTACCTAGTTTTCCATGGATGTCTGTATGAGCAGTTTTCACCGGAAGTTTCTGACTTCACAGTGTACATTTTTATCACACAACAGGGCTTGCTCCCCATGGCAACATAGAGTACTGTCTGATGTCTCAGCAGCAGCAATTGTGAGGTCAGTTGAGGACAGTCAGATGTTTCTGAAACAGACAGACAATGGAAAAAATACTTGCTAATGTGAAACATTTAAAAGACTGACACTTTGACACAGCCAAAAGCCTCAAATACATTAAAGTTTAGTGTAGTTGCTATAACCATAATGATCGTAAACATTTTATTTTAACAGACGGTAGTTGTTTGATTTTCAAAGGCCAGGACACATACAGTAGATCCAGTGCCACATGATACAGCTGGTGCTGGTTTCATAAGAGTCCGGTTGCTGCTAAATCTGCCCGTAAGTGCTTGTCACATGCTTTCCAGTTCACTGACTGCAAATTGCACCCTGGCAGAGTAGCCCCTTGGAAAAATCTGCCTTGGCTCACAGCAAGAAAGGGAGCTCTTAAAATCCTTCCCTCTTTTAATGTCTCATCCACACACTCTTCTAGTACTGCACTCTGGTGTCCGCATTGGATTTGCAGTGTGGAAAAATACAGCACACTATCAAATTCCTTGGGTTTTGTTGCAGTCATAAAGTTTGCTGTTCTGTAACAAGATGCTGAAGTACATATTTATTTCTTTGAACACTGCAGAAGTGTTCTCACTACAAAATGCAAACCTTATTTAGCTACTATTTCAGTGATGTATTTTAAAGCTTTGCCAGCAAGAGCTTCCAGGGTGTGCATGTAAAAGGCAATCAATCAAACAAAAGAGCTTAGTATGTAGTGTACAAAGCGGAACGCCCCTTACGAAATAATACTGAAACTTACAAAGTGTAGACACTGTTATTGCAGATGTCTGGGGGAAGCCTTTCTGTTACCCAACCACAGACAAAAAGAGTTTGGAATGCCCATCATACTTGTTTATTTAATTGGGGCAAAAAGTGTATGCTCGCCTGGAACATAGAGGGATAGGTGGTGTTTATTAGTAATACAAGGACTGAAGTTTGAAGGACAACTATAGTAGATCTATAACAGAAATAAAACAAGCATTTGTCAATGCCGAACGTTCGCTTGCAGGTATTTGCAGTGGTGTTTGGCACGTGTGGTGCTTTACCCTAATGCCCTGTGCGATTGCTGGTATTTGCACAATAAATTTTCAGCATGACATTTTTGTTACCCCCATTGTGCGCTACATAGGCGGAAACACGTTTTGGGCAGAATGTGAAAAATGACAGCTGTACTGCTCATAAGGAAGTGTGGTAAAATGGCAATGTTGAAAATCTGGAGTGGAAATATTGAAAATTCGCAAACCTACGAACGTGCGTGGGAACTGTGCAACGCACGCTCGTAAAACAGTCATTGTTAGGAATTTGTTCACCAAATTTTCAACATAGCCATTTTAAGATCTCTGCGCATGAACAGTGACACTGTGATTTTCTTAATGTGTCCCATACACTGAGTTCGCACAGCGACTGCACCATTGTGCCCTACATGGGCGGAAACACGTTTTGGGCAGGATGTGAAAAATGACAGCTGTACTGCTCATGAGGAGGTATGGTAAAATGCCAATGTTGAAAATCTGGAGTGAAAATATTGGAAATTCACAAACTTACGAGCGTGCGTAGGAACTGCACAACGCATGCTCGTAAAACATTTGTAGGAATTTTTTCACCAAATTTTCAACATAGCCATTTTAAGATCTCTGCTCATGAACAGTGACACTGTGATTTTCTTAATGTGTCCCATACACTGAGTTCACACACCGACTGCGCCATTGTGCGCTACATGAAGCGGAAACACATTTTGGTGAGATGTGAAAATGACAGCTGTACTGCTCATAAGAAGGTGTGGTAAAATGGCAATGTTGAAAATCTGGAGTGAAAATATTGAATTAAGCAACTTACGAGCGTATGAGGAACTGCGCAACACACGCCGTAAAACAGTCATTTTGGAATTTTGCACCAAATTTTCAACATGGGGTTTTTGGACCACTTCTCATGAATGATGTCACTGTCATGGCGTTATTCGGGCCCGAAGGGTGATTTCGCCCGTGACTGCACACTGACTGTGAAATCACCCTTTGGGCCCGAATAACGCCATGACAGTGACATCATTCATGAGAAGGGGTCCCAAAAACCCCATGTTGAAAATTTGGTGCAAAAATTCCAAAAAATGCCTGAGATATGCAATAAAGTTGAAAACCCCCTATCTAGCCCATTATACAGCTTACCGGCATTTCCTCAGTTCGCGGTCGGCTTTGAAGAGTGCAGACGTGTTCCTGGTCCACTGAAGATCGTCGCACCGAGCTCTGGAGGTAAGTATGGGGTATGGGGGGTGTGGGGAGGCAGGGTGCAGTGGGTTGGGTGTGGGTTGTGGGAGGCGGGGAGACTGCGTGGGACGGTTTTTAATTTACAGGTGTTTTTACAATTGACGATGCGGACGTTTGCCATGCTGGGGTGGGCTCCCAGCGTGGCAGAAGATAGGCTGGGGGCATGGAGCCGACGGGGAGTTGGGCACCCGTGCGACTGACTGAGCGGGGCGGTTGCCACGCTGGGTGGGCTCCCAGCGTGCTACCAAAGCTTTGGGGCGTGAGCGGTGCTCTGTATGACAGCGGTGGTTTCTTTGAGTGAAGACCACCGCTGTCATTCCACAACCCACCCATTGGTGCAGGACCGCCACGCCTGCTCAACTGAGCAGTGGATTGCAAGGGAGAGGCACACCTCCAAAGTGTGCTACTCTCCCAAAATGTTCCTTGCGCATGCGCGCAAGCGACCGTAAAAATGTTTCTGGTATAGGAAACTGGTCTCATGTAGATGAGTTTTGAGAATGAGTTTTGTAAGCCTAAATTACAGGGTTCCATCCATATTTGTTTGGAAGTGTCTCAGTTAACACTTGGACAGCTCCCAACAGTCTCCAGAGCTGTGCTAGAGTGCAGTGCTGCTTAGTGCTCAGAGCTGCTGTCTTCGAGACCCAAATTTTAATCCCACCACCTCCTCTTACACACATTGTGAGGTTGTGCAAGTCACTTGACTTTTTTTTTTTTATTTTTTAAGTTGTTTAATCAGGAGTAGCACACTAAGCTGAAAGCTTTTTTTACAGGTGCGACCTGGGAGCACAGGGAAGTTGAGTGACTTGCTCAGGGTCACACAGTATGCAAGTGGAAGCTGTGGGATTCAAACTCAGGTCTGGTCTGCTGGATGTCACCAAATTTGCAGCTCAGAGCCTTAAACCACTGCGCTATACTGCCTCCCAAACTTCCCTGTGCGTGACCACCTCTCTTTCACGCTTTCTCTCCCTCTTGCTCTGTGTGTGTCCTTAAAGGGCAACCGTTGCACTCATTTTGATACCATCCCTCATACTCCCAATTGTTGCTTACCTGTGCAGGACTTAAAACAGTTCATTTTGCAGAATGTTTCTTTTCTTACTTTTGAAGGGAAGGGTTGTAAATTCTGCTCATCCGCCTGATCCCTTCCCCTTCCTGGGTGATATTCTCAAATGCTCCTCCCCATGCTACCCCCCACGCCAGCGTTTTGTGAGATGTTAGTTTGTAGAGCACGGGGGCATGCTCCATTGATTTCAATGTAGTGTGGGGGTTCATTGTTTTTTTCTATTTTTAGAGGGTCACTGGGGTGAAATCAAAGTTGCAGCTCAACTAATAAGGCCCTTGTTAGTTGAGTTGTGGCTGTGATTTGACCCCAGTAACCCTCTAAAATATTAAAAAACAAAACTGAGAGCTGGCCCTGTGGTGCTGAGGGTTGAGGTGCTGGATGCCACACCTCTCGTCACTCTGGCGACCCAGGTTTGTACGCGAGCCCGGGCTGCCAGGGGTTGGCAGGGGAGGGATTGGATCAAGCGTCCGCAGGACTACTGTCCTATCCCGGGGAGGGATCCAGGGAACCACTGCTCTGTAGTGGCACCTAGTGATGACCAGGGGGGGCACTATTAGAGAGTTGGCAGCAAGTGGGGCAGAGTGTGGCAGACGGCACGTTGTGCCTTGACGTCACTGTACGTCACACTCTGCAAAAGGCAAAAAAAAAAAAAAAAGGAAAATCAGGCAGAAACACGGCGGAGCAATGATCTCGGCGGCAAATGGCTGTGCCCGGTGGCCCCCAACCCCCCACCCCCAGTTCCTGCAAGGATCCTGCCACAGAGTGCGTGAGCCCTAATTGGCCAGCTCTGTGGGGGTGCTGGTGGCTGGAGATCGCCCGCGATCTGCGCTGCCAGGAGGAGAAATAAATAATAAGATAAAAAAAAAAAAAGAACTGAAACCCCACACCCATTTAAATCAGTGTAGCATGTCCCCATGCTTTACAAACTGATATATCACAAAACATCAGAGCGGTGGGGCGGCACAAGGAGGGAGCGTTCATGAACAGGAACCAGGAAGGGGAAGAGATCAGGCAAACAAGCAGAATTTACAATCCCTTGCCCTTCAAAAACTAGGAAAATTATTTAAAGTGGACTGTTTAAGTCCTGAGTGGTTAAGCTACCACTGGGGGTATGATTAAAGCACCTAAACTAGTGCTCTTTAACCGCACTGAGTTATTACATAGAAACATAGAATTTGTCAGCAGAAAAGGACCTGTTGGCCAATCAACCCAGTCTGCCCAGATGCTCACTGCCTAACCTGTCTCTGCAGACCCTAGTTGGTCTCCAGCATCCCCCCCCCACCGTTTTAAGAATATTCCCCTGTGTCTATCCCTTGCATGGTTGAAGTATCCACTGTTTTTGCCTCCACCACTGCTGCTGGCAGTCTATTCCAGGAAACTACTATCCTTTCAGTGACAAAGTACTTCCGTCACATCCCTCTTAAACCTCCAGTTTCATCACATGCCCCAGGTTGTGGTGCTCATTCTCATTTGAAAGAGACTCCCCTCCTGCACCATGTACACCACTGAAAGGTACCGTGGGTTGTTGGTTGGATTGGCTGGGGGAGTACAGAGTACTCACTGGTACTGCCATTTGCTTGTTTTGAGTCCTACCACAAGGATAGGATGCAGAGGGTAGTAATGGGAACGTTTTCATCATACCCAATGCCCCTTGTCTGTGGTGTGCCTCAAGGTTCGGTTTTCTCACCTATGTTGTTTGCAATGTAATGTGCTGCCCTTGGGGAGAATCATTTGACAAACAGTCTGGGTTTCCACTACTATGCGGATGATATCCAGTTGTATTTGCCTTTTAACACAGAAACGTAGAATTTGACGGCAGATAAGTACCGCTTGGCCCACCTAATCTGCGTGTTTCCCTGCCCGTTTCATATACAGCGGATCCTACTTGATCTGTGGCTTACCCCCTCTTTCTTATCCCTAGAATCCCCTTACATCGGTATAACTGTTCACACAGTGATGGCAATACCGTGAAGACCATTACAGCGACAAAATCTGCAGTTCGCTGTAATGGTCCGTGGTATTGCCAGCACTGCTGTCTGCCATGATTTCACCCCCTCCCCAAAACGACTCTGAGTTGATAATCAAAAATGCGGGGGGGGGGGACTTTTTGCTTCTGACGACACAATGCCGACTGTCGGCATTGTGCCGTCGCTGTAATGCCGATTGACACATTTCATGTTGATGCAGCATGGTGAAACCCCTTATGTCTATTTCATGCATCTTTGAATTTCCCTATCATTTTTGTTGCTACGACCTCCGCTGGTAGGCTGTTCCATGCATCCACAACCCTTTCCATGAAAAAATACTTCCTCATGTTACCCCTGATTCTTCCCTCCTCTGTTCTCATATCATGGCTCCTTGTTCTTGAATGTCTTCTTTTCTGAAAGATGCTACCCTCTTGCACCTTGTTTATACATTTGAGGTATTTGAAAGTCTCTATCATATCTCCCCTCTCTGTCCTCTCTTTCAGGGAATACATATTGAGTTCCTCTTTTCTCTTCTCATATGGCTTCTGGTATAGCCCCTGCACCATTTTTGTTGCCCTTCTATGAACCTCTTCTACTCTGTGTCCTTTCAGAAGTGCGGCCTCCAGAACTGAACTCAATATTCGAGATGAGGTCTCACCAGTGTTTTGTACAGTGGCATTACCACCTCCTTCCTTCTGCTAGAAATACCTCTCCTATGCACCCCAGCATTCCACTAGCTTTCCTCACAGTCTTTTCACATTGTTTGGTAACCTTTAGGTCATCAGATATGATTACTTCCAGGTCCCTTTCCTGATTGGTGGTTGTCAGTACCCCCCCAAAATCATGTACTCCTCTCCTGGATTTCTGTGCCCCAAGTGTATGATCTTGCACTTTTTTGTATTGAATCTTAGCAGCCACACCCTTGACCACTCCTCAAGCCTGCTAAGGTCCCTTCTCATTTTCTCTACCCCTTCTGGAGAGTCCACCCTGTTGCAGAGCTTCGTGTCATCTGCAAAGAGGCATACCTTCCCCTCCAGTCCTTCTTCGGTGTCACTTATGAAGATATTAAGAGACCTGGTCCCAGCACTGATCCTTGCAGGACCCCGCTGGTCACCCCCTTCTCTTTGTATTGGACTCTGTTCCCCACCGCCCTCTGTGTCCTATTACTCAGCCAGTTTCTGGCCCAGTTTACCACCCTGGGTCCCACTCCCAGGCTGTCCAGCTTGTTCACAAGCCTCTTATGTGGGACTGTGTCAAAGGCCTTGCTAAAATCCAGGTAGGCCATGTCCACCGCCCCTGCCTGACCCACCTCCCTAGTCAAAGAAATCTGTCATATTAGTTTGACAAGACCTTCCTGCTGTGAAACCATGCTGCCTTGGATCCTGCGATCCGTTGGCTTCAAGAAACATCACAAACCTTTCCTTCGGTAGTGATTCTATTAGTTTCCCCACCACCGAGGTCAGGCTGACTGGCCTGTAATTTCCATCCTCCTCCGTTTGTGTGTCACTATATTTGTCCTCCTCCAGTCCTCTGGTACCACACCTGTTTCCAGTGATCTTTTGCATCTAGAATGCCTGAAGCTGTCAAAGTGTTGAATTTGTGCCCATCTGAGATGCAGAAGTGGATGGAATCTAGTTGACTTAACCCGGCCAAGACTGAAGTACCACTGATTTTGCCAGGTCAGTGGAGGAGCAGAAGTAGTTCTGGGAGAGATGGGGATTGGGCTCTGGTCATCCAAGCTGTTGGCCTCTGCAAAGATGAAAAATCTGGGAGTCATTTTTGATGATCGTCTGACACTGGAGCCTCAGGTGTCTGTTGTAGTCAGGATTGTTTTTTCCCATCTAAGGAACATCAGCCATATTAAGTTCGTTATCCCTTCTGAAGACCCACCAACACTGATGCATGGGTTTGTGATGTCTAGGCTGGACTACTGTAAAATGCTGTACCTCCAGGTTAGTGGAGGTACTCTACAATGCTTGCAGCTGTTGCAGAACACAGTGACCAGGTTGTTGACTGTCCTTCTGAGGTCTAGTCATGTGACCCAGGTCCTGCATGACCTGCACTGGCAGCCTGTGAAGTGGCAAGTTACCCTTAAGGTTGATTTACTAAGCTATAAAGCCCTGCTTGGGTTGGGCCCTGGTTACCTGTCAGATCTCCTTGAACCCTCTCCAGTCCTCACACCCCCTTTGCTCCTCCTCTGAGGGTCTCCTCTCAGTCCCAAGGGGTCAGCTTATATCCTTTGTCAGTTGTACATTTAAGGTTGCTGGCCCTGTGTTGTGAAACGCTTTGCCTAGGATACTGAGGGAGGCACCCTTGGTGAAGGCCTTTAAAAAGGGGTAAAAGACAGTTGTTTAGACAGGCTTTTGAGGACAGAATTAGTCCTCCTAAGATTACAGTGTGTTGCGCTTGATTGTGGCCTCTTTAAAGTGGTGCATCTGGCATACCAGGTACTCGTATCTCTTTCAGCAGAAGACGGTACCATTAACTCTGTTGCCACAGTTCGTTAATATAGAACTTGGACTGGTGTATCTAAGGAAACATAAGAGTTTGCCTGCCAACCAATTTGACCTGTATTTGAAAAAGTTTACTTGGCTTTCTTAATCAGTATGGCTTTTTGAAATTATTTGCAAGGAATCCCTAGCAGGTAGTAGTTAGTGTCACTTTTTTCTTTTACTTGTTTTTTTTATTGTATTTTTTTATGATTTGTGTTTTTCTAGTTTTCTTGATTGTTACGCTGTTTAGCTAACAGTGTTTTTTTTCCTTTTGTTTTGCTGTTGTACATATTCCTTTTCTCAATAAAAACACTGTTCTTCGATAAATTCCAGGGGATTGTTAACTTGTACCTGTACAGTGACTAGAAATGGGCAGAAGGGACCTTGGTTAAGATCACATCTGAGTGCAGTGCTGTTTATCATCAGTAGTGCTGTACAGAACTAAAATTTGCTGGCAGAATTATCACAAAAGTTGGAATTTCACTTCCATAAAATTCCAGCTCAAAACCCTAGAATGAATGTACGTATTACGGAGCAGTATATTAAATTGTATATCAGAATTCCACAGAACCAACCATTATGTTCCTTACAGAACTGCACAATGATTGCATGTATTGCAGATGGATGCACAATATTGACTGCAGATTGGTGTTCCTTAGAACTGTCATTCCGCAGTTCATATGTATCATTCCACAGTTCAGTCAGCAGATACTGCAGAACAGGGTGAAAATTAGCAGACCATATTCGTAGGATTTGAATTTTGGAAAATGCCATGAAATTGGAATTTGTAATTTCCAGCTAGTACTAACCATAAGAATCCTGTGCTATTTACCGCCACATTGAAAGTATTAATCTAGTATGTACAGTCAAACGGTAACATCAAGGGATGAGAGTTTTTAATAACGTCTGGCAGAGGATATATTTATTGAGTTGTCATTAATTACAAAACTAGTAACAACTTTTAAAAATATCTAAGGGGATTAAAAATACATGAGTCTGAAGGTGTCTTAAAAAATTTCTGCTAGAAAACTATTTGATGAAATCTTTTGCTGACTAACAAATACTGCTTCCTTAAATAGCTTTCTGGTTAAGAAAGGGATAACACATGCCAGGAAGTACAGTTGCATGGTAACATACCAACACCTCCACTAGTACTGCCTGAGACATGAATATATTCCCAATGACTGCACACACTGAAGTGCTTTACCCTGTTATTAAACTTGAATTTCATTTTATTGCTTTGCAGGTAAATTAGTGGACAACAAATATCCGTTTACATAGATACCAACAGTCAATTTAACTAACAGAATACATAAAGTAGTGCAAAGTAGATTGATCGTGGCAAAAACAAGTAGCAACATTTAATTAAAACAGTTGCAATCCAAAGTATTCCGTAAATAATTCTTCGGCAAAGCCTCGAAGGACTGAAGTGACCCTCCATCAGATATAGAATAATGTATGGGCAACCATACCTAACAAGGCTGTGGTTTAGGTGAGAGGTTAGATGGCATCATATACCTCAGAAGCAAAGCTTAAGAGGTCTCTATGATGTCATCTCACCCCAAGATTGAAACATCAGCATTGTTGTGAATGGTTGCCCATACATTATTTTGTATAGCACATATTTTAATTTATTTAGCTTCGGTCAAGTTGTGTACGATTACCCACGTTTTAATTTGTATAGTACATGGTTTGAAACAGAAAGTTAAAAATGTTACTTTGTTTTCTTCCCAAGAAATCTTTGGTTTAATTTTTTACCCTCATCCAAGTGCTGAGAACCCACGTGGGTGAGGGGCAGGTTTCTGTTTTTAAAATGCTGAAAGAAAAGATTTTTTTGTTAGGGGAAGGTGGGGGTTCTGAGTGTTGGGGAAGGTGGCACACGTTTCCATGCTAATTAAAAAAAAACATTGTACCACAGAAGGGTACAACAGCATTCAATAATCTTTGAACTGTGGTACAGCAGCTTTTTAGTTAGGATGGAAATTCTAGCACAACAAGGGTTAATCATATACTACACAATGTTTGTGGAAAGTTGTTGTAGTATCTGGCAAGCTTATAAGAAAACAACCTTCTGACTTACTGAGTTCTCATTTTTGGGAACACACATTTACAGTTTGTGACATCCCTGTCACATACATATTATATTTATCATTTACATAACATGCAATTTAAATTAGAAAAAGGAAGATTAAAATTTGGAGTGAAAATAGTTCCTTGTTGCAGTGGTTAACAGTTTGGATAAGGTATGTAATAGGATGAAACTATTTACCACGTGTGACTTGTGAGAACGAATCAGATTGCTGGATTTTCTCTACCCGTTTTAAAATGTAAGGCAGTGGTGCTTCTTTATCAGCATCTTTATTAGTTCTGATTTGACTCCAATGTGAGCGCACAGCAGCTCTACTTGTGTCATCTCCAAGTGACTCATAACTCAGTTGTAGGTCAGTGCACAGGGTTCTGTCATGTTCCTCGTTTTGTGTCTCTGCTAGAACCAGTTGCTGTTAAGTATGCTGGTGTAACTGAAGTGACATTGGGAGTGAAAACTCATCTTTCTGTCTCCTAAGCCTGTCTCTGGGCTTCCTTACTCCTGGGCTAGACTTCCTGATGCTGATAGACGGGTAGGAATCAGACCTCTGCAACAGGGGACATCCAACCCCTCCACTTCCTGTCTCCCTCAGTTTACTTCCTGCCTTCAGTGAAGCAGATACTCTGCAGCAGAGCCCTGTCACATGTGGCAGGGCTGAAGAGACTGTAAGTTATAACATTTTTATTCTACACGTGCAGCAAGTGTATTTTTGGATTACTGGAAATGCTCTAGCAACGGGGAGCAGTATTCAAACGCTCCAAGGTGGGATACAGTCTCAGCCTTGCAAGCTGCACAGACTGGCCCAACCTCTCTGGCTTGTTTTTTTTCCCCTGCGGTTGGGGACTTATTCAAGGGGGAAAATGGCACCGGAGTGCGTCCCAGGAGCCAGGCAGCAACATAGTGTCTCAAAAGGGAAAATGTATTTGAGCACCGGAGTATTTCCCATGAGACAGGTAGCACACAGTGCCTTCCCATTGACGAACGGCTCTTTTGAAATCTTCAGCCGCTCATCGATGGTGCAACTCATTGCACTAATTAGCTCACTTATTCCCAGGGGTTTCGTTGGGCTCTCAGGATTTTGGGCCCCAGCAGCAACACAGTTACACAAGGGAAAAAATTTAAGCACCGGAGTGCTTCCAGGGAGCTAGGCAGGCACTGCATGGCTTCTAATCGGCGAATGGCTTTTTGGGAAAGCGGCAGCCACTCGTCGACAGTAGAATTAGTCAGCGCTCATTCAGAAAGCGTGCCAGGCCGCTCAAAGTGTATTTAAGCACTGGAGTGCTTCCAAGGGGCTAGGCAGGCACTGCATTGCTTCCGATTGACGAACGACTTTTTGGATAGCTGCAGCCACTTGTCGACGGTACAACTAGTCGGCAGTCATTCAAAAAGCACGCCAAGCTGCTCATCGATGATCTGCCTTCTCGTCGATGAGCACTGAGGAGCTTAACAGTGTGGTAGCCGTGACAGGAATTGAGATCAGCACCTGCTGCTCCCCTCCCAGCCAATCTCCCTCATCAAAGGCAGGGATTTATTTTACCAGTGCCTGAGTAGGGAACAGTCACTTCTAAGTGGCTCATAAAGGGACAGCTCTAATTACCAAGGCAGACTAAGATTCTTACAGTGAAAAGAGCCTTTTTTGGTGTCATGGCCTCGGACAAACATCCCAGGGGCAGAAAATCTAAGGCACGGGCAGAGTTCAGTATTTTGCCCTTAAAGGGCCAGCAGCAGCAGCATAGACCAGGAAACCTCCAAGGGGAGGGGGTACGCTGAATAAAAAAGGCAGCATCTGTGAATGTCGAGGTCTCAAAGGATGCAGCCCCTTCCTTGACTCAGACTGATAACCAACAGACACACAGGTCTGAGCAAGCAGCAACCACCAGATCTGAGAGAGCAGCGGCCACCGGGGGACCCAGAAGTCCGCAGCTCCCTCTCGGGCCCCAGGCCTCATCGACAGGTAAAATGGGGCCATTACCTTGGACCCTGCATGCTACACAGCCCCCTCTCGGGCCCCAGGCCTCATCAACAAGTAAAATGGGGTCTTTACCTTGGACCCTGCGGGCTTCACGGGCAACCTCCGGGGTTTCCAGATGGGCGGCCTCACAAGAAAGAGGTCCCCATCTCCGTCTTCATCTGAAGAGGAGCAGTTGTCCTCACATCACTAGGCCTGGAGGGCCTGATCTCTTTCATAACCAAAAAAAAAAAAAGTCATAGCCAAGATTGCCCTCGGATCTTCCCCGGAGGCTCCCACTCAAACAAACTGGCTTTCCGCCTACCAGCTGTAGACAATCTGATTTCAGCCTTCCCTATTCCTCCAGCCATAGGAGACTTGCTAAAGGAGGAATGACAAGGACTAGAACACACCTACACAGTGGCCCGGCGGATCTCTCCGTTTCTCAAGTTTGGCAAGGAGCAATCTAAAAAGCGGTCAGACTGCTGAAGAATCGACCTTCTGATTTCAGACCTAACCAAGAAATCTCTCATCCCAGCTGAAGGAGGGACTTTTCTCAGGGACCCGGTGGATGGGAAAGTGGATGCCCTCAACTAGGCCTTCCAAGCATTAGCAACTTCTCCAGGCAGCACCCACTAATCCTTTATTGGCTTAAGCCACTCTGTCTTGGGCCCAGGTTTTTTAGCCTTTCAATTCACTTTGGACTCAGAGATGAACATGCCTATTTTTCATCAGCCGCAGTTCATGGGTTTGGCTTAGGCTTATGCAGCAGATGTTCAGGAGGAGGCGGTCAGATATGCCGCTCGGACCATGTGTTTATCAAACCTCGGCTTGTTGCAACCTCTGGCTTTGGGTCTGGCAAGCAGTCGCCTCTTCGGTGAGCCAGTTGGTTAACACATCCTATGAAGGTAATCTGTGGTTTGGTTCAGCCCTAAAGGAGGCAGTGAAGGCCTCCAGGAAGATGGCTAGGGCGACAAAGCATAATCAAGAGGTAGGGGCCAATCCTGGTTCTTAGACCTCAGACGCATTTTTCGTAAACAACTTACAATAAGGGTCAGAACACTAACTTCTTGGAGAAAAACAACATGCTTTCCAGGCCCATTCTCGTGTAGGGGGCAGACATATAAAATTTTCTCGAGGAATAGGTCCTAGACATCAAAGTCCCCACTACCTTGTGTGGTGCCCTCCCCCATCTCTGGCAACCAATCCAAAAGACAGGTGAGGTTACAGGCCATTACAGACCTTCAGCACGCAGGGGCTATGGAGCAAGTTTCCACCACAGAGATCAATTGTTTTTTTTCTCTCCCCATTCTTCGTCATGCCTAAATGCACAGGGGAATTCAGGCCATTCCCAGGTATCGAATTCTTGAATAGTTTTATCCTCCGCAGACCCTTCAAGGTGGAACCCTTGTCATCAACCATCGGGAGTTGCAAAACAGGGATTCTCTAGCATCCATAGATCTGCAAGATGCCTATTTGCATATTCCCACTCAGGAATGACACACATACACTATCTCGGGTTCAGAGTGGGAAAGCAGGACTTCCAATTCAAAACTCTGCCATTGGAGTCTTCCTCAGACCTACAGTCAGTATTAAAGGTGCTAGTAGCGGTCATAGTCCACATAAAGGCCCCACAGCTCAACCAAGCATTGCAAGCAGTGGCAGAGATAGTCTGGTGCCCGTTGGCACATGTTTTTCTCATCAACTGGAGAAAGAGTTCCCTATTTCCAAACCAGACCTTGATCCTCCTGGGGCAGACATCATGACACAAGGTTTTTCCTCCCCCGAAAACTACATTTTGGGATCTGCTAAAGCTCACCAATAAGTTCCATATAGCTCCTTAGCTGACTGCTTATTTTTTTGTACAGCTCATTGAGACCGTTTAAACGCTCCCTCCAGTGACTGTCTCGGAGGACAGAGGTCATGAAAGGTCGCAAGTTGTGCCATCCACACCAAATCCGAATCGCGACCGATGCAAACCTCAGGAGCTCAAAAATACTAAGGGAATCCCTTCTCTTTTTTAGTGGGCTGAGCACCACTGAGCGATGTTTATTCCAGGACAGGGAGATGTCACAGCAGTCTGGCTCAATCGCAAGGTTATTAGACCAGGGGAATTGGAGTTGAAGGACAGTGCTTCCCACATCCTAACAGAATAGAGGGGCAATCCTCAGACAGATATTTTCGCCTGCTGGCAGAACTCCAAGATAAAGCAATTCTGCTCCCTGGCCAAGGACGAACCAGCGGTGGCTCAGGACACCTTTCCCCTAAACTGGGATCAGTTCGGTCTCCTGTATGCTTTTCCTCCGATACCACTTCTATCATGAGTCCTGCACAAAGTGGCTCTGTACAGGACAGTCTTGATTCTAGTCTGTCCCTTATGACTTTTCTGCCCATGGTTCCCAATTATCTTTCGTCTGTCGAGGCGACCACCTGTATCCTTAAAGTTCAGCTCAGACCTTCTCCATCAAGGTCTGGTTCTGCATCCCATTTAATCAAATTGTCTCTCTAGGCCTGGTAATTGAGCGGAAAAACTTTCAAGGAGTTAGGCTACACGACTCCTGTTATTGAAATGATGGGGGACTCGTGTCTCCCTTCTTCCTTCAAAGTGTATTATAGAATCTGAAGGAAGTTCTGGTTTTGGCTTCATTCCCAGCACATATGGAACTATCCAATATAATTGCCTGTACTACTGCAGTTCCTTTAAGATAGAGGGACAAAGGACTGCAGGCAGCCACCTTACACGTTTAGGTTTCTGTGCTGGGGGCGCTATGGTTGACGGATTCAGGGAATTTTTGGGGCTCATATCCATATGTCTGGAGGTTTCTGAAGGCAGCAATATCAAAATGCCTTCCAATCCACCAAAGCTACCACCTTGGAGTCTTAATCTGGTTCTCAAGGCTGTGATCAAGACCCTCTTTAGAGCCTCTCAAGGAGTAATCCATCATACATCTCAAAATAAAGGTCACTTTTTCCTCATAGCTATTAACTTCAGCCAGGAGAATCCGCAAACTAAAAGCATTGTCTACCCAAGAGCCGTACACTGTCTTTCATCAGGCTCGGAACAGTTCCAGGTTTTTTGCCAAGAGTTATGTCTCCCTTCCATTACAATCAGGGGTTCATTCTTCCTTCTGCCCATTCCCTAAAAGCAATAGGGAAGGGGAATTTCATCCACTAGACCTGGGAAAAGTGATGAAAATGTATATTAAGAGAGAGGAAGCTATTCACAACACTTCAAGTTTGTTCATGTCAGCTGTGGGCCAAAATTATGAGCAACAAGGATTCAAAAGGCTCTATAGCCAAATGGATTCCATCTGTCACCTCCATGGCTTATGATCAGGCCAGAGTAACTTGCCTGGCCCAGTGAGAGCCCCTTCCACCAGAGCTACGGCCCCTTCGTGGGCGTACTTAAGAGAAGCAGCTACAGCATGCTTAGGCAGCGCGGCCACTTGATCATCCATTCACACATTTTCAAAATGTTATTCGCTGGAGGTGATCTCCTCAGTGGAGGCATCTTTTGGCTACAGAGTGCTTCAGGCGGTGGCAGACCTTTAAGGGCTCTTGACATTCTTCCCACCTGGGACATCTGGGGATGTACTGCTTTTGTATATCCCATGAGTATGGAAGCCCAGAGACCAGCTTAGGAGAGAGAAATCAAAATTTAAATACCTGTCAATTTTCTTTCTCCAGTGGCTGGTCTCCGGGCTTCGGATTCCCTCCCAGAATGTATATAGTTGACTGGCCTCTAGGCCACACATGCCTTAAAATTCTAGGTTTTTGTTTCCAAGTTCTTGTAGTATTGCCACATTGGACTGCTTTAGGAAGAACTGAGGGAGACAGGAAGTGGAGGGCTGGATGTTCCCTGCTGCAGAGGTCTGATTCCTGCCTGTCTGTCAGCTTCAGGAGGTACAGCCCATGAGTGAGGAAGCCCGGAGACCAGCCGTCGGAGAAAGAAAATTTACAGGTATTTACATTTCAGTATTTCCCCTCTGTGGTAGAAAAATCTATCGACCCTCCCCCCTTTCTTCTTCCTGCATCAGTTTACTAAGCTTTATGCCAGCCCTGGTGGCATGTACGATTGAGGCACTGGATGCAACACATCCAACCACCCTGGCAGCGGATACTGGTTGTTTGGGGGGGAGGGGCAAGTGTCCAGTGGTCTGCCCTCCTTTCCCGGGGGGAGGACTTGCCCGCACTGCTGTAGTGCTACTGTCATGTTGAGGGGTGGGGGCAGGGCAGCTGGTGCCCTGGCAATGCAGGACAGCCAGCAGCGTGACACATGGTGCAAGTGTGTCTCTACGCGCAAGTGCACATGTATCATTGCACACCACTAGCAGAGGGAAGAAAACCAGGGATAAAAAAAGAGCCGATGGATGATGCCTGGCTGGCTCCTGACCTGCGCCGCTGTTCGATGTTCCCAGCCCGACTGGATTTTGCTACTGATGGAGGACAGCCCTCCCTCTCTTGGCTCTGCCACGGGGTGCACACCATGGGGGAACATGGCCAGTGAGTTCTGGGAGAGGCTGGCTGCCAATTTGGGCTGGGGCAGAGAGGGCTGACCGTTCAGGGACAGAAAAATCTCTATGGAAATTAAAAATACTGCAGTTTACAAACTTAAAGAATGAGGTTAGGATTGCTTTGTCACCAGTATTCGGTGTTGAACTCTGTAGTGTCAAACAAAACTAGCCATACCACCCATCTTCAGTGACCCTTCAGACAGCTGGCTCTGTTTGCCACTCTCAAGTGCATTTGATTAGGATTTCAGGGCAGGTTTACATGAGAGCAGTAGTGCCTCTATTTACAGGATAATTTTACTGTTCCTTATTGTACAACAGAGACTATAAACCAGGAAAGGCTCACTGGAGAATAATCAAAGGCAATTAAAAACTTTGTGATTCAGACTGCACTGTGACTTGCTGCATTACAAGGTGGCGCAGAGAGACTGTCACACTACGTTTTCACATATTCAGTATTAATTGCTGGGGCACCATGGTGGTTTCTGCTGTGCAGAGTTAGATTTGATGGAAGTTATGTTTTTAAATTGCCTTAGATATTTTGGTTGCTGCTTTCATTTCTCTTGTGCCATATGCGTCAATCACATAATGAACATATGTTCAGCGTTTATGATGTAACTAATGTAATAGATCTGTGCTGATTGTATGTATCCCTTGATACTCTGTCCAGTGGCACAACAGCATTGCATTAATCTGTAACCTGGGTTCAGGAACAGACTCCGAGTCCGTTAGTGCATATCCAGAGGGAATTATGGACAAGCAAGAATTACTGTACAGCTTGGGTTGTCAGAGCTACTTCTAAAAAGATTAGAACCCTTTGTAGCTTCCAAGGATTCAGGTTCAAATTTAGAACTAGAATACCCATGGGTTTCTAAGTATTAAGAGTTCTGAGTACTAAATAAAATGTTACTTTTTAGTTTAGAAATTTCAAAAATAAGAGATGCATGTCTGGAAAACAAATTAATTATTGGGAATGACCTTTTAAAGTGATTTTTGTCATCTTTTTTCTTGCCGAGGAATCAATCAATCAATCAAGTCTTTATTTAACCAGGCGTTCATCGTTGAGCAGAAGCTCATTTGCAAGATGGACCTGGGTGGAGCATGAACAATTGTATATACAGGTCAACACAGGTATTTACAAGGCAATACAGATAATACTCTTTACAGAGAGGAAGAAAAAGAAGTTCATATGTACATAGAATTATACAGATATTGTACAGATTACACGGTATTTACATACATAGAAGTGTCTATAGGAAGATAAAGCAGGTTATCTAAGGTTGCAGGAGGAAGTAACGGAAGAAAAAAATAAAAATATACACCAGGTAGAGGTGAAGGTAGGGGGAAAGAGAGGGAGGGAAGTAGGGGGAGAAAGGCTAGGAGGGCACGGTGCACAGAAAGGAGTTGGTAAAGCTGGATGTAGAGAAGGTGGATGGAGAAAAGGAGTATGTGTGAGCCCCGGGATTGAATGCTATAAAGTACGGGGCATGGTAGGATGTCACAACCCAGGGTAGTGAGCTCCTATCCGAGGTTGGGAAAGGAAGAATAAGGGGATGGATGGGCCTAGTGTTGATAAGACAGGGGGATAAGAGAGAGAACAATTAGGCTGGTGAGGAGCAAGCTGGGGTCAGTGCCCAGTGCAGGTCGTGGCTATATACCAGTACTGGGTCTGAGGGTGAAGCAGTTACATACTTCTCTGGTTGTACGGAAATAAAGCATCTTGAAAGCATTTATACCGATTAGAGTGCTTAATTTGAGGGTTTTTGTAGATCGTTCATAAGGTAGGCAGAAGCTTATGGCTGCCCTGCTTAAGCGGATTTTGCTTTGGGGTACTTCATAAGTGTAATAGCTGAGTAACTTCTTAACGCGTATTTCCCAATTATACTCAGGGGAAGACAGCAGGTTATATAGTAAGGCAGCTTATTAGAGATGGCTCTATAGGTCCAGAGAGCGGCGTTTCTGTGGCGTCTGAACTTTAGTGATGTCCATCCCACTGCCGCATATAGGGTGCAGTGATGTGTGTCGAAGGAGAGTCCCGTTATAAATCTCAGTGCTCGATGGTAGAGTGTGTCCAGTTTAGCCATGTAAGAGTTGGGGCATTGGCTAGAGGAAGTCAGCGTAATCAACCAATGATAGGAAATGGATTGGACCAGTTGTTTCTTGGCATCTCTGGTGAGAAATTGGCTGATTCTAAAAACAGTCCAAGCCTTTTGTCAAGTCGCTTTAGCAAGTCCTCGATATGTTCAATGAAGGAGAGTCTTGGTCTATCCTAACTCCCAGATACTTGAATTTTGTAACAAATTCTAGTTTTTCACCTAGAACTGTGGTAATTTGGGGAACTGTCCCACTGGACACAGGGTTAGCTCTATGGATAAAAGGAGAGAGGACCATCGCTTTAGTTTTTTTGGCATTAAGGAGTAGCTTTTTTTGGAGGAGTTGGCTTTGCAAAAGGTTGAATTCTGACTGTAGGTCATTGCAGGCAGCTTCAGGTGTTGGGCGACTCACGTAGAGAACTGTATCATCTGCAAACAGATGGATGTTGGCTTCTTTTATACAGTAGTCGATGTTATTAATGTAGATTGCAAAAAGTAAGGGCCCTAATATAGAACCTTGAGGTACCCCTCTTTGTAGAGTTTTTAAGGGGGACAGGCCTCCTTCAGCTTTAACTTGTTGAAGGCGCCCTGTAAGATAGTCAGTGAACCAACGCAGAGAGGAGGGGTCCACACCTATGGTTTGAAGGGCGGAGAGGAGCAGACTATGGTCGACGGTGTCGAAAGCCTTGCTTAGAACAAGGAAAACAGCACAAATAAAGTTTTTGCTCTCAAGATTACGCTGCCAGTCGTTAGTAACTTTGGCGAGGGCTGAGATAGTGCTATGTTTAGCTCTGAATCCGGACTGCATAGGATTTAGCAGTTCACTAGACTCAAGGTGAGTCCTCAGCTGTGCATTTACAATTTTCTCTAGGAGCTTGGACAGGACCGGAAGGAGGGAAATTGGCCTGTAGTTATTGAGATTGCCACGGTCACCTGATTTGAACAGTGGTATGACATGTGCTGTCTTCCATATAGGTGGTAAGGTGCCCTGAGACAGGGATAAGTTAAAAAGGTGGGTGACGGGTATCGCTAGTACGTGGTAGGCAATTTTTAGGAAGTAAGGGTCAAGGGAGTCTGCCCCAGCACTTTTTCTAGTATCCAACTGAAGCAAGAGGTCCTCTACCTCTTTCAGTGTGGCAGGTTGAAGTGAGAAAGGCAGCGAAGCTATCGGAGTTTCAGGCAGTTGGCTGGCAGTCTGGGAGCCGAGTATGTTTTGCAGGAGTTATCAAATGCTATGCCTGCAGTAGCAAGTGGTTATTGACTGCGCCAAGTATATCCATCTTTCGTTATAGTCAGGTTGCCAGAAGTAATCTTGGTCGGAGTGAATTTCCTGGGAGTGGCCTAGCAGATCACTGATTGTGTTCCAGAGCTTGATTGGGCTCTTTGTGGCAGAGTCGAGTTCGGATTTGAAGAAGGTGGTCTTCGATTCTCTGATTGTTTTGGTACATAAATTTCGTAGTCTCCTGAACTGGTTCCAATCCTCTGCAGTGTTCAGTCTGCGTGCTTTTTTCCAGAGCTTATCTCTTTCTAGAAGCAAGGACTTGATCTGAGGGGTGAACCATTTACAGGATTTGGTCCTAGTTCGAACTTTAATAAGGGAGCATACTTATTAAGGGCCCTTGATAGAATGTTGTGGAAGATATTGTAAGCTGACGTGAATCGTTTTGGCCAGGTAGAAATCTTGCCACTCAGAGTACTTAAGCTCGTTTAGGTAGGCATGTTCATTGAAGTTGCGCCTGGATCTCTTCATAGAGAACTTGCTGATGGGTGCTGGGTTGTTGGTGGATCTTACTCCCACAATAAAACAATGGTCGCTGGCGTGCCTGAGAAGAGACATCAGCGTGGGAGAAGAGATGAGGTTTGCTCACCATTAGCACATCCAAAAGTGTACTTTGCTGGGGTTCTTCACGCTTGGGCGTGTTGGTTCAGTAATAAGTTCGTCAGCCCATGTTCATCACAGAAGGATGCAAGGGGGGCAGCTGTGTTAGAGAGCCAGTCAAAGTTGAGGTCTCCTAAAATAATAGTTTCTGGCAGCCCCTGTCTCAACTTGTCACTTAGATATGACACAAGCTGTAGGCCAGCAGACTGTGGTCTGTAGCATCCTATTACGCAGAGTGCAGTAGTCTGTGTAATTTCCACTTTGAGAATTAGGCATTCGAATTCGCTGGCGACAGATGCCGAGGATAAGCAGGAGGCAGAAAATTTGTCTTTAACGTAGATAGCTACCCCTCCTCCTCTGGCATGCCTATCAGCTCTGAACAAGGCATAGTTGGGTATGTTTACTTCTGTCAGTGGTGCTGGGTCTAAGCCAAGTTTCGGAAATCACAAGTATGTCAGGAGAGGTATGATTTACCCAGGTTTGTATTAAGGTTATCTTTTAAGGAGGCTACATACGTTAATATGCAAGAAGTTTATTCCTTTTAAATTTGCTAGTTCTGCTGGCAAAGCAATAGCTTCTGGGGCCAGGGTTGAGTTCTCGTTGCCTGAACAAAGCAGGAGGATAAGTAGGATTTTCTAAGAGCACTAATTATAAGCTTGTAATTCTTGCCTTTCTCCTGCCTAGTAGATCTGATGTTTTTAGGGACTGGAAAGTAGCCACCATAGAAGAGCTGATCTGTTGTAGCAAGAGCTAGTACCCCTACCACAATAGGCGGGGAGGAGATAGAAGTCTGCGTGGTGGGAGGTGGACCTTGTGGTGAGGGAGTGTTATAAGTACTATTGGTATGTGTGGTCCAAGAGCAGGGTTCGAGGTATTGGTACTTGGAATCACGGAGGCAATTAAAGGATAAGTTGCCATGTGGTATACAGCACAAGGTGCCGTTGTAGACCAAACATGATGGTAGTTCAGGTGTCCATTGCTGGGCAGCTGGTATCATCAGAAGAAGGGGCAGTAAAAGGAGCCATATAGGGCCCGACATGATGGTACCTCAAAAAGGTGCCACTCGATTAGCCCAGGGGCCAGTGGGGTTGCTGGATTAATGCAGCTTATCAGTAGCTTTCCGATCCAGGTCGACCCAAATTTGATAGCATTAAAGATATTTAGTGGTGAAGGCACAGCCAAGGAGAGCCTATGCGCTTTAGTAAGGCGAGGCCCTGAGAGTTGGATCCCGTGAGGCTGGATAGAGAAGAGGGGGACTACGAGCTAAGTCTCTATTGGTGGGGCACTGCGCAGGGACGTGGACTAATATTTTGGCAGGAGCTACTGTATTTAATAATCAGCGGAGGTGGGGAGGGGTGGTCGAAAAAGTTGCGGCAGTTGCATTACCTTGTAGGAGCCTTGGGTCCGTGTCTGCGATCTCGGAACATGAAGCTAGAGAGCGCCGACTGCCCGGTAGCCGGGAATCCAGCGCTTAGGAGCTGGGAGCCTGGACGACAGTTTCTCGTTGAGTGGAGAGAAGGAGAGTGAGGGTTAATAAAGTGGATTCACATAAAGGGTTAGACAGAACAGCGGGAGTCCAAAATTTGCAGAACAAAAGGACGTGTATGGTACCAGCAATGCCAAAAGAGGTAGTGAGGAGTAGTAGGTGGTTGCACCCAAGGTAGTTTGTTTGGTGTTGCTGGCCTGCTTAACTGCTAGCTGGTTTATAGTTGAAAGGGTATATAGTCGAATTAGGGTGAGGTCCCTAACAATAGGGCAGGTAGAGCAGTAATTGAGAGGAGTTAGATGGAGTGGCTGGAGAAAAGGTTGAGAGGAAATGTGGGATCCTGTGGGTGGGACTGCTTTAAAAAGGGACGGTAAGAAAGTGGGTCAAGTCAGGTATTGAAGACAGGGAGGCCAATAGCATGAAAATGTGCAGCAGTGGAGTGACCAATCTGCTGCTAGGCTGAGGAAGGGGTGGAGTAAGGGTCTATTTAATACTGTGAGGAGGAGAAGGGGGGGGGTGGGCGAAAAAATTCAGTCCAGAACAAAGCACAGAAAGAGATTTCCTGAGACCAGGAAGCACCAGGTGTTGGAAAATCAGCCAAGGAGTACAGCTGCCAGTCAGTGCCTGGTTCCTCCACTGGGCATCCAGTCAAAACAGTGGCATTCAAAACCACGAGTTTCGGAGGTCCGGTGCGTACCTGAATCTGTCCGGGGGTCAGTCGGGTGGTCTGTTAGCTGTGGCCTGCTCGGAGAGAGCCAAGGCCACAGGAGCAGCTTGGGAAGCCCACAGATGGGCTGTCTGAATCTGTCCGGGGGTCAGTCGGGTGGTCTGTTAGCTGTGGCCTGCTCGAGAGAGCCAAGGCCACAGGAGCAGCTTGGGAAGCCCACAGATGGGCTGTCTGAATCTGTCCGGGGGTCAGTCGGGTGGTCTGTTAGCTGTGGCCTGCTCGGAGAGAGCCAAGGCCACAGGAGCAGCTTGGGAAGCCCACAGATGGGCTGTCTGAATCTGTCCGGGGTCAGTCGGGTGGTCTGTTAGCTGTGGCCTGCTGGGAGAGAGCCAAGGCCACAGGAGCAGCTTGGGAAGCCCACAGATGGGCTGTCTGAATCTGTCCGGGGGTCAGTCGGGTGGTCTGTTAGCTGTGGCCTGCTCGGAGAGAGCCAAGGCCACAGGAGCAGCTTGGGAAGCCCACAGATGGGGCTGTCTGAATCTGTCCGGGGGTCAGTCGGGTGGTCTGTTAGCTGTGGCCTGCTCGGAGAGAGCCAAGGCCACAGGAGCAGCTTGGGAAGCCCACAGATGGGCTGTCTGAATCTGTCCGGGGGTCAGTCGGCCTACTGTTTTTGGTAGGTCATGCTGGCAATAGCCCGTTTCTGCAATTTTAAAAGTTTTCTGTTCTGCCTTCATTTAATTGGAAGGGATCATAATTTGACCCAGACAAGGTGGCCAGCCGATCCCTTCCACTTCCCAATTAAAGTGTCCAGTAACGAGGGCCTTGTTAGTCGAGTAGTGGCCTTCATTAATTTCCAACTTGCCATCATAAGGCATTAAATACGAATGAAAATCAAGTCCCATTCATTTCAGTGGGGCATGTGCCAGCACTCTCTCTTGCTGGAAGTCACAGCAGGGTCATGGAAATCAGCTGGGAAGTGGAAGGGATCAGCTGGCCACCTTGTAGGGGCCAAATTACGATCCCTTCCAATTAAATGAAGGCTGAACAGAAAACTTTTAAAATTGCAGAAACAGGCTATCGTCGACACAACCTCCCAACAGCGGTAAGTCAAGCCTTGGCAAGAAAAGTGACAAAATTACTTTAAATGTTTTAGTAAAGACACTCACTGTACAATGGTGGAAATGAAGGGAAACCCATGGGAACTCTGTTCTGGGAGTGAAATTAAAAACTGGACTCTGTTCCAGGAGCTAAATGGGGATGGACTGCTCTGAGTAAAGTGTATTTCCTAAAGGCATAAAATTGACTACGTAAAATGTACGGGTGTAACCTATAATGAGGAAACATGTGCCCCAGCCCCTGTCTGGTATATTCAGTCCTACATCAAAGGTGGTGGGGTCCCCAGATGAATCTCTTTCCATTTCCAACACTGCACACGTATGAGAGAGAATGTGCTGCTCATAACCTGTGTATGCAGATGTGATGGACCACAACATACTAGTTGGGACATTTGACGTTTGCATTTTGAATGGCATGTAGTGTTTCTTTTTCTTTTCTGCATGTGCAGTGAAACAATATTTATTGCTGTGCTGAGGGTGCATGCCTTTTTTTCCCTCATCTCGGTATTTCTTTCTTTTTCACCAGTCCTATACACACAAGAGTTTGAGTTCTTTTTTTGTTTTGTTAATATAAAGGTGTTTATCCTCTTGGGCTGTCTGGGCAGCTGTTCAGACCTGTTCTCAGGTGCCGTCTGCTGCCTCTTTCTCCTCCTGGGGGGGTATTTCCCCCATGGATTCCCCCCATGGTGGGGGCGGGTAGAGGGCCGTCCTCCCCCTGGAGAGTCTCCTCTAGATGTCCAAACCCCACCCCCAGTGCCCATTGAAGCAGCAGGGACGGCCATGACACCTCTGGCAGGGTTTCATGTAGCCTGGCCCTCTCTCCAGGGGTACACCAAACACAGAGGACGCATGCATGTGGGGGCAGACAAAACACGGAGGACTCATGCGGGTGAAGGCATGCATGCCCTCTGGAACTACCCCATCAGCCTCTCAGGCACTGTCACTACCACCTGGTGGCAGCCAAGAGCAGGGATGACCCACCACCCCCAGTTTGGGAGAGGAGAGCTGCCACACGGCCACTCGATCCTCTCCCAGTCTTCCTGCCCCCCTGCCACCAGCCGAGCCAGCAACCCAGCCTGCCTCAAACTCCAGGGTTGCCAGTTTGGTGAGAGGTGAGACCCTGCCAGCGTTTTAGCCATTGGCACCCCACTGGGCTGGCAAGAGTCTTGAGTTCTAATAGTCATTAGAACCTTAGAACTATTTAAACAATTATAGAGCAGAACCCAGAATTTCAGTGGGTTCTGACAACCCTAGTTACACAGCACATGGTCAAGGACAATGTCCTGTCTTTTTTTTTTTTTTCTATGTGCATTTTTGTTTTCCCCCGTTTTCTCCTAGTAGTTTTCCCGGGACCCTGGCAAACACAGCAGTGCATGCACGTGGAGGCGCACACACACACACACACACACACACACACACACACACACACACACACTCACTCACTCCAGGCACCGGCTTAGTCCCTTCTGCCCCCCCCCCGGCAGTTGCCAGGCTCCCCGTAGCCCGAACTGCCATCCATTCTCCAGCGACTGGCAGACAAGGGCCGGGAAAACCCCTTATCCCTCCCCAGGAGAGGAGACATGTCTCATGACGGTGCAATCCTACTCCCCTCCTCCCCCGACAACCCGGGCTTGTTCCCGAACCTGGGTCACCAGCGTAGCACGAGGTGTGGCATCCAGCACCTCAATCCTCAGCGCCACCGGGCCGATACTGTCTGTTTTTTGAAGGAAGAAGTACAAGGTACAGGGCACTGTAAGCACCCCCCTTCTGGCCAGCTCATTGAACAGCATAGAAGTTGGCAGCTAGAGGCCCACAATCTACTCTTCTAGGTAAAGAAAGGAGCTATTTATTAAAGCAAAAGGCATTGCTGTGTCCTTGGTTACTGATGGAAAGACTGGGTTTCATGATGAAGAGTCTGTAGATCTATGCATCAGGCCAGTGTTCACTAAAGGGACCTTCAGACTAAAGTGGGTTCCTCAGGAAGGGAGCTAAAAGAGGAAATGAAGGCAAAACACAACAGTAATAAAATAAAAGGTAACCTTACTTAAGCAATTGGGCATGACAGGGGTGTGTTATGGTGGGATAATGGCCCGCCTTGCGTGGGTTGAAGCACGAGGCAAAGCCAAGTGGTTTCACCACCTGAAAAGGGCTACTAGGCCACAACGCACTCCTGGAGTGCCTCATTGTGATCATGAAATGAGTCCTTTTCAGTAAATTGCATGTATTGTTAAACATAATTTTTATTGAGCTACTTTTAGCTGGCTGCTGTTCTGGGATAACAGCCTAGCTGAAAGTACCTCTTGGCTAATCAGGAGCCAGCATTCTTTTTACCCATTTCATACTTAGATTTAATGTGGGGAAATGCATATTACACAATTGTCTCCAAGAATACGAACATACGAAATTGCCAGCAGGTACAAGTCATTTGGTCTATCTATTCTGCTCTAGTGTGCAGCACTTCAGTCCATTAGACTGCAGCCCCCATGTGCCCTCCCCATCTTGCACTCCCTCCGGTTTGTACCCTCCCTGAATCTGTCCCACCCCCTCTTGAAGCCCCAACACTCTACACTGCGGAGATACAACTTCCTCTGGCAGAGTGTTCCACGCTGCCACCACCCTTTCTGTGAAATAGTGCCTCCTCCGTTCCTTCTTGAACTTGCCCCCTTCCAACTTCATAGTGTCTCCCCTGGTTTCCCGTCCGCCCTTCAGACTGAACATACACCTGGTGTCTACTCTGTTCAAACCCTTCAGGTACTTGAAGGTCTCAGTTATATCCCCTGTCTCCCTTCTTTTCTTCAGGATATACATATTGAGCTCTCTGTCTCTCCTCATATGATCTGTCCCCCAACACCAGGATCATTTTTGTTGCCCTGCGCTGTACCCTCTCCAGTAATTTGATGTCCCTTTTCAAGTAGGGGTGCCAGAATTGCACGCAGTACTCTAGGTGTGGTCTCACCAGGGACCTGTACAGGGGCAAGATGACCTCTCCACTTCTGGTTTACACTAGCAAATGGGGAGAGGGGTGCAACACCCCATACGTCGAATGGGAAGAACACCCTTCCCCCCTCAGCTAGTGGTCAAACAGGGATTCAGCATGTTTGCAGTTCATTTGCATCACCAGGTAAGAAAAAAGGTCAGTCTCCCCATACAACGCACAGGGGAAATGCCAGACCTCACCCAACAACTAACGCACCGAAATCTGGCCAATGGAAAATCATGCACACAGATGCTCACAGCCTGGGAAATAAGATCCCAGACCTGCAGTCAATAATGTCAGAGGCTAAACTGGACATAGTAGCAATTAGTGAGACGTGGTTTACCAGTAACCACACTTGGGAGACTGCAGTACCTGGCTATGTACTGTTCAGAATAGACCGAGGTGCAAAAAGTGGGGGTGGAGTGGCCCTGTATGTCAATGAAAATATCAAAGCTACAGACATTCAGAATACACATAAGGAGCCAGAAGAACAGTGGGTCACCCTGGAAACAGGAAATGTGACAGCCATAAGAACTGGGGTTGTCTACAGGCCCCCAGACCAGGGGCAGGACATAGACACATTACTGTTAGAAGATATACAAAACATGACAGCTAAAGGGGAGGTTCTGACAATGGGAGACTTCAGCATGCCGGATACAGATTGGTCAATACAAGCAGGAACATCTGCCAGAACTAGGCACATGGTGGATTCCCTGCAGAGGGAGGGCCTCAAATAACTGGTACAGCAACCCACAAGAGACAGAGCTATCCAAGATCTAGTACTGACTAACAGGGAAGGGATCACAGATCTCCAGGTAGGTCACCTGGGGGCCAGTGACCATCACATGGTATGGTTCAATTTGGCCACTACATCTAAATCATCCCATTCCAAGGGAAAATATGGGACTTGAGAGGAGCTGACTTTGATAAGATGGCCAACAGAGTTAAGCTAGCCCTGGCAAAAAGAAACACAGGTGAGGGGGTACAGGCAAAGTGGGCAAGCATTAAGGATGCAATACTTGAAGCAACATCCCATTGTATTAGATAGAAAAGGAAGTGCAAAAGAAGAAGGAAACCACTTTACAATACAGTCACACTACGTTTTCACATATTCAATGCAATACAGTAGCAGAAAAGGTCAGAGCCAAAAGGCTGGCCTTCAGGAAATATAAAGGAACACAGCGGGATGAAGATAGGGAGGCATACCAAACTTCCCTAAGGGAAGCAGGGAAGGCAGTAAGGCAGGCAAAGTCCCAAACTGAGGAAACACTAGCACGAACAGTAAAAGAAGGTGACAAGATTTTCTATAGATACATTAGTGAAAGGAGAAAGTCCAGAGCGGGTATTGCTAAGCTCAAAGGAGAAAAGGGGGCATGTGAGGAGGAGGACCTGTAAAAGCATCTATCCTAAATAGATACTTTTGCTTAGTATTTACTGAAGAGAATGTAGGGCAGGGCCCACAGCTCAGCACCATGGATACAGGGGGGAGGGAGGGAGGTGAGCACTACTCCCTTCACAAAGAAAGGGTCCTACAAGAGCTCGCTAAGCTCAGCAGTAGCGGTTCTAGCCACAAATGGTTACCAGGGCACAGCTGGGGCACAACAGATGGCAGCCAGGGCACTGATGTATTGTTATTATGGGGGAAGCTGTGCATCATATGGGGCACCAACTGGAGCACAGCATTTTTTTACCAGGGCACGTGCCCTGGCAGGCCCTGGTGTAGAGCCGCCACTGTAGCTCAGGGTGGCAAGGCAATGGGACCTGATGGCATACATCCTAGGGTACATAAGGAGCTAAGGGTGGAACTAGCAGAGCCATTAGCAGAACTGTTTAGTAAGTCTCTGAGCACAGGAGAGGTCCCAGAAGACTGGAGAAGGGCTCATGTGATCCTGTTCCACAAGAGTGGTAGCAGGGAGGAGGCAGGGAACTACAGACCAGTCTGTCTTACCTCAGTAGTGGGCAAGATTATGGAGGCACTCCTTAAGGAAAGGATAGTGCAACACCTGGAATCCATAGGGGCACAGGATCCAAGACAGCATGGGTTCACAAAAGGAAGGTCCTTCTAGCTTGACATCAGCAAAGCTTTCGACACTGTTCCACATAGAAGATTGATAAATAAGCTGGGTAGGCTCGGGGTGGGTCTGAAGTTGGTCAACTGGGTGGCAAACTGGTTGACGGGCAGAAAACAGAGAGCGGTGGTAAATGGTATACAGTCAGAAAAGATGCAAGTCACAAGTGGGGTACCTCAGGGATCAGTCCTGTGGCCAGTCATAGAAACATAGACTTTGACGGCAGAAAAGGACCACTTGGCCCACCCAGTCTGCCCATTTTCCTACCTACTGGATAAGCTGCAGATTCTAGTTAACCAACAGCCTGCTTCCTGCAACCCCGCACTATAATTGCTTTGTGTCTGTCCCAAGCATGTTTGAATTCCCCCACTGTTTTAGACCCAACGACCTCCTCAGGAAGGCTGTTCCATGTATCCACCACTCTCTCCGTGAAAAAGGATTTCCACATTAACCCTGAGCCGTCCCCCTCTATCTTTAAACTGTGCCCGTTGTTCTTACACATCTATTTTTCTGAAAGATGCTACCCTCCTGGACTTTGTTGATTCCCTTGAGGTACTTGAACGTTTCTATCATGTCCCCTGTCCCTCCTTTCATCAAGGGTATACATATTAAGCTCTCTCAGTCTCTCTTCATACGGTTTCTGATGTAGACCCTGCACCATTTTAGTTGTCCTCCTCTGGACTGCTTCCATCCTGTCTATGTCCTTATGTAGTTGAGGTCTCCAAAACTGCACACAGTACTCCAGATGGGGTCTCACCAACTGTCTGTATAGAGGGATAATCACTTCCTTTTCTACTTGTGATGCCTTCCTATGCATCCCAGTATCCCCTGGCTCTCCTTACTGACTTCTCACATTGCTTACCCACCTTTAGGTCATCTGATATGACTACCCCCAGGTCCCTTTCCATTTTTGTTGTTGTTAGTACCTCCCCTGCTATTGTGTACTCTTCTCCTGGGTTTTTGTTTCCCAGGTGCATTACTTTGCATTGAATCTAAGTTGCCATATGTCTGACCATTCCTCCAACCTTGCCAAGTCCCTTCTCATCTTTTCTACCCCCTCTTGTGTATCAACTCTGTTACAGATCTTTGTGTCATCTGCAAAGAGGCATACCTTTCCCTCCAGAGCCTCTGCAATGTCACTTATAAAGATGTTAAAGAGGATTGGACCCAGTACTGAGTCCTGAGGTACTCTACTAGTAACCCCCTTTCTTGGAATGTGTTCCATTCACTATTACCTTCTGTGTCCTGTTGTGCAGCCAGTTCTGCTACCAGGCTACCACCTGGGACCCACTCCCAGGCTGGCTAACTGATTATTAATCTTTTGTGTGGGACTGTGTCAAATGCCTTGCTAAAGTCTAGGTAGGCCATATCCACAGCCCCTCCCTGGTCTATTACTTTGGTCACCCAGTCAAAGAAATCAATTAGATTAGTCTGACATGACCTTCCTGCTGTAAATCCATGTTGCTTTGGGTCCTGTGCCCTGCTGTCCTCTAGGTGCTCAACAATTCTTTCTTTCAGAAGTGATTCCATCATTTTCCCTACCACTGAGGTCAAACTTACAGGTCTGTAGTTTCCTGCTTCTGCCTTGCTCCCACTTTTGTAAAGGGGAATCACATCTGCCCTCCTCCAGTCCTCAGGTACCACCCCATCCTGCCATGATTTGTTAAAAAGTGTGGTCAGTGGTGTCACTAGGTCCCCTCTTAGTTCTTTTAGGATTCTGGGGTGAATCCCGTCAGGCCCCATTGCTTTGTCCACCTTGAGTTTTAGGAGTTCTTTCAGGACTCTTTCTTCTGTGAATGGACTGGTATCAACCCCCCTACCCAGAGTGCTTCTATTGTCTGGTTTAGGTAACTGCTCCTCATCTTCTTTTGTGAATACTGAGCAAAAGTATTCATTCAGTATCTCTGCCTTTTCACTGTCTCCCTCTGCCCACCTCCCCTCTCCGTTATTAATCTTCACTATCCCTCCCTTAACCTTTCTATGCTCCCTAATGTACCTATAAAAGGTTTTATCCCCCTTTTTGACCGAGTTGGCTATTTTTTCCTCGGTTTGTGCCTTTACCATTCTGACTGCCTTTCCTACTTCTTTCTGCTTTAATTGATACAGTTCCCTGTCGTGCTCCCTCTGTGATTCCTTATACTTTTTGAATGCAGCCTTTTTCTCCTTAACCTTCCCTGCCACCTCTTTTGAGAACCATAGTGGTTTTTACTCGCTTTGTTTTCTTTCTTTGTTTTACACAAAGACTTGTTGCCTCTATGATGGCAGTTTGATTTTCTCCATTGTTCTTCCACCCTCCTATTTGGCCATTTGCTAGTGCATTCTTCAGGTATTCACCTATTTTGCCAAAGTCAGCCCTTCTAAAGTCCAGTATCCTTGTTTTTGTATGGCTTATCTCCATGGTTGTGCTCATTGTGAAGCACACTGTGCAGTGGTCGCTTGTTCCCAGATGTCTACTGACTTCTAAATTTGGGATCTCACTCTATTTGAGAGTACCAGGTCTATTGCTCCCTCCCCGAAAGTGGGTTCCAGCACTAGCTGTCTAAGGTCTGCCCCCTGCAGGGCATCGAGAATGACCCTGCTCTTGGATGTGGCTGCAGTACATGTCCTCCAGTTAACATCTGGCATATTCAGGTCCCCCATCAACAGTATCTCCCCTTTTTCAGCCATTTTGAGAATGTCCTCTATCATTTTCTTGTCCATTTCCTCCCCTTGAGATGGGGGTCTGTATACAACCCCTGTGCGGATTGCGATGCCATTCCCCATCTCCAAGGTAACCCAGAGTGCCTCTTGTCCTCCCCCTTTACTTTTTAGTTCTGTAGCTTTGATCCTTCCCTTATGTATAGAGCTACTCCACCTCCTCTTTGCCTTCCCTGTCCCTTCTGTAGATTGTGTACCCTGGTATGTTGACATCCCATTCATGGTTCTCGTGTACCATGTTTCTGTGACTGCCACAATATCCAATTGTTCATCTTCCATCAAAGCTACTAGCTCAGAGAGCTTGTTTCCCAGACTACGGGCATTAGTAGTCATTGTCCTCCATTTAATGTTGGCTTGATCCTTTTTCCCCCATCCCCGCTCTTATTGCTCTTATCTATTTTACCATTTACCCCCATCCTGCCCTGTGTTGAGCTCTGTACCTCAGTGTTTACCCTACTACCTGCCCTGTTTTGTTTTTAGAAACAATCAGATACACAACTGCTCCACCACCCTGGTGAGTACTGTCCTTTATAGTAATACAACTAACACCACAATATACTGGACCACTGCTCCAACACAAACCAAACCACTCTACTGAGTCCAAGGATAAAAATGAACTCACTCCTCAGCCAGCAGGACACTTAAAATGTTACAAAAATATCCTTCAAAATGCTAGGTCTCAACCCCTGCACTCAAGCAAATTCAGTTGTATCTCACTCTGGTTATAAAATTACTACCCTTTTAAAGGAATCCTGCAATTCTCTGCTTAATGCCAATAAGGAAAAATACAAATAAAACTTTTTGTAGAAAGTGTATCTCACTTCTAACCCAGTGCTCTGCAGTATTATGCCTTAATCAGGTTTCCAGGTCCTAAATGGAGTTGCAGTTTGTTCTTTGCAGTAAGTTTGAGCTTCCAACAGACGCTTTAAAGTCAGTCCTCTTCAATATCTTCATTAGTGACATTGCAGATGGACTAGAGGGTAGGGATTGTCTGTTTGCAGAAGACACCAAGTTCTGCAACAGGTTAGATGATCCAGATGGGGTGGGCAGGATGAGAAGAGATCTGGATAAACTAGCAAAATGGTCAGAAGAGTGGCAACTGGGATTTAATGCAAAGAAGTGTAAGATCATGCACGTAGGGAAGAGAAACCCTGAAGCCACCTATAGGCTGGGAGGGGAGTTGCTGGCAGTCACAAAGGAAGAAGGAGACTTCAGCATCATCATCACCGATGACCTGAAATCATCCAAGCAGACCTCTAAAGCAGTAGGTAAAGCTAGGGGGATGTTAGGGTGTGTTAGTAGGAGTATCACAAGTCGTAAGAGGGAGGTAATAATCCCTCTTTACAAGACACTGGTTAGGCCCCATCTGGAGTACTGCATGCAGTACTGGAGGCCACACCTTCACAAGGATATTAACCAAATTGAGGCAGTCCAGAGAAGGGCAACCAAAATGGTGCAGGCACTGCATTAGAAGACCTATGAGGACAGATTAACGGAGCTCAGTATATGTATACCCTTGAGCAAAGGAGGGAGAGAGGTGATATGATCGAGACATTTAAACACCTTAAGGGCATTAACAAGGTGAAAGAGTCTAACATGTTTCAATATAAGAAAAGTAGCAGGACAAGAGGACACAGCATGAGATTAGAGGGGAGGCCGATTAAGGGGGAATATGAGGAAATTCTTTTTCACAGAAAGGGTGGTGGATGCATGGAACAGCCTACCTCAGGAAGTGGTGGCTATGAAAACAGTGCAGGGCTTCAAACAGGCATGGGATAGGCATAAGGGAGCAATACAGATGAGTATGAATAGATAGGCCACTGACAGAGCAAAGGCCGATGGCACATTTATAAGGTAGGAAAAGAAATGGGCAGACTGGATGGGCCTTGCGGTCCTTATCTGCAGTCAACTTCTATATTTCTATGAAGTAATCCCCCTTGCTATGCAACCTAACATCCTGTTTGCCTTAGCTGCTGCCTTCCTGCACTGAGCAGAGTGGTTCATCTCCCTGGTTACCAGCACTCCCAGATCCTTCTGCTCCTTGGATTTTGTTAACGGGACACCCTCCAGCCAGTAATTGTGTCCTGGGTTCTTGCCTCCTAAATGCATCACTTTGTACTTCTTGACATTGAAACCAAGCTGCCAAGTGTGAGACCATTCGTCCAGTTTTGCCAAATCCTCCTGAAGTACTTTTGCTTCCTCACCCCTGCCCCATCTTCCTCTGCACAGATCTTTGTGTCCTCTGTGAAGAGACTGCTCTTGCTCTTAATCCCTACTGCAGTGTTGGCTATGAAAATGTTAAACAGAACTGGTCCCAGCAACGAGCCCTGTAGTACACCACTTGTTACTGCCCTGAGTTCAGATGCCTCCCCCCTCGCTACTACCTTCTGCTGTCTACCCTGCAGCCACTTCTCGACCTATCTGACCAGTTTCTTCCCTGCTCCCAGACATCTTCAACTTGCAGGTCAGCCTACTGTGTGGCACAGAGTCAAAGGCCTTGCTGAAATCCAGGTAGAGGAAATCCACCGCATGTCCCCAGTCCAATGCCCTCATAACCCAGTCATAAAAATCAACCAAGTTCGTCTGGCAGGATCTGCCTGAGACAGACCCATGCTGCCTACTGTCCTGGAGGTTGTTATCCTCAAGAAATTGCACCAGCTTTTCCTTGAGGATTGTCTCCATCAGTTTTTCCACAGTTGCAGTAAGGCTCACCGGTCTGTAGTTCCCCAGTTTGTCCTTGGTCCCACTCTTATAGAGAGATACCACATGTGCTTCCCTCCAGTACCTGGGCACGCATCCTGAGTTCAAAGAGGTATTGAAAAGGTCCGCCAGTGGCCCTGACAGTACCTCTGCCAACTCTCTCAGCACCCTGGGGTGGACTCTGTTAGGGCCATGTGCTTTGTCCACCTTCAGAGACTAAAGGCCCTCCCTCACCCTTTCGACCATGATTTCCCCATCCGTAGTTGCTTCTCCCCCACCCTCTCGCACCTCGCCCTTCCTCTCCGGTATGGGCCCATCCCTCTCCTTGGTGAAGACTAAACAGAAGTATTCATTAAGTACTTCTGCCTGCTGAACCCCCTTTTCTACCCCCCCACTTCCCCTCCTGATCCTAATCTCTGATTGGCTGACTGGCACCTTTCTGCCATGGTAAATCCTGGCATAACCCATGCAAAAGGTGCCAGTCAAACGCCTATGGAATCACCCTGTTGAAATTATTCAGACCTCCTGAACATCAAACATGAAAGACCCTTCTTCACTTATCATGATTACAGCCTGTTTCCCTGCAGTTTTTCTCTGTCTCTCTCACTCAAACTTCGCTCCTCACAGTCTCCATCTCCCAGGCAACTATCCCTTTCTACCATACTAACAAGAAGTAACACTAAATTAAAAACTGCAAATCATAATGAGGAATAAAATCTGTAACTCTGTAGAGGGGTAAGGGTATGACACAACACAAACGAATGCTTCCTGTTGTTCCCCTCGCTGCTGAGTGGACTGTTTAACCAAAGGAGGAAGGATATTTTAACCCAAAAAAAAAAAATAATAAGCTATTAATCAAATAATTAAGTTTCTTTTTTATTTCTTGTCAAAAAAAAAAAAGGTGACGTATAATCGCAATAAACCACTTCAAGATGTGGGTTATGCTGGGATTTACCCACTTCTGGTGTGATCACTCAGCCTGCAGCCTCGTGACTGAACCACACCAGGCATGGATAAATCCCAGCATAACCCACACCCCGTCATGATTTATTGCTTAAGTAACTACATTTAAGGATGAGGTATGCAGGTTGCACAGTTCACCCTGTGTGGTTCAACAGTGGACAGCACAGCCAAGGAAAAAGACCTTATACCACTGTGGACAGTAAGCTGAAGCTAGGCAGGCAATGTGCTGCTGCAGTCAAGAGAGCAAATATAATGTTGGGACGCATTACAAGGGGGTGATGAGCAGGTCAAAGCAGTAGATATACCACTGTGCAAGGCCTTATTTAGACCACACCTAGAGTACTCTATTTCTGGTCACCACAGTGCACAAAGGACATTAGAGAGGGCCACCAAGATAATTAGCAGTTGGAGTCGAGGTACAAAGAGAGAGTCAACATACTCTGATTATTCAGTGTAGCAAAAGCTGAGTAGGGACATGATCTTACGGGTACTATTCTGAATACTAAAAGGGGACAGACTGTGTAAAGTATACACAGATGTTCACTAAAACACCACCAACAGCTTAATCTGTTTCAAAGTCAGTTGGCATTCATCTGTATCCCCTTCCCCCGGGTCGTGCCTGAAAATAGGCACAATTTGTCTTGTGCACTTACCTGGTCAACAAAAACTAAGTAAGTAAATGTTTAAGCCATGTGCTTTGTGCATACAGAATCAGAAGGACAAGCAGTTAAATTGAAGGGGGTCATTACTTCACAGAGAGGAAGTTTCGGAAACTAGCACCAGTCATGCTTTCAAAGGAGGACTAGACAGATTCCTGTAGGAGAATGGAATTGAGAATTACATGGCATGAGTAGGGGGAGTATAGCAGCTAATAATCTTGGATGTGTGTATACTCAACAGGGGTAAGAATCAAGAAAATAATCTGCTGTGGGAGATGGAATACCAAAATTGTACATTTTCATCTCAATATTTAGTATTCCACCTACCCAAAAGAGCTGCGCCATGGATTATTCTGCAGAGCAGCAGCATGGAGAAGTGGTATTCCAGCATGATGAAAATGGTATTCCACCTTGAAAACTGGTATGCAAAACGTGGAGTAATAGCATTTATTTCTAGCCCTTTGCAGATTGGGTATAGTCCTGTCATGCAGGAAGAGGGTTGAACAAGATGGACTCCAAGTACCTTCCATTATCACAATAGTACTATCCTAGTGTTGCTTATTTGTAACCCTTTGGCTGCTGACAGAATTAGAACATATAGGAATTCTGGACAGATACATCAGTCTGTGGCACAACAAGGGTTAATACTTTATTTTATCCTCTGGGTCACCACCTATGGGCAACCTTCCAGCCCCATCCTCCCCATCTTTTGCCCTTAACAAAGTCCTCAAGGCTTGCCACCTGTGGTGGAGCCCTTGTGCCAAGAGCCCGCGGGTGTGTAGCGAGTGAGGTGGCGAACGAGTTCCTGGGGTTTATCCTTTTGCACCGGTGCTTCCATCCCCTAAGACACAACACTCTACTGTACGCTGATACACATTTTGCATCCTTCCTCCCGGCTAGCCTTAGCCCCTACACTGCCACCTGTGGTCACCCAGGTGACAGTAAAGCAGTGGCACGTGCCTCTTTCCCTGCCTGGGAAGCTCAGTCCTCTACTACTCCACCCCCACCCTTCCCATCTCAGGATCATTCCCAAACCTGGGTTGTCGATGTCACAGGCAGCAGCCAGAAGCATTGTCTGGTACAGCAAACCAGCAAAGAAGGGGAACACTAAAGCAGAAATTATCAGCAGAGATCAGCTTGAAATGTACAAGGTGTTAATCTAAAAACAAAATTGTTGTCACCTTGTGTTCCGAGAATTGTTGCAACTTTTTGGATGTGGGTGTGGAGAAGGGAAGAGAAGGTGGTGGACATGGTCTGCTTGGGGCTCCATCTGGTCTAAAACCAGTATTGGCAACAGTGGTTAAACTGGAAATGTTTAGGTGGGGGTATTCTTATAATTAGATTTCTAGGTGCTGAAACTCTCCTGTAGTTGTCAGTGGAGAAAGATGACCGAGGTGATGGAACTGTCATACAGTGTTTTAAGAGATGGTGGAACTGAGCTCCTATGGGCTGCTGCTCAGTTTAACCCCTACTTGGCAATAATACTGCTGCTGTGTTGATGGACCAGCTAATAACTTGAATTTTATTGTGGGAGCAGGGCATTTGCAGTAGGCTTACAGAAGTTGATTTTGTTGTGCACTAGCAATGAACAGTAACTTTATTGAGACAAAAGTGGACAACTATGTTATGTTTTAAGACTAGTAATTACTGATCAGCATGTGATGCTTAAGCAGTAAGGCGCAACAAGGTGTGTATTATCGTGTAATAACGTCACTCCTGGGGTGGGTTGAAGCACGAGGTGAAGCCGAGTGGCTTCCACCACCCCAGGAGTGACATTATTACACAATAACACTCACCTTGGAGTGCCTTCTTGCAATTATATAATGGCTCGATGTTATACAAAATAATAAAAAATTAAAAATGTGTTTTAATTGATTTTTTTGTGTTTCTGAAGAGACAACAGCAATCAAACGATTCAATAAATCCTCACAGTGATATTATTGTGTAATAACATCACTGTCTCAGGCACCCACTGACCAATCGGAATACAGGAAATTTCCTTGCCATTGTATAATCAAGGTTTTTGCAGTGTTCAGCACTTGATAATAGGATTAACATGATGACTGGTCGCTGGTTCTGGACGTTATGGGAGAAAGCTGGAATGCGCTCTATTTTGTAAGTTCTTATATATGAAGTGGATTGTACCATACACAGTGTGATAGGTTAAGTCAAAGTTTATTGGCAGGAAAGACTGTATTGAGCAGTTTGATTTACAAGGAGGTCCTGAGTAATCATTGATAGGCACAGAAGAGAAAAAAAAAAAACAATAATCAGCAACTATACAATGCACAGGATAAAACAAAACTGAAATCACGGAGTTCACATGTGTAGGATAGAAATGAATGCAAGGTTATATACAAAATATACATACATATATATATATACAAGCATAGAGAGAACCATTGATTAGGTATTAGGGACATAATACAAACAGGGAAGTAGCCATGGACCTGCAGAGATTTTGAGGAGAGTAGATTGAAGGGGAGAGGAGGAAGGGGGGAGAGACGAGATCATGGGAGAGGTCATAAGAGAGGAGGAGGAGGGTGGTGAGGCAGGGGACGGGGAGGGCAGGGAAGGGGATAAGGAGGAGGGCTGGAGGGATAGGGGAATGGGTATGAGTGTGAACAGAGGGAAAACTAGCAGTGATGTACTAGCACTAATCATGGGCCCCCTAGTGCACAAGTGTAACAGTGAGAACATGGGAAGGAGGAGAGAAGGGAAGGGGTGGTGGGGTAGGAGATGATGTAGGTGAGGAGAATTGGTGGAGGGGGGAGAATGGGGGGTAGAGAATGGTAAGAGAGGAGAGGGCATGAGCTCATTTGCATGCACAGGGGTCACCAGTTTTGTTGAAGACTAACTTTTTAAATGTGTGTTGGGGTAAGAGGTTCTGAAGTTTGAGACTAATTTGTGCATTATTCCAGGTAGTCGGTAGGGCACGACTTTTAGCCATATCACCGAACTGGTACCAGGTGCAGGGGACTTCTAGCATAATGAAGTTGTTCCTGCGTAGGGAGTATAGGCAGGTAGTACGACGGAAGAGAGTGGAAATACAGAAGGGAAGCTTAGACAGGAGGGCTTTGTATAGCCATATGAGAGAGTGGATAAGGCGTCTAGTCGATAAGGAGGTCCAGCCTAACGGGGCGTAAAGTTCGCAGTGATGTGTGCAGTGGTAGGCATTGGATATAAAACAAATTGCTCTGTGGAAGAGTGTATCCAATTTGCGAAGCAGAGAGTCCAAGCATTGGCCATAAACTCTGTCAGCATAATCGATGAGTGGCAAGAAAGTTGTCTGGGCTCATCATAGTCTGGCCTCCGCTGTGAAAAGGGATTTTTTCCTAAAGAAGCGGCCAATATGTTGGCACAGTTTTTTGTTTTTTTGTTTTTTTTTTGGCAAGAGAATCAACATGAACAGAGAAGGTTAGGTGTTTGTCTAAGTCACAGCCCAGGTATTTGAAGTTGTTGACTACTTCTAGGTCATTGCCTAGTAGAGGACGGATAGGAGGCAGGGATGATAGGGCCTTTGAGACTGGTGTGAGCTAATTAGAGTAGAAGCACATGACTTTAGTTTATTTGGCGTTTAAGAGGAGTTTGGATTGTGCCAGGCTGATTTGGAGGAGGTTGAACTGAGATTGGAGTTCCGTTTGGACTTTAGTAACTGAGGGTCTGGATAGGTAGATCACTGTATAATCTGTGAACAGGTGAAGTTTTGCATTGGTAGTGCTATTACCAATAGTGTTGCTGTAGAGCATGAAAAGAATAGGTCCAAGGATCGAGCCTTGCGGAATGCCTCTTGTAATAGGGAAGAGTGTGCAGAGTGATCTATCTGCTTTCACCTGTTGGTGTCTGTCAGACAGGTAACTCTTGAACCAGGTTCGTGAAGTATCGGATATGCCATGGTAATGTAAAGTGTCAAGTAGTAAAGCATGATTGACGGTATCAAAGGCTTTACTGAGGTCCAGAAAAACTGCACCTGTCACTTGTTTCTTATCCATGGCGAGTAGCCAGTCGTTTCTGACTGATGCTAGCACTGTGGTAGTACTTTGGGACTGTCTAAATCCAGACTGGGTGGGATTTATTAGGTTATTTGATTTGAGATGGTCTCCTGACTGGTAATTTACTAATTTTTTGCGGAGTTTGGAGAGTATGGGTAGAATGGATATGGGGCGGTAGTTGTTCAGATCTATAGGATCACCAGATTTGAACAGTGGTATTACCTGAGCCACTTTCGAAACATCGGGAACAGAACTGCAGCTGATGGGCAGATTAAACAAGTGCAGTATGGGGGCTGTGAGGTAGCAGAAGCCAGTTTTAAGGAAAAGGTATAAATTCCTGCTGTAAGATGCAGTAATTATCAATGAAATGTTTGGTTTTAATTTTGTATTTGTGTGAGGAAAACATAAATAAAAAGAATTATTAAAAAAAATGGAGATGCCGACAGAGTGACGATGAGGGTTCAGGCTCTGGATGCCACACCTTGTGCTATGCCAGCGATCCGAGATTCAGGAGCGATCTCTGGTTGCCAGGGGTCGGCCGGGGGAGGGGGGAGTGCAAGGAGCAGGACTGAGCTCCTCTCCTGGAGAGGATTTTGAGTCCCCCAGGCTCTTGGCTGCCACCAAGTGGAGGCCCGGTGGTAGTGCCGAGCCCAAGAGGGGATTTGGCGCTAGGCCGGGGAATGGAGCTGTTACCGGAGTCACGGGGCGCATGCTCTCCTCCACGGGCATGTGTGACCATGTTCTGGGGTCCCAGGTCTGAAAGGGAAAACCAGAAAGAAAATAGAAAAAGTAACAAACAGAATATTTGGGGGAATGGAGACAGAAATAAAATGGCACACAGAAGGCAATAAATAAAAATAATGTAGCATCCATTGATAGAACATTTTCAACACATAGGAGCACCTTGCTGTACTTTACGGAAAATGTGAATTGTAGTGCAGTATGTGGTAACTGCATGTGAGCAAACAGTATCCAGTGTGTTCCAAGCAGTATTACACTGTTAATACAATTAAAAAGCTTTATGAAAAAGTTCAATTCACTCTCTTTTTGTAACACCCATTAGTGGCATATGTGACACTGCTGAGGCAGTCACTCTTGAGAAAAGTAAGCCAAGCATATGAAGCCCTGTGGAAGCTGGGTGCTCTGAAGTGATGCTTCCTCATTCATAAATTAGAGTAGAGTTTATATTCTTGTTTAGTTTGTAACCTAAATTAGATTTAGCTTCTTCATTTATTTTTCAGTAAGAAAAATCCTACATTTCAATTCAAGTTGAACACCTTATAGCCAGGATCCCTGATTAACACTGACACGTATTTAGATGCTGTTTTCAAGATTTGATATTCCTGGTATTGCATTGGCAGTTGCTACTCTAATTTCCAGATTGTTTTGGAATTCAGTGGTCTTGCATTTACTATATGAATTAATACATAAAATGTATGAAAAATATATTCAACCAGCAGATAAGGCAGTTGTGCACCCTCACCAAAAAAAAGACAACGAAAGTATGAAGGTACTTTCTTTTTTTTTTTTTTTTGTTTTGTTTATTCTATTTATAGCACTGCCTTACCCTGAACTCTCTCTGGATGGACACACGACTTGTACTGGATCCCACCCGTCTGAAGTCCTCTGCTCGACTCCTCTAGGGGCCCCAGCTCTCCATCCACTAACCTGGCCACCCAACCCCCCGGCTCTGAGCCCCCCGATGCAGGACCGCCGTTACTCCTTTCTGGCGCTCTATCTTACAGTTTAGAAGGGCGACCAGGCATGGAGGAGAGCAGAGGAGCGAGCAGAGAAACCCAGCACTGGGTGCGGTGGCCAGCCCCCGGACCATCCTTCACCTATCAGGAGGCAGGGATTTTTACGTTATGCTTTCCCCCTGTGGCGCGGCGTGCAATGGATGACAGCGTGGGTCGGCCCACAGACATCCTGCTGACACCAACCCCTCTACATGTCCTCGCTATTGAGCAATGCCCCAGCCTCCGCTGGGAGCCACTACTGAGCTCAGAATTCCTGGATCCCACCCCAGGAGAAGAGTGCAGTCCTCGGATGCTCAATCTTCTCCCCTCCCCCGCCAGCCCGGCCCTGGCAGGTTCGAACCCAGGTCACCAACGTGGTGCAAGGTGTGGCATCCAGCACCCCAACCCTGGTTGCCACGGGCCGGCCATGGAGGTACTTTCTAACAACATGGATACAGTTCATTATCTACAATTTGGCAGTTCTTCAGGAGACAGCTGAGTCTCTGGAAGTCTTCAAGCTAAGCTCCTCCCACCACCTGGGAATTGTATCCTCTCCACCATAATATCAAGTCTTTCTTTCAGATGGAAGGGACAGGTCTCCTCCACTGCAGTTTCACAGTGTTGAAGGATTCTAACAGTTAAAGCACTTTTTCAGGTCAATCATTGACTGTTTCATTCCATATTCAACACTGAAGTCACTCCACAGCCTTCTAACTCTGCTTCACGATCACAGCTGATGATGAAGAGCAAGAAACTGAGTTTAATTCTGCACTCAGTGTAAGCAGAAAATGCTGGCCCCAGATCACCATAACATGTGCTTATGCTGCCTGGATGAACGTTGCAGTGTCGAGAGATGCAGTTTGTGCTGGGCCATGCTGCCCTCATCCTTCGAAGACAGGAAGGCTTTACTGGCCCTCAGTAGGCCGAAAGACAGCAAAAAGGCCTTTGGCTGCTGCTGGATCAGCTGCTTAGCTTGCAGTCTTGGGAGAAGAGGTGGCAACTGTGGTAAGTTCCTTGTCTTCTTGGTGCTGTTCCCAGTGGGGACCAGCGTCTGAGTATCATTCTCTGATGAGTTCAGAGAAATGTGTCTGGGCCCCCCAAACCTTTGGAGAGAGCCCTTATCACCATAGTAGCAAACACAAGAAACACCATAGTAGGTTGTGGCATCAGGGAAGATCACACACTTCCTGCTCCTTAGATTCCCCTGACCACTTGACTTTGGTCATGCTCCCTACAGACAAGGGGTCAATCGAGAGCTCGACTATGATTCCAATGGACCTGTTGACCTCGACTTCAGTCAAGCAGGCTGTCAAGATATTTCTTGAGCCTGTCGACGGGCAGCCAAAGGAGACTGATGAGGAGAGATTCCCAGACCCTGGTGCTCCCAGTCCTCACCCAGGAGGATGTGGCCAAAATGTTACCCCCAGTTCAGCTGCCTTGGGAGCAGCCTCCACTGGCAATGGAACCTCCAAAGCCTATCAAGCTTAACCTGCCAAGGCATGTGGTTTATACAAACCCTCCAAAGGACACCCATCAGTGTTGACCCTCGGGTCAGTGGTCAAGGCTGAGACACTGTTCACACACACACACAGTACCGGGAGGCACTGTCATCGGCGCTCCTAAATCTCTTCATCCTTGGAGAGGCATGAATGAAAAATATATCGCCGCCATAAGGAGCTTCTCTGGAAACAGTGGACCATTGTTTGAGGGGGTATGGCTATTCGTTCAGGACCTTTGAGGTCCCATGGCCGTCGACAGTCATTCCCTCTCTGATCCGTGCTTCTGAGCAGTCCCCAGTGTCTCCTTCTCCACCTCTTTGGGTGGAGCTGCCTCCACTGCAGCCCTTGTTCGGGGCCCCAACCAAGGAGTCTCGTACAATGGCCAGCTTGCCATGCCAGCTCTTGGTAGAAATCACCCAGGGCAAGGATACCAGGGTGGTCCATAGTGGAAAATAGTCAAGGGCCATCTTTGAGGAATCCTCTGACTCTGAATTGAATCATTGATGGCTTTGACCAGGACTCATACTTTCGACAGGGAATCTGTCAAGAGCTGACCACCGACCACGGGTCCGTGTCTTTTGGAGCTGTGGTCTGACTTGTGTGTGAATCAATGAAACTTCCCTTAGAACTCATTCAGAAACTGGCTAAGTACCCACTTGCTGACATCCTGGACAGGTATGATTCCCCAGTGATTGCCTTTCCTCTGACTGAGGCCATCTTGGGACAGGCCCTGGAGCTCTGGCAGCATCCTGTCTTCCACCCACTTCCCATATGATCTGCAAGAACTTGGTCCTAAGGGGCTCCCATTCTGGGTTTTCCAACCACCCCAGTGGGGAGGGCCTGGTTTTGGATTCATCCTTCTTGAAGTCTGAAAGCCAAGGGGATGTGAACAAGCCTACAGACAAATTGTCCAGATAGATTGACCAGGCAGCTAAAAAGGTATATGCTGCTACATTACTGGATCTCTGTTGGGCTAGCTATGCTGTGTCATACCACAGCTAGCATGCTCTAACCTTTGCATTACTTACAAAATATAATTCACATCTCTTGGGGTGCTGCTGGTTTGTGGCATGTGAAAGACAAATAGGATCCAGTGCACCCCCCCCAAAAAACATGGCAAATCTGAAAAATTAAACATTTAAACTGCCTGACTTGGCTTTTCTTACTTTAAATTCCATGAAAAAAGAGGGGTACTCTTAGTTAACAACTTGGAATTCCAATGTGAGCAAGCCAAACCACCATTGTCAAGGTGGGACCCCTATGCTGCTATGCTGCCATGATGACGAATATTGGTCATTCCCTGTTTGTGGTGTTAGGGGAACTCCTCCCCCATCTTCCAACAGGCAAACAACTTCCAGTTAAGCTGATCAAAGACCAAAATCAATTGCTGTGTGGACACCAGCTTCAGACAGCCTTGGGCATGGTGACTCTTGTGACATGGCATTGGCCATCGATGTGCATTGTAGGGCCTGGCTGAGAATTTTTCCATCTTTACAACAGATACTCATAATAAGCTTGCCAATGTATTTTTCTTGGGCACAGACCTCCATGGCCCTGAGGTGAAATGACATCTCACACAAATTGAGAACTCCAGTGCCACCTTGATTCCATGGCTTTGTTCCAGAATGACCAAAAGATCCAAATGCTAAGAAGAAGGCCTTTCAGTTTTGATCCTTTCAGCCACAACAGACTTTATCCTTGCCTTGCTCCATCCCCTGGCTGGGTTCTCAGCATCCTGAAGGGGTCAGAACTGGTCAAGCCTCTCGCCTCCCCAATCCACCTTTCATCCACCCCTCTTTCTACCGCCCTCCTCCCCACCTCTGTCTTTGACCTGAATTGACCCCTGGAAGGATTTTCTGCATTCTGAAGGGGTTGAAACTTGGTATGCCTCTCACCCACCTCATTTTACCTCCCCCCCCTCCATTACTCAGCCATCTTTTGGCTAGCCTTGCATCTCTCTCACACCTGTAGACTATTGGCATTTCTGGTGCACCTTAGCTAGCTTGTACTGTCTGTGTTACTCTTCACTAGCTTGACCTAGATCACAACTACTAGAATTCCATTCAGTCATTTTCTGCCTTCACAGTTATGAGCCACTTAGTGCTTGCATTCAAATGTTAATTTTGTGTTGTTGTAGCTATCTCCATTGGTTATCATCCAGCTCCCTAGTTCAAAACTGTTAGCATTCCACTCTTTGATTGCTTACTGTACAGTCTACTCGCTTTTTTATTTGAATGTATTAAAATGTAAATCTTGTGTTATTGTACCAAATCTCTGTATTTAATCCTCCTAGTCCCCTACCCCCAGGTCGCACCAGGCAATGAGCAACTTGTTGTTCACTGTGCCTTTCTGATGAAATATTACAATAAATAAAAACTCCGCAACAGCCCCAGCAGGAGCAGTTTCAGTGCTACTGTTCAAAACCTAAGTTCGGCAGTCTGGGCAAAAAAAAAAGGGGGGGGGGGCATCCACGGCCCATATTGCCAGAGCCCTTTCGAAGACAGCACAGTAACAGGTTTGTGGGGTGTTATCTCCCTCCCATCCAGTTGTTGTCCCAGCTCCCAATCGGAGGTTGGTTGCGCCAATTCTTGCCACAGTATTCTATTACCTTGGACTTGGTACTAGACTCTTCCTCTGGATTTTGTGACTCACCCATCATACCATCTCAGAGCTCCTCAGAAGTCCAGGGTGTCAAAGGACATATCTGTGCTATGAGCAGGCATCATCCAGCTCTTAAAGTCCAGAGCAACATCCTGTATTCTAAGATGCCTTGGCTACTGAGGTATGTGTGTCCTGGTACTTACTGGTTCTGAAACAGACAAGGGATTCTGGCTCCTCATACTGGATCTGCATGATCTGAACCAGTTGTTCAAGCGCAAGTTCTGGATCATCACTCTGAATCAGATCATTCCGTCTTTGAAGCAAGGCGTGTGGTTCTGTTCCTTGGATCTCCAGGACATGTTCTTTAAGTCCATCTGTCCAGTTGCCAATTTCTTTGGTTGCATGCAGAGGGAATTCTGTACTAGTTCCAGGTCATGCTCTTTGGCCCTTCTTCCACTCGCAGGGTCTTCACCAAGTACATTGCAGTGGTGGTGGCCTTCGTGTGGTGCAAGGTCACCAGGGCATATCCGTACGTGGATGACTGGCTAGTAGCCGGGTCCTCCAAAGAAGCTGAGAAGAGGTTCACAGATCTGGGCCTCCAGACCTGTCAGTACTTTTGCCTTCTGGTCAACCCAGCCAAGTCAGAGATGGTCCTCTCACAGGTGATCAAGTTAATTGTGGCAGATTTAGACTCTCTGCAGGCCAAGGCCCACCTCCCTGTGGACCAAGCATCGGATCTTAACTCCTTTGCCCAATCATTTCTGGTTGGATATCCGCACCCTGCCCAGGACTTCCTGCGGCTGCTGGGGTACATAGCATCCTCCACCGGTGTGATCCTTTGAGCTCACTGGCAGATGCGCCACCTGCAGTGGGAGTTTGGCTGAAGATGGCCGCAACATGTAGCTCATCTGTACCAGCTGGTCATGGAGACCTAGCCAATGTACGATGCCATCCAGTGGTTGCTGACCCACAACATCTAGAGGAGGAAATCCCATTTGTCTGCCCAGAAGCATCCATCATGCTCATGATGGATGCATCTCTGATGCAGTGGGGAACACAGCTGGAAGACCGCAGAGCCCACAGATTCTGGTCACCCCAGGAGTCACGACACCACATCATCTTGCTAGAGTTCTGTGCAGTGTGTCTGGCTCTTACAGAATCTGCTCCATTGATTCAGGGTCTGGTCATTCGGGTCCAGACAGACAGCACGACCACCATGTTCTACCTGAACAGGCAGGGTGAAATACACTCATTTCTCTTGTGTCAGGAGGCTCTCCACAACTGGACACTCCTGCACAGCCTGGGTGCAATTCTGATGATCTATATCAAGGGAGAAAACAGTCAGCTGGCTAATGCTCTCAGCCAGGTCAGAGAGATGTCGCACAAGTGGTCCCTGCATCAGGAGGTGGTAAACTCTTAGTAGGGGCACTCCTCTGGTGGATCTGTTTGCCTTGTGGGAGAAGAGAACACTGAGGCTGTTCTGTGTCCACCCACCACAGTCTGGGACATTGTTGGGCATGCCTTTGTGAGGCTGTGGACCCCAGGCCTCCTGTGTGCCTTCCTCCTTTCCCCTTGGTTCACAGGGTTGTGGTCAGTGCCTGGAAGGACAAGGTACAGAAGATCCTGATAGCCCTAGACTGGCCCTGGCAGTTCTGGTATCTGGATCTCCTCAGCCTCAGCAGCAGGCCTCTATGGTGGTTGCTTCTTCACCCAAATCTGCTGCCAGGACAACAGGGGAAGATAATGCACTTCTCAGGCTAGTTCCTGAGCAGCTAGAATGCCAGGCTCTAGGCCTTTCAGAAGATATCCTCCATGTTGTGGAAGCATCCCATATGGAGTCGCCTCATAAATACTATGCAGTTAAGTAGAAGAGGTTCTTAATCAGGTGCCAAGGTAGGGAGCTTGATCCCCTTACCTGCCCCTTGGCAAGCGTCCTTGACTACCTTTGGTCCCTCTCTGTCAGGACTGTAAGCAACAAGCCTTAAGGTGCACCATGCAGCCATCTTTGTATACCGGGTGCAGGGCAAGTATGCTGATGGTTGCCCAGGAGAAAAAGGTTGGGCACTTTTTCAAAGGCCTGGATCACTTGTTCCCTTTGGTGCACAAAGATCCATCTCCATGGGACCTACTGCTGGTACTGGCAATGCTCATGGGTAAGCTGTTTGAGCCAGTGCACAGGAGTGAGATGTCACATCTGCTGTGGCAGACCACCTTCTTGGTGGCCATCATGTAAGCCAGAAAGATCAGTGTGCTCCAGGCACTTTTGGAGGAGTCTTATTATCTGGTCTTCCACAAGAACAAATCATCCTTCGCCCTCACCCGACATTCCTCCTGTAGGTTGTATTTGAGTTTCACTGTAACCAGGTGATTAACTTACCAGTATATTTTACCAGCCTGACCTTGGAGGTCGATTGCAGGCTCCATACTTGGACATGCAGAGGGCTGTCGCTTACTTTAAGGGACATGGAGCTAGAGTTTGAGGTGAGGCTTGCCGGCTGTTGGTGACACATGCTGAAGCCATGCCTAGCAGACCAGCAGCAACGTTGTCAGGTGGACTATATCCTCCTTAAAAAACACTCCCTTGACCGGGACTGCTTGGTGAACTATAGACCTGCCTCTAACCTACCCTTTGTGGGTAAGGTTATTGAGAAGATGGTTGCGTCGCAATTGGATGATCATCTGACCAGCCACAATGTCTATGATTCTTTCTAGTTGGGATTTAGGAAGAGGCATACTACCGAGATGGCCCTTGTCTGGGTGCTAAATGGCCTCCTAATAGCGAGAGATTGGAAGACTTGTTCCATCTTGGTCCTCCTTGATCTCTCTGCAGCATTTGACGCTGTGGACCATGGAGTGCAGTTGGAGCGCCTGCGGCTCATCTGTGGACTGTCTGGTACGGTCCTCAGGTGGTTTCAATCATTCCTCGAGGGTAGGACTCAGAGAGTGGTGTCTGGGATTTATTCCTCTGCCCCTTCCCCCTATCCTGCGAGGTGCCGCAGGGCTCCATCTTGTCACCCATGTTGTTTGCAGTGTATATGCTGCCGTTAGGAGAGATTATTAGGCGGTATGGTCTGAGTTTTCACTGCTATGTAGATGATACTCAGCTATACATGTCCTTTGCACCTGGTCAAGATGCGTTCCTCTCGGTATTTAATAACTGTCTCGCCGAGCTCCAGGACTGGATGAGTGCGAGCTGGCTGCGGTTGAACCCAGTTAAGACTGAGGCGCTGGTTGTGGACCCTGATTGTCGGGAGGCGGGTTTTTCAGCAGGCTCACCCTCTGGAGTATGTCTCGGTGGTGATGCGCTGACTACCTCAGACCAGGTGCGGAACCTGGGCATTATTGTTGATGACGGCTTGACCCTGAAATTGCAGGTATCAGCAGTCGTCAAGGCCTCTCTTTATCATCTGAGGAATATCGCCCGGGTGAAACACCTGGTTCCTCCCAACGATCTTCCAACATTGGTCCACGCCTTCGTTTTCTCTCGCCTTGACTACTGCAGTGCCCTTTACCTAGGGCTACCGGGGGTTGATGTTCACTGCCTTCAGCTAGTGCAGAATGCGGCAGCCAGGCTGTTGACTGGTACATCTAGAACCAGTCACATAACGCCTGTGCTTTACGGACTGCACTGGCTTCCAATGCGGTGGAGGATCACCTTCAAGGTCGGTTTGCTGACCTATAAAGCCCTACATGACCAGGGACCTACTTACTTGCAAGATCTCCTTCGCCCCCTTACTGTACCCCTCCGTCTTCTCCGAATCACTGATGAGGGATTGCTAGCGATTCCCAGGATCTGTTTAAAGACATCTGGGGCCCGGTCTTCCAGCTTTGCAGCCCCGACCCTGTGGAATTCTCTACCTTGTCAGGTGCGAGATTGCCTGACCGTCCAGGAGTTCAAAACTGCACTAAAAACATATCTATTTGAACTAGCATATTCTGTTTTTTAAGGGTAGTATTATAACTGTTAAGAGTTTTAAATTGTTGGATTTTATTGATTATTGTTGGTATTATTTATTTAGCTGTTTACTATGTACAAGCGCCTTGGTTATAAGAAAGGTGCTTTTTATAAATAAAATGTCATATGATATTGACCTATGCTGTAAGTTGGCTGGTAGAGAGTCACTCAAGGAGTTTAAGGTTAATTCCACCAGGCATACAGCTGCCTCGGTGGCTGCTTCCAGGGCTATTCCCATTGTGGAGATTTGCAGGGTTGCAACCTGGAGTACAGCTCACACCTTCATATCTTATTACAGCACTGACAGTGAGACATCCAGATGCTGCTTTTGTGTCAGTCTTCCAGTCTCTGTTCACCAAATAGGGATAAGCACCTTGTCCCAGAGAGTGAATAGTGTACTGTATCCACATTGTAAGAAATATAGGTTACTCTCCTGTAACTGCAGTTCTACTAGCAGTCTACAGTTCACATCCACACAACACACCCAACCTTCACGTCAAGAGGCACTCAGATCCCTGCTCCCAGCTTGCAAAACAGCTGATGTCACAGGGCGGAGCCAGAGAATATGCCACCTGGGTGGTGGGAGGAGCTTAGCTTGAAGACCTCCGATGACTCCGCTATCTCTAGCAGAGCTGCCAGAGTGTGGATGTGAACTGCATACCACTAGTCGAACTGCAGTTACAGGTCAGTAACGTATACTTACGTGCTTACCTTTATTCAACTGTGCAAAAGCTTACAGTGCCATATAAAATACAAACTGGTGACCCACAACATATGCTGGTAGGAGATCCTTTATACCTTCAGTGTCTTTTTTTTTTTTTTTTGTACTTAAATTTTATTGAGGGCTTTAAGTGGTATACAAAATTAACTCATTTTGTCACATATTGCCATTTGTGGTATATACACAAAGTCACACATACATAGGGCAAATTAATCCGTATCTATTTATCCAATAAAGAATGTTTTTTAAAATTAATGTCCTTTCTTTTCTTCACAGGACACCCTTATGGGCCACTTATTTTTGTTATTGTCTATCCATGTATTCTGCAACATGCTGAGCTTCTTTTGTTGGGTCGGGTGAATATAAATCAACAGCTTGGAATTCTAATACTGCTTATTGTCTTTTTCTTGTTAACCATTTTGTTTCCTAATATCCATCAATAAAGACCTCAACCAAAGAATCTACATTTGTGTATTCATTGTTTCAATTACATCTGCTCTTTTATTTTTAAAATTTTATGGATAAAAATAACAATCTTAAGAAAAATAAGATTTGAAACCTGCAACTTTAAAATTGGATGCTATGTGGCTTTGTGAGCATTGAAAAGACGATCATGGGGTGGTGTTGGACCAGGTTGGCCTCTCTCCCTCCCTCCACTCTCCTCAAATTTTATATGTTTCTAGTTAGCCTATGAAAATAATGAAAATCCCACCTTTACCAGATTCTGGTTAGGACTGTCCTTGGGTTTCATCACTTCAGCAGCTTGTCCAGCACAGTATCTCCACCCTCTCCCTCCATATAGTGGCTTCAGTGTCTTTTTAGTTGTGAATACACAACTGCTTTATATACAGACTGCACTTTTTTATTGTTTGTGCCACGGCGAGTCTCGGTCATCCCCCATTGCTCAAATATACAATCATTTTTTCACAAAAGTATAATTTTAATTAAAATAGTACAGGAATAAAGTTACAGCAAAATATTTATCATGTATATGCACTGATCTGGCATAACAAAATCTCAAATTCAGTGAAAAAAAAACACACCATAAAACAGTGGCCCTGCCTGCATAGAGTGTGGCGTTGCTGCTGCTAGTAAATGAGTTAGTGAATAAGTTGCCACACAAGCCAGCATGAAGCTGACAACCATTACTTGCCAGCTTTATGACAGCATGAAAGCAGCTGGTTCCCCAACAACTGTCTCATGATGATGGCAGTAAGTTGCAGACCAGATTTGTGACACAGCAGGTGTCCACAGACTAATATTGCTTCATCATTGGTGATGGCAGTCCTTCAGATGGCGGAGTCATGACAGCAGGGAGAAGACCAGCATTAGTACCCCTGGGTGCTTATGCACGTGAAAGCAGTCGTATGAGTGGTGGCTGCAATGAAGTGGTGTTCTGTTTTGCCAAAAAGAAACAAAAAAAAAATCCTAAAAGAATGTGTCATTTTAAAGTTAAAAACAAATCAGGCAGCATTTTAAATAAAAAAGTTTGGGTGAGGGGTTAAGACATGGCAGCCAATACAGAGTAATTCTGAACTTCAAAAGGCAAGATTTTGAAAGGGATGGCTTCAGGCTTCATTAGAGGCTATTGTAATGGAGAAAGGAGAACTGTGCAGATGGGTTCATTTAGAGGTTAGGGCAAGCAGCAGGCAGTGCAAGTGTGTCAATGCATTCATTCGAAGCCGTGATCTAAAATGACTTCAAATAGGAGGCATATCAGGGATTTCTCTCTTTCTTTTTCTCTCTTCTGTGTGGAAGCTAGAAAAGCACTTGTCAAAGGAAACTGGGCCGGAAGACTGAGCAGAAAAGAGACTGGTCGAGGTGGTTGTTTTTTTTTTTAATAGAACCAGCAATCCATCAGTTTGACACTCCGCTGTGCCTTTGAAGTCATTTCAAAGCACGAAAGGTCAAGATTACTGTTTTAGGAGTGTATATTGCCAACAAGGTCAGGGGCATAGTGTGACGATATTTACTGAGAGATCAACACCAGTGTATTTTATATGTATGCCAGGTAAGTGAGCTGGCGTGCACCAGATTATCAAAAAGTCAGGTGAATGCCTATTATTTGAAAATGTATTTCAAGATACAGAAAACCACACATACCACTCCTCATATCTTTCCAGCCTGGGGTATTACTGTAGAACTTGATGACCAGTCAGGAACATAGTGTAGAACAAGTACCGGTGTGCAAGAACAGCTATGGAATCAATCTCTCCAAGTACTTGGAAGCACTGACATTTTCAAAACAAAATAAGATTCCAAGCACTGAAAAAAGTTTACATGAGAGAACAAACATGTGTAATCAAAATGAAACGGTCTTATTTTGTTTTGAAAAATGTCAGTGCTTCCAAGTACTTGGAGAGATAGATGCTCGTATTGCAGGGCCCACAGCTTCAGCAACTGTCCCTGCCCTTCCTCCCCACTCCTCCCATCCTCCCTACCCATGATCCTTACTTCCCCCCATGCCTATCCTAACATCTTTTAAAGTACACTTTGTGACCTTGGAAAACTTGCTCGACCTCTTTCATGTAAGTGCTTCCAAATGTAAGATTGGTTAGAAACAGCAATCTGTTGTAAAAAAAAAAAAAAAAAAAAATAATACTGCCCTTGTTAAAATGCATAAAACATTAAACAGCCGCCGGCACCTCAAGAAGAACTTGGAAAATCATAATATTTAGACACACAGCAGCTTATATTTCTCATTAGCTTTGTATTTCATTTCCTTCTTATTTATTACGGAGGTTATGTGCATGAAAACCGGATTAATTGTTCATCATCGGCTCCTGTTGCTTCTTCCCAACCTGATGTAATGATACATGATTGTGTCATCACAATTATTCCCTTGGCAGCCAACTATGATGTCACAACAGAGCATTATAAGTTCACGCAGGAAATAAGCAATAGAGGCAGATGAAGTTAAAGGGATAAAGATCTCGTTTTTGTGAAAATGTCCTCTGTAATAAATAATGGAGAAGAGAAATCTAAAGAAGATATATGAAATACACCTGAATTTTAAGTTTTCTCACAGGTGTCAGCTGCTGTTTAAGGCATATTGTTTATTTTTTATTTATTTAAATATGTTGGCTAGGATAGGCACAGAGCTGGAGTTTAACAGATGTGACCTGGGGGAGGGGATTTACAAGGTAGGAAGAACACAATAAACAGAAACTGACAAATGCAGTGTACGGTACAGAATAATGTGACCAATGTACTGTGCAATGCAGTGCAGAGTATCGCATGACTAAGGTACACAATTTAAAGGAGATCTAGAGGTGAAGCCCTGACTGTTGCACAGATTGGGGCCTTACCCCTCAAATCCCCCCTGCAAGCACCATATTAAAGAGTTTTCTTTTACCTGAATGCTCGTAAAAAGTGTCTGAACTTCTGGTGCAGCTGGCGTGTTTAAGTATGACATTCTTCACCCCACGCCCCTGCAATTGCGATGCAAATACCATAATATAATGACACAGCACTTCCCTTCCTTACTGGCACCCTTGAGTACGGAGATTTAATAATCTCCATATCTCGATGCCCAGCTCTGTTTTACAGAATTTGCCAAAATGCCTTGTGTATGCCTGGTGTCCCCCTGGATGCCCAGTCCCCCAATCCGAGCCTTCAGACCCCTGAGTCTGTTTCTAAACTTCGGGATGTTGACATAGCAAGTGGATGCCCTTGCCATTGTGCGGCGAATGACTGCATCTTTCATTTGAATTTTGAAAGGACCAATGAGCACTTCAGTCTTATTACATACGGGATATAAATGAAATGTCAGTCTTGGTAGTCTCCACCCCCTGATGAAGCCCTCTTTGTAGAGGGGATACATAGGGACATTTGCCTGGTTTTCAGGTACCTGAACTTGGATCAATAAACCTGCTTTAAGACCTAAACTTGGTGTGTACACAGCTCTTTTTTTAATTTTTTTTTGTATCTAGTTCTGTGCTGGAGCAACCTTGCAGGCAGTGGTGTGCACACCTACATTGCTTCTCCTTCACTCGATACTCCGGTACTCACTTCAGCTGTCAAGGCCACCATGCTGCTTCTGGCTAACTCCCAGCTGCTCACCCGCTACCCTGTCACTCCATGCCACTCGCTAATGCATACATAACTTCCAGGTTTTATTTTGAGAAAAAACGTTGAGCAAAGCTCATTTACAGTGATGCCCCATTAAGCTCACATTGCAGATAGTTATAAAAACAGTTATTCTAGGTAAGTAAAAATTCATGAATGCATGTTTACATGTTACCATCATTATACACATGAAACCACAGTAAATACAAAGTGCATTATATAGAAGAAAAGTGCATAAGTTTATAAGTGCCTCTCCAGAGTGCCAAAATCAATGGCGTGCACCATAACGCGCCCAGTGCCATCTTTAAACTGTAAAGGACTGTTATGCCCCTTTTATAAGTGAACCAAGAATTAACACACCCCACTACACTGCAGATCAACCACTACACTATAAGGAAGCATATGTTGCTCAAAAACTGAAAAACCCGGAAGCAGTCACAAATATTTAAAGTTTATAACCGTAAGTGAAATAATAAACAGCTGCAAGGTGAGCCTGGCATACTTGTGAAATATCATCTTGGGGCCTGTAAGCTCATAAGGGTCACTGTCCTTTGGGCTTGTGGTTTTATGACCTCGTTAGCCCCTCAAAGGTAATATTTTCTTGTATACAACACTTAACTAGCAGATATTCTTTATATGAATCATTTTCAGTTGTCTAAAATGATTTAATAAGTTTTATGTTTGACTTCTTTTTTTTTTTCAACAAGGGTGTAGTCATCCTCCCTTCCCCCCTCCTCTGAAGTGGAAGGTTTCACTTTAATGTTCCCTCAGGAGATAACTGCATGCTGGATAAGAGGCTGGTTCTGAGTGCTGATTGGTTGAAATCACTTACATGATTTATCATGGCTATAAAAGTGTCTCCACATGAATTGTTAGGATGGTTAAAACTTTAGGTTGGTCCTGGGGAACAGTGATCACTGTACAGTGTGGTTTGATATAACAGACGGGTCAGAATTAAATCACATGAAGACGAGGGTCATGGACTTAAGGAGTGCAGATTTCATGAAAATGGGTGAATGCCTGAGAGACACCCTAGCAGGGGTAGGAAAAAAGGGGGAAGTAGAGGAGCAGTGTTCAGCTAAGGAATTGAAATGGCTACAAATCTCTGCACCAAACAGATCAGTAAGGGCAAGGGGAAAAAGAGACTGCTGTAGTTCTTAAAGGAGGTAGCAGTAAAGGTACAAGCAAAAAGATGGCATTTAGAATACTAATGCGGGGGAGAGATATGCCAGGAAGAACAAAAGGAGACAGGAAAGGCAGTAAGGATCGGAAAGGCACAAACAGAGGAAAACATTGCAAAATCAGTGAAAAAGGGGATACAACTTTTTATAGGTACATATGTAAAAAGAGGAAGACAAGGGAAGGGAATGGCAAGGCTAAATGGAGAAGGAGGTAATTGTGTGGAGGAAGACCCTCAAAAAGCAGACATACTGAACAGATACTTTTGTTCAGTTTTCGCGAAGGAGTGGGCAGATAAAGGGCCAACTATAAGAGGCAAAGGCAAAAAGGATCAGGAGGGGGATACATGTTCCTTTTCAGTGGAAAGGGCCCTGAGGGAACTAGTGGCACTAAAGGTTGATGAGTCAATGGGACCAGATGGGGTGCATTCCAGGATATTGAAGGAACTAAAGGTGGAACTGGCTGCACCTTTGACAGCCCTGTTCAATTTGTCACTGGAAACTGGGGCGGTACCGGGAGACTGGAGGAGGGCAGATGTAGTCTCTATATACAAAAGTGTAAGGAGGAGGCAGGAAACTGCAGGCCCGTCAGCCTAACAACCATGGTGGGAAAGATGATGGAAACACTATTGAAGAAAAGAAATGTGGAACACCTGGTAGACAGTGGTCTGCAAGACCCGAGGCAGCATGGTTTAATGGGGTGGGGGGGTTGTGTCAGTCAGACCTCGTAGAATTCTTCGACTGGGTAACCAGAGAAGTGGATCGGGGTGGGGGAGAGTGGATGCAGCCTACTTGGAGTTTAGTAAGGCATTCAACACCGTTCCCCATAGAAGGCTGATAAGCTGGGAAGCCTAGAGGTAGGTACGAAAGTAGTGAAATGGGTGGAGAGAGGCTGGACAGTAGGACTCAGAGGATAATGGTAAATGGCATACACTCTGGAGTAGGCAGAGTGACCAGTGGGTTGCCACAGGGATCAGTGCTGGGCCCGGTCCTATTCAATGTCTTTATTGGTGACATTGCAGAGGATCTGGAGGGGAAGGTATGCCTGTTCACAGATAACACAAAGCTCTGCAACAGAGTGGACACACGGGGGGGGAGGGGTTGGATAGAATGAGGGGTGATCTGAAAAGCTGGAGGATTGGTCAAGGGACTGGGAGCTGGGTTTCAACTCTAAAAAGTGCAAAATAAGGGGAATACAAATGGGAGGGGGAGGTATTAGCAGCCTTAAAGCAGGAAAGGGACCTGGGGGTAGTCATTTCTGATGACCTGAAGGTAGCAAGGCAGCAGGGAAAGCGAGCATGGTGCTGGGGTGCATAGGCAGGGGCATCACCAGTAGAAGAAAGGAGGTAATAATTCCTTTATGTAGCTCATTAGTGAGGCCACACCTCAAGTACTTTGTATAGTTCTGGAGATCCCATCTTTGAAAGGACATAAACATGGTGGATGCGGTTCAGAAGAGGGCAGCCAAATGGTGTGGGGACTGCATCAAAAACCTTATGAGGAAAGGCTTAGGGAATTAAATATATACTCCCTTGAAAGGGGGGGGGGATAGGGAGGTATGATTGAGACACTCATGTACCTCGCAGGGAATAACAAGGTATAGGAGGGTATCATTTTCCATAGATGATGATGCTCAACAAGGGGGCACAATATGAAGTTGGAAGGGGCAGGTAAAGAGGGAACATGAGGAAGTACTTCTTCACAGAGAGGATGGTGGGCAAGTAGAACAGCCTTCCAGCAGGGGTGGTGGGGTACTTTGATACTTTGGTACTTTGGTATTGTTGGACAAAAGAAGTCGGAATGCCCATCACAATTGTCCTCCACATTTGTGGATCATTCAATGGGTCTCTGATCGATCAACCATTTATCTAATTTGTTTTTAAATGACAGAATATTTGGAGAATCAACCATTTCCTGTGGTAATTTGTTCCAGATTCTAGGTGTCCTTATAGTGAAATAGTTTTTTCTTTTATTAGTTTTTGCCCTCATGATTTCTAGTTGTTTATTGTGCAATCTAGCTACCGTTTTTCTGGTAGAGAATTTGAGACCACAAATTTGCATCTGTTCTCTATATGCTGTTGTCTTAAATAGTAGTAACAAGTCCCCCCTAAGTCTTCTTTGGGCTAATGTATGTAGGCCTGTGCTTGCTAATCTGGTGGTGTAATTAAGTTTTGATAGATGGGGTATGAGCTTTGTGGCTTTATGTTGAATATTTTCAATTCTGTTGATATCAGAAATCAAGTAAGGGCTCCAGAATGGGGAGCAATAGTCGAGGAGTGGTCTAACATGAGATCCATAAAGTGGCAGAAGACATTGTTCTGTTCTATTTATAAATGTTTTATTTATCCTACGGAGAATGGCGTTAGCTTGATTTGATATTTTAGTACAGTGGGAGGTAGAGGATAGTTTATTGTTGACCAAGATTCCTAGATCTTTTTCTACAGTTTAAGTTTTAATGGCCATGTTATTTAAGTAATATGTTTGTAACGGATTGTTTCTTCCCAGGTGTAATGTTACACATTTAGTAACATTGAAGTGCATCTCGTTTGTGCGTGCCCACTGTACTATTAATAGTAGGTCAGTTTGTAGTCCAGAATTTATGTTTTGATTAATAGCTTTTCCACCAAGTTTTGTATTGTCAGTGAATTTGATCATTTTATTATTTGAGGATATATGCATGTCACCAATAAACAGATTAAAGAGGACCGGTCCAAGCACAGAGCCCTGGGGGACTCCACTGGTCACTCTCTTCTCTCTAGACATTGCGTTGTTAACCCTGACTCTCTGTGTTCTCTTGTCCAGCCATTGATAAATCCAGGAAGTCAGTATGGGTGACAATCCTATATTAATGAGTTTTTTAATTAGTAAGAGGTGAGAAACTTTGTTGAACGCCTTACTGTAGTCAAGTAGAATGACATCCATGGGTGTATTATCATCCAGATGGTAGCTAATGTACTCATAAAAAGAGATAAGGTTTGTGACACATGAATAGCCTTGTTTGAAGCCATGTTGATATGTGTTGTTTATATTTAGTGTTGATATTTCATCTTCAATTTTGAGTTTGATAATTTTTTCCATAAGTTTACATGGAATGGATGTGAGACTTATGGGTCGATAATTTTCAGTTTTTGAGTGGGAACCATTTTTAAAGATGGGTGTAACTATTGCGGTACGCCAGTCATTTGGTACTGATGATTCAAACAAGGATTTGTTGAACATTATACAATGGCAATGAAATTTCCTGGACTCTGATTGGTCAGTGTGTGCCTCGGACAGTGATGATATTAAGCTATAACATCACTGTATTAAGTCCAGGCACACACATATGACCGCATAACACAAATCATGCTACCAGTCCTAGAGACACTGCTGCTGTGAAGCCTCATTAATCCGTGACACTTTTAGCGCCAGGCTGCCCCCCATTTTCTTAGGCTCTCACATTAACAACAGCCACCACAATTGAGTCACAGAATTGAATCAACAGATTTCTGCCAGCATTTCGTAGATCAAACCAAGCGGCTTGAGTAACCCGCGGTGACCGCCCTGAAGCAGCTTCAAAACAGTCCCGCTTGCTCCTCGCTCTTCATCGCAACTAAAGACAATGCAAATCACATAAAACTACCAGCCCATTGACATTCGCAACATTGTTGCTTACCATGCTCCACAGCTACTTTCAAGACATTCAAAACTGAAACAAAGCTGTGACGCTAAACGGCATTTCAACGCCCTCGCGTCACATAAGAGAACCTCAATGACAAGCGCTTCAGCACTGTTCACACAGCATCAGCTACAACAGCACCACCCAGTGGTACAAAATAAAAGGGATTTCTGTTTTGAAATGTGTACTTACCCACAGAAAATCTAATAAAAATAAATAAAAACATACTTTTTTTTTTTTTTAACACACTAGATATATTAGAATACAGCACTAGGATGTGGTGTTATCATAGACGTCGCCACTGCTGGAAGCACTGCTCCGCCGTGCTTCAACCCACCCCAGGAGTGACGTTATTACCCATCACACACACCCTGTCGTGCCTTATTGCTTAAATATTTTAATGGTTGAATAATAGCACTTTTTGTTTCTATTAGAAATCTGGAGCTAATCCCGTCTGGTCCTGGACTTGTGTATTTTTTTAGGGTATTTAGTGCAGTTTCAACATCCTTTTCTGAAATTATATTAGCATTTAATTCAGCGTTTGAAGGTGCAGTGATAGGTGTAAAGACTAGTTCGTGTGAGTAAACAGATGAAAAATAATTGTTTAATTCGGTGGCTATTTCACGATCCGAAGTGATAGTTTGTGCATTTATAACTAATGGTCCAATTTGGTTGTTACAGTTCTATTTTTCATTTAAGTAAGAATATAAAGCCTTATGGGAGTCTTTAGTGTGGGCTATCTTAAATTCTAGGTTACGCTTGGCCACAACTATGTGCTTTTTTAGCTTTTTTACTGTTTGTAAGATAGGAGTATTTTATTTACTTGGGGTGCTGGAGTTTTTTTGAGTTTAGAAAAAAGTTTCTTCTTGCGAGTTATTAAAGTTTTTATGTTTTTATTAAACCATTGCGGGATTTTTCCCTTATTATTGTATTTGAATTTCTCTGGAATATATTGTTTGTCTAGTGTTATTTTGTGTTTTAGAAATTCCCATGCTTCGTTTGTTTTCGGGGGGGAGGGCCTGTTCCCATTTGATTTGCCCTAAGTCTTGATTTATGTGATCAGAATTGGCTTTGTGATATTGTTTAATTTTAATGTTATTTATTTTTGGTTGTGAAGGAAGTTGTATTGAAAAAAATATAGACATGTGATCGCTATTTCCTATTGGAGGTAAAATCTTGGCATCGGATGTAGGGGTTTCTAAGTTGGTTATAACTAGGTCCAGTATGTTTTTTTCCCTATTAGGCTCCCTTACAATCTGTTTTAAACGTTGGTCGATTATTACAGATAAAAGTTGTTGATCGTACTGATTTGCTCCAGAAAGGAGATCCCAGTTTATGGTTGGTAAGTTAGTCTCCTAATATTAGTACAGTATTTTTATTGGCAAGTTGCTGTATTTCTTCAGCTAACAGCCTGGTGATATTTAAATCTGAGGCTGGTGGCCTATAACAAGCTCCAATCAGTAATTTGTGGGAACAAGTAACTTGAATGTAGACCCAAACATTTTCTAAATGTGAGTCGGATTCTTTTTTGTAAGAATTTGTCATTTCTTATGTATAAGCTAACCCCTCCTCCTCTTTTTGCATTATCTCTATGTTTATAGTAATGTTTGTAGCCGAGTAGTTCTGTTGTCCAGTCTTTATCTGTACTACCCCACGTTTCAGTTATGGCGATTATTGCCAGTCCCAGGGTGTGTGAGAGTATTTCTAGTTCTGCATATTTAGAAATGGTCATAGATCTGGCATTGAAAGTAAGGATATTAAAGTTGAAATTTGATGGTAAGCCTACGTTGTTAACTAGAGGATGGGATGAGTTCCCAGACTCCCCCCTATTTTTTAGTTTAAATGTGTGTTTATGTATATATTCATTTTTTGCCCCAGTATGGTACTACCTCTTCTACTGAGGTGCAGCCCGTCCCTGCAATATAGAGATGGTCTGTTCTCAAATTCTTCCCAATGCGTTAGGCACTTGTTATCTTGTTTGTAACACCATTTTCATAGTCATTCGTTTAAGGCCTTGATTTTTGTGGTGATATATCCAGTGGATATAGGGATGGGTAGCACCTCAGAGATGCAGACTGAGCAACCATATTCACTCAGTATGTTATTGAGTGCTACAAAATCTTGTTTGATTTTTGTGAGATTTGAATCTTTGATGTCATTTGTTCCTGCTTGTATGATCACCAAGGGATTGTTACCTGCCTTGGTTAATATTGGTTTTACCATTTTTGTTATGTCCGCAATTTTTGCCCCTCTAAAGCTCGAGCACATTCTATGTTGTTTGTCTGGGTTGCATATTGGTCGGTCAAGGTATTTACTGATGGAGTCTCCAAGTACAATAACCTGTTTCTGTTTGGTTTCTGATTTACTAAGAAGTGGTGTTTCCTTTGTTTCCACATATGTTTTATCAGATAATTTATTTTTAGTTTGATGATTTGAGAAATAATTTTGTTTATCATGTTGGGGTGTAGAGGGATTTAGTATGTCTGAGGAAATGTTTGTGTTATCTATTCTATGTCTAACATTTGTTTCAGAATTAAGAATTTCAAATGAGTTGTGCAAAGTTAACTCTTGGTTATCTTTGCATAAATGTTTACTTTTTGTTGCGTGCTTTTTATGAGGAATTTTAATCCAATTGTCGTCAGGTTTGCAGTTTGAAGGAGTAGAGGATGTGACTGGTGACTCTACTAAGTTGGCAAAAGTGTGTTTATTTAATGATTTGTCAAGATGTGATAAGTCTTCAAGAATTTGGGTGGTAGATGCGTTAGTTTCAACTAAGAGAGACATTTGGTCAATATAGTTCTCAAGTGCTTTAATGTCAGGTTGCAAGCGTTTAATTTCTTCCTGAAGTTTTTCTAACAATAAGCATCTATCACAGACAAAGCTAGGTGTCTGTTTCCCTAGAGTGTACATAAGACAGGATGAACACATTTTGTTAGCTTTCTTCATTGTAATATTTGGCAGATGTTTATCCTTAGACAACAAAACTGAGAGAAAAGCAAGATAACAATAGGATATATAGTGTTACCTGGGACTGTCCTAGTATCTTGTGCCTTATGTCCGTTGGCCCCGGGAGACACGGAAGACACGCGATCGTTGTTCTGGCCGCTAGTGTAGCTGCTTTTAAAGCTTGAAATCAAGGCCACAGCGCTTACTTCCAGTTTCGCGATGTTTCAATCTTTGCACAAATGGTATTAAAAGCAGCCTTTAAGAAGGCTTTTAGTGTAATAAAGATGTTCTAGCCTAGAAAAAGAGACTGGTTGGCTGGTTTAACCACAGAGTAATACAAACTTTGGACCAGGAAGTGTCAGAGGTAGGCAAGGTCCTCCAGAGTCCCACAGTAAAGTTGTTATGTGGCAAAGAGATATGCCTTAGACAAGAAGGCACCTTCCACAGTATAACATATAATGATACAAGTAACAAAGTTTTTACAAACAGGCTATTTCAAGTTTCATAAAAATAACAGTTTTCTCAAGTATATCAGGCAGCAAGTGATAGACAAATGGGATAGAGACAAAGGGATCTTGGAAGACGAAGGGGGAGGGGAGACCTGAGGCCAGTTAAGGGCCTGCAATGGCAGATAGGTAGGGAAATTGGGGCAGACTGAGTGGGCCTGGAGGCCCTTATCTGCCAACAGCTTCTATTTTTCTAGTGCCCTGTGAGTGCACATGGAGATCTCTTGTAGCCATAAGTGACATCCTTACAGCTTGTTATAAATTATCAGGCTGTGCTTGATAACCAAAAAGTGTAAGACAAAAGGTTTTATTTTTGTTTAAGCAAACAAGAAATAGGCACCCTCATTCCAGAAAGTGGAACATTCCGCTTTTGTAAAAGCTGCACTTGAGGCACTCTTCTGGTTATAAGAGAACCCCATGTGCAGGCACATCCTCATTGCTGATTGGTTGAATCCGTTGGTAACATTCATTTACACACAGTGCTTTGTGTGAGTCAAAATGAGCTTTTAGGCAGGTTCTGAATACATTTTCCAGATCTACCCATCCCGACTAAATCCCTGGCTGCCCGCTCGTCTTGCATGTGCACATTCAACAGAGTGCCAAAGTGCGTCTAAACTCATGCTTGTAAGAGGGTTTTTTTAAACTTGTTTTTACCTGATATCAGAACAAGCAGTTTCCCCAAATGTTGATAGTACACTTGGTGCCAGAAAGTGTGTGCGCTATTAAAACGAACGCTCTGACATGTTTAATTTGATGTTAGAAATCAGAAGCCGTGACTTCGGGCATGTGAATTAACATTGACGCTAATGCGCATGCCTGGAGTCACAGCTGTTGATTTCAAACATCAGATCAAACATGTCAGAGTGCTTGTTTTAATAGTGCACTCTCTTTCTGGCACCTAAGGTACAATCAGCATTTGGAAAATTGCTTTTTCTGATAGGTAAAAAAATAAAAAATCAGACTCGTACAAGCATGAGTTTAGACATGCTTCAGCACTCTATTGAATGTGCACTTGCAGGAGTAGCGGCAGCAAGGGATTTAGTCGGGATGAGTAAATGTGGAAAGTGCATTCAACACTTGTCTAAAAGCTCATTTTAACTCACGCAAGCACTGTGGGCACTGTTACCAACACCTGCTGGTGTCATACTTCATCGGGGTTAAAAAAAAAAAAAAAAAAAAAAATCCATCCAAAAGCTGACGATGTCCCTTTAACATGTACTCACCAGAAACCAGGAAGGGGGGGCATAATAGAAACATTCAGGTGTATACAGGGGGTAAACAAAGTGGACTGCAGTGCACTGTTCACTTTCAGAGCAAACACACACTGGAGCTAATGCGAAGGAGCTGAAGGGGGCAGGTTTACGAAGGATGTTGTGAAGTACTTCTTACAGAGAGGGTGATGGTGGGTGGAACAGACTAACAACATGGTTTGTACAGAATCAGTGGTAGGGTGCAAACATAGGTGGAATAGATGCACGCGGGTCAGTGAGGATAGTTGGGGGGGAAGGGATAAAAGACGAAAGACAAGTGACCATTGGGGGGGCTTGATCTTGTAAGTTAGACAGGAAAGGGCAGACTTCATAGACCAAATAGCCTTCTTCTGACATCAATTTCTATGTTTCTGTTATAAATTGTAGTGAGAAGGAAATAATGTGACCCACTGGGATTTTAACCTGGATGGTATTCTGGGGGCCTGGGTTCAAATCCCAGTGGGTTACATTATTTCTTTCTCACTACAATTTGTGATTTAAATTGCTTAGCAGTAGCTAATACTGCACTAAAAAACATCTGGTTGTCATCTATGCTTCTGTGAATGTGGCAAACTTGACTAATAGCATTATTAGTTTACTTATCTTCTTTGAGAGTTTGAGCTATTTTTTCTTCAGTATATAATTTTCTGTGAGGCAGTCATTTTTAAGGAGGCATCGAGATAGCCTCCTCCCCCTCCCAAAAAAAAAACAAAAACCTAAGAGATGGTGCCCAACTTCTTTATTTATTTATTCTAGGATTACAAATATCTTTGAGCTGAGGCTCTTTTACAAAGGTTCACGTCATTGGTACAATTGAGACAATCATAAGCAAAGATAACAGTTTATAAAATTTAAAAAAAACACATAGTCTTGTAGATAAAAAAAGAACAATAAGGTGAAACTTTGGGGAGGGGAAAGGGAAAGGAGGAGGGTGAAATCGGGGAGACTAAGTGGATGGGAGAAAAGGGGAGGTAGGTTGAGGGGGACAGAGAGAGGAGAGGTGGAAGGCGGATAAGAATAGAGGTAGTGCAGCCGGGTGGCATTTGTCATCTTCTAGATGTTAAGTATGTAAATAACTGAGTTTATTTATGTTTCGAGCAGGAAAAAACACACTGAGCTGTAACAGCTCATTTGCAGATGTGCCGGGGGGGTTGGTGTGCTTCCCCCCTCACTCCGACTGGTCCCCATCAGTCCTGATCCACTCACCAATACCCATCACCCACCTTCTCCGGGACTTACCTCTTCTCCATTCCACCTTGGCTTGCCCCCCAGGGTGGAGCCATCTCATGGGCAGACCCTAGCCCCCCAATGGAGATTTGGTGTAGTGGAGAGGATACCACAGTCAGCAGTGTGGGGCCTGCGGTGAGGGGCAGATATCGTTATTCCATGTTTTGTAGGTTCCCAGCCCCTAGGACGCTGAGCTTGTGACCTGTGCATGCACTTGCCTGCATTGTGCACCGGAGCACATCAGCATCCCCTGCCCAGATCCTCCTCTCCAGCTGCACCGCTGTGGTCACCCAGGTGGCAGTTGTACAGCGGAGTCTGAACTCCCACCCTCCTCGAGGTGGAGAGTGTCCTCTGGGACACTTGTCTCACTTCCCTCTGGTTGGCCCTCCAATAACTTGTGTTCCTTCCTGAACCCATGTCACTGGCGTCACAAGTGGTAGCGCTACTGCTGCGCCATTGGGCTGGCTAAATGGACCTGTTTTATTGTCAGGGAAAATTCCCTACTCTTATAATACGTGCCACAAAGAAATAGAAAATTATTGGCAGAAAAGGATCGCTAGGCCCACTCAGTCTGCAAAAGGATTCCCCTTTCTATTGTACCTCCATAGACCCTAACCACTCTCCGTTGCACCTCCCTCTCCCTGTTTCTGTAATTATGCCTGTGTCTGTCCCATGCATGCTTGTAGCCTTCCACGATTCTAGCCTCCACAACTTTGACTGACAGTTGGTTCCACGATTCTACCACCCTCCTGTGAAGAAATATTTCCTTACAGCCTTCCTGAAATTTCCCCCTTTACAATTTCATTGCATGCCCCCTAGTCCTGGAGTTTGTTCTCTTTTGGAAGAGACTCCTTCCCTTCACTTTGTTCACCCTAGTAAGGTTATTGAAGGTCTTGATCATGTCACCCCTCTTTCTCCTGTCCTCCAGAGTCTACACATTCAGATCCCTCAGTCTCTCCTCATGGGGCTTCCCTTGCAACCCCTGTACCGTCTTGGTTGCCCAATTCTGGACCATCTCCATCCTGTCTGTCTTTCTTGAGGTGGGGTCTCCATGGGATCATTAACTTCCACCAGAGATGGGCAGAAGGACCTCAGTTAATCGTTTAGTCTAAAGGAAGCTGTTGCTCAAGCTCAGGCTGTAATATTACAATGGGCACATAATGCAGAATATGATTACAAGAAGAAACAGATTCATTCTTTAGTGTAGACCAGCTGACTTCATTTCTCACATTGAAGAGGGAAGCAACAGTGATGTACATCTCCGAAAAGAGTGCCTCAGTATCTGATCCATAGCGAAGTGGTTAAGTCCTTTTGCTCTAAATATGAGTTAAAACTCTGTTTTTCTTTTTCAGAGAATTTGCATAGTGTATTCTTGGGTCAGGTATACAGAAATGAAACCTCCTCTAGTTCTTTTGTACTTTTGAGCGTGTCATTAGAGGTCTGTTTCTTTAAAATAAGTACAGATACCATCGATACTGGCGTGAGCATTAATTCAACATAATTGGTCATTTCTTTATCACACTGATTTATCAGTGTGATCAAATACTGTAATAATCGGGTATGACATCATACCCAGTTATTACAGTGTTTTGGATGCTCACTCTTACTTTATATGTTGGGGAAACTTGATTTTTTGTGCTCATATCCCTGCACAAGTTATTATAAAAAAATAAAACATAAGTAACTCTATGCTTATGAAGATTTTTACACACCATCAGTATAGTGACCACATACATCTCTCGAGCTTCACTGTCTAGGTGTAGAGTTCGTCACCCACTTTGAGCGTGTAACAAAACAAAAATTCATAACACACAATTGCCTCTGCATTGTTCTCTGTGCGTTAGATGGTCCAGTGCATCTATAACAGACATGATTGCTTGAGAATCATTTCTGACTGCAAACCAAATCCAACTTTGAACAGTTTGAGGATCTGCTCTGTTTAGGGTCAGCATTTCTAGCATACTGAACTTACCTCCAGGTGAACTATAATTCGGTTGCTTTTTGTCGCAAACCCACTCAGCAGGTCAGGGGCCCCCTCTGCTCCCACAGTGCCAACCTCCGAGCGCAATCTTGTGAACAGTTAACAGAAACAGGGTAACCCTCCTGTCTGTTTTGTGGATTCGAATCAAACTTTGGTCTCAGTTCTGGAGGGATTCAAACTGTGAACCTCTTGTTAGCATACCCAGTGTACAGGCTCAGATAATTCTGCTCTTCAGGGGGCCAGATATCTTTTGCCTATGGGCACCTAACCAGTCGTACAAAATGAACCCTTAAAACTCTATTAAAGACCTCAGAATAAATTCTTAACCTTTTCCCAGTTTGGTAAAACCAGTAAACTTTGTACCGTGTCAACTTTAACCATGTATGTTGCACTTGTCAAGAAAAAGAATTTCAAAGGCACACCAAGTAATCTCTAAAGTTGAGGTTTACTTCAAAATAGATAACAAAAATGTAAAATGTAAATACAGAACCATATATCACAAAACATACAAATCACTTAAAAGAATAAGGTTTTAAAAAGTATAGATTCCTACCACTACTACACTTAGACTTGTATGTTCTAAGGTATTCTTATCTCACAGTGCTGTAGATGTTTCTTTTTCAGAGTCCAAACATTTGTACAGTTGTATTCACCCTGTATTGCTTGCCTGTAATTGAAACTGTGTGTACTGGTATGTTTTTTTTTTTGTTGATGTTGTGATGTGTTCACTGCTTTGTAAACTGTACCCTCCCGGGTCGTGCTTGAAAATAGGCAGGATTTTTGCCTAATGCACTTACCCGGTTATCAAAAGCTAATAAATAAATTAGTTGAAAACAGAATACTGTTTTAAAACTGGCTTTGCCAACCTCTTTGCATGAGGTCACCTAGCTCCTCTCTGTCAGAATATAAAAATTATACAACCAGGATGTCATCACTCAGAAGGTAAATTAAATAAGGTTAATTTCTAAGTCCTTCTTTCATCCATGAACAACATCCTGCTTTTACAGACATCAGAGGGACATTTATGACTTTGCACCGGTGTGACATAACCTGGTTTTCCTCCTCTAAACGGCATAAAATGGATATATTCTATCTTGTCAGCTGGCAAGCTACAGTACAATAAAGCTAGATAAACAGGAGATGCCAAATTTAGGCCTCTTCTAGCCTGTAATTATCCCTTGGCCTTCCAGGTAACACCTTGTATCTAAAACCTGGGGGGGTGGGTCATCCCACAGGCTGTTTCAGCATCTCTCATGAGAGACATTCAATAATATATTTTTATTTACAAAAAACGTAGATTAATCAGAACTAGTTGTCTGAGTGTCTCACTTTTCACTTGCTGTTGAAATACAAAACATTTATTGTGAATTTATGATTGCTTATGGGCATCTCTTGAATCTTACCGCTCTCTTAATTTGTCAACTACTGTGCTTTCTGTTCTTTCTTTTTTTGCTGTCCTCCAGTTATTTTATGATGATTGTATTTATATTCTATGTGACAAAATAGGCTATAAACAACAGTAAAAAGAAATGTAAAAGATTTGCCACAGGACATGGCCTCTTTAAATCTTACCTTACATGGGTAGAACTACAGTACTCGGTAAATGAGTGAGCTATGTAGGGTAAGAATCAGCAGGAGAGTTAAATAAATGTTTTTTGGAGGCTTATGATTTATTCCATACTTATTCCACACTTAAGAGAGAATGCCTTCACCCATAAAATACTTGCTGACTTGCCTGTTTGACCAAGATAAGCATCCTTATTTCCCTTGGGTGCAATATCATACTCTCTTCCCCTTCATTATCTTCAGGTCGTCTGGGTTTTCATTTTAGTAAAAAGAAATAGACTGAACTGCTGCATATGCCTTGCAGTCCAGAAAATGACACTTGTATTGATTCTGAGTTTACTTGACCTACCAGGTAGGCATTTTATTATGAGCTACGGAGATCAAAACACTGAGTGTTTTTTGTTGTTTTACTGCTTGTATGAAAACCTATTTAGCTAGGTATTGTGTGCCTTGGAAATGCACTACTGTTGTAAGCAGCAGTTTCATGCTTCATATCTTCATGGCCTTCTGAGTCAGTCATTCTATTTAGAACCGTCTAATTGCAGTTTCTTTGTCCACCTTCCCATCTAGACCCTGTTGCTTGTATATGTGTGTGTGTGGAATAAGCAATTGAAAGTACACATTAATTTGTTCTCGGTATTCAGTTACATACAAAACTCAAAAGTAATCCATCCGCAAAACATCAACATTATAAAAATCTTTGTGACAGCCCCCTTTCCAGGTGTCTGCTAGAATCTTCCACGAAGTACAAAACATATAAAAATCTAGGCCTTTACCATACAGAAAGCTCCCAAAGAAGAAGCAGTGCAGGGGGAAGTGTTGAAAATCTTAAGTTCCGGTTAGAGCCGCCCTATGGTGTGGCACGTTAATGTGCTAGACACCACACCTGCTGTGATGCTGGTGACCCAGGTTTGGGAGTGAACTCAGGTTGGTGGTTGTCGGCTGGGGGTGACAGCATCGAGCGTTTGGAGGACTGCTTTTCTCTCCGGTGGGGGGGGGGGGTCGGCACTCTGCTGTGAACTGCCACCAAGTGGAGGCTTGGTGGTATGGCAAGCATGGGTGACGTCGATGGGAGGGAGCTGCTGGCCTGGCACAGTTTGACACAGGATGTGCATGCCTTCACACAGCACATCTGTCATCTGTGCCACAGCAATGGATTCATGACAGATCAACATACTTTTATGCAAGTGCACTAGCAAAGATTTACCTTATAAACTCTCCTGTAAGTCAGCCTCACATATGAGGTGACCCCCTTTTTCTTCTCGGTTTCCTCAAAATTGCAGATATTATTTTGCAGCCCAAATTGGATGGACAAACCCGTTTTGTGACTGTCAGTAGGCCTTTGTGGACAGAATTGGACACAAAATTAGGTTACATAACTGCAAAAGAATAGTTTACAATAGTAAATCCCACAGATAGGTAGGCACCATGGGTAAGTAGAGTTCTCCTTTTTAGGGGTCTATTTTTAGAACTAAAAAGTAGACTTGTGTGAATACATTAAGTAAATATTAACAAAAAAATAATTGTTGGGCTGGTCCAGTAGCAGGAGACACTATACTGTGCAGTCTTCCTGGAGACCAGGACTTGCGTGCAAGACCCAGAATTTTGCACTGTGGCAGACTGGGGACAAAGACCATTGTGGTGGTGAAGCACAAAATTATGGGTCTGTCATTCGCAAACGCTGAAAACTATGGTATTTCCACAGAAAATGCTAGAAATCATTGTGTTGTCATTGAAGATGCCAAAAATCATGAGGGTGGCAAAAGTCATGAGTTTATATAAAAATGAGAAGAAAAATAGAGTACATGTCTCTGTGACAAAGGGCACAGCTGCTGTGATGACCATGCATATGATGGACCCTTGGTCTTCAGTCTAACATTTCCAAATTTCTTAGGACATTCTGTCTATCAGATAGATGATCTCAAGGAAATCTGGGGTAGGAAAATATGTTCTCATCATAACCAAATACTTAGATATGGCTTAATTGGTTCTCTGATGTCAAAATGCAACATTATTTCAGGGCTTGACCTTAACTTTTATTTGCTCCAGGCAGCATAAGTTAATGTAAGAATGGTACTAGCTTACAAACATTTAACACTAGTTCCCAATCACAATCATTTGGGGGTTTCACATGGCTGATAATTAAGACAAACACAGCTTAGATTCTTCTCAGCAAATCCAAATAAGACATTTAATTTTAATATCTTAGTACCTGCTGCTCTTTAGAAGTGACTGGGCTAGCCGGCTCCATGGCACCGAGTGAAGGGGTTCACTCGGCACGCTGGTGACCCGGGTTCACGCCCCAAGCCCAGGAGCGGAGACCGGCAGGGAGGAGATCCAGAGCATCCATTGGACACTTCCCTCCCAGGGAGGGAGTGGCAGGACCGTGGCACCTGCAGGCGGATTGGGAAATGCGCTAGGGGACGGGAAGTCTTGACACACCCACCATGCATCCCTGCCTCAGGTTGCCACTCCCACAGGCCAGTTGAATGTGGTGGGTCAAGAAAAGTGGAAAACGCCCCCTGGCCCGACTGAATGATGGGCACCAGTCCCCAGCATGCCACGGTAGCCCGGGATAGCCCCATGCTGACCACCCCTGCCACTGAACCCCAGGCTAAGCAGTTGTGCCTTTGGGCACTTCTCCCTCGAAGGGGGGAGATCCATCGGAAGAAGGGTTACGTCGGGTCACCCAGGGATCAATAGGCCGGGGGGGCAGTGGATGGTGACCGGTGGAGGAGGGTGGTCGTGGGGCCTTGGTAGCCCACAAGAGTGGCCAGCCAGGGGGTGGGGAGGAACATAAAAAAAAATGACGGCCACTCCTAGAGGTGAAGAGCAGTAATTTCGGCATGCTTATCCACACTAGCAAGCACTGGCAGGTATGGGAGATAACTGCTCCAGCCCATAGCATTATACACTATGCCGCAAACAAGTAAATTATTGCTAAACTCTACACCCATTTTTTGTAAGTAGAGTGTTTGCATTAGGTTATATGCCCAAGTTGTTATAAGGATTTATATTGTAATCATTTCAACCTGGAATTTAAAGTTAGAATCAGTTATATCACGTGGGGAATGCAAGCTCTCAGCACCATAGGAATAGATAGGGTTTGCTTTGTTTCCTGCAGTATATTTGTTGTGATGTAATGCACCTTTCACAACACAGCAGACCCTTAACTTCAATTTATGGGCTGAACTGGTGGCTGTAAAAGCTAGGAAAAGCAAACAAACTATAAAAAAACAGTCAGCCATTTCTTACTGTAATGCATTTGGTATCTTTGTACCACCTCACATGTGACGTGAAACGGATGAAAATTATTTCTGGAGTTGATCTATTGCAGGTCAATGGTACTATAGAATATTTAAAAGTACTACTACATACATTGGGTTGCTTCTTGGTCTCTATGTTAAAGTTTCCATTGAAGAGATTTATTATCCTTGATTTGATTAAAAATACCTAAAAAAGGTGGATTTTACATTTTCTTTTTCAAGGTCTTGTGCCAGGCTGTAGATCATAGACTGAATTTCAAAGACAGCGTGATTTGTCAACCTGTGCCCTGAAAGATTCCCTCTGTGGGAATTTTGTTTTCCGCCTATCCTTTGACCAAAGTATGATTGAGAACTGCAAACATGGCAGACCTGTAAAATCATTAATAAATATTAAAGTACAAAAGATTGCTCAGTGACAGCAGACCTGGCAAAACATCAGTAAAACATCATTCATAAAAGTTCCAGGGAAGTGACATTTTAGTAGCAGACATTTCAGTGATCATAATGTCTATAGTGTTGAAATCATGAAAAGTTGTTGACTAAATGACACTCCATTTAGTCTAGCGAGGAAAGTGTGTAAATGCCTCAAGGCAAGGAGTGTCGCTACTGCAGCTCCACAGAGACTTACAATTTACCTGGTCCCTCTGCTGCTCTTTTATGGGGCTACTCTAGATGTGTTTGGGTCTGCCCATTTTATATTAATGCCTCAGCTTTTCTCCTGTGTGCGGTGCCTGTGTAAATGTCAAATTATGCATGAGCTACTTGGAATTTCTTGTAATTTATGCCAGTAGTTTTTGTCTCTCAAATTCTTCTCTGTGTAGAGGCCTTCATGTGATATCAAAATAATGGAGAATGGAGCAGATGATCAGAAATGCTCTGGTGACCTCCAGATTCTGAAAGTATAATCAGAGTCTGGCTGACCTGTTTAAACTGCCCAACTGTTGCACTCAGTTGCTATGACAAACACCAGGGCACTCGCCCCCTGCCTTTACTTCCTAACTACCACTGTCCACCCCTTACACCTCTCTAGTTTGTCCCCTGCTCACCCTCTCCCACCTTATACTTTCCTACGCTTTTCACATTCAACTTCTCCCCTTTGGTCCTTATTCCCTCCTCCACCATCCACGGCTCTCTGGGCTCCTGACGAGGCCTCTTGGCTGCGAAGCTTAAGTCGGTATGAATAAAGTCAAATGTCTGATATCCTAGCCTACATCGTATGTAAGCATTATCACATAAACTGTATTACCTGAAGTTTTTTGAATTGTATGAACTCTAATATGTTGTATTGGTTGTATGGCTGTTCTTAAATGTAATGTAACCAACATTCTGTTCATTTACCCACTGACTTTCCAAATCATGTATGTTGTCCTCTGTTACCCACTGACGTGGAACCTTTGTAAATGAGCCCCTGGCTCAAAGGTACTTGTAATCCGAGAATTTAAGTAAATAAAAATAAATGATTAACAAACAAACAAAAAATGCTCTGGCACCTCCTGGGTTCTAGAAGTATAAATGATTAAAAATGCTCTGGTGACCTCCAGGTTCTGTAAGTATAAATAATCAGAAATGTTGTGGCTACCTCCAGGTTCTAGAAGTGATCAAAAATGCTGTGCCTTCCTCCAGGTTCTGGAAGTATAAATGATTAAAAATGCGCTGGTGACCTCCAGGTTCTGTAAGTATAAATAATCAGAAATGTTGTGGCTACCTCCAGGTTCTAGAAGTGATCAAAAATGCTGTGCCTTCCTCCAGGTTCTGGAAGTATAAATGATTAAAGATGAAGTACAAATGATGAAGAATGCACTTGTGACCCTTCCCCCCCAGGTTCTGGAAGTATAAATGGTGCCAAAGAGTATGCAAGTCACCTTTGCTGAGGAATTGCAGCATCCTTCTAATATAGTCATGCTGCGGTCAAGTTATGGAAAAAGACTTAAGAGGTTAATAATGAACTAGAGAAAAGGTCGCTCTGTGTGTACCATGTACTCAGTACTGCAGCGTTTTTGAGATGCTGCATTGATTTTTCTTTTTTTATGAATGTGTGGGTTGTTTTTTTTGGGAGTAAATAGCTGCAGTGCAGCCAAGAGCCAATATATAGTGTTTTGTGTTGTCAGGAAAGTGATTGTCTACTCCAAGTTTTAGAGGTCAAATTCCTCTGTGACTGCTTTGTAGTGAGATTTGTGCAATGCAACTGTGAAGAGGATAGGGTTTTGCTTATGAGGATGACTCCACTTCAGTCTGTCACTTTCCTTGAAGTCAGGCTGTGATGGCTAATGGACACATACTGTACTTGGAAGAAACTGCATTAGTAACATTTGGCTTGTTAAGGGCCTAGGGTTCTCTTCTCTTCTAACAATTTGAAATAACAAGCACCTGTGGGACAGAGGTCACCTTCTCTTAAGCATTTACTGTATGCTTCATTAGTTTGACTTAAGGCTCCAAGTACAGTAGCACTGATTGATTTGGTAAGCAGCCACTGAGAAACCCTTATTAAAACAGTGCTATTGCAATCCTCTTTAGTATGACTTATGAAATGTTATTGCGTTGTCCTTTATTTTACAAGACCTGGCAAAGATCTGTGTGGCATCCTGTTTACATAAACAGCAGTAACCAGGCATGTTATATGCTGATGATGAAGCTGCTTGTGCTTAACAGCAAGTGGAGGACATTACCAAATGGTAGTGCCCTGTCTGGATTGTCTTAATTGTGATTAGAATGTGCCCTCTGCTATCACAGATTTCATACAAATGCATTCCTTTTTATTTTGATGCTGCAGCAATATAATCCCATATACAAACATATGAAATTGCCAGCAGATACAGGCCTTACGGTCTATCTAGTCTGCTCGAGTGTGCAGCACTTTAGCCATTTAAACTGCAGCTGCCCACACTTCCCTTGCCCCACCTCCTCTGTATTTCCTCCTGCTTCCTACACACGCACACACTCTTTCACACTTCCACTTTGGACCCACCCTTTGATCCTGTCCCACTCCCTCTTGAAGCTGCTCACCAACCTCAATGATACCACCTCCTCTGGCAGTGTATTCCACCCTGTAACCACCCTTTCTTTGAAATAATGCTTCCTCATTTCCCTCCTGAATCTTCTCCTTCCAATTTCAGACTGTGTCCCCTGGTTTCCTCATGTACTTAAAGGTCTCAATCATATCCTCTCTCTCCCTTCTATCCTCCAGGGAATACATATTGAGCTTCTGCAGTCTCTCATATGTTTTATCTCCCAATCCAAGGATCATTTTTGCTGCCCTTCGCTGTACCCTCTCCAGTAACTTAATGCCCTTTTTCAAATGGGGCACCAGTACTGCACATAGTAGTCCCAAGTGTGGCCTCAGCAGTGACCTGTACAGGCCCAGAACAACTTCCCTCTCCTAGAGGTGATTACCCTTGCAATGCACCTCAGCATTCTGTTGGCCTTTGCCGCTGCCCTCCTGTACTGGACTGAGTGGTTCAATCCCAGTGAGCAGAGTGCTGGAAGGCCTTAGGGCCCTGAGGGTGGATAAAGTACCAGGTCCAGATGGCATACACCCCAGGGTGCTGAGGGAAATGACAGAGGTCCTGGCAGGCCGCTTGCTGACTTGCTCAGCACCTCCCTGGGGACTGGGTGCGTGCCCCAGGACTGAAGGATGGCACATTTTATTTATTTGTTTACCGGGTAGGCACATTAATCCAATGGACCATTTTCAGATGTGATCCAGGCCATACAGATGGCACATGCAATAGGATAGTCAAACATTACAGTTTCAGTTACATAGGACAGGTACAGTAGGGTACAGGTGAAAGTACAGTTACAGTGTAAAGATGAGGCACATTTAAATAATGTACAGTTTCAATTAGGCAGTGATTGAGCAGCAATTAAAGAAGCAACAGTCATATGATTAGAGTTGCCACGGGGGGGGCAAGTAAACTTTGATGCAGCCTCTTAGGAGGTTTTTTGTGAGTCTTCAAAGACATGTGCGAGTCAAGAGAGCGGAAGGAGATGGGGAGATTGTTGCATAATCTGGGTGCTATGACAGAGAAAGCTTTATTGCCCTGGCTTGTGGATATTTTGGGGACTTCCAGTGGAGGGACGCTGGAGCTTCTTAGGAGGCGGGGGCAATGTCTCTTGTTGAGTAGGGAGGAATAAGGGGCTAGGTCACCGTCCCTGATGGCTTTGTCCACTATACATCTGAGACAGTAGCAGCATGACTGAAGGGGGAGCCATCCCAGTGCCTGGTAAAGGGAGCAGTGGTAGAGGTGCCCATCCATAAGAGTGGGCCCAAGGATGAGCCAGGGAACTATAGGCCAGTCAGCCTCACCGCCATTGTGGGGAAGCTCATGGAAACCATCTCCGAGGAGGGCTGGTAGCCTTCCTGGAGGAGAATGGTCTTCAGAACAGAAGGCAGTATAGGTTGGTCTCTGGTAGATGCTACCAGACAAACATGGTGGACTTCTATGACTGGTTAACTAGGGCAGCGGACAGGCGGTGGATGTCCTGTATTTGGACTTCAGCAACGCCTTTGATTTGATGTCACATGGGAGGTTGATTGGCAAACTGTGTTACCTGGGAACAAGGGAGAAACTGGTGGAGTGAGTCAAAAACTGGCTGAGGGATAGGCAGCAGAGGGTTGCTGTAGGGGGGAACTTTCAGCTCCAAGGGCTGTAACTAACGGGGTTCCACAAGACTCTGTGCTGGGCCCAGTGTTTGGCATCTTTTCTGCCAACATCGCAGGTGGATTAAGAATAAGATCAGCCTGTTTGTAGATGACACGAAGATCAATGTGATAGTGGACAATACAGAGGGGTGGCTAGGGCTACAAGAGGATCTGGCTAAATGTGAGAGCTGTTCGGACACATGGCAGCTGGGTTTCAACACAAAGAAGTGCAATAGTTATGCACTTAGAAGCCAGAAACTGAAAGGTTTGCTAAAAACTGAGGGGGTACAGTTGTCCACTACAGAGGAGGAGAGGGATCTTGGGGTGCTAATCATAGGGCAAATGAACCATTCAGTACAGTGTAGGAAGGCAGTAACTAAAGCTAATAGGATGTTGGCGTGTATTGCCAGGGGAATCACCTCCAGGAGGAGGGAGGTTATCCTGCCACTGTACAGGTCACTGCTCAGACCAACAATCTGAGTACTGCGTGCACTTCTGGCGGCCCTACTTAAAGAAAGATGTCAAGCTGCTGGAAGGGGCCCAACGCAGAGCAGCCAGGATGATCATAGGAATGGAGGGCAGACCCTATGGGGAGAGACTCAGGGAGCTGAACATGTACTCCTTTAGCTGGCCCAGTGACGAGGAGGGTTGAGGCACTGGAAGCCACACCTCGCGCCACACCGATGACTCTGGTTCAAGAGCGAACTCAGGCGCCGGGGGTCAGCAGGGGCGGAAAGGGATTAAGCGTCCCCAGGACAGCTCTCCTTTCCCGGGGAGACGGTTTTGGGGATGCTCGGTGTCCCAGTGACCCCAGGTGGAGACCAGGGATACTGCAGGATCACGGACCAAAATTGTGTGGAGCATGCGTGAAGGCCAGAGTTGCCGTGCACCATGGTGTCACTGCATGCCACGCTTGTGGGGGGGAGGGGAAGTATGAAAAAAATCCTTTGGGCCGGATAGACAACGGCATCCCAGTGCCTGGCTGCCACACGCCCGAAACTGGACCTCTGCCTCTACCCCTTGATCTCCTTGTGGACCTTGGCCTGGTGGGCCCGCAGGGTGTGCTAATGTCCTTGAGGAGGCAGGCGGTCACAGTGGGTGGTAGAGCGGAAGGTGAGTGGACTGCCCAAGAGAGTTCCAGATCCCTTGGGGGATAGGAGTGATAGACGGGACATGATCGAAACCTTCAAATGTATGAAGGGCATAAATAGGGTTAGTACAGAGAGGATTTTAAGGTTAAAGGAAGGGAGAGACACTAGGGGATCACAGTCTGAAGTTGGAGGGGGGAAGGTTCAAGAGAGAAATGAGAAAACACTACTTCATGGAATGTCCTACCAGATGAGGCGGTAACCGTAAAGATGGTGGGAAGCTTTAAGCAAGGGTGGGACAGGGTCAGGGGGAGCGTCAGTACTGCACAAGGCGGGGGGGGGGCATCCGCAGAATAATTAACTGATAAACTGCACACTTGAGCAGACTTGATAGACCTCATGTACTGTATCGGCTAACATTTTCGTATGTTCTTATTTTGCCTGTTACTAGTACTCCCACATCCTTCTCCTCAGTTGACGTAGATAACTGCACTTCCCTCAACCAGTAACTATTCACGGCATTTCTGGTCCCCAAGTGCATAACTTTACACTTCTTGGCATTGAACCCTAGGTGCCATGTGTTTGACCAGCCCTCCAGTTTTGCTAAATCCTCCTGGAGTACTTTAACCCCTCCCACATCCACTTCTGCACAGATCTTAGTGTCATCTGCGAAGAGGCTGATTTTACTTTTTATCCCGTCCGATATGTCAGCAATGAAAATGTTACAGTATCAGTCTCAGCACCGAGCCCTGTGGGACCCCACTGGTTACAGCTCTGGGCTCTGAACATTCGTCTCCCACGACTACCCTCTGCTGCCTATCCTGTAACCAGCTCTTAACCCATCAAATCAGTTTCCTCCCCGCTCCCAGAATACCCAACTTGCTGGTCAGCCATCCCTGAGGCACCGAGTCAAAACCCTTGCTGAGGTCCAGGTAAAGGACGTCCACCACATGGCCCTTATCCAGTGCCCACGTCACCCAATCAAAAAAGTCAACCAGGTTTGTCTGACACGATCTGCCTGAGACAAAGCCATGCTGCTTGCCGTCCTGGAGACCATTCTCCTCCAGAAATATCACCGGCCTCTCCTTGAGGATAGTCTCCATTAGCTTTCCTACAATGGCAGTAAGGCTCACTGGTCTGTAGTTCCCTGGTTCTTCCCTGGGCTCACTCTTATGGAGGGGCAGCACATGCGCCATTCTCCAGTCCCTGGGCGCACATCCAGTATCCAAGGAGGTGTTGAATAAGTCTGCCAGCAGACCTGCCAGGACATCTGCCAACTCTAGGATGAACTCTGTCTGGCCCAGGCACCTTATCCACCATCAGGGACTTAAGGTCCTCCATCACCCTCCCACTTGGATCTCTTCATCCGTTATAAATGGGTTTTGGAATATCTGGAAATCCTACCAACTTCATTGGTCTAAACAAATCACATAACCATTCATTAATCCCAGTAAATGCTTGGTTTGTCACAAACCTGTCCTAATCTATCTAGCAACAACCTTCTTACCAAAACTAAATTCACTCCATCATTGCAGCCCAGAGACCAGCACTGCCAATGCTAGTTTTTAAATTGTGGAAAAAACACCCCCTGCCCCTCAGAGAACCACTATATTTCCTACCTGTTTAAAACGGCCCTCGAGGACTGTGGTAGTAAATAATTACTTTGTTAAATTCTTCAAACGTTGCACGACAATCCTCATATATTCAGTATGATTATGGATTGTGAATGTTGCTTTCTTATCTCAGTAATGCTTTTCACAAATGCTCAAAGCACTACTGAGATGAGAACCTGGCACAAATGATCAGGAATTGTACTGAATACATGAAGATTGTTGTGTAGCATTACAGACTTTGACAAAGTAAATTTTTACTACTGCTGGGTTCAGGGGCAGCTTTAAAGAGATGGGTGGGAGGATGGTAATGCTTAGATGGGTGGGGGGAGTCTATTGAATTAGGACCATATTGTGCAATCGATAACAGCTGGAGGGTGGGGGTTGTGCCAGCCATCCAGTCACAGGGACTATTTGTTCTAGCAGAGGAAATCTGTATACGTTTACACTATTAACATCTCCCTCACACACACACCCGCAAGTTGTAAGACAATGCCAGTCTGATAATGTTTGGGCACAGTCTATAAGGTCTTTGGGGAAATGGCATCTGGGCTCAGTTGGTATTGGTGGTAATAAAGTGGTGCAATGCCTTCAGCTATGGTGATCATTTTGACAGATGGCTGCCAGGGTTCTGTCTGTGGAAAGGATGAGAAGGGACTTGGCAAGGTTAGAGGAATGGTCAAATGTATGGCAGCTTAGATTCAATACGAAGAAGTGCACCTGGGAAACAAAAACCAAGGGGAAGAGTACACAATGGGGAGTGAGATACTAACAACAACAAAAGTTTAAAGGGACCTGGGGGTAGTCATATCAGATGACCAAAAGGTTGGCAAGCAATGTGAGGGGGCAGTAAGGAGGGCTGGGGGTTACTAGGATGCATAGGGAGAGGCATCACAAGTAGAAAACAGGAAGTTGTTATCCCTCTGTACAGACAGCTGGTGAGACCCCATCTGAAGTACTGCGTGCAGTTTTGGAGACCCAGTCTCCGCAAAGACATAGGATGGAAGCTGTCCAGAGGAGGGCACCTAAAATGGTGCAGGGTCTGCACCGGAAGACATATGAAGAGAGACTTAAGGAGCTTAATATGTATAGCCTCGAGGAAAAGAGGGAGAGGAGGGACATGATAGAAACTTTCAAGTACCTCAAGAGAATCAACAAAGTCCAAGAGGTAGCATCTTTCAGAAAAAGACGCTGCAAGAACAAGGGGCACAATTTGAAGATAGAGGGGGGGCGGCTCAGAAGTAATGTAAGGAAGTATTTTTTCACAGAGAGGGTTGTGGATGCATGGAAAGGCCTTCCGGAGGAGGTTGTGGAGTCAAAAACAGTAGTGGAATTCAAGCATGCATAGGACAGTCATAAGGCAATTCTAGGGGTTGGGGGTAGGAAGAAGTAGGCTGCTGGTTAACTAGGATCTGCAGCTTATCCATTAGGTAAGGAAATGGGCAAACTGGGTGGGCCAAGCGGTCCTTATCTGCCATCAAATTCTATGTTTCTATGTTCTGGTCCACAGGAAATTAATACAACTTCCACCCTCGTGACAGGGAACCTATATGATTATACACAACCTCCAAATTTATACAATCAGAATGGACAAAATGCAGATAAGCAGTTCTAAGATCTCTCCCCAAATCCCACCACCCACTGGTAAGTATCCACACAGTATTTACTGTTCCCCCTTACTGCTGCACCAGTATCGAAGACACTTAGGAGCTCCCAGTGCAGTCCATTAATTGTGTGCACACAGCTGGGAGTTGCAGGCCTGATGCTGGACCATAGTGTGGTACTGACTGAAGGCCGGTGGTTGGGGATAAACAAATTATTCAACACAAATGCTAGTTGCTCCTGGCTGTTGCAGTTCTATAAATGGGCTTTGAATAATACTCATGTAGAAATGCCCAGCAGTTACTGTTTTTTGTTCCTGAATAGCCGAAGAATGAAGGAGTATTGACCCAGTACTCATGGCCTTAGTAGACTCTGCAGGCTAGCTCTGTCGGGATGTCTCCCTCAGGGTTGCAGATGCAGACGATGGTTCAGGTGCGGCAGACCCAACGCGCTTCTGTGTGGCAAGGGGGTGTAGGCTGTGCTGGTTTCCAATGTCCTCTTCACTCCACAAGGGACTTGCCTTTACCCAACTCCAAGGAGTAGACAGGGCCTCTGGTGACTCTGACCCTCTGTCAAGACAAGTCCTGATAACTCGCAAAGCTCAAGGCAGAAGCTTTGGTGGTGTTCTGGGAGGAAACAGAAATCTTTTTGCAAAGATTCTTTAAACAGCCTCCTTCCAAATGTATGACTGACTACTGACTTTACTCGCAGCTCTTGCTTCTTGCGTCTCTCAGATAATTCTGCTGTGTTGCACATGTGTCTCTCTTGAGTAGACATCCATGGATAAAATATCACTAGCTATCATCTTATGCATTATTCATTATGCTAAACCCCTGGCTATCAGTAGCTGTCAGTTCCTTGGGAAAAGCATGCACACAAGTCCTAAGCCTGTCTGCAGTTTAGCTGTTTTTGCAGAGCTGAGTTAGTCTCCAAATTGATGCCAGTTTCACACAGAAAGAATGTACATTTTAGCAGCTGTTTTGCTGAGCTGAGCTAGTCTGCTGCTGGCTATGCAAAGTTAAACACAGGAACTCCCAAAATTCCCAGCCAGGTTGTGCATCCTGTGACCCCCATTTCAGTAGTCCTGGGGCTAGAGAAACTATAGACATGGCTGCTTTTGTAGTGTTTCACTTGATGTTCTATTTTAACATGTTTCTGTCCCCTAGTGTGGCTTCTGGCCATTAGGATCAATACCTCCCAGTCGCTACTGACATCTGATGGGACTGGGTGGTGGTGGCAGGGGGCGCTGTTGAGTGTCCTCAAAGTTTGTGCTCCCAGGGGAGGAGTGGTTTTGCACTTTTTGCAGCTTTGAGAGCTGCTTGAAACTGAAAGTTCTCCTTGCTGTGGGCCCTCCAACCCTGAAAGGCAGTCCAGGGCCCAGTTGAGCGAAGAGAGGTGGTGGCATGCCAGCTACAGTGAGAAGGGTGCAAACAACAAAACTGCTCAGAAGGCTGTGGTGTGTGCTGGATATGATGAGATCAGCATAGCACAAAACAAATATCTGCACCACACAGGCACTTGGACCAAAAAAGCAGCTTTAATGTTTAAAATACAAAAATACACGCCATGGGCATCAGCTCAACGAACCTCTACTGGTTTCACAATCCTTGTGTCATCAGGAGGCTACCAATGCATGATATGTGGACCCTTGACTACATACCAGCACACCAACACTTAAAGTGACCGTGCTTAATAACAGTGCAAAATTACAAAAAGTGCATAAGTATTTAAAATCGGTTATCAAACAGATCCTCCAGTGTTTTCTTACACAAGGGAACTAAACAATTCATTTAAACTTATATCAGTCCTACTTTATAACTGAAGAATGTAACTTCATATTAGTGCTGTAATCAACAGTTCTTAGTATTCTATGTAAGGTGCCGAGGTACCTTAAGGTATTCCTCTGTACCCTAGAAAAAAGAACATAAATAAGCACATAGTTAATAAACGAGACTATGTGGAACACACAGTATATTTACAGATATAAATACAAGATTTCACATCACTTTCTTTTTTGTTTAATGCATGGCGTAAGTTCTATGTGTTCATTTAAGCCAGGAGGTTCCATGGCCCCAATGTGAAAATCCAAAAAGATTAATGATACAATATCTTGTTATCCAAATTCCCTCCATGTGGCCCTAATTTGACCTTTTCTGTTGCACAGAATTTGAAGGCATGATGGCCAGTCCTGCCTTTTTTTTTTAACATGGCTAGGGTTACCAGATGTCCTCTTTTACGATGATATGTCCTCTTTTCCAGCTAACAAATATACTTAATGTGCCTTCTCTATTCTGTTGTATTATTATTTTTATATTATTTTATTCTCTCTAACCCAGGACCTCCTTGTAAATTAGCTGTGAAGCTGGTGGAGACTTTAAACCTATTTACTCGGGGTCTGGCACAAGGGCTCATGGGGGAAGGGGGAGGTACTAAGTGTCCTCTTTTTGGCATCCCAAAACCTGGTACCCCTAAACATGGCGTGCTAAGGCATTTTTCTCATCCCCACCTCCAGTGGATCTAAGGTGTTCTCCAATACGTAACTTGAAGGGTCTAGTGGTTTTCCCCACATAAAACGAGCCACATTCACATGTGGCTAAATATATTACATTCTCACTACTGCATTAAAAAGCTCAGTCATTTCTATTTATTTATTAGATCATCGGTTTACAGACCTTTGAGTCAGACTCATTTACAAAGGCACCTCGTCAAGAGTGCAATACATCACAGCAAACAAAACCAGTATAGTACATAACGCTTAGATTAAAAAAGCAACCAGTGTTACAGGCATTCACGGGTGGTACACGCTTGGTAATAGGTAGGTCACAGTAGTCATAATATTGGGTACACGAGTACCACATCAGGTAGCAACCAGAGATATTTTATTACATTTTGAAAAGTTTGTTACTGTTGCATGTAGTGAGTGTCCATACCCATAATGGGGCAAAATTTGCAATTCCCACATATAAAGTTACCCGTTGGTAGGGGTTGAAGCTATGTGTTGCCATTGTGCATATCATCTTTGGACATTACCTGATAACTATGGACAAGCTTGTCCCTTAAATTTGGACCCCTACGATAAGCCATCCTGGGTTTATTTTAACAATATCCAGAAGTAGGGGTTTATTCTCTAGGATATGCCAATTAGTATTAATAATCTCTTGTATTGCATGTGCATGGCTGGTGTAGTTGGTCACAAAACTGGCTCTTGGGGGGGGTGTCCCCCACTCCTGCCTACTGCTCTGAAATAGGCTTCCTCTATAAGTATGGAGGACCTCCAGATATGCTTCCTCCACCAGTGCAGGATTGCAGCCACGCTCAATAAATCTTGTACACATATCGGTGCCATTGGTCACAAAACCAGCAACTTCAGAGCAATTTCTATGAGCTCATAACATCTGGACCTTGGGAATATTGTTTATCATGTGGCATGGATGGCAACTCGAGGCAAGCAATAGAGAGTTCCTGTCAGTCTCCTTTCGAAATAAATTGGTTTTCAAAGTACCATCAGATTCCATAGATATCTTTAAATTAAGAAAAAAGAGAGCAGTAAGATCACATTTCACTGAAAATTTCAAATTTGTATTAGTTTTCCAAATAATCTAAACTCATCTAGCCCCGAGTGCCCCTCCACAGCATAAATATGTCATCAATAGAACAACGCCATATATCAATCCTATCGTAAAAAGGATTGTTCTGGACGTCATAAACTGTTGTTTTCTCTCGTAGGCCAGATTGGCATAGTTCGGGGCAAAAGTGGCCCCCATTGCCATTCCCTTGAGCTGCAGATACATTTCATCCTGGAACAAAAAACAGTTTTTCTTTACAATAGGCTCAGTACAAGATAGCAAAAAGTGTTTTTTATGTACATTCATATCTGTATCCAAATCCAACCAGTATTCCAAGGCAGGAATACCCCCCTCATGTGGAATATTTGTGTAGAGGGAGGTGATATCCATAGATACCAAAAACCACCCTTGCTTCACCTGCTTGTCATTCAATATTTCCAACATTTGGGATGTGTCTCGAATAAAAGAAGCTAATTTTGAAACATATCCCGTAATATGAGAGTCCACAAATCTGGACAGCGGCTCTGTCAGTGAAACATTGCCTGCCACTATCGGTCTACCCAGAAGGTTGAATTGAGCAATAATGCATGACAGGGTGTGTGTTGTGCTGGGATAACCTCATGCCTGGGGTGGTTGGGCGTCCAACAACACCAGAAGTGAGGTTATCCCAGCATGACACACACCCTGGAGTGCATTATTGCTATTGTACAATGGCTTGTTATACAAAATAAAAAAAAATTAAAAAAATGTTTTTAGTAGATTTTTAGTGTGGCAATATATCTTTGTTTCTGAAGAGAAGAATATAGCAATCATCAGACAAATCAGTACAGTGAGGTTGGGCTCTGGGACTAGACCCGTGATGATATACTAGGATAACATCACGGGTCCAGTCCCAGACTGACCAATCAGAGGCAAGTATTCTTTCTTGCCATTGTATAATAAATCTTTATGCACCTTGGGAAGTACATAGGTGCTTGCTCCAACTAGGTGTGTGACAGTTAAATATCCCATCTCCTCATTTGTTATAACCCCAGACATTAGTGCATCATTAGGAAACCTATTTCCTGTTGATAGGTACTTGTGAGATCACTCTTCAGTTTAACATAAAATGATGTGTCACCCAACTGTCTACAGATTTCCCCTATGTATTTTTCAGTTTGCATAACCACCACCAAGCCCCCCTTGTCAGCTGGCTTAATTGTGAGATTGCTATTCTCCTGTAAACTTTTTACAAGTATATGTGGATTTATACCACTTCACTAGGAACTTAAATTTAAAAGCACATTACAATAAAAGCAATATGTGCCGTAGTATAGTGTCCCCAGATCTTGTGGATGTGGATTCATCCACACAAAGGGAGGTAGGTAAGTCCATTTCGACCAGCATCTACTTACATGCCTCAATATAATGACACTGTAAAAGTATTTGAGCGAGCATGCGAGAGGGCTTTAAAAACCTTGTTTGAGACTAATAATAGAGCCACTTATGTTAACATTACCTCAGAAGAGGCAGCCGCTTTAAAAAGTTTACAGGAGGATACCAATTTTACAATTAGGCCAGCTGACAAGGGAGGCTCGGTGTTTGTTATGCAAACTGAAAAATACATAGGGGAAATCTGTAGACAGTTGAGTGACACAACATTTTATGTTAAGCTGAAGAGTAATCTCACAAATAAGTATAAACAGGAAATAGATGTTTTTCTGAATGATGCACTAATTTCTGGGGTTATAACAAATGAGGAGACTGGTTATTTAACTGTCACACACCCAGTTAGAGTAAGCACCTATGTACTTCCCAAGATGCATAAAGATTTATACAACCCTCTGGGTAGACCGACAGAGCCACTGTCCAGATTTGTGGACTTGCCTATTAAGGGATATGTTTTAAAATTAGCTTATTTTAGTCGAGACACGTCCCAAATGTTGGAAATATTGAATGACATGCAGGCGGAACAAGGGTGGCTTTTGGAATCTGTGGATATCACCTCCCTCTACACAAATATTCCACATAAGGGGGGTATTTCTGCCTTGGAATACTGGTTGGATTTGGATACAGATATGCATGTACATAAAAAAACATTTTTTGCTATCTTGTACTGAGCCTATTGTAAAGAAATACTGTTTTTTGTTCCAGGATGAAATAGATTGCAGCTCAAGGGAACAGCAGTGGGGGCCACATTTGCCCCCAACTCTGCCAATCTCTACTTAGGCCTCTGGGAGGAAACAACCATCTGTGATGTCCAGAACAATCCTTTCTACGACATGATTGTTATCTGGCGTTGTTTTATTGACGACATATTTATGGTGTGGAGGGGCACTCTGGGCAAGTTGAGAGAGTTCATAGATTATTTGGAAAACTGTAATCCAAATTTGAAATTTTCAGTGAAATGTGATCTTACTTCTGTCTCTTTTTTAATTTAAAGATATCTATGGAATCTGATGGTACTTTTAAAACCAATTTATTTAGAAAGGAGACTGACAGGAACTCTCTATTGCTTGCCTCGAGTTGCCATCATCCATGCCTCGTGATAAACAATATTCCCAAGGCCCAGATGTTACGAGCTCATAGAAACTGCTCTGAAGTTGCTGATTTTTGTGACCAATGGCACTGATATGTGTACAAGATTGATTAAGCGTGGCTACAATTCTGCACTGTTGGAGGAAGCAAATCTGGAGGTCCTCCATACTGATAGAGGAAGCCTATTTCAGAGCAGTAGGCAGGAGGGGGAACCCCCCCAAGAGCCAGTTTTGTGACCAACTACACCAGCCATGCACATGCAATACAAGAGATTATTAATACTAATTGGCATATCCTAGAGAATAAACCCCTACTTTTGGATATTGATAAAATAAACCCAGGATGGCTTATCGTAGAGGTCCAAATTTAAGGGAGAAGCTTGTCCATAATTACCAGGGAATGTCCAAAGATGATATGCACAATGGCAGCACATGGCTTCCACCCCTACCCACGGGTAACTTTATATGTGGGAATTGTAAATTTTGCCCCAACATCATGAGAACGGACACTTTCACTACATGCAACAGTAACAAACTTTTCAAAATGACCTGAGTTTTTTAATTGCAGTAGTGAGAATGTAATATATTTAGCCACATGTGCATGTGGTTCATTTTATGTGGGGAAAAACCACTAGACCCCTCAAGTTATGTATTGGAGAATACCTTAGATCCACTGGGGGTGGGGATGAGTTAAATGCCTTGGCATGCCATGTTAAAAAAGCAGGACTGGCCGATTTTAAATTATTATGCACTTTTGTAATTTTGCATTGTTATTAAGCACTGTCACTTGAAGTATTGGTGTGCTGGTATGTATTTAATGATCCACCTATCATGCATTGGTAGCCTCCTGATGATGCAAGGATTGTGAAACCGGTAGAGGTTCGTTGAGCTGATGCCCATGGCATGTATTTTTGTATTTTAAGTATTAAAGCTGCTTTTTTTGGTCCAAGTGCCTGTGTGGTGCAGATATTTGTTTTGTGCTACAGTGAGAAGGGTGTGGAACAAGCCTGCAGAACAAATGACAGTGTTCAATTGAGCCCCAGGTCCCGCAGCTGATCTCTGAACCGGGATAAAGGAGTGGTACAGGGGAAGGTGGCAACAGTATTATGGAGAGAAAGGGAAAGGGGAAATTGTTTAACCAGGAAAGCACACTAAGCCAAAGTTTGTTTACAGGTGTGACCTTGGGAGCACAAGGAAATTAAGTGACTTGCTCAAGGTCACACAGTATGCAAGTGGGGGCTGTGGGATTCAAACCATGGTCTCCAGCAACTCAGTGATCTTAACCACTACGCTATGCTGCCTTTCTAGAGAGCCAGAGGTAAGCACCCCTTTAGGTGGGGGTTACATATACAAATTTAAATGTATAATTTTTGTACTTTATTCCCCCACAGTTGCCCTGTTTTATAAGTACAGAAACCCACCGCAGGGCATACATTTACTAGAGAATGAATGCACACGCAGCTGCTTGAAAGGCACTTTACCTTCAGCGTCAAGCCTTACACTGCACCCTTGCTGTGCATTAATTCTCTGATAAATGCATGCCCAGTTATGTGTAGGGACAAAACCCTTGATGGAAAAACATTTTATTTTTATCTTCAGTAATTCATTTTTAATTATTTTATCTGATTTTTGTATGGGACTAATTCCTGGTTAAAAGTATTGTTAGCATAAATTCCTACAAGAAAACAAAAAGTGTTAGTTATTTAAACCTTAAGACAAGGTATCTGGCTTTAATGGAAAATATTTATGTTCCATAATCAGCACTTTGCCATATGCTAGAGGAGGTCTAAGGGAATAGAGATGAAACTTCATTTTGTTTTTTAAGCCATGATATGAGTGGACACCTTCCAGGCTAAGCATGTAGTGCAATGTTTTTCTAAGGGGGCCTGCCACTTTCCAGAACCATCTCTGTGATGGCCAAGCCTTGCATGACAGCGTTATAGGTAAATTTATAGGAAAAGTCTTAGCTAAAGCTAGGTACCCATGACCACTATCAAGATAAGAGATCATGTGATGGGTAGCACCAAGAAAAAAAAAGTTTTAGACTTTGAAAGTCCTATAACCCTGTGTAGAGAGAAGTTTTATTCATAGTTTAACGAGGCAATGTACTGCCAGTGAGAAAATTGGACAGTTATAGGACAATAGTATGATAAATAAGCTTACCAAGTTTTATAGTTGCAGAATGAAGCATTCAAAAGTTATGAATATAATTTAATATAATTTTCTTATTAGAAAACTAGACAAATCTAGTATCCTGTGATAGCTCGCATCTTAGGAAGTCTAACAAGATGAATCTTAAATCTGTAGTTTGTTGCTATAGAGAGAAAGACCATCTAAAAGTTTATAGTGATTTAACTTTTCTGACAGTGATTGATGTCTTTAAGAAAAGAACAAAGGGAATCCCAGTCTTAAAGAAGTTTCCTAAATTTATACAGTTCCTAATTATAGCAGGTATGCCAAAGTAACATCATTTTAAACAGGAAAAAATGTACTTCAGAAATCTGTAAATACCTTTTAGATATCTATAAAGGAAAAAGTTTTATATTGCTTTTATAAATTATAGATTTTATATTAGAATTGACACCATCATGTTTGGTCGCAAGTGAATCCTCTCCTTCATTTGCATCTAAAAATGTAAGTCTTATATATGTACAAAGGTGCACGTAGATGCAAGAAAGAAAAGTTGTTTTATATCAAATAGTTTTCATATTGGAAAAAAATGGCTTAGGAGGGGCTAACAGTAACACCCTCAAAGAGTGCTCAGACCAATCATAACTTGATGGTGATGTGGCCCAGTAAGGGGGACATAAATGGGATGCTGGCAAAGCCGGCCCTGAACTGCTTAATTCTTTGGTGTGTGAAGACCTGTGTTCAATGTCATGAGAATTTTGGATGAGCTTGGGCTTATTCTAGACTAAAAGCCTGAAGCCACACATGCTGGGAACATTACTTGGGCTGTAACATTGCCACCTCAAGGAGTGCTAAACCAGCCTGAAAGCCTGCACAACTCTGCCACAGGTCCAGCTGCTGAAATGGACTGTTACAGAAAGAACTTTCTTCCAGTATTGGATTAAGCAAGGCCTATGTTTTGCATACTGAGAATTTGGACTAAAAGTAATGTTTTGGAATTTCTGTTAAAAGCCTGAGCAAGAGGCTGACTTTGGAATTTACCAGCCAACAAGTCTGCAGTGCTGTTGAATAGCAGAGTCCAGAGTTGCAGGTTCAAAAGCAGAAATCAACTGAAACAGAAAAGAGTCAGAGTCCAGTTACCCAAAACAACATTGCTGTCCACAGGGAGAGATCTTTCTACAGACTGTGCGGAACTGCTAAAATCTGGTCTGATTTTTCCCACTAAATCCTGAAGTGACTTTTGATGATTTGTGACATCAAGCAAGAAGGATCCAGTTTGCATTGCTTCATTGATGTCAAAAGACTCTACAGTTTCAGGTTCAGGGGGGAAAAGCAAACTAAAGCCAAACTCACCACCAAGGACATTTGTCATCCAAAACCAAAAGTTCTCAGCAAGACTTTGAAAGCTAAAAAGTAGAAGACCACATCCACAGATAACTAAAACACAAATATTCCATTATCCTACTGTTAGTACTTATTTGGCTATCTGGGGTGATAACTTAGTGCATTTTAGCTCCAAACCTTGGGTTTATGGTTGAGCTTGAATTTAAATCTAAAGAAAATACCTTTTATATACTACAAAGTTTAAACAAGTATCATACCACCATAATCTGAAACACTAGTGTAATGAGTTGCAAGTTCTGATAGAAAAAAGAAAAGGTCATGCTATTTATAAGAATGCTAAAGAAATAGTATAAACTGTAATTTATTATGCTGAATAGTGCTTACTCATTTACATTGTTTATTGCTGAAATTTGTTTTATTTGTTTTATATGATTTACTTGATTTTCTAAAATCTGTTTTGTTTACATTGCAGTTTGTTTACATTACTTTTCTTATGCTTGATACTTATGCTAGTTATGAATATTTAGGACTTGTACATATGTGAATAAAATATATTTATCTCTTATATAATCCAGAATGTGGCAGCAGTGTTTTTCGCCGTCATTTTTGAATCTGGAGAGCATAGGATAATATCACATGTGAATATTATTTGTGGTAATTTATGAAATTATTTTTGGTAAGGCCCGAGATGAATCCAAGTGCATTCTTACAAAAAGTGATATAATCCTTTGTTCTGACATCTTTGGGTTCTCGTTCACGAGATAATTGTTAGTGAATAACAGCCCACACTTAGGTTGTATGACAAATAAATATTATTAGTTATTGTTTGCAAGTTACTAAATGGAATAAGTAATATATTTCTGTTCCTGTTTCTCGAGGATTGAAAGACAAAATTACCCCTAGACAGCGAGAAAAGACAGAAAAAAGTAATTATCTTGCAGGAAAGCTGCAAGGAAAAGGACTTCCGAAGTATCTCAAGGAAAACATTTGGTTCTTTGTTTAAAATTGTAGTACATAAGCATTGTGATTACCATTGTTGTTTTAACGGTATTATTGTTAAAGTAGTGACTATTGTTACAAAAACCATGTTTATGTGCAAAAGTTATAAAATCTGAAAGCAGTGATGCATTCTCCAGTATTTTCCCAGTCTTCGGTTATGAGTAAGGAGGAAAGAATAAAAGATCTTGAACGAATGAATGAAAAATATTTAGAGCTAATTGACCAGCTAAATCACGATCAAAGATGTTTAGCAAGGGAAGCAAGACCATTAAGGGAACAACTACAAGAAAAATCACTGGAATGTAGTAAATTCACAGGCCAAGTTGAGCTATTAGAAAAACAGTTAGATGTAAGTAATGTGAAAATATCTGATGGAGACTGTGTCCTAAGCAACCTAAAGACTGACATTGCTGCCTTGAAAAACTTGAATAAACAGTTAAAAGAGCAGTGCTCAGCTGCAGAGGCAGAGAATGCCAAAATATTAAAGACTAATGAGAAGCTTAAAGAATGGGACACATCTTTGGAAAGGGAAAAAGCTAAATTAGAGCATGCTAATGAACAGGTTACCAATGAGCTCAATAAAATGGTACAAATGCATGATGATGTAAGGGAGCAATATGAAAGTGACCAGAAACAATAGAAACAGTGGTGTACCCTTTTGGAGCAACACCTCTGTAAACTAGGAAAAGAAGTCAGAGATTTACAGGCCCAAAACGGTGATACCAAAAGCAAAAGTAAAAATCATGTAAGAATAAACGCATCTGAGAAATCTGGCTCAGATGACTCCTCCCCTGAAAAGAAATATTCCTGTTCAGAAGAGGAGCCCTGTGATAAGCATAAAAAGAGATATAAAATTAAGCAAAAAGGAAGTTTTCTGAAGGTGACTCATCTGATGGGTCCAGGAAAAATAAAAAGATGTCAGAATAAAGGCTTATAATATCACTTTTTATAAGAATGCACTTGGATTCACCTCAGGCCTTACCCAATAATTTCATAAATTACCACAAATAATAAATATTCACATGTGATATCCTGTGCTCTCCAGATTCAAAAATGACGGTGAAAAAACACTGTTGCCACACTTTGGATTATATAAGAGATAAATGTATTTTATTCACATGTACAAGTCTTAAATATTCATAACTAGCATAAATATCCAGCATAATAAAATTAATGTAAACAAAACAGATTTTAGAAAATCAAGTAAATCGTATAAAACAAATGAAACAAATTTCGGCAATAAGCAATGTAAATGAGTAAGCACTATTCAGCAAAATAAATGACAGTTTATACTATTTCTTTAGTAGTCTTATAAATAGCATGACCTTTTCTTTTTTCTGTGAGAACTTGCAACTCATTAGCGTTTTAGATTATCATGGTATGATACTTGTTTAAACTTTATAGTATGTAAAAGGGTATTTTCTTTAGATTTAAATTCAAGTTTAACCATAAACCCAAGGTTTGGAGCTAAAATGCACTAAGTTATCACCCCAGATAGCCAAAAAATACTAATAATAGGATAAAGGAATACTTATGTTTTAGTTATCTGTAGATGTGGTCTTCTACTTTTTAGATTTCAAAGTCTTGGTGAGAACTTTTGGTTTTGGATGACAAATGTCCTTGGTGGTGAGTCTGGCTTTAGTTTGCTGTCTTTTTCCCTTGAACCTGGAACCGTAGAGTCTTTTGACATCAATGAAGCAATGCAAACTGGATCCTTCTTGCCTGACGTCACAAATCATCAAAAGTCACTTCAGGATTTAGTGGGAAAATCAGACAAGATTTTAGCAGTTCAGCACAGTCTGTAGAAAGATCTCTCCCTGTGGACAGCAATGTTGTTTTGGGTAACTGGACTCTGTGACTCTTTTCTGTTTCAGTTCATTTCGGCTTTTGAACCTGCAACTCTGGGCTTACTGCTATTCAACAGCACTGCAGACTTGCTGGCTGGTAAATTCCAAAGTCAGTCTCTTGTTCAGGCTTTTAACAGAAATTCCAAAACATTACTTTTAGTCCAAATTCTCAGTATGCAAAACATAAGCCTTGCTTAATCCAATACTGGAAGAAAGTTCTTTCTGTAACGGTCCGTTTCAGCAGCTGGACTTGTGGCAGAGTTGTGCAGGCTTTCAGGCTGGTTTAGCACTCCTTGCAGTGGCAATGTTACAGCCCAAGTAATGTTCCCAGCAGGTGTGGCTTCAGGCTTTTAGTCTAGAATAAGCCCAAGCTCATCCAAAATTGTCATGACATTGAACACAGGTCTTCACACACCAAAGAATTAAGCAGTTCTGGGCCGGCTTTGCCAGCATCCCATTTATGTCCTCCTTACTGGGTGACATCACCATCAAGTTGTGATTGGTCCGAACACTCTTTGAGGATGTTACTGTTAACTTAGAAGGGGCTATTTTTTTAATATGACTTCATCCTGAAAACTATTTTTTGATATAAAACAACTTTTCTTTCTTACATCTACATGCACCTTTGTACATATATGACTCACATTTTTAGATGCAACTAAAGGAGAGGATTCATTTGAGACCGAACGTAATGGTGTCAATTCTAATATAAAATCTATACTTTATAAAAGCATTGTAAAACTTTTTCCTTTATAGATATCTAAAAAGTATTTACAGATTTCAGAAGTACATTTTTTCCTGTTTAAAATGATAAAGAATCTCTCTGTGCAAGCACTGAGGCAATGGTTACCCCAAATGGCATTTGGCCGGGAAGCCAAGTTTCAAAGAATACAAAATCACACATGCCCCCATAATGCAAAGCACCATGGGCTGCATATGCAAATCACCACAGAATATTATGCTGGTTCAACTTTAGGCAGAAATGCATGGTGCCGAAAGGCCTCTCACACAGTTTGCAAAGGGTGCCAACAGAAGACATAGACACGTGTTTCATCCTACCAGGACCCATCAGTATGCCTTGTCTGTCTGACACCCCAGTGGAATGAACCAGCTACCCTAAGATAGTCTGGGTTAGATTGTGGTGAACCCAATTAAAACAAAAAACAATTTAAAAGACAAAGAACCTCTGTACGCAAGCACTGAGGCAGTGGTTACCCCAAAGGGCGTTTGGCCTGGAAGCCAAGTCTCAAAGAAATACAAAATCACACATGCCCCCACAAGGAAGAAAGAGACTTGGGCATCATCATCACTGATGACCTGAAATCATCCAAGCAGACCTCTAAAGCAGTAGGTAAGGCTAGGGGGGGTGTTAGGGTGTATTAGTAGGGGTATCACAAGTCGTAAGAGGGAGGTAATAATCCCTCTTTACAAGACACTGGTTAGCCCCATCTGGAGTACTGCATGCAGTATTGGAGGCCACACCTTCACAAAGACATTAACCAAATTGAGGCAGTCCAGAGAAGGGCAACAAAATGGTGCAGGGACTGCATCAGAAGACATATGAGGACAGATTAACAGAGCTCAATATGTATACCCTTGAGCAAAGGAGGAGAGGTGATATGATCGAGGCATTCAAACACCTTAAGGGCATTAACAAGGTGAAAGAGTCCAACATGTTTAAATATAAGAAAAATAGCAGGACAAGAGGACACAGCATGAGATTAGAGGGGCCATTAAGGGGAATGTGAGGAAATTATTTTCACAGAAAGGGTGGTGGATGCATGGAATGGCTTACCACAAGAAGTGGTGGCTATGAATACAGTGCAGGGCTTCAAACAGGCATGGGATAGGCATAAGGGAGCAATACAAATGACTATGAATAGATAGGCCACTGACAGAGCAAAGGCCGATGGCACATTTATAAGGTAGAAAAAGAAATGGGCAGACTGGATGGGCCTTGCGGTCCTTATCTGCCGTCAGCTTCTATGTTTCTGTGTTTCAATGCAAAGCACCATGGGCTGCATATGCAAATCACCACAGATTATGATGCTGGTTCAACTTTAAGCAGAAATGCATGGTGCCGAAAGGCCTCCCACACGGTTTGCAAAGGGTTTAAAGTGATGTTACTTTGGCATACCTGCTATAATTAGGAACTGTATAAATTTAGCAAACTTCTTTAAGACAGGGATTTCCTTTGTTCTTTTCTTAAAGACATCAATCACTGTCAGGAAAGTTAATTCACTATAAACTTTTAGACAGTCTTTCTCTCTATAGCAACAAACTACAAATTTAATATTCATCTTGTTAGACTTCCTAAGATGTGAGCTATCACAGGATACTAGATTTGTCTAGTTTTCTAATAAGAAAATATTAAATAAATTGTATTCATAACTTTTAAATGCTTCATTCTGCAACTATAAAACTTGGTAAGCTTATTTATTATTGTCCTATAACTGTCCAATTTTCATAGTGGCAGTACATCGTTAAACTATGAATAAAACTTATTTTTATATAGGGTAATAGGACTTTCAAAGTCTAAGACTTTTTTTTTTCTTGGTGCTACCCGTCACATGATCTCTTATCTTGATAGTGGTCATGGATACCTAGCTTTAGGTAAGACTTTTCCTATCAATTTACCTATAGCTCTATGATGCAAGGCTTGGACATTACAGGGATGGTTCTGGAATGTGGCAGGCCCCCTTAGAATAACATTGCACTACATGCTTAGCCTGGAAGGTGTCCACTCATATCATGGCTTAAAAAACAAAATGGAGTTTCATCTCTATTCCCTTAGACCTCCTCTAGCATATGGCAAAGTGCTGCTTATGGAACAGAAATATTTTCCTTTAATGCATTAAAGCCAGATACCTTGTCTTAAGGTTTAAATAACTAACACTTTTTGTTTTCTTGTAGGAATTTATGCAAACAATACTCTTAACCAGGAATTAGTCCCATATAAAAATCAGATAAAATAATAATTAAAAATGAATTATTGAAGATAAAAATAAAATGTTTTTCCATCAAGGGTTTTGTTCCTACATTTCTTCTGCCTTCTGGGTTTCCTACACCTGTGCAGAGCCCATCTGCAACCTCAAGCAACAGTGGAACCAATAATAATGGCCAGTGACTAGAGCCTTCTGTCCTTCCTAATGCTGCCCAGGTTAATGAAATTGCAGTTGTTGGCAATGGTAATAAAACTGCTATAAAATTGGAAAATGAGAGTGTTAATGCAAAACCTGACCTTACCCTAGAGGTATCCCAAGTTACTGCTGCAGGCAGTGTAGAGTGTCACAGTAAACCTGCCATGTTGCCAGGAGTTAAAAGCAAATTCTACCTGGGCAACTTAATCCCTAAGGGGGGGGGGCAGATAGGTTTTACTTTGACATCAACATTGAAAACAGCCTAAGTTATGAAGCTTTAGTTGTCTCTGGAGCGGAAGTTACCGTGATGTCCAGAAGCTTTTATGACAAGCTGGTTGATGCAGTAGGTGACGCTAAAGTGTTAAAAACCCTCTCTGATGGCTTACAGTTAGTAGGTTATGGAGGGGGTGCTCAACAGACCCTAGGTAAAGTGTGGCTAAAATTGAGGTTTGGCAAGATGGAAGTCAACCACCCAGTTGTACATCACTGATAGAACTGGGGATGATTTCTTGATTGGAAATGACCTCCTAAAAAGATTTCAGCCTATCATTGACTATTTCCTTGGAATCCTGTGGGCGCAGGTAAACCGGCCCATTCCATTTGGGAAGAGTCTTAAGGTTGCTAAACAATCAGAATCATGTTACCTTGAGAAAAAGGATGCAACAATTAAATTGAATTTTGTATGTTCTGATGTACCTGATGAGTCTGTACTAGGTGATCCTGAAACTTTGGCTCCATGGAGAACTAAAGCTCACATGGTTTGTCTGTCAAAGCATGATGTGGTAAAGTCTGAGATTAATGCAAGAGGCCTCACTTTCTTCACCAAGGAAGTGGACCCTGCTGTCTCAGAAGCACACCCTGCAGTTGACACAGAGACATTGAATTCAGAGTACCCAACACCCTCTGGGGATGGTGGAAATGAAACACAGCCACTAAGTCACAAGTCCTTACTCTGCGATATAAGGTCAGCGGAAGGCAGGTTAAAGGTGCCCATCAAAGCAGAGAATTTGCAGATAGTGGGTTCTGTGTTATGCTTAGGATATGAGCACTGTTTAATTAGTGAACTGTTTTCCAAGATGTTAAAAAGGCAAAGGCCTAGTTTAACATGTGTAAAGAAACAGGAGTGGTTGGAAAATGTCCCATATCAGACCACTAGTGTGAAAAGCATAGGTATCTGTGCTTTGAACCTCCAAATAGGGCAAAAGAAAATACAACACCCTGTAAAGGTAGTACAAGGCCTAAATTCTCCCATGTACCTGGGGTTAGACATCCTTGTATGACTGGGTGTGTATGTTGACCTAGCCAATGATGTTCTTTGGTCATGAATAAGGGGGGACCCTTACCCAATAAAAGTGACACCACAGGCCTTGAGGTCTGGACAAACTATTCCTCAAGTGTGCCAGGTGGTAAATGAGTTCACTACAAAAATTCCAAGTAATGTCGAGGATTTTTTTCTTAGGGTCAATGTAAAGAAGGGCAGAGAAATGCCTGACAAGACTGCACTCTTTGTGCTTGACAAGCAACTTAGTGAAATGGGTTTAAAAATCCACTTCATACCTTGCTTAGACATTAGCAGCAAAGTAATGCATCTCTTGGTACATAACCCAACAGTAGAGCCCATCACTCAGTATATAATTGTGAGTTGAGGTAGTGATAATAGAATCCTTTTATGATTTGGAGTTAACTGTTCCAGTTATTGGGGAGTTACCAGAAGACATTGTTCAGGATGACACAGATGAAGAAATAAGGTCCGTACCAAATGGTTTAATTGCTTTACAAGAGATTTGTCCAGTAGATAAGGAAGAAATCCAGGCATGTAAAGTTGAAAATGATTACCTTGTACTGTCCACTATGGTTAATGAAACAAAACTATTTAAAGAGGTTCATGTGATTGATGCTGAAAATGTTTTAGATAATAGAAGATGAGGTAGAAATAGGTAAAAATTTACCTTTCCCAGATTTCAAAGAACAAATTGAGCAAGCTATACAAAATTGTAATTGTGAAACGGAAGTAGAAAAGGAAAAAATTTGTGAAATGCTCCTTCAGTTTAAGGACGTTTGCAAAAGATGCTCATGATTGTGAGGTAACTGACCTCCATGTTACCAGGGTCCCTACCAACCCTAGTAAAGGTCCAGTTCATGTACGCCAGTACAGAATACCACTAGCGTCTTATGAACATATACAAGAGATGCTGGATACCTTAATGGAGCGAGGAATTATAAGACAGGTAAACTCTATTTATAATTCCCCCATTTGTCCTGTACTAAAACCCACAGGAAAGTGGAGACTCACTATTGACTATAGGAAGTTAAACCAACAGGTGCCTTTATCTCGCTGGCCCATGACATATTTGGACCAAAGTTTGGCCAAAGTTCATGGTGCCAAATATTTCACTACCCCAAATATAGCAAATGGATTCTGGACAGTAAAAGTAGACATGAAAGATCAATACAAACTGGCTTTTATCTTTGGAAGGAGACAGTACACATGGAATAGGTGTCCTTTTGGGTACTTAAATTCACCGGCGGATTTCAATATCTTTCTGCACAAGGCCATGCCTGATGTAGAAAACAGAGGAAATTTGGTTTATCTGGATGATGTACTAATCAAAAGCAACACTTTTGAGGAGCACCTAGCTGAGGTCACCTATGTGTTAAACCAGCTCAAAGCTGCTGGTACCAAGTTGTCCTTACCAAAGGGGCAATGGTTCAGAGATAGGGGAAACTATCTTGGGCATGAGGTTGGTCCTGATGGGCTTCGTCCTCAACATGCCAAAGTTGAGGCCATCCAAAAACTTGGTCCACCCAAAACTTTAAAAGAGTTACACAGTTTTCTAGGGATCTTTAACTACTCAAGACAGTTTATCCAGAACTATGCAGAAATTGCCTATCCTCTCACCAGGCTGCTGAAAAAGTCAGAACCCTGGGTGTTGGGGGGGGGGGCAAGAGACAGCCATGCATGCTTTAAAAGATGGTCTTGAGTCAAACACCATGTCTTGCTTACCCACAAATGGATAAGGATTTTTATCTAGAGGTAGGACATACTAGTAACAGCATCAGTGCAGTGTTATATCAGAAACATGATTCAGACAAACGTGTTATTGCTTATGCGAGTAAAACCTTGAGTGATGTTGAGAAAAAGTTTTCGGATTGTGAAAAGGCATTGTTTTCCACTGTATGGGCAGTACAATGGTTCAACACTTACATTTGTGGTAAAAAAAAAATTGTTGTAGAGACTGGTCACCAACCCCTTACCCTCTGGGGAGCCAAAAGCTTAAGGATGGTAATTTGTCTAACAGCAGAATTGTGGCCTGGACTTTAGCACTCCAGGGCCTACCCCTAGAGGTTAAGTATGCAAAGAACAAAAGGAATGCAATAGCTCAAGGGTTAGCAGACCTGGAGAGCATAATTGCGCTGTAGATGAACTTCCAGTACAAGACCTGACCTATCTCCTGAGTTGGATATGGTGTACCAACATAACAGGCACCACCACTGTGATAAAAATCTGTGTGAAAATTTGCCTAGAGCCTATGTTGGTTGTTCATTCAAGCAAGGTGAAGGCTGATGTTCTGGTTTAGGAGTGGTATGGTAGGATAATGTACCATGTTCTCCTATCAAGTACAAGCTCGGTCCTAAGTCTAACCAATATGCAGAATTGGCAGCCACCTACATAGCCGTACAGACTGCAGTACAACATAAGTTATAAGACATTGTAATTTGTACTGACTCTGATTGTTAGGCGGGACTTCCTTACACATTTACCAGGGTGGAAGGTGAATTGTATGATCAGTTCAAGATGCAGTAAGATGATGCATGCAAACCTTATCTTAGCCATAGATCAGTTGGTTCAGGAACATAAGTTGGTTGTTTATTGGAAAAAGGTAAAAGGACACTCCAAAATTCAGGGACCAGACAAAACAGGAAATGACCTAGCAGATGCTCTGACTAGGGAGGGTGCTTTAAGTGGAAAAGAATGGAACTGTGTCCCTCCTGTCCAGGATAAGGTGGATGTGGTTACCCACAAACAAAAGCAGCAGAAACAGGAAAATAAGGTTCTACACTTCTACAGTGAAAAACCTGGCTTTGATTTAGTAAAAATGCAGCAAGAGGATGAAGTGGTAGGAACATTATATCATTTCATTAAGGATCCCACTAAAAGCATGATTTCTGACAATGACCTACATGATAGCTGGGACCTGAGAGCCATGTATAACCAGAAGGACAAATTCCAGTTAAGGAATGATCTCTTGATAAGGACTGGTAAAAACCCACGTGAGGTCCAGTGGGTGGTTCCTTTAGGCCACAGGGGAATTATGTTACAACATGCCCATGATGAACCATCAGGAGCACATAGGGGGGATAGAAGAACTTACAGCCTTAAAAGAGCTAGCCTACTGGCCCTAAATGTAAGATGATGTTGCAGGGTATGGACAAGGGTGTATAACCTGTTGCAAGTTCCAACCAGCCACTCCCAGACATAGAGCACCACTACAGTCAAAAGACATGGCTATGCCTTGGTCAGACATCCAGATTGACTGGATTGGTCCTGTTACCAGATCTTCCAAGGGGTAACCAATACATTTTGAAAGTTACTTGTCTGTTCACAAAATGGGTCGAGTGTATACCTGCTCCAAATAACACTGCCGAAACCACTGCTTTCTTATTAATAAACCATGTGTTCAGTCGATGGGGATTACCATTAAGAGTAGAGTCTGGTAGAGGTCCTCATTTCATAGGAGAGGTAATAGAGAACATGCGGAAAATTCTAGGAGTACAGAGGAAACTACATGTGTCCCACCATCAGGGCTAGAAATAATTTTTGGTAGATGGCTGTCCATGGGACAGGTGCAATATTCATTTTGACTGTCCCACGGAATCTGTGCCTGTCCTGTTGATTTTTGCTGACTAATTTTATATTTGTTTCCCAATATGGGCTGATAATTAAGTGTGCCCCTGGCTAAGAGCTTAATAACTGATGGTGCCCCTTATAACGTACCCTAAAAAGGGTTACTGAATATTACACACTGGCTGGTACATGTTCCAGAAAAGACCAAACTTGCTGCCCTAAGGGCTTTTAATTTACTTCACCACACTGCTCAGTAGTAGCCCTGACCCAGGGCCCTTAATTCCTTAGGGCTCTGCCCTGACAAGTCAGTCAGCTTCCTCTGTTCCTATGTATAGCTTGGACAATAAAAGTCTACCTCTACTTTGTAACCCTGACAAGGGCTTTTAACCAGCCTCCCCATATCCTGTCTTTGGAGCCCTTCCTGCCCTGATGGGGTTTTAAGTGGTTGTCTCAGCTCTCTAGTTCCTCTCCTAATCTCTAAATACAGAGTCTCCCCCTCTTTCTGCCTGGACTGCCTACCCTAAAAAGGGCATTCAAATACCGTTTTCTAGCACTTAAAATGGCTCTTTATAAGACTTACCCAGGTCCCTTGTAGTTGGTAGATGGCCCTGAGTAGTGTTTTTAATTTGCATCCCCAAAACTCTGCTGCCTGTGAACAGGAGCTAGTCTTGGGCTACTGCTGCAACCACAGCACACAAATAAATGAGGTGTGCAGTGCAGAAAGTAAAAGGAAGACTGGCAACTGCACATGCAGTGACAACACTTACGCAGTCTAGTCTTACCATGGCACTGTTTCCATTTCGGCAGCTTCACAAAACCTCTGACTGCACTGAAGAGCCCATCACAGGAGACTGGGTTGAATAAACATCTCTTAAAGACAGTTGGGTCGTACATAGCCTAACCGAACAGGTGGCAGCATCTCCTGGGTCCTAGTGCCTGCTATGCTTTTCACTTGGTGCCTGTCCCAGGGACAGGCAGGGAAATGAAACCAGCTGTCCCTAGGGATAACTGGGTGTCTGGGACAGGCAGACAGGTGGTTATTTTGACCCCTGCCCACCATCCACAGTAATCTGGACAGGTGGAACGCGCTAATCAGACAATTGTGTATATACTGAAGAAATATTTCAGTTCTTCAGGAAAAGATTGGGATGTAAAGTTACCACTGGTATTAATGGCCATACGGGCTACTCCTAATAAGTCTACAGGTGTTCCTCCTTTTTAAATGATGACAGGAAGACAGATGGTGTTAACTTGACATCTCCTGTGTACCACAGGAAATGTAAATTCAGCACGTGCCACTACCGCACATGAATGTAACCCATTTAAAACAGCGTTTGCGAGAAACATTTGCATTTGCTCAAAGAAACTTAGGAAAAAGTGCTGAAGCTTCTAGGTCATATTATGACAGGAAAACTAGTCCAAAAGAGTATCAAATCGGTGATAAAGTGTTTTACTTTAACTACAGTAGAGATAAAGCCAAGGTCAAAAAGTTTCTTCCAAGTTGGCCAGGACCCTTTGTGATCACTGACAAAATCTCACCTGTAGCCTCCCAAATTGAACTAAAGCATAAAAGCACTGGAGAGGTAGTACCTAAATGGGTTCATATTAATCAGTTGAGGCAATATTGTGAACGCAATAAAGCATGGGAAAATGCTCTAAATGAATCTGAGTGGTGATCAGGAATTAGTCTAGCTAAAATGTCAATTGTAATGCTGATTTTTAAAGGTAATAAACAAAGAGAATTTGTTGTTTTGAAATGTTCAACAACGTAAAAAATGCACTATGTTGAAAGTGTACATAGTTGTAATCATGATTAATCATGTTAGTTCATGTAGTACTGTAAACACATCTATGCAAAATAGTATGTCTCCACTGATGTCATCTAGTGATGTCACATCCTGTGATGATGTAATAAGTTACTGCATGATGATGCAACGTTGTCTTTTATGTTTTGTTTTCCCTGCAATGCTTAAACCTATATACCCATATATAGTAAGATTGTTTTGAATCGCAAGTGCATTTTTAGGGTGCATTTTAATTCAAAAGGGGGGAATGTAGGGACCAAACCCTTGATGGAAAAACATTTTATTTTTATCTTCAATAATTAATTATTATTTTATCTGATTTTTATATGGGACTAATTCCTGGTTGAGTATTGTTTGTATAAATTCCTACAAGAAAACAAAAAGTGTTAAGTTATTTAAACCTTAAGACAAGGTATCTGGCTTTAATGCTTTAAAGGAAAATATTTCTGTTCCATAAGCAGCACTTTGCCATATGGTAGAGGAGGTCTAAGGGAATAGAGATGAATCTCCATTTTGTTTTTTTAAGCCATGATATGAGTGGACACCTTCCAGGCTAAGCATGTAGTGCAGTGTTGTTCCAATGGGGCCTGCCACATTCCAGAACCATCTCTGTGATGTCCAAGCCTTGCATGACAGAGTTATAGGTAAATATATAGGAAAAGTCTTAGCTAAAGCTAGGTATCCATGATGACCACTATCAAGATAAGAGATCATGTGATGGATAGCACCAAGAAAAAAAAAGTCTTAGACTTTGAAAGTCATATTACCCTGTATAGAAATAAGAAGTTTTATTCATAGTTTAAAGATGCAATGTACTGCCACTATGAAAATTGGACAGTTATGGGACAATAGTATGATAAATAAGCTTACCAAGTTTTATAGTTGCAGAATGAAGCATTCAAAAGTTATCAATATAATTCATTTAATATCATGTTCTTATTAGAAAACCACACAAATCTAGTATCATGTGATAGCTCACATCTTAGGAAGTCTAACAAGATGCATATTAAATCTGTAGTTTGTTGCTATAGAAAGAAAGACCATCTAAAAGTTTATAGTGAATTAACTTTTCTGACAGTGATTGATGTTTTTAAGAAAAGAACAAAGGGAATCCCTGTCTTAAAGATGTTTGCTAAATTTATACAGTTCCTAATTATAGCAGGTATGCCAAAGTAACATAATTTTAAACAGGAAAAAATGTACTTCTGAAATCTGTACATACTTTTTAGATATCTATAAAGGCAAACGTTTTATAATGCTTTTATAAATTATAGATTTTATATTAGAATTGACATCATCATATTTGGTCTCAAATGAATCCTCTCCTTTAGTTGCATCTAAAAATGTAAGTCTTGTATATGTACAAAGGTGCATGTAGATGCAAGAAAGAAAACTTGTTTTATATCACAAAATAGTTTTCAGGATGAGGTCATATAAAAAAAAAGGCTTAGGAGTGGCTAACAGTGACACCCTCAAAGAGTGCTCAGACCAATCATAACTTGATGGTGATGTGGCCCAGTAAGGGGGACATAACTGGGATGTTGGCAAAGCCGGCCCTGAACCACTTAATTCTTTGGTGTGCAAAGACCTGTGTTTAATGTCATGACTATTTTGGATGAGCTTGGACTTATTCTAGACTAAAAGCCTGAAGCCACACCTGCTGGGAAGATCACTTGGGCTTTAACATTGCCACCGCAAGGAGTGCTAAACCAGCCTGAAAGCCTGCTACAGGTCCAGCTGCTGAAACAGACTATTACAGAAAGAACTTTCTTCCAGTATTGCATTAAGCAAAGCCTATGTTTTGCATACTGAGAATTTGGACTAAAAGTAATGTTTTGGAATTTCTGTTAAAAGCCTGAACAAGAGACTGACTTTGGAATTTACCAGCCAGCAGGTCTGCAGTGCTGTTGAATAGCAGCGAGTCCAGAGTTGCAGGTTCAAAAGCAGAAATCAACTGAAACAGAAGAGTCACAGAGTCCAGTTACCCAAAACAACATTGCTCTCCACAGGGAGAGCTCTTTCTACAGACTGTGCTGAACTGCTATAATCTTGTCTGATTTTTCCCCACTAAATCCTGAAGTGACTTTTGATGATTTGTGATGTCAAGCAAGAAGGATCCAGCCTGCATTGCTTCACTGATATCAGAAGACTCTACAGTTCCAGGTTCAAGGGGAAAAGACAGCAGACTAAAGCCAAACTCACCACCAAGGACATTTGTTATCCAAAACCAAAAGTTTTCACCAAGACTTTAAAAGCTAAAAAGTAGAAGACCACATCTACAGATAACTAAAACATAAGTGTTCCTTTATCCTATTAGTACTTTGTTGGCTATCCGGAGTGATAACGTAGTGCATTTTAGCTCCAAACCTTGGGTTTATGGTTAAGCTTGAATTTAAATCTAAAGAAAATATATTTTATATACTACAAAGTTTAAACAAGTGTCATACCACGATAATCTGAAACACTAGTGTAATAAGTTGCAAGTTCTCATAGAAAAAAAGAAAAGGTCATGCTATTTATAAGAATGCTAAATAAATAGTATAAACTGTCATTTATTATGCTGAATAGTGCTGACTCATTTCCATTGCTTATTGCCGAAATTTGTTTCATATGATTTACTTGATTTTCTAAAATCTGTTTTGTTTACATTGCAGTTTGTTTACATTACTTTTATTATGCTTGATATTTATGCTAGTTATGAATATTTAGGACTTGTACATATGTGAATAAAATACATTTATCTCTTATATAATCCAAAGTGTGGCAACAGTGTTTTTCACTGTCATTTTTGAATCTGGAGAGCATAGGATAATATCACATGTTAATATTATTTTTGGTAATTTATGAAATTATTTTTTGGTAAGGCCTGAGGTGAATCCAAATCCATTCTTATAAAAAGTGATATAAGTCTTTGTTCTGACATATGTTGCTAATTTTTCCAAAGATATCCGAAACTCTCAGTTCCCAAATATTAAGTGCTTCCTGGCAGTACTTTCTGCTGTAGGGGCCTAGCTAACCAGTAGGGTACCTTCCAGAATACTTTGAAGTATGGTCAGTAATATAAAACAGTATGAGAGACACAAGGAACAATTTATTTTAGAAAGTCCATAACAGAGAGCAGTAACAAGACAGCTGGGAGCATCGGCCGAGCCCCATTTTGCAGATGCACTTCCTCTTCAACAGAGAAGAGAAGCAGTAGCAGACCTTTATTTATATTTATTGGATTTTGTTAAACTGGCTCACTGAGACATGTGTCCCATTTTTTAGGAGCGACCCAGATTAATTACGTGCACTACAGAAACAGTATAGGAATTAGACTTAGTAACAAGGTTCAGAGCATAACAATATGATAGCAACAGTGGTAGTAAGAAAGTCATACCCTTCATGGGAATGCAGTACTTTTTGGGGAGGGGTTGCTGTTGCTCGAGTGGTATAGTCTAATGTCCTTCAATGATGTATATGGGTTTTTATGTCTCGTGACGGTAGAGATGAAAACAAATACAGAAACGAGAAAAATATATCACAAATATGTGGGCAATGAAAGAATAACAGAAAGAGAGAGAGTGGGTTGGGTGAAAGAAACAACATGGAAAATAGGACCTTTAAGGCATATCTCTTGTTGGGCTTATCTTTGGTCTACGTGAAAAGAGCTGTGGTGGCTACAGTCCACTTCTTACTGAACATATGGCTTCCAAAATTTCAGAGGCCAGACCCCCACTCCACTCCCAGCCAAGTCAGTGACATCAGCTGTAAGGATCAGTCCTTGGCTTCTGACACTGGTACAGCTACTGCCATAGGCTGCTGCAGTAACCAGACTGGAGCAGCTCCTCACTGTGCTCAGGTTGCATCAAAATAGCAGTATAAGCACAGGAGCCATTAACTGTTTTTGTAATATGGCAAATAATTTTTCCCCAAACAGAACAATTTCATTGGGCTAAAGTGCACATGTGACACCAAAGGTACTGTGAATTAATGCATAAGATGTGCCCAGCGATGTAATTCCACAATCAGCCACGTAGTCATCCTGCACAGTACACTTCCCACCCACTCACCTGGTTGACAGTCGTGCAACCCCCGCAAATCCAGAGAAAAAAAATGGAGGCATACTATACCACATTTGCACTATGTGGCGTGATGGGAATCACATCGTAGACCAATCAGTTTTGTGGACCTAACTCACCAGCACTTGAGAATGCCTGTTAGGTAATCGCACATAGCGCTGAAGTGCAGCAGCCACAAAAGACGGTGAAATGTATCCCCAAGGTAAGCAAGTGGTCGCGTAGCAACAGGCCACCAGCATTGGAGAAACGACCAAGTACTAGCCTGAAAAGGAAACGGGGAAAAAAACATCTAGATATACAAACTAAACAGAGTAATATGAAACAGAAATGTGAGACATCAAATGAAAAGCCAAAAAGTAGACATTTAAAATTATCTCAAAAGGAGCTTGATAATCTTGAAAGAAAGAAGTCTGAACCTAACACACATAAAAGCACAGCCTGGGTGTGCAATGTGTTTTCAGACTGGCTCACGGGGAACTAACTCAATACTGATATTAGCACAGTACCAGTCACTTATTTGGCAGAGATCTTATGCCAGTTCTGTGGGTCAGCTCGTTCAGAGGACAGCAGCCAGTATAGCATTAGTTCTTTTATTGCATTATGAGCTGGCCTTAAGAGATGCATCAACAGTGTTGAGGTCAATCGAAAAGTAAACATAGCTAGTGACAAAGAATTTACCAGTGCAAATAACGTTTTCGTTGCAGTCTTAAAACAGTACAGGAGGGCTGGGAAAGATGCAGCAGCTCACCACCCTAGAATTACTGACAGTGATCTGAACAAAATCAGGAACAGTACAAAGCACAATCCAGAGTCTGCGTATGGACTGGTACGCAGACTCTAGTTTGAGCTCCAGCTTGACTTTTCACGTAGAGGCAGGGAAGGACTCAGAAACCTAAAACACAGCTCATTCGTTATACAGAAGGATGACTCAGAGCAAGAATGTATTGTGGTTGCTTTCAATGAGCCCACCAAGAATCATAATAATATCAATGAGGCAAACAAGCAGGCATTGCATGGTATTTTGTACTCTCAAGTAGACAGCTGCTACTTCCCTGTTGCATTATTTAAAGAATATTGTGCTAGATGCCCTGCTAATGCCCCTGCATTCTGTCTGCATCCCCTGAAACTGACCCAGGACATATCAGACAGCAAGGAAGTGGTATTCAAAACAGCCTATGGGATGTAACTTTCTAGGAAATATGATGGCGCAAATAGCTGCAGATGCCAAACTATCAATTAGGTACACAAATCATTGTGTGAGCACAGGTGTTCATATGCTGTCTAAGGCTGGTCTCCCATCTCGAGAAATAATGTCTGTAACTGTACACAGATGCGAGACCAGCCTCAGGAGTTACTGGGTCCTTCTGCATCAGATAGGCAGAACTGGTCAACGATTCTAAACAGTAGTAGCACATCCGTGAAAGAAAGCACAGCAGTCCACAAAGCAAATGAGCACACTTTCACAAACCTAAATCCAGTCTGCGAGCCAGGCAAAGTAGTGGCTGACAGCAGGGAAGAAAACACACCTATAACCAAAGTAAACGCACCGAAAACAGGAAAGAGCAATACTCATCTCACATATAGCTCCTCTGAAAAACCTTCCAATGCCAGTGACAGTGCTGCAAATGTCTTCTCAAGCATATCATCGAGCCACAGTAATCCTTTTAGTGTTTCTCAATTCACAGTGCATGGCCCTGTCAACTTTAATGACTATGGGACAGCGCCTAAGAATCCCGGTGAAGAGTAGATTTATCATCACTTTAGGGTAACTCAACATGCTTCGTGTTGCAGGTTGATAGAAAAGTCAATATTAAATGTTTAAAAATGTTAAATTTAGTTAGTGTCAGTGCAAAGTTTAATCAGTAATGTTTAAAGTTGCGTACAGTGTAAATCCTGGAAAGAAATCTTTCAGTAAGAATCTGCACAGCAACGGGGCGGGTCTGTAAGTATGATTTGCATATCACGGAGAGACAGCCCACAAATCCTAACAGTGCTTGTATAAAAACTTAACGATTGTTATAAAAAGTTATAATCATACCAATTGCTGTCTGTTGTAACGCTGCATTAACACAGCAACATATGTAGAATGTTTAGACTGCTACATAAAATTACAAGTTTTACCAGTCGCAGCATTAATGCACACCTCCTGTTTTCCATATCAGATAGCGTGTATAGTTGTGAAGAAAATTGTTATAAAAACACTGAAAATCCACAAGTTCTGTTTTTTCCCCCTACAACTACAGATATACTTGCAACACTCCATGTTACAAGTGCATTAATTCCCTTGAAAAGAGGCATTTCCTAGAAATTAATGCATAGTTGGGTGGTGGGACCACTTGGCCTTCGGCCTTGTGCCCCCAAAATGCATTATTTCCTAGGAAATGCCTCCTTTCTTGGGGATTAATGCTTACATAACCGATGATGTCACTTACTCGGGTAGGCAAGAGCCATAAATAGCTCCTGGGTGGTGGCAGTTTACAGCAGACCAGGATCTACTCGGGCAAAGTCAGGAGATGACATCAACGCAGATAAAAATGCATTGGGATGTCGTAGAAGGGGAATAAAATGGAAGGACATCAATAATAAAAATGCAGTTCTCTATAGAAATCTTATATAAATATTAAATATCTGTAAATCTGCCTGTTGTATCGCTTTAATAACACAATTAATAATTACATTAACACATTCTCATGGTAAAGCTGCTTATTGGAAAAGGTGCAGTTGGTCTAAACAGAGACATGCAGAAGGAGGCACTTTTCCAATTGTCTTATACTATTGTCAGTGACTTCTAAGAGGAGAAAATCTGTTAATTAAAAATTACACTGATTCTCTGCTCTTTTTAAATTAATTGACAAAGGTACAAGACAAATGGCAAAGTGCCTCCTCATGTTTGCCTCAGTTTAAACCAACTGCACCTTTTCCAATGAGCAGTTTTACTTTTGCATAGGTGGATTGTGTAAATTCTTCTCTTGCTTTTTTTCTCCATTTGATTTGCTTTAACTTTTGCTGTTTTTGTTAATCTCTTGAGTTTACAACTCTAGAAAATATTTTAAAAGACTAAAATAAGTTTACTCAAAGGACAGAAAGGTATGGTGGTTCATAGTGCCAGTCTTTTATTTCAGGACTGGTCTGCTGCAGCTTCATAAGACAGGATGCCAGACTTTTCCCACCTGCATGCCCATTCGGTACCTAACTACACTGGTGCGAAAATGATACTGTATTTTGCAACTAGACCATTGCAGCTGCATGCCCTCCCATGTCTCCATTTGACATGCGGAGCATCTCCAGTTGATGTTCTGAGAAGGATTACTGTTATGTTGCTGAGACACTCTCCCTGCTCTCACTGTCTAAGCAGTTCCAAGACACCACTCCAACTCCAGCACATGACGCATGTGCGCCACAGTTCATTCACAAAGCTGACCTGAAAGTGCTGAAGTTAGCACCACTGATCCACTTTTATTGAGAGCACCAGGTGCTAGTTAGCACCTAGCTCCCCCTTATTTCGAACCCTGCTTACTGATTTAGAGCATTTATGATGATACAGTGGTGGGGTGGGCTACATACGGAGCTGGTTGTAAAGACAAGTGAGAGGGAAAACAGCGAGAAAGATCTATGGAATGAAAACACCAAGCAAGTAAATAGGACCTGGGAATGCTGCAGAGTTTCTGTTCCCCTTTAATAATCCACTCTAAACTACATGATGACTGAATAATAGGGAAAGAAACCAGATAGGGGGAGAAAGAAGGTAAGGAGTGACTGACGATCCAGCAGAGGTGGTAGAATGGTTATGCAGGTAATCATTAAGACAGACAGACTAAGATACTTGACCAGTCCGGTAGAGGCGGTGATGAGATTTAGCAGCAGCTCTGTTGGTAATAGTGTCTGTAACTATGTAACTGGGTCACAGTGAATGTTGTAGTCACTACCCCTGCCTTGTGGACTCAAACAAAGTTGGGGAGGAGGCCCGGGTTCTTACTTTCCTGATTTGGTTGGAACCCATATACTTTTAGTTTGTGCAGTGCCTCCATCCAGAGATCAGATTTAACAAGGCCTGGCGTTGGAGCAGTACAGCCCCTGGAATGCAGTATCTCCCCACAGTGCTCCCCCACACATGAAAGCATACAGTACAGCTTTAAAATCAACAAAACTGTAATTAATGACTTACTACTATGCTCACATGACACATTTGAAATTATTAAAATGTTGGGGAGTATTCCCGAGGGATAGGGGAATACACAGCAATACCCTTTTCAAATGTCTTGTGAACTTTACGGAACTAGGGCGGAAAGTTAAGTGCCTGACTAGGTTTGGCCTATTAAACACACTTTAAACTGCAGTAGTGCCCCCCCCCAATCAGGCGGTGCTATACAGTTCCTGTAAACCTTTGATATTACGAGACCACTGAACCATAGCAGTCAATCAATCAATCGAATTCTTTATTTATCCAGGCGAACACCATTGAGCAAGCTCATTTACAAGGTGGACCTGCATTACACAAGTCAAGTAACAATGCATCTATATACAGACAAATAGACAGTAGATGCAAGAGTACAACAGTACAGGTGGGCCTGCAATAGACAGGATAAGTAAAAAATACATTTGGGTTCAGGTAAAAGACCGTCGGTAAGGGTATACATAACAATAATGCAAAGAAGTGCAAGATCATGCACATAGGGAAGAGAAACCCTGAAGCCACCTATAGGCTGGGAGGGGAGTTGCTAGCAGTCACAAAGGAAGAAAGAGACTTGGGCATCATCATCACTAATGACCTGAAATCATCCAAGCAGACCTCTAAAGCAGTAGGTAAGGCTAGGGGGGTGTTAGGGTGTATTAGTAGGGGTATCACAAGTCGTAAGAGGGAGGTAATAATCCCTCTTTACAAGACACTGGTTAGGCCCCATCTGGAGTACTGCGTGCAGTATTGGAGGCCACACCTTCACAAGGACATTAACCAAATTGAGGCAGTCCAGAGAAGGGCAACCAAAATGGTGCAGGGACTGCATCAGAAGACCTATGAGGACAGATTAACAGAGCTCAATATGTATACCCTTGAGCAAAGGAGGGAGAGAGGTGATATGATCGAGGCATTCAAACACCTTAAGGGCATTAACAAGGTGAATGAGTCTAACATGTTTAAATATAAGAAAAATAGCAGGACAAGAGGACACAGCATGAGATTAGAGGGGCCGATTAAGGGGGAATGTGAGGAAATTATTTTTCACAGAAAGGGTGGTGGATGCATGGAATGGCTTACCACAAGAAGTGGTGGCTATGAATACAGTGCAGGGCTTCAAACAGGCATGGGATAGGCATAAGGGAGCAATACAAATGACTATGAATAGATAGGCCACTGACAGAGCAAAGGCCGATGGCACATTTATAAGGTAGAAAAAATAAATGGGCAGACTGGATGGGCCTTGCGGTCCTTATCTGCCGTCAACTTCTATGTTTCTATGTTTCAATAGGGTAGCAAGTCAGTAAAAATTTATACCAGATACAACAACATACATGGTTTAGTATTCCTGCAAGGTAAAGGCATTATAGTCCAGCGAAGAGATTAGTTGAAGTTATTGCTACAAGCGAAGAGACATACATAGTCAGTTTAAAAAGACCCAGGCATATCAAGGGGGAGACGTGTGTCGGGAGAAGTGGGCAGCCAGTTTGGGGGGGGGGGGGAGTCTGGAACTGGGATAATACTAGGAGCGAAAGAATGAGTTGCTGTGGGTATACAAGGAATAGGTGGGTGAGGGAGGGTGAAATTTAGGGCAGTAGATAAGTAGGTGGCTCAGGGACAAGTTATGCACTGATACAAGAAGGAGGGAGGATGTGGAAAGGGGGTGTAAGTAAGCTAGGATCATTGGAAGCAGTTGCAGGCTTCTGTAATGTATTTTGAGTATAAGGTCTTCAACACAGTGAGACTAACAGGAGTCCTCAGTTTCAGTAATTTCTGTAGCACATTCCAGAGCTAGGATCGTTGGAAGCAGTTACAGGCTTCTGTAATGTATTTTGAGTATAAGGACTTAAACACAGTAATACTAACAGGAGTTCTCAGTTTCAGTGATTTCTGTAGCACATTCCAGAGTGGCGGTAGAACGAGTCCTATGGCAGCTCTCCCAAAACGCGTTAGGGCTTTGGGCACTTTCAGAGAAATCAGTGAACAGCTTCTTGGGGCATAGGTTCCAGGCATATTGAGAGTCAGGCAATCAACAATGTACTGCGGAAGTTTGCCAGTGATAGCTCTGTATGTCCAGAGAGCTGCATTTTTTATTTCGTCTGTAGTGTAGGGAGGTCCAACCTGCGGCCGCATATAAAGAGCAGTGATGGGTGGAGAAGAGGAGACCAGTGATGAAGCGCAGGGCTCTGTGGTAGAGTATGTCCAGTTTACCGAGGTATGAAGTAGCACACTGGCTGTATATAAAGTCAGCGTAATCAATTAGGGAAAGGAACGTAGACTGAACTAGCTGTCTCTTGGCCTCTGTAGTTAGTAGGCGGTTTAACCTGAAGAAGAGACCTAGTCTCTGCCTCAGTTTTTTTTAACAAATCCTCCAGGTGGTCTGCAAAGGAGAGTTTGAAGTCTAGCCAGACCCCCAGGTATTTAAATTTCGGCACAAATTCCAGGGTTTCTCTTAGGAGGGTGGTGATGGGGTAGAGCAGGGTAGGCTGCATGGTTGATGGGTGAAAATAGCATTGCCTTTCTTTCTGGCATTAAGTAGCAGTAGTTTACTAAGGAGCTGGTATTGCAGTATGTTGAAGTCAGCTTGCAGGTCGCTACAGTAGTTTCAGGAGTTGTACGGCTTAGGTAGATCACTGTATCATCTGCGAACAGATGAATTTTCGCCTCATTGATGACTGAGTTTATACTGTTGATGTAGATGGCAAATAGGAGTGGCCCCAGGATGGATCCCTGCGGGACGCCTCTTTTTAACGGATTTGAGGGGGAGGCCTTCGGCCTGGACCTGTTGGTGCCTATCAGAAAAGTAGTTGTGGAACCAACACAAGGAGGTAGAATCTAGACCAGTAGCTTTTAATGAAGAAAGAAGGAGGCTGTGTTCGATGGTGTCGAAGGCCTTACTTAGGTCTAGAAAAAACGGCGCAGACACATTTTTTGTTCTCTAGCTCGCGCTGCCAGTCATATGTCACCTTGGCCAGGGCCGTGATTATACTATGTTCAGTTCTGAAACCAGATTACATTGGGTTTAGCAGGTTAGTATCATCTATGAAAGATTTCAGCTGGGCATTCACGATTTTTTCCAGAGGTTTTGATAGTACCGGGAGAAGGGAGATGGGCCTGTAGTTGTTTAAATCACAGGAATAAACAACGGAATAACATGTGCAGTCTTCCACAGTTTGGGAAGGGTCCCTTGATAAAGGGACATAGAAACATAGAATTTGACGACAGATAAGGACCGCTTGGCCCACCTAGTCTGCCCATTTTCCTACCTAACAGATAAGCTGCAGATCCTAGTTAACAAACAGCTTACTTCCTCATACCCCCCACTAGGACTGCCTTATGCCTGTCCCATGCATTCTTGAATTCTCCCACTGTTCTTGACTCCACAACCTCCTCAGGGAGGCTGTTCCATGCATCCACAACCCTCTCTGTGAAAAAATACTTCCTCACATTACCTCTGAGCCGTCCCCCCTCTATCTTCAAATTGTGCCCCCTTGTTCTTGCACATCACTTTTTCTGAAAGGTGCTACCCTCTTGGACTTTGTTGATTCCCTTGAGGTACTTGAAAGTTTCTATTATGTCCCCTCTCTCCCTTCTTTGCTTAAGGGTATATATATTAAGCTCCTTTAGTCTTTCTTCGTATGTCTTCTGGTACAGACCCTGCACCATTTTGGTTGCCCTCCTCTGGACAGCCTCCACTCTGTCTATGTCTTTGCGGAGATGGGGTCTCCAGAACTGCACACAGTACTCCAGATGGGGTCTCACCAACTGTCTGTACAGAGGGATAACAACTTCCTGTTTTCTACTATTGATGCCTCCTGCTGTGCATCCCAGTATCCCCCCAGCCTTCCTTATTGCCTTCTCACATTGCTTGCCCACCTTTAGGTCATCTGATATAATTACCCCTAGGTCCCTTTCCGTTTTTACTGTTGTCAGTATCTCATCCCCCATTGTGTACGCTTCCCCTGGGTTTTTGTTTCCCATGTGCATTACCTTGCACTTCTTTGCATTGAATCTGAGCTGCCATACATTTGACCATTCCTCCAACCTTGCCAAGTCCCTTCTCATCCTTTCCACTCCATCTTGTGTATCAACCCTGTTGCAGATCTTTGTGTCGTCTGCAAAGAGACATACTTTTCCTTCAGTTCCTCTGCAATGTCACTTATAAAGACATTAAAAAGGACCGGTCCCAGTACTGAACCCTGCGGTACCCCGCTAGTAACCCTCCTTTCTTCACTGTGAATTCCATTTACTACTACCCTTTGCATCCTGTTGTCTAGCCAATTTTTTATCCAGGTTACCACCTTGGGACCCACTCCAAGGCTGGCTAACTTGTGTATTAATCTTTTGTGTGGGACTGTATCAAATGCCTTGCTAAAATCAAGGTAGGCCATGTCCACAGCCCCTCCCTGGTCTACTACTTTGGTCACCCAGTCAAAGAAATCTATTAGATTAGTCTGACACGGCCTTCCCATTGTGAATCCATGCTGCCTTGGGTCCTGGGCCCCACTGGCCTCTAGGTACTCAACAATTCTTTTCTTAAGAAGTGATTCCATCATTTTCCCCTACCACTGTGGTCAAACTAACTGGTCTGTAGTTTCCTGCCTCTGTCCTGCTCCCACTTTTATGAAGAGGAATCACATCTGCCCTCCTCCAGTCCTCGGGTACCACCCCATCCTCCCATGATTTGTTAAAGAGAGTAGTCAGCGGTGTCACTAGTTCTACCCTTGGTTCTTTTAGAATTCTTGGGTGAATCCCATCAGGCCCCATTGCTTTGTCCACCTTCAATTTTATTAGTTCTTTCAGAACCCTTTTTCTGTAAATGGACTGGTATCGACCCATCTTCAGAGTGTTTCTCTTTTTGGTTTAGGTACCTACCCTCCTCTTCCTTTGTGAATACTGAGCAGAAATATTCGTTCAGTATCCCTGCTTTCACTGTCACCCTCTACACATTCCCTCCCTTTATTAGGCCTCAGTATCCCTCCTTTGGTCTTTCTTTGCTCCCTAATGTACTTATAAAAGGTCTTACTCCCCTTCTTAACAGAATTGGCTATCCTTTCCTCGGTTTGGGCCTTTGCTATTCTGACTGCTTTCCCAGCCTCTTTCTGCTTTAACTGATGAAGTTCTCTGTCCTGTTCCTTCTGTGTTTCCTTATATTTCCCGAATGCTATCCTTTTCTCTTTAACCTTCCCTGCCACCTCTTTTGAGAACCATAGCAGTTTTTTCCTTCGTTGTGTTTTATTGATTTGCTTTACGTGATGGCTGTTTTGATTACTCCCCATTGTTCCTCCACCCCTCCTCCTTGCCTGTTTGCTAGTGCTTTTCTGAGGCACTCTCTCATTTTCCCAAAGTCAGGCCTCCTAAAGTCCAATACTCCTGCTTTTGTATGGCTTGATTGTATGGTTGTGTTTATTGTGAACCACAGTGTTTGGTGGTCGCTTGTTCCCAGATGGCTACCCACTTCTAAATCTGAGATTCTTTCTCCGTCCCCATTTGAGAGTACCTGGTCTAAGATTGCTCCCTCCCGAGTGGGTTCCAATACTAGCTGTCTGAGGCATGCCCCCTGTAGGGCATCAAGAATGACCTCTCTTGGATGTGCCTGCAGCAAAGGTGCTCAGTTAACATCTGGCATATTTAGGTCCCCATCAACAATATCTCCCTTTTTTCTGCCATTCTAAAGCCTTCTATCATTCCTTGTCCATTCCCTCCCCTGAGATGGGGTCTGTATACAACCCTCATGCGGATTGTGGTGCCATTTCCTGTCTCTAAGGTGACCCAGAGTACCTCATCTGCTCCTGTTTACTCTTTAGTTCTGTTGCTTTGATCCCTTCCTTTACATGAGAGCTATTCCTCCTCCTCTTTTACTCTCCCTGTCCCTTCTGTAGATTGTGTATCCTGGTATGTTGACATCGAGTCATGGTTCTCTGTACCATGTTTCTGTAACTGCCACAATATCCAGGCAACCCTCTTCCATCAAGGCCACTAGTTCAGGGAGCTTGTTACACAGACTATGGGCATTGGTATTCATCACCCTCCACTTTTTAATAGCCTTACCCCTTTTAGCCCCATTCCTGTCCTTACTGCCTTTGCCTTTTTTTACATTTACCTCTGTTCTGCTCCCTAATAACTTCTCTACCTTGGTGTTTATCTCACTAATCACCATGTTTTGTGGGGGGAGGCTGGGATCTCCCTGCTTCTTTTCAGTGTCTCCCCCCTTGGCTAGTTTAAATGCTTGCCAATGAAGCATTTAAACCTCTCACCTAGGATCCTGATTCACCCCCTGGACAAATGCAGACCATCGCACCAGTATAGGTCTGCATCACTCCAGGTGGCTCCTCAGTCCCCAATGAAGCCAGAACCCTGAGCTCCACACCAGTTTTTCAACCACTCATTGAATTCCCTGGTGAGGAGTGCCCTAGCATCTCCCTTGCCATAGACAGGCAGCACCTCCGAGAAGGTTACCGTATGCGCTACTTGTCTAAGGCCCCCTCCCCAACTCTACAAACTCCTCTTGCACTGCTCTGATCCCATTCCTAGCCAGGTCATTTGTCCCTAGGTGGACAATGACATCCAGCTCCCTCCCTCCCCCATGCAGCTCCTCCCACGATCTTGAGGATTCGCTTCCTGTCCTTCCAAGCCATGGTGCCAGGAAGGCACCTTACCTCCCTCTCCCCTTCATCCCCCATTTCTACCTCCCTAATGATTGAGTCCCCCACCAGGAGTTATTTCCTTCCCCTGTGGGGTCCCATGCCACCCTCCTGTAGGTCTTCTTTGTGAAGGTTCCCAGCATCCTCCTTGGTCTCCACCGCAGGTGCCTCCATAGAGGAACCACTATCCACCAGAAGTGCGAATGGATTGTGGAGAGGTACAGCTGGAGGGATGCAACTCTGTTCCACCACCCTCTCCCCTCCCTGAGCCCACCCTGGTCCAGCCTCTCCTCTTTCTTGGCAACCTCTGAGGTAGTGGCATTGGCCCTGGTGGTCCATGGGTGGGGGAGGAGGTTTCACAAATCCTAGCCAGGTCAGCCTGGAGACGAGCAACCTCCTCTCTCAGACCAGAGAGGTGCCTGCAAATAGGGCAGCATCGCGGCCTCCAGAATGTCTCCCGAAACACCGCCGCCCCACAGCCATTGCACTACACCACTCCTATCATGTCTTATTTTGTGTTCCCTCTACTGTTTCTCTGTATGCTTACTCTCTCCTCTCCTTACACCTCTTGCCCTTCCTGTTCTGGGACAGCAACTTCCTATCTTCTTCAGTAGCCTCCTTCTTCCTTGCTTAATGTCAGACCACCAGCAGCTGGGGGGGAGAGTGAGCTACTTTTTTCCTTTTAGGGTTGACAAAACCAATGTTTCTCTCTGATCCTTCCCTTCCTACTGCCAAACAGGAAGTTCCTGTTGACAGTCAAATCCAGTGACTATAAAAGTAGAACTGGCTTAGAGTGGGTGAGATGGAGGGCAATTAGTAAGAAAAAAGGCTAGCAACAGGAAGTTGTAATTTGAGTCACCTGCATTTATATTGTCTAAGCCACACCCCAATTAAGCTCTCTTTTCTCCTGCTGGTTTAGCAAAGTCAGTTGATACAGTACTCTTCCCAGCACAGAACACACACTGACTTTCTTTCTCTTTTTTTAACCCTAAATAAGACCCCTTCTACTTCTAATAAAGTATCTGTCTACTTAATCTCAACAGACACTGACTCCTGCTGAGATATATGTTTTAAATTAATAAGAAAATGTAGCTTCTTTTAGTTAGCTGCTTTCTGCTCTACAAGCAAGGCTAGCAAGTTAACAAGTTAAATAGATGCGTAATAGGTACAGCCAAGACATGATAGGCAAGCTTTAGGTAGTATGGATCGAAGGTGTCAGCACCAGCACTTTTTCTGGTGTCCAACTGGAAGAGGAGATCTTCAACCTCTTTTAGTGAGGCAGGAGAGAATGAAAAGACTGCATCTGGGGGACTAGATTCTGAAGGTTGCGTGGTAAGCTGGGAGCGTAGGTTGCGTGCAGGTGAGTTATCAAAAGCTAGTCCTGCAGTAGCAAAGTGATTGTTGAAGGCTTGTAGTATCTCTTTATTGTTGTTGATAGTTACATTATCAGAAATCATTTTTGAGGGGAGTGTTTCCTGTGGTATTACCAGAAAGTTATTTTATTGTGGACCAGAACTTGGTTGGGCAGTTGGAGGCAGTGTCGAGTTCAGAGCGATAGAAGTTGGACTTGGTTTCCCAAATTAGCTTTGTACAGTGGTGTCTGACTGTTCTGAAAAGATGCCAGTCTTCGGCTTTGTGGGATTTGCGTGCTAGCTTCCAGAGCTTGTCTCTTTTTAATAGTGCTGCCTTGTTATCTGCTGTAAACCAATGGCACTTTCTAGCCTTTATGTGGGTTTTAACAAAGGGTGTGTGGGTGTTAAGAGCGCTGAATACAATTTCGTGGAAAATGGCATATGCTGTTTCTACTGATTTGGCTAAATAAAAGGTCTGCCAAAGCAGGGAGGCTTTCAGGTCATTGATATATGCAAGCGGGTCAAAATTCCGTTTTGATCTTTTGGTAGAGAACTTTGCTGAGGCTGCTGATTTAGGGACTGCTCTTATGCCAGCAATAAAGCAATGGTCATTAGCATCGGCAGAAAAGATCCCAGCATGGGAGACGAAATGGGGTTTGCTTACTAGAAGTACATCTAATAGTGTACTTTTCGTAGGGTTTTTCTTATTGATATGAGTAGGTTCATTAATAAGTAGAGTGAGCCCATGAGAGTCGCAGAAGGATTTAAGTGGAAGAGATGCACTTGACAGCCAATCGTAGTTAAGGTCCCCTAGTATAATTGTTTCAATTGTGTCGGTACTCATAGTAGATGATTGATGGGACAGGAGCTGTGACCCCAAGGATAGGGGTCTATAACATCCTATGACACAGAGGGCCATTGATGTAGATATTTCAGTTTTTAAGGACAGGCATTCAAAGGCATTGGCAATTGATGTAGTGTCGAGGGTAGCGATCATAAACTTGTCCTTAACACAGATGGCTACACCACCGCCTCTGGTCAGTCTATCGGCTCTGAATAACAGATAGCTGGGGATATTGACCTCTTTGTCTGGCATGGATGGACGAAGCCAGGATTTAGATATGACAAGTACATCCGGCCCCGTGTGGATAGCCCAAGCCTGTATTGAGGTGAGTTTCTTTGAGGCTACACACATTAACATGCATAAAGCTGATACCTTTATACTTCGTGACTTTGGACAGTGAAGGAATTGCTGTATAGGACCAGGCCTAAGTTTAACATTACCTGAGCATAGCAAGCAGAGGAGTACAATTTTCCTCAGGGCAACAAGTGGTAATTTGGAAGAACTAAACCTTCTTTGGCTAGTGGGAGTATTGGCGTAGGAATACAAGGACCTATTCTTTGTACTGTTCAGTCCTAGTGATACACATGCTAAGACCCTAGCCGTATGACACCAGTAGCAGTGACGAGGCATCCCATCTATTAATGGTACACTTTGGAGACTAGTGGGTGGGGAGTCACAGGGTGTGGTGGTGTGTGTTTTCCTTTTTGTGCTATTTATATGGCGATGGGGAACATTTTACGTTGGTTTAAAACCAAATAAAACGACACTGAAACTTAAATTAGCTTGCTTCAATGGTTCTCCCAGTTTCTGTGTTTGAACTTAAGAGCCCCTGACATCTCGGAGTAAATTTTGAAAAAACTTAATATCGAGGTATATGTTAACTTGAATTTCATCACTGTTCCATATTTAGTGTTCCATTTTTCTTCATAATTGTGTACATTAGAAATAGAGCAGGACCACTGTCCCCATGACTTCATCTCCTCTGATAGTTTGTCAACACCTACATACAATCATACAATCCTCTGTTTGTGACATCACAATACTTTTTATTTAAAATTTGGTAACCAGTTAATAATCCAAAATAATGTCTATTTTAAAGGGGGGACTGAGACACAAGCAAAAATCACAAAAAAACAAACTATGTTGACAAATTACAAAAAAAATCATCATAAAAATACATAGCATAACAATTAAGAGAGATACTGCTTATATAAACATTTAAACAAAGTAAGAGGATCATTGACTGAATATTGTAAGGCTGACTGACGATTGTAAGGCAAGGACATTCAGTATTTAATAGAGTGGGGAAAAAATGCTGTCAAGCAATTGATTGATTAAAGGAGAACTGCGCAGAATCTGCAAATCATTTTCCCAATAGAAGCTGTTTTTCTAAAGAGCTGCTGACGCCCCAGAGAAAACTTTGAAAAACATAATTATTAGGTACAATTCAGGTTGCATTCCATATTTATTTTATATATTTCTTTTTACCATTATTTATTACTAAGTAAATTTATATAAATACATGATAGTTATCCATTAGAGTTTATCTGCCTCTATAGCTTACTCCCTATTTCAAGTCATAATCCTGTGTTGTGACATCACAATATGTTGCCATGGAAGTAACAGTGATGTCACAAGCAGTGCATTATGACCTCCGGTAGGGAGAAGTCAACAGGAATAGATGAACTCTTCAGGAGCAAAGATCCTGTTTTCATGCAAATGGCCTCTGTAATAAGTAATGGAAAGGAGGAATACAAAACTAATGTGAAATACAAGCTGAACTGTCTAAATATTGTGTTTTGTTAAACTTCTCCTAAAGGTGTCAGCTGCTCTTTAAGTACTGGTTAAAATTCTGTTATTGTTTCACCTATACAGGCCTTTTAGCAACCTCAGTGGGTGTTTCTGCTTTACAGTCTGGTGGTAAGCACCCTTTTAGAACTGTATGATGTAGTTTGTACCTCTCAGCCACAACGTTCTACAGTAGAACATGGATGCATTGTACCAATAATAGAGTAGAACAAGGACATAAACTACATCATACAGTACTAAAATGGCTCTAACCAGCAGCACGTAAATAAGAAACACTCAGTAGGATAACTAAAAAGCCTGGCTAGCTAGAGCAATAACAGAATTTGAACCAGTATTTAAAAAATGGCTTCTGCTGGGGAAAAATGACTTGCAGATTAAGTGCAGTCTTCTTTTAAAGGGGAACAGTCAGCACTAAGAGCCCCACACCCAAGCGTGGGGCTGTTCTCAGCTTGCACTTTGTGTGCAAAAACATTTTTTTTATTTTCAGTAAATTCAGGACTTGCAGTCAACATGCTTCAAAGGATTTTTCAGAGGGGGAATTTCTGGACCATACATAATTTTCTACAAATATGTGAGCCTGATAAAAGTACATTTGTCATCAGCTGTATAGTGCAGTACAAGTGATTAATCAGGCTAATTCTTCTGACAGTCAAGCTAACATTAATTGTAACCAGGAATTCCAGATTATACAATGGCTGTAAAAATACTGTATCCTCATTGGTTGGCACAATTTACAATGTGCAAATTGTGCTATCACCCAACAGGAACAAGTGCCAGCCAGCCACATCTACAACCCCCCCCCTTAAAATCACTCCGACCCACCAACACATAAACGCTGCTAAGCTACATCACCACTAAGCGGCAACTGCCACTACAAGCCTTGAACAGCTTCAAATTCCTGACCTCCCCCAGAAACCACCCATGAACAAAAAAAATGTCATTTGTATTTAAAAAAAAACAAAACAAAACTCACAATCTACCTCCCTCCGGTCCCAGGAATGGCAGTAAAAACACGGGAACCACTAGCGTAGTGCCGGCAGTACAGGAGAGTTAAAACTTGTGGCCATTCCAGCTCCAGATCTTTTAACTAAAGGGCGCTGACATGCTACCTCTCCCTGCTCTCCCAGCTGCTCATCTCTCGCAGCATCCATCTATAGCCTGCATTTATAGTTTGCGATTTATAAAGGTGGGGGAACCAAGCGTCCGCTCTGTACTTCAGTAAACAGGACTAACATGCTGCTCACCTCGCGCGTTTCTGTGCTCCAGTCCCGCTGTCTCTCAAGTCCTTTCCTGGTCCATTTCTCTAGGGTACAGTTCTGCTCTCAGTGCTAGTCTATCTCACTAAGAAAAAAAAATTAGTCCCCCATGAATCAAAAAAAAAAAAAGGAGGGGGGGGCCTGCAGTAATATACATGACAGCAACTCCTCAACATGGCAACATCCCTAGCAACCAAGGACTTTTTTCCTCTGGCGGACTAACAAATGCAATAAAAGAATTTACCCACACCTGGTGTGGTTTCCTCATTATGCTGCGTCTCATGATCAAACCACCACACCAGGCGTGGGTAAATTCTGCCATCGCCTACGGCCTCTCGTGGTATATTGCTTAAATCACCTGCACCTCACATCAGAGCGTGCTGCAACAGTGGGAGATTCAGTAGCCTGCAATACATGTTGGAGTTTCTATAACCTACAGTCTTTAGCTTGTTGGTCCCACTGTCTTTCTGGGGCTATGAACAGTTGCAGAGGTATGTACTTAGCCTAGGGAGAACAGTAGGATTGGGAAACATCTGGTCGGAGCTTATAAAAGCTCTAACATTCACTGAAGGCTATTGAATCTCCCAGTGCTGCATCCCTCTACTGTCAGCTCTAGGGGAGTCGGGGATTTTGTAATAACAGTAAATGTCAGCTTGGAAGTCTGCAGAATTAGCCTGATACAATCTACTGTACTGCAGTCATTAGTAAGTAAAAATAAAGTGTTTGCACACAAAGTGCTAATTGGGACCTGACCAGCCCAACACTTGGTTTGTTTATTTAACATTTTTATTTGTTTTGTTTGGGTAGAATCAGAATTACAATCCTTTGAGTCATAGACTCTTTTTCAAAGGCTCCACGTCAGATAAAAGTAAAGGTACAAACAATGTAAGAGTGCAGAAAAAATATACATACAACCGAAAAAAAAATATACATACAGTAACAACGTAAGAATAAAGGGTTAGACATTCTTGGCTTAAGTTTTATGTTGTTGGTTACCTTAACTGGGAACATATGGGAGGTCCCGGGTCAGTGCTGTGATAGAAAACAGTTTCATAGGATCTTAAGGGACCCAGAGTCATAAAACAAGGGTAGGGGAAGGGGGGATGTTGGAGAGCGAGGGAAGGGAAGCTAGTTCCAATCTAACCAAAGGCTACAGGAAAAGAAATTACTGAGACAAAATAGATTCCTGACAACATTGACCTTGAAAAGGAGGGCAGGGGGCGGGGTAAAAAGTGTAAAGAGAGGGTGGGTTAGTTACATTCACAGGAGGTGGCATCAAGTAGTAGGATTTTGAGACCTGACTTAAATAGGTTGAGACTATGGGTCAAGGAGATGGAGGATGGTAAGCTGTTTAGCCATAGGGGGGCCCGATAGCTGAAGGATCTTTGTCCAAGTGATGTCCTGCAGTGGGGGATGAGAAGGGTATGATTAGCTGCGTGCCTTTGGTCAGTCTATGGGGGGCTGTGCGGATAAGAGGGTGGAGTCTGATTGGGGCTTGCTTGAGTTTTATCTTCTTGGCAAGGAGGCAGGTAAAGTACTTAAGTCTCTTTGGAAGTTAAACCAGCCAGTATGCATATAGAGCTCGCATGTGAGTTCATTTGTCACATTCTGAGACCAGACGGCAGGCTTTGTTAAGGGCAAGATTAATGCTGCACAGGGCTGTTTGATCGGCTGACCCATATATAACTATACTGTAGTCTACAAAGGATAGGATAGATGAGGACACAGCGAGGTGCATGGCCTGGGGGGGTAGGCAGTGCTTATGCCTGTAGAGGATCCCTAGTCTAGTGTTAATGGAGGAGGAGACCTGTTGTATGTGGGTGAGGGAGGTGTCTAAGGTGGCGCTGAGGTATTTAAAACATGGAACATGCTCAAGCGCTTCGCCATGAGTGTTTTTTACAACCGGAGGTGCACGACTTAGGGGGCTTTGGCGGTGAGCAAAGATCAAGGTCTTTGTTTTTTTGTAGTTGATAATAAGATGGTGGTCAGCGAACCAGGTTTCAAGCTCCCTAAAGTATCCCTGCAGGGCTAGTTTGAAGAGAATTTGGGTGAGGGTGTTTCCAGAAAACTACCGCATCATCAGCATATAGCAGCATGCGCCCACTGCAGGATCTAGGGAGGGGGTTTAGGAAGAGGGTGAAAAGTAGGGGGCCGAGTATCGACCCCCTGTGGGACCCCTGTGTCACTGCCTTGCATGTGGAGATAGTTGTATTAATTTTGACTTGTTGAGTCTGACCTGAGAGGTAATCTTTGAACCAGGTGGTAATCTCTGGGGCAAGGTTAAGGGATGGAAGGGTATGGAGTAATAGCTCGTGACTGACTGTATCAGATGCCTTGGTCAGGTCAACGTAGATGGTCCCCACCACGGATCCTTGTTCTAGGGCTTCATGAGTAAAGGAAGTGAGTTCAGTGAGGACGGTAGAGGTGCTGTGGCCTTTCAGGGAACCGCGCTGTTCGTGGCAGAGCAGGTCATATTTGGATAGATAGTAAGTTGATCTGATACTATTCTTTCAAGGGTCTTAGAGAGGGGGGGTGGCAGGATAGAAATTGGTCTATAATTGCTTGCTTCGGTGGGGTCACCACACTTTTTAGTGTAGGGGTAATAGTTGCTCTCTTCCAGGCCACGGGGAATTGGCTGAGGCATAAGGATAGGTTGAGGATTTTGGTGAGATGAGGAAGTGTCACATCCAGGGACAGCCGAATAAGTTTGAGGTCCAGGGAGTCACTGCTATAGCGAGAGTTTGCCAGGGCTTTGGTGAGGTAGTGCTGTGCCTCATTGCAAGAGATGACTTTTAGCCTAAAGGGTGCGAAGAAGTTGGAGTCTGGGGGGACGGAGGGGGGTGGGGTCAAAGAAGTTTGGTGGGAGAATGTGAGAGAGGTCAGAGAAGGAGGTGTTGAGGGCATCCGCGACAGCAGTGGGGTCCTGGGTAGTAACCCCATTTACTGTGATCTGGGCTGGAGTAGGGGAAGCAGGTTTTCCACAGAGTTCTTTGATATTGTTCCAGAACTTTTTCCCAGAGCCCCAGGAGGAGGTGAGGGTTTGTTTAAAGTATGCAGCTTTGGCAAGCTGAGTGGCCCAAGTGCATTTGTTTCATGCCTTTCTGTAAAGTTGCCTGTCCTGTGGGAGCTGTGAGTCTAGGGCCTTATGCCATAGGTTATCCCTCTGATGCATTTGGTCAAGTAGTGATTGGGTGATCCAAGGGGTGTTTCTTTTTTTAATTAATTGCTTGGAGAAGGGTGCAAATGTGTCATAGGCAGCACTGAAAATGGCAATAAAGTAGGATAGTGCAGCGTCTACAGACTGAGCAGTGTGAATAGGGGACCAGTTGCAAGCGGCTAGGTGAGACTTGAAAAGTGCTAGTGCTCCTTTTTTAATTTGTCTACGTGCAGTGACACGGAGAGGCACGGTGGGATTCTAGCGGACCACCGGCAAGTTACAGGGAATGGTCACTAATCGAGGTCAGGCAGCACAGTGACTTGGGAGATGTTCTTGGGCCTGTTGGTGAAGATGATGTCTATGAGGGTCGAGGTCCCCATTCTAGGGTCCAGTCTTGTCGGGAAGTCAACGACCTGGGTGAGGTCGCAAGGAAGGGCTGTGTTTCTGATGGGTGATGAGGCAGAAGATAGCCAATTGACATTAAAATCTCCCAGTAGGACCACCTCACTCCTAGGGGGAAGGTGGGAGATGGTGCCCAGTACCGAATCGAATGCGAGTTTTTGGTTGTTAGGTGGGATATAGACCGCCATGATGTAGACGGTTTTGCCCGGGTGTCCCAGGCTGAGCTTAACTGTTAGGATCTGGGCTCCATGCATAGGGGGCGGTGTGCGGACCTCGAGGAATCGAAGGGAGGATCTAATGTAGATGACACAGCCACCTCCCCTCTTGCTAAACCTGTCAGCTCAGTAGAGGGTGTAGTAAGTGTGACTGCACCATTGGGAATCTTATCCGTAAGCCAGGTTTCAGATAGGGCTAAGACATCGGGAGAATGTTGGGCCATCCACACCTGAAGGTGGATGAGCTTTTTTGGAGGCTGCAGATATTTAGAGTGGCCAGCAGGAGGCTACCATGTTTGTTGTTAGAGGAGATGGTAGAGGGGGGTGGTCCAGGGTTGGGGTGTATATTACCTGATAGCAGCAGGAGGAGAAGGGCATGCTGTAGAAGGGCTAACCTGTGATGTTTTGGAGAGGTGTGATAAGACTGGGGATTGGTGATTCTCTTAGCATGTGTGTTGGGGACTGGGAGTGTGTGTATGAGGTGAGCTATCATGGTGACAAGAGGATGGTTACTAGGTTGAGTACCCGTGGAAGGCATAGGGGGCTATTGCGTATGGGGTAGCAGCGTAGAAGAGCAGCTGAAGTAGTGTGTGTTGAGACTGGTGACTAGTGCTGGGAGGGAGTAGGTGAGGTTACACCAGGTAATTATGGGGTGCTTGGCTGTGCAGTCACTGTTCATTGGAGGTTTCCTAGTGGGGGGTAGGAGTGCTAGCTGGGGGACCATAGTGGCAATGAGGACAGGCATCAGAAGTATTGGAAACATGATTACTGTGGTGAATGTGTAGGTTTAATTGATGAGAGGAGCGGCTACTAGTGGTGAGTTGGTATAAGCTGCAGCTGGAGAAGTGGGCTGATGGGTTATTTTCGTCCCCACGTGATGTTCTGCCCCTATATATGTCAGAGCCGACCAAGGGTGGTGGTGGGCGGCAGTGGGGAGCCAAACGCAGAGCGTTCGGCGGGGCAGTCCGTCTCCGTTTGAATCTGGGCTGCAGTGGTCATGACCAGGCAGCAAGGAGTACTGTACCTGGGCTCAATTTCGGCGTCTCCTTTTCGGGCTGTGGGAGAGGGCTGATGCAAGCCCTTGCGATCTCCGTTGTCCGGGGGGTCTGCTGTGGAGGAAGAAGAGGAGAGACAGACGGTTAAGAAGGTATGGGGTGGAGAGGAACACTGAAAGGGGCTGTGCTGAATCGGGATATATTGGGAGGTAACAAGAGATTCAATGCAAAACAGAGCTGAATTAATTAACCAGCTTCTACAGGCTAATCTTGTGCTGAACTAGTAGAAAGAGGCACAGATTAAACAGCAGCACACTGGAATTACTGCTCAGGCTTCGTAATAGAAAAAATGAAATAAATCCCTTATTTCTCTGATTAATTAAAGGTGCTCAGTTGGAGTAATGTGCAGAAGGAACATAGGCAGAACTCCAAAAGTTACAGCAACACACTTGATTACTATATGCTGGCTCCATATTAGAAAAAGGAAAAAAATATATAAAATAAGCCCCTTGTTTTGGAAGTTAAATTAAACGTGCTCACTTTAAAGTAATATGCAGAAGGAGCATAGGCTGTGCTCCAAATGTTACAGCCCCATACTTGATTACATTCTGCAGGCTCCGTAGTAGAAGAAATGAAATAAATCCCCCCTATTTCAGTGATTAATTCAAGGCGCTAAGTTAAAGTAACATGCAGAAAGAACATAGGCTGAGCTGCAAATGAGATAGACTTGTGTAAAATAAAACTATCTCCACTTGTACGCCGAGGATAATTGTTCATTAAAAAAGGCGCCAAGAATCTGAATCCTTCTCCGTTTGAATCTGGGCTGCAGCGGTCACGACCAGACAGCGAGGAGAACTGTACCTGGGCTCAATTTCGGCAGCTCCTTTTCGGGCTGTGGGGGAGGGCTGAGGCAAGCCCTTGTGACCCCCGTTATCTGGGGGGGTTGTACCTGGGCTCAATTTCGGCGGCTCCTTTTCGGGCTGTGGGGAAGGGCTGAGGCAAGCCCTCGTGACCTCCGTTATCCGGGGGGGCTGTACCTGGGCTCAATTTCGGCGGCTCCTTTTCGGGCTGAGGCAAGCCCTCGCAACCTCCGTTGTCCGGGGGGTCTGCTGGGCTCAATTACGGCAGCTCCTTTTTGGGCTGTGGGGGAGGGCTGAGGCAAGCCCTCGCGACCTCCGTTGTCCGGGGGGGTCTGCTGTGGAGGACGGAGAGGAGAGACAGCCAGTTAAGAAGGTAACATTCACAATCACGTAAAAAAAGTAAAACCAATATTTACAGGCAATTATAGTTATCAGAGGTTGTTAAAAACGTCATCAACTTCATTTTAAAGAATGATAGGCTCAGTGACAAATCAGTAAGTCGTTGAGGAAGTGAATTATACAAGCTTGGAAGTTGAAACACCGTGATGTTTGACCTTGGATATGAGGAAATATCAGTTAAGTAGCTTGAGTTCAGGACCCAGGGTCAAGATGCTTCAAAGTATTTTTCAAAGTGTGTGCTTTTGGGTGATACGTAATTTTCAACAAACGCATGAGCCCAATAAAGTTACTTTTGTCATCAAAAGAATGCAAAAAAATATATTAATGTAGAAACGACCATGATGTCACTTAGGCAAATCTGCAGAATGGATGAAATCTAATGGACAGTAGTGATCCTGTTTTTTGTGTAATGTCCATAGTTATAAAGAAAATGTGAACTAAATTCAGAAAATGTAGCAATTCCAAGTTGTTATGCCTAAAAATGTTTTTTTCAAAGCCCCCACCCATGTCGGGCTCCTACATTCACAATTTTGCCCAGAAGTTGAAGTTCAATATCTGAAATTCAGAAGGCATCAGTGTTTTGTAGAACTGAACTTGAATCTCTGCATTTCATAGTATCAAAGAATGAGGAACGCAGAAGATCGATCAAGTATCAGCTGGTTGGCACTTAAATATGTTTTATTTCGACTAAGTCAACCCACATTCAGAATTCCCATGGCAAACAGAAGGAAGTTCTTGTAATCCCTTGGAGGGGCAGGGTAAAAATGTGAACTGGATTGTGAAGCGTGTGTTAAATCTTTAATCACAGTGGAATCATTCAAGTTCAGTTTTATTGTATAAATTATTGATTGGTACCATCATTAACATGCTGCAGTGGTAAATAGGATCTGAAGTGCAATTTGTCAAAAACGGTAGTTTAATAGGTTTGAAGAAAAAATTATTAGAATGTATAGTATTTAGTTTGCCATGTTCAGCAGTAAGAAATTTGGTTTCTTGTTGCAGTGCATGTGAATGTCAAAACTGGTATTTGAATCAGCCTGCCAATGCAGCGGTGGCACTAACGCTCATGACGCCGACAACTTGGGTTCGGGAACAAGCCAGGGCCATCATAGGGCCAGCTGGGAGAAGAGTACTGAACTTCCCACTGGACAATGTCTTCCTGCAGAGAGGGAAATAGGGTTTCACATCACATTGTTTTACCGCCACCTGGATGACCACATGTTGTGGTGCAGGGGATATGTGAATGGAAGGCAGGGCCATTGAAGCCTGCTAACGGGTTGGCTGGGTCAGGCCTTGCTACCAACCATTCCTGATGTGTGCCCTTTTGGGGGCATGGAGAATAAGGGAAACAGTGTGCACAAGCTAGGAAGATAAACCTGCTCCAGTGGCCCACTCCCATGACAGATCCCGGCTGCAGCGCTCCTGGTTTGGACCCGCACCTTCACTGTAACCCCAGCAGGCCAGATAGATTGCGGGGAAGAAATGCCACAGTGGTTGACTGTAGACTCTGTCCCAGGGAGTAAGATTGGGGGGGGTGCGCACAATAGGGGTGTGTCGCGAGTGGGTGTGGGGACCAGGAGTAGCCACAGTGGGGTCTCGTTAGGGAGGGCAGCTCACGGGGAGACAGCTGAAGGGGATCCCTAACTTGTGGCCAGAGGACCATTAACCATGTTTAAAGAAAAAAGAGGGTATTTGAATTCTGTGTCATTTATTTAGCATTTTGTTTTTCTCAGCACAGCCCAACTGAAAGAAATAATTTCACTTACATTGTTCCGTTTCCACACAGTTTGGGGGATGGGAAAGCTGACCTAGGAAGAAGCCCGTTGACTTCCCGTGGTCCTAGAATGAGCCAGCTGCTAAACTGGAATTTGAACCAGTCCTTTTTTCTGAACGTTCGACAGAAACAGTTATTGAAGGAAGACAGAACATTTTTGGGTAATTGGCAGCCATTAGTAATGTTCCTGTTTATAGAGATGAAATTCATACTTCCAAATGATCCATACTTAACTGAATCTGAATAAATACTGATGTGAAAAATTGAGTTTTCAATCGTTTTCTTTTTTCGGACAACATTCTGCAGAGTTGTTTTCAAGGAATCTGTACTGTGATATATTTAAAACTCCAGACTGCTGACTGACTGAAGAGAACTGCAACACAATGCTGCCCAACAGTGCAAAAGACAGTTTTTCCCTTCACTTTTTATTCAGGTACAGTAAAACATGGATCATGTAGGGGAATAAATATAATTTCTGAAATTAAGAACTTTATAAATAGCTGCAAATTAGAAATAATTTCTTGTCCTCTATAAAAAGAAAACACTAAACATATCAGAAGAGTAGATGCAGTTACAGGGACACGTGAGGGAATTTCAAGAGACACATACTAAAAAATGCCTTCCTGTTTCTTTTGTTGTTCAGAAGGCACTGTTAAAGGGGACCATTTGTGAACAGTAGCCATCATTATTTAAAAGCATAGAAAAAGCTTTTTTAAATTAGTTATTGGGCTTACCAGTGGCTGATAGCAGTTCAGAGATATAGACGACCAAGTCTGCCCTATATTAATATTACATTGCCACCCTTTTTAGAATCTTGTGATATCACTGAGGGTAAATCTGTGCCTAACCACACTGTAGCTGAACACAACTTTTTTTTTTTTTTTTAATACACTTTATTTTTTATTCATTTTATCAGACACCGACAAGTGATTTGTCTTGGTTCCAAGGCACAGGAATAGATACAGGCCTAGAGAATATACAGGAAGTAGTTTCTTATCTCCCTTAGTTACATCATGGGAGGGGAAGTTCAGTTATAATAACTTTTTATACAGCATGTATGCCAATTGCTTTCTCAGCCATGACCATGGAATATATACCTCATTTTTTTTTTGAGATTCTATTTTCTCCCCTCTGACTCAGGATTTTGCCACTCCTTCAGGCATCCCTAGGTTCCCTGCACCTCCTCCAACCGCCCCAGGCGCCCTTACTGCCTCAAATCGCAGCCTACCTTGAGGTACCTCAGTGTTACCCTTTGCCGAGTGGGTCCCTCTCCTCTGAGGGGGGAAGGCACCGGTGGGGGCGACCCAGCACACTATTTTTTTTCCTTTTCGGCCTCTTGGTGCTGCTGACCCCGCAGGAGGTCTTCGGATGTGACTCGAACCGGGTGCCATCATCCGGCCAATCTGGAGCGGTTTTTCCATGTTCTGGTGTTTTTTGTCCCTCCTGCGCCACTACCTACAGTGCCCCGGTCTCCACCGGGGACCACTACTAGAGCAAGGCATCCTATCCAACCCACCCCAGGAGAGGAGAGCAGTCCTCCGGACGCTCAATCCTCTCCTTCCCCAGCCAGCCCCCGGCGCCCCGAGTCCGTTCCCGAACCCGGGTCGCCGGCGTGGTTCGAGGTGTGGCATCCAGCACCTCAGCCCTCTGTGCCACCGGGCCAGCCAATACCCTAAATTTTAAAAGAAAAGTCCCAGGGTGCCAGACCCACTAAGTCAAAAATTGACTCTTTATAAAGTCCATGTAAACACTGATAATACGATAATTACCACGATAAGGGTTGCTACCATTAAGCAAACATTCCAACTTAGAAAATGGCAATGCAAAAGGACAATAAAATAATAAAATGGCACAGGCAGTACACACTCGGGCATTACAGCATTGCTCAGAACAAAACTTTAAAGGTATGGTGGAATTAGGCCAGGGGTATTACACCCCAATTATATGTGAATCAGGACAGAGTCATCTTTTGAAGTGTCTGTAAGTTCCACAGGGTCCAGCTCTTTCTGTGAGAAATCAGTTTTAATTTTAAGGAGCCGTTTTCCCGCTTCAGTAGGGTCAGAAAAAATGAAAGTGTTACCTGCATAGGAAATTCTTAGCTTTGCAGGGAGCAGTAGCAAGTGGCTAATTCCTAACGATTTAAGCTCACCACAAACAGCATCAAACACCTTCCTGCATTGCCTCGTGGCATAACTGAGATCCAGAAAGAAGTAGAAATGCGGACCTTCAGGCAGATGCAGTATCCCCTTCGTTTTGGCCAAGTAAAGGATCTGGTCCCGAATATGTTGCCCCACAGTCGCAATCAAAATTGTTCGAGGAAGGTCAGAGTTCTCTGCTGGTTTTCTGGGTGTGATTCTGTAAACTTTGAAGATTGCCTCCACAAGTTCAAAATGCAGAGTTGATTGTAACAGGTTGCAGACATATTGTAAGGGATCATTTCCCTCCATTCCCTCTGGTATAACTAGCAAGCGCACATGGTTCAATCGAGCCGCATTTTCCAACTGCTCCAGGTGCAATAGGAGTAATTTATTCTCAAAGACGAGCCCCGCAGTCATAGCAGATGTTCTGTCAGTGGATTCTTCCGCCAAGCATGCCTCTACTGCAGTCATCTCCGTTTTTGTCTCAAGAGGAGACACCCAGGAGTTATAGGTGTCGAGTTTTGCATCTAGTGCTTTCACCAAGGTGTCAAGCACTTTCACAGCTTGGAGAACAATGCTGTTGGTGGGCTCAGAGTCTCCTTCAGCTCCGGTAGCTAGGCCGCTAGTTCCAACGCCTTCTGGTGGCCTACCATGTTTCCCTCAGCCCGAGTCATGCTGTCCTGTTTTCCGTGGATTCCCCATAACTTCTGATGGAGTTTCTTCCAAATTAAGCATAAAGTGAGTACTAAGCAACTATACCGCAGTGCGAGGGAAGTTTGAGTTAGAAATTTTAAATGTTTATGCCATTTATTTTTGTAAAGTAGGAGAGTGCGCTAGGGTATGCGACCTGCTCAGTCAGCTGCAAGCCACGCCCCTCCCTGAACACAACTTCTGAAGTATATTTTTATTTTGCCAGTTAGATTTTCTGTCTGACCATGTGTATAGAACTGCGTTGATCTGGAGGTTGACGTAGCTAGTGCTGTTCCCCTTCATACATCATCAATATTATGACCTCACTAATTTTGACATCACTGTTGACCAATCTGGCAGAAGGGGAGTGGCTCTCCTTGGCCATTGGTGATGTCACGGTCTGCAGCATCATAATGCTGGTGAGGTGTGAATGGGTATAGAATGAGATATGTCGGCCTCCATAGAAAGTGCTGTTAAACATATTTCACCAAGTATTGTTTGGGGAGCATAAGTGGGGAAAAAAGTAGTATACTGTACAACATAATAGCTGACTACTTTAGAAACAAGCATTTGTCAATGCCGAATGTTGATTGCGTTGGTGTGTTGACCACGCTCACTGGCCCTCTGTCAGTCTCTCAGTCTGTTTTGTCCGGTGCTGCAGGCTGCTGTTGTGTACTGGGCTCCTGCCTGCGTTGGCACCTTGTTCTGCCCGCTAAGAGTTCTGCAGCTGTCCCGACAGAACTCCGTTGAGGTGGCTCACTCCCCCTCTCTCACTCGTGCATTCTGTTTCTCTTGGTGCTGCAGGCTGCCCTTTTGTACTGGGCTCCTGTCTTTGTTGGGGGCTTTTTCAGCCCACAAAGAAATCTGCAGCAGTCCCGACACAGGTCTGTTGACCCTGCTGACTCCCCCTCTCTCACTCACTTGTTCCATTTCTGCCGGCGCTGCAGGGTGGCCTTTTGTACTGGGCTCCTGCCTGCGTTGGCACCTTCTCTTGCCAACAAAGAAATCTGCAGCAGTCACGACAGAGCTCCATTAAGGTCGCACACTCCCCCTGTGTCACTCACTCTTTCTGTCTGTCCTGGCACTGTAGGTTGCCCTTTTGTACTGGGCTCCTGCCTCTGTTGGCGCCTTTGTCTGCCCACAAAGACATCTGCAGCAGTCCCGACAAAGCTCCGTTTAGCTCGCTCACGCACTTCCCTTCTCTCACTCACTCATTCCGTTTCTGCCGGCACTGCAGGCTGCCCTTTTTCATTGGACTCCTGCCTGCGTTACCGCCTTCTTCTGCCCACAAAGAAATTTGCAGCACTTAAAATACAGCTCTGTTGAGCTCGCTCACTCCCCCTCTGTCACTTGCTCATTCTGGTTTCCCCACCAGTGCAGGCTGCCCATTTGTACTGGGCCGCTGCATGCACTGGCACCTTTGTCTGCCCACAAACAAATCCGCAGCTGTCCCGACAGAACTCTGTTGAGGTCGGTCAGTCTCCCTGTCTCACACGCTCATTCTGTTTGTCCTGGCTCTGCAAGCGGCATTTTTGTATGGGACTCCTGCCTGCATTGGTGCCTTTTTCTGCCCACAAAGAAATCCGCAGCAGTCCTGACAGAGCTCCGTTGAGCTCACTCAGTCCCCCTGTCTCAGTCGCTCGTACTGTTTCTCCCACTGCTGCAGGCTGGCCTTTTGTACTGGGCCCCTGCCTGCATTGATGCTGTCTTCTGCCCACAAGAAAATCCACAGCAGTTCTGAAAGAGCTCCGGTGAATTTGCTGACTCCCCCTCTGTCACTCGCTGTCTTCTGTTTCTCCCAGTGCTGCAGGCTGCCCTTTTGTACTGGGCTCTTATGTTGCGCCCTTTCTCTGCCCACAAACAAATCCACAGCTGTCCTGACAGAGCTGTGTTGAGGTCACTCAGTCTCCCTCTCTCACACGCTCAGTCTGTTTGTCCTGGCGCTGCAAGCGGCCCTTTTGTCTGGGACTCCTGCCTGCATTGGCGCCTTTTTCTGCACACAAAGAATCCGCAGCAGTCCTGGCCAGACTCTGTTGAGCTCACTCAGTCCCTGTGTCTCACTCGCTCGTACTGTTTCTCCCACCGCTGCAGGCTGGCCTTTTGTACTGGGCCCCTGCCTGCATTGATGCCTTTTTCTGCCCACAAAGTTCGCTCACTCCCCCTCCCTCACTTGCTCTCTCGTTCTGTTTCTCCCAGTGCTTCAGGCTGCCCTTTTGTACTGGGCTCTTGCGTTGGGCCCTTTCTCTGCCCACAAACAAATCCGTAGCAGTCCCGACTGAGCTCAGTTGAGCGCAGTCACTCCCCCCTCTCACTCGTTCGATCTTAATGTATGCCACACAGTGATTTCCCACAGCGACTGTGCTATTCTGCGGCAGGAGTGCAAAAACACATTGTAACCACGATGTGAAACATGGCAGCTGTACTGTTCATAAGGAGGTGTGGAAAAATGCCACTGTTGAAAATGTGGGGTGAAAATATCACAAAATTGCAAAGTTACAAGGATGTGTGGAAACAGGTCAACGCACGCTTGTAACACAGTCATGTCATGGAGTTTCGTCACCCGATTTTCAGCATAGGCATTTTAGGACCTCTGCTCATGAACAGTGCCACTGTCATTTTCTTAATCTGTCCCGATCAGTGATTTCCCACAGCGACTGTGTTATTCTGCGCCGGAACTGTGAAAACACATTTCGGTCAGGATGTGGAAAATGACAGCTGTGCTGCTCATAAGGAGGTGTGGAAAAGTCCACTGGTGAAAATGTGGCGTGACAATATTACAAATCTGTGAAGTTACAAGGGTGCGTGGAAAGTGTGTAATGCACACTTGTAACACAGTCATTCGATGGGGTATTATCACCAAATTTTCAACATAGGCATTTTAGGACCTCTGCTCATGAACAGTATCACTCTCATTTTCTTAATCTCTCCCGGACAGTGATTTCCCAAAGCGGCCGCTCTATTCTGCGCCGGAAGTGTGAAAACACATTTCGGCCAGGGTGGGAAAAATTACAGCTTTACTGTTCGTAAGTAGGTGTGGGAAAATGGCAATGTTGGAAATCTGGAGTGAAAATATAATAAATTCGTGAACTTACTAGCGTGCGTGCAAACTGTGCAACGCATGCTCTTACCACAGTCATTTTATGGAGTATCATTACCAAATTTTCAACATAGCCATTTCAGGACCTCTACTCATGAACAGTGTCAGTCATTTTTTGAATCTATCCCGAACACTGATTTCCCACAGCGACCGCGCTATTCAGCGCCAGAAGTGCGAAAACACATTTCTGCCAGGATGTGAACAATGACAGCTGTACTGTTCACAAGGAGGTGCGACAAAATGCCAATGTTGCAAATCTGGCTGAAAATATTAAATTCCGCAGAAGTTATGAGCGTGCGTAGCAACTCGCAACCTACAGCTCATAAAACAGTCATTTTTTGGATTTTTTCCACCAAATTTGCAACATAGGCTTTTTGAGAGCCTACCTCATGAACACTGGCACTGTCGTTTCGTTAACCGGTCCCGAAAGGTGATTCCGCGCAGTGACCGCAAAATCACCTTTCCGGGCCGATTAACGCCATGACAGTTTAAGAATTCATGAGGAGGGGTCCCAAAAACCCCATGTTGAAAATTTGGTGAAAAAATTCCCAAAAATGCCCGAGATATGTAGTAAAGTTGGAAAACCCCCATGTATTACATTTTACAGTTTACCGGCATTTCGTCAGTTCGCGGTCGGCCTTGAAGAGTGCAGACGTGTTCCCGGTCCACCGAAGATCGTCGCGCCGAGCTCCTAAGGCAAGTATGGGGTGAGAGGGGTGTGTGAGGAGGCAGGGCGTGCAGTGGGTGGGTGCAGGGTGGGAGGCAGGCAGGCGCCGAGGGGCAGTTTCCTGCTTTCAGGGAAAAAAAACGGATGTCAGCGGGACCGTTTTACTTTGCAGAGACCTCTGGCACACTGGGGTGGGCTCCCAGTGTGTCAGCAGAGCTTTCTGCTAGCCGGGGCAGCAGTAGCTGGCCGAGATTGGGCACCCGTCGGCGAAGGGCGAGGGTATCGTTATGCCAGCGGGATTGGGCACCCCATCGGCAGGAACAAAAGGGGGTGACAGAATGCCAATGGGAGTGGGCTCCCCGTCGGCGCAACAAAACAAGCGGGGGCACTACAGCGGCGGGATTGGGCACCCCATCGGCAGGAACAAAAGGGGGTGACAGAATGCCAATGGGAGTGGGCTCCCCGTCGGCAACAAAACAAACAGGGGACCACTACAGCCGACGGGGATTGGGCACCCCGTCGGCAGGAACAAAACAGGAAGGGGGGCACAGAATGCCGACAGGGATTGGGGCCCCCGTCGGCAACTAAACATGGTTGGGGGGGGATGGTTATCTTGTTTGTGAACACGGCGGCAAGCCACCGCCATGTTCACAAACAATCTCAGGGGTTTACATCCCGCCCTGCAATGACGGGTCGCTCCCTCATTGCAGCGGATGACTGACGCTGCAATGATGAGGCAGCCCCTGATTGCAGCGGCTGTTTTTTTAGAAAGTTGTGGCACGTTGGCTGAACTGGTGTCAGCAGCAGCATGCCACGGCATTGGGGCAACCGGGGCAAGCCTCTGCAGGCTGTGGGGGCATTGGCCACAACAGTGCTGCGCCTCCACAACCTGCTTCTGTACAAAACTGTCGCAGCATGTTTCTTGCGCATGCGCGCAATCAACATAAAAATGATGCAGTGTACTAGCTCTTTAATGATTTATGGGGATTTGGAACTGATGAATGGCGACATAATATATTAATAAATGGGGAGCTAACTGCATTAGTGACAGTAATGTTAGTTATTGTCCCACTGCTGTTCTGAATCTTAAGACAATTTGTAAAGTTGCAAATGTGATTGAATGACCTTTTTCTTCCTCTTCCCCTTCAGTCTAGTGAGCTATTGTATGACAAGGTGGTAGAGAAATGTAAATTTTCATTCTTGGTGAGAAATGGAAATTTTCATCCTTAGTGTTATACCTGTCATCAGTCCCAGCCTCATCACTATACAGTAGTATGCTTGCCATCCAAATCAGTACTGCTCATGTCGGAGGTCTCACTGTCATGTGGTGAGCCGTCTGACATGTCATTTTCTTCTACTTCAGCAGCACCGTAAACTCAGAATTTTCATATAGTATGCTTGCTTAAACAGCAAAATTGACGCCATCCAGAAAACACTGCGCCCCAAGCTTGGTGCCCTGTTTAGGAACCGTAGTTGTGTCCTTCCTATGGCTAGGCCTGGACTTGTTCAGAAGATATTGCCCAGTTTTGACTACTATGACATGGTCTATGGTGCTGCTACTAAGTCCTCCCTGGTCAGACTGGACACCCTCTTCAATTCCTTCTGCCGCTTTGCCCTGGATGCCCCCCTTCGCACCCATCACTGCAATCTTTATTGTGCCCTATCCTTCCCCTCTCTTACAAATAGGCGACTCTCCCACTGTGCTAAATTCACCTCCAAGCACTGGTTGGGTGAGCTCCCTTCCTACCTCACCTCCTCCTTTATAGCAGCTCCCCCACCCTCCCATTCCCTTAGATCAACCAACTCCCATACCCTGGTTGTCTCCCACAGATCCACCCAAATCGGCCAATCCAATTACTCTCACTGCCTCCCAAAAATGTGGAATTCCCCCCTCCTCCCAAATCCAGCACTCATCCTCCACATACTCCATCAGCTTTGCCCTCAATAATTACCTTGCACCTAGCTGCTCCTGCCATGTCCCTCCCTAATTCCCTCCTGCTTTCCCAGACTAAGTTAAAGATGTTAGGTTACTGTTTATCATTATGTCTAAATATTTCTTCATATGAGGATTCTGCAGTGAGTCCATCTCTATTACTGGTGTATTTTACCTGTGGATTCCTCTTGCCTATATGCACAACTTTGAATTGTTGGCACTGAATTTAAGCTGCTAGGTTCTTGACCATTGTTTTGAGAGTCTTCACATCGTTCGGCATGTTTCTAATCCCTTCTTATGTCCACCCTGCCACATAGCTTTAATGTCCTCCGGAAATGCTCACTTTACGGTTCAGACTCATCTTTGACAGTGATGAACACATAGAAACATAGAAACATAGAAGTTGACGGCAGATAAGGACCGCAAGGCCCATCCAGTCTGCCCATTTCTTTTTCTACCTTATAAATGTGCCATCGGCCTTTGCTCTGTCAGTGACCTATCTATTCATAGTCATTTGTATTGCTCCCTTATGCCTATCCCATGCCTGTTTGAAGCCCTGCACTGTATTCATAGCCACCACTTCTTGTGGTAAGCCATTCCATGCATCTACCACCCTTTCTGTGAAAAGAATTTCCTCACATTCCCCTTAATCGGCCTCCTCTAATCTCATGCTGTGTCCTCTTGTCCTGCTATTTTCTTATATTTAAACATGTTAGACTCTTTCACCTTGTTTATGCCCTTAAGGTGTTTGAATGCCTCGATCATATCACTCTCTCCCTCCTTTGCTCAAGGGTATACATATTGAGCTCCGTTAATCTGTCCTCATATGTCTTCTGATGTAGTCCCTGCACCATTTTGGTTGCCCTTCTCTGGACTGCCTCAATTTGGTTAATGTCCTTGTGAAGGTGTGGCCTCCAATACTGCCGCAGTACTCCAGATGGGGCCTAACCAATGTCTTGTACAGAGGGATTATTACCTCCCTCTTACGACTTGTGATACCCCTGCTAATACACCCTAACACCCCCTAGCCTTACCTACTGCTTTAGAGGTCTGCTTGGATGATTTTAGGTCATCAGTGATGATGATGCCCAAGTCTCTTTCTTCCTTTGTGACAGCTAGCAACTCCCCTCCCAGCCTATAAGTGGCTTCAGGGTTTCTCTTCCCTATGTGCATGATTTTGCACTTCTTTGCATTAAATCCCAGTTGCCACTCTTCTGACCATTCTGCTAGTTTATCCAGATCTCTTCTCATTCTGCCCACCCCATCTGGATCATCTACCCTGTTGCAGAATCTTGGTGTTCATCTGCAAACAGACAAGCCTTACCCTCTAGTCCATCTGCAAGGTCACTAATGAAGATGTTGAATAGGACTGGCCCCAGGACTGATCCCTGAGGTACCCCACTTGTGACTTGCATCTCTTCTGACTGTATACCATTTACCACCACTCTCTGTTTTCTGCCAGTCAACCAGTTTGCCACCCAGTTGACCAACGTCTGACCCACCCCGAGCCTACCCAGCTTATTTATCAATCTTCTATGTGGAACAGTGTCAAAAGCTTTGCTGAAGTCATTTTTATATTTTCGATATATTATTTATATAATTAACCATTCATTCATTCGAGTCTTTCCTGTTACTGTTGTGATGTCTGCATGATAAACATTCAGAGCATTATTACATTTTTAACTGACATTAATCTTTCTAATTATAGTGGCGCAGTAGCGCCTCTGTTGTTAGGGTTAAGTAGACATTTCTATGTTAAACACCAAACTCTGCACTTTAATAGCTTTGCAGCCTTTCAATAGATTTGCATGAAAGTTTGCATGCCCAGTCTTGTGGGCATGATCTCTTGAAATGTCAAGTTTTGTGCCAGTCGAATGTGTGGATTCAGAGATCCAAATAGCAAAAAAAAGTGAAATAATCAGTGTTTCTTTATCATCGCCTAGCTCCCAGACAACTTGGAATTATGCTCTGAAGTGTTCAGGGTAGAAAGGGCTTGGGCTACAGTGGTGCCTTTCGGTGGTATGGTGAAAAAATATGAATCCGTTCCAAAGTTATAAGAATTTGAAATTTCTGTTCTGAGCAGGGCTAGAAATAATTTTTTGGGGATGGCTGTCCAAGGGACAGGTATAATATTCATTTTGACTGTCCCACAGAATTTGTACCTGTCCTGTTTATTTTTGTTTACTAAGTTTACATTTCTGTTTCTGAACACGAGCGAATGATAACTAGTGTGTCCCTGGCTGGTACAGTGCCCTGAAAGAGGCTTAATTACTAATGCTGCCCATTGTAAGGTGCCTTAAAAAGGGCTTCTTAATATTACCCACTGGCTGGTACATGGCCCTGAAAAGGACATAAGTGTGCCTTCAGTCCATGACCCTGATACGGGGCCAAGGGGCCTTAACTCCCTTCTGTTTTGCCCTGACAAACTGATCAGCTTCCTCTGCTCCTGTGTGTAACACAGACACTAAATGTCTCTCTCTACTCAGTAACCAAGACAAGGGCTTTTAACCAGCCTCCTCATCTCCAGTCTGTGGAGCCATTCCTGCCCTGAAAAGGTGTTTTAAGTGGCTTTCTCAGCCCTTTAAGTTCTTCTCCTAATCTCTCAGTACAGAGTTTCCCCCCTTTCTGCCATGATGGTCTGCCCTGTAAAAGGTTTTCAAATAAGGTTTTCTAGCCCTTACAATGGCTTTCAAGTTACCCTAACCCAATGCTCCCCTAAGCAGATAGACCTGAAAAGGGTTTTTAACTTGCTTCCCCAAAACTCTGCTGCCTGTGACCAAACGTTTGTCCTGGGCTGGTACTGCAAGTGTAGCACACAGAAAAATGAAGTATGTCGTGCAGAAAGCAAAAGGAAACCAGGCAACTGCATATGCATAACACTGAACACATGCACAGTCCAGTCCTACTGTGACACTGTTTTCATTTCTGCTGCTTGACAAAACTGCCAACCACACAGAAGAGCCCATTACTGGATATTGGGTTGAAGGGACATCTCTCAACATGTGACACCAGAACGTCGGGACATCTATAACCCAATCTTACAGGGGGGGCAACATCTCCTGGGTCCTAGTACCCGTTAACGCTCTTACACATGGTGCCTGTCCCAGGGACAGGCAGAGAAATGAAACCAGCTTTTCCTGGAGAAAACTGTGTCTGGAACAGGCAGACAGGTGGTTATTTCTACCTATACTCAGTACGGGTTTTGGATAGCTGCTTGGAACGAAAAAAGAATTTATTCCATATGAAAAAAGACCCTTTTTCGTATGGAGGTAATCTATTTTTTTCCCTTTTTTTGTGAGAAAAATATTTTTTCTTATGGCCACCACCATGGTTCTGTTTTTTTTTTTTTTTTTTGTTTTAAATGTTTTTGAAAACCCGTAAGAATCAGATCCTGTAGAGACACTAATACATGTATCTTGTTAATCGGGACCCTGTTAGGTGGTTTCTGGAGTTACTGTTTTGGAAAAGACGACCCAGAAATGTGTTTTATACATTTTTAAGTCTTTTTTCATGACTCAATTTTCTTTTTTCATATGGTCATACAAAAAAGGAATTGGGCCATACAAAAAAATTATCCCTTCATACGAAAAAGAATATGAAAAAAAGTCCATGTTCTTTTTTTCTTATGAAGGGATCCTTTTTTGTATGAAGACAGAACCTCACAAAAAGGGGTCCTTTTTGTGAGGTTTTGTTCACATGAAAAAGGATGCCTTCGGATGGAAAAAGAATTTGGACTTTTTTTTCCACTTTTCAACTTCAACACACCATATCTCCTTCAGTATTTGCACTTAAGGGACAATGTAGATAACAAAACAAATATCTTACTGAGTACTATAAGAATATGACATAATACCCCCAAAAAATGGCTGGGGGCCATATAAAGAAAAAAACATAAAATGAATAATTCCCATAGGATAACATTGGGAGTTTAACAAGCCATACAAGCAAGCAAATACATTGCTTTTTGGTAGAAATGGAAGTGCTTCCATAGGCAAATGGGCTATGTTCATGCATGAATGAGGATGCAATTCTGCTATCTCAAAAAGTAAGGAAATTCTTTGCAAAAAACTTTGTTAATGCACAGGTTAAGGTTCACGTTAAACTGACTAAAGTAGGGACATGTGGTGTTAGGGTTTCCAGTCCTAGCACCTCACCCCAACCCTGCAGGAAGCAAAAGTGAAAATACATATTTCACCTCTCCTGGTCTTTGCAAATTAGGCCTGGGGTGTTCCTTGGGGTTGTCTGCCCTAACGTTCACCCCATTCTCATATAGTCTGCACATTTCAGCTTCTTTACTGATGGAATGGGGTGAGCGTTAGGATTGACAACTGCACAGAACACCCCCCATACCTGTCTTGTGAAGACTCTGGAGAGGTGAAACCATAAAGATTTTTCCTTTGCTTCCTGCAGGGTGGGGGTGGGGTGTTAGGATTGGGAATCCTAACACCACATTTCCCTACTTTTGTTGGTTTAATGTAAACCCTAACTGGTGCATTAACATAGTTTTTTGCAAGAATATTTTTTATAAATGGTAAGTCATGGCATTCCATTATCTGGAGTATACTCTGAAACTACCTGTAAAAATTATAAAAACAAATGATGTGCATTTAGTTTTTTGCTTCTCGGATTCTTTCCGGCATTCTGTTACCTATGTCTGTGGCAAGATTTTTTTTTTCTTTTCCCTGCCTTTTTTATGGCCCCTGGAGGTAGCAGTGTAGCCTTCTTTTATTGCCTTTGATCTGTTGGAATTTTCCCAGAATGCCTCTGGGGATGATGTAAATTAGACCTAGGACTAGAAGTAAGAGCCCTGGATCTTAGTTATAATCTAGTCACAACATCCAACTGCAACTGCTTGTGAAAGTTAGCCGCTTGGAAAAAGCGTTTGCCCTCCCCAGCTGAAGTCAGATTTCTCTAATCAGCGACTGTTGTTATTCTAGATGTGTGGCAATTTTCTTTGTAAAGTGCTGTCACTGGGTGATAATAAAGCCTATAAACCATTGAAGATCTTAAGTCTAACTGACATGATTCCCAGAGGCATTCTAGGAAAATTCCAACAGATGAAAGGCAGTAAAAGAGTCCTGCATGGCTACCTACAAGGACCATAAAACTAGCAGGGAAAAGTAAAAAAAATAAAAAAATCTCGCCACAGACACATATAACAACACTAGACACAAAAACACAACACACTTGTGTTTTTATAATTTTTGTATATGGTTTTCCTTTAATCAACCACAGAATCTAGTTATTCTGAGTTACTACTATTATATGGCTAATGGTTTTAAAGCTAGGATTTTAAACGTTCTGTGGTAGTTTAACTTCAGTGATGCTATTTTCCTTTTTTTTTTCTTTCTGTGGACTAGATGTGGATTAAACCTTTGTGGGTGTGTCTGAAATGTGGATGATTGACTCTGGCGGTGGGTAGTTGTCTGCAGTTCACTTTATGGGTGTCCATGTGGGGATCCACGGGGGGGGGTGGATTCAGCTGGGAGAGCTGTGTGGACAAGCTTTTATCTGTGAATGCTCAGTAAACTCTCAGGGACAGTGATGCAGGAAAAATCCCCATTGATGGCAGGATGACGCCTGCATCCTGCAAGTCCCACAAAATCGACCCGGCTTCTACCTCTCAGCTGGATTCTGACACCAGAGGGTGGCTCTGGATGGCTCCACCATTGGGGGGGTGGTGGGGGTGACCCACAGTGGCTTCTAGAGGTTAGGGTAAGTCAAGAAACTGAGGCTTGATTACAGGCTGATAGAAGAAAACAGAGAAAATGGAGAGACAGAAAACGCACTAAAAGATGAGCTGGAAGAAAAAGGAGTTTTGTATTTATTAAAAGTGGTAACTAGGAGAGGCACACTGAGCTGAGGCTCATTTCTAGGCGCGACCCGGGGGAACGGGAGATGCACAATTACAAACCAGATACAGCCGGTCAGGTGATGTGGTTACAGTGAGAATGAGGTAAACATCATAGGCTGAGTGCAGTATACAGACAAAATGGCAAAACATTGCATATGGAGGACAAATGAATTAGCATACAAATCATCTGTGCAAAATGGGCAAACTCAAAGGGTATAGTGCCGAAGTGAAAGGAGGCAGAGTGGGTGCTTGAAGTAGAAGTCAAAACATGTTGATAAACTTCAGTGAGGTTGCTGAAACTATAAAGTTAAGAGGGAGGGAGAAGTCAAGGGTAGTCAAAAGCCAGGCAAGGGTAAGGAAGGGTTCAGGAAGAGGGTTGGCAGGAGTGGAGGGAAGGGGGAGGAGTTTTAGATCGCGTCTATTAGAGAGAAGGGAGGGGGAAAGATGGATGGAGTTAAGGTAGCTGCTTCCAGAGGGAGGGGAGGCAGCATGAGAAGGCAGATTTTCTGGCTGAAGAGTGTGGTTGGGGAAGGGAGAATGTGCATGGGTCTCTTGAATGCAGGGAGTTGGGAGGAAGAGGGAATGGGGGAGAGGAGTTGGGATAGGTATGAGGGGAGGGACCCAAACTAGTATTTAGTGAAGAGGGGAAAACAGTGGGAATGGCGACATGAGGGGAGAAGGAGGATGGATAGGGAAGAGTAAAGGGAGCAGTGCTGAGTATGGTTAAAAGGCACTGCAGAGGGTGTCCAGTCTGGCAAGGGAAGTGGAGTGGGCGGTGCCATAAACCACATCCGCATAGTGAAAACCTGGGGGAACCATTTAGGTGACCAGCTCCCATGAGGAGAAAGGCAGTTCTTATTGCAGTACCGGACAACATGTTTGGGTGGAATTTGGCATGGATTGCGTCAGTGTGGGCAGAGAAGTTCCACGTGGAGAAGATTGGGGGGGGGGGTGAGCTGGGCCAGCTTCTGGCTAGTACCAAAGGTTGTGTGTGTGCACGCGCACACAAGCTGACCTGAAGTTGGTTGGTCTGGAACCAGTGCAGAACATTGTGAAAGTCATGCTGAAGCAAGACTTCCCAAGATGCAGATGAGGGGCCTGAGGTGTAGAGAACTGTCATCTGCATACATGTGAATATGCGAGTTGGCACAGGCAGAGGGGAAGTCATTTAGAAAGATGGAGACGAGGACTGGACCCAGAATGGAGCCCTATTGGACCTCTGCCTGGATAAGGTGGGGTGGGGAGATGGCACCTCCTACCTGTACCAACAGTTGATGGTCCAAGAGGTGGGAACAGAACCTGTTGACAGTGGGGGCTGAGAGGCCGGCAGAGCTCTGCTTATCCAGGAGGAATGAGTGGGTTGCTGATTCAGACTTTGGCAAGATCAATGAAAATGGCTTCTGGGATTTTCCCGATCCATCGCTGAGAGGATGGGATCAGTGACCTTAAGTAGGGAGGAGGTGGTGGTATGATCTTTCCTAAAGCCAGACTGGAAAAGGGAGAGGAAGTTGGAGGTCAAGGCATAAGTAGACCCGTTTTTCCTGCAGCTTTTCAAGAGAAGGGGAGAGGAGGGAGATATTGCAGCATACCTCTCAACCTCTTGCATCATGAATCGGGGGCAAGGCTTAAAAACATCAGGGACACATCTAAAAAAAATTGATACTATTCACTCAAAAGCTGATAGAATAAGGGAATTTGTGTTAAGATGCATTTTCTGAAGAACAAGTCTGTAACGTTAATGTTTGCCATTATTTTGTGATTTTAATCCCCACTGTTCTGTCACAAAAACACACATTTTATGAGGTACAGAGGAAAATTGTGAGGCAAAATCAGGGACATCCATGAAAATCGGAGACAGTTGAGGTATGTATGGCAGAAGTTACCAGGAGTGGAGGGATCACTCCCTTTGTGGAGGGGGAGAACACCGGCAATCTTCCAAGACTGAGGGATATTGCAAAGGGTGAGGGAGAGAATTAGGAGGTGAGTAAGGGGTGAGGCAATGGCAGGAGTGGGCAGATGGAAAAGTTAGGGTCCAAGCCATCTGGGGTAAGTTTGGAAGGGCTGAGTGAGGAAAAGGTGAACAGGGTCTCCTGGGAAGTGATGGGGAAAATCAAACTGGCTGGCCTGGCAGTATAGCCTAGAGGATAGATTAACAAACTGTGAATGAGTTGGGTACATCCAGCAGAACTGGGCTTGATTCCCACAACCTCCAGTTGCATACTGTGTGACTCTGACCAAGTCCCTTAATCTTTGCAGTGCTCCCAGGTCACCCCTGAAAACAGGCACTTGTGCCTAGTGGGCCTTACCCGGTTCCCAAAAGGGGGGGGAGGTATGGAAGAGGGATGAGAGGAGAGGTTAAAAACCTGGGGGATGAGGAGGGATGAGAGAGGTGAAGCCATGAGGTATGAAGGAGTGAAGAGCACAAGTGGGAATGAGGAAAAAAATATAACTGAAACACCTCACTGAAGTGAGCAGCAACAAGGGGTGGGTCATGCACTGGTGAGCCATTAACCATTAGGACAAGGGGGAGGACTGCGCTGTGGGGGGGAGAGGGATCAAAGAGGGAGTGAATCACCTTCCAGAATTTGGCTGGGGTATTAAGATAATTCTGAAGGTTGGCCTTGAAGTAGAGCAACTTTACTGTACGAATGGCCTAAGTACAAGATCTCAACAGTGATCATCAAATTATTTTAAACTAAGAGTATGTCAAAGGAGTTGGCTTTCAAAGGAAATAAGGAACCAAACAAACAGGACAAAGGAAAAAATAATTCAGCTGGCATGTGGGCAGATGTGCAGTTTGGGTGCTTAATTTTTGTTTCATCCGCTTTTTTGTTTACAGTGTATTTTTACAGGATAGCCAAATGAGATGCAACATCTTATCATTTTGTAGTGTCTACTTTAAACCAATTTTACAGGTGGAAGGAATGCCCAGGGGCTCTACAGTAAGCGACTCTGGTGAGATTTGAACCTGCTTCTCTGGGTTCATATACCTGTGCTGTTAACCACTAAGCCACACTGCCTCTTGGACTTGCACAACGCTGGCTTAGCCATGTATTACATATATTACATTGTTGGAGGTGCCTTCTTACAAATGACATATTAGGCTGAAGACCTTCTGCTTGTTTTTGTGGTTATCCAGGTAGAAGTTAAAGATCTCATGTTATTGTTTACCCATGCTGTTTAATTATTAAAAAATTGGTAATGGAGAAAGGAATGCTGAGACAGAATTCTTTTTCAAGTGCAATCCAGCAGAGGTGGAAAAGGGGGTACAAAGTAAGAGCAATCAAGTAGCCGGGTACTGTCATTTCAAGATAAATTAGACAGTGAATTGCACGTACATTTGTTAACACAAAAAAATACAGAATACAAAACAGTTGCAGGGCATTAGTTCTTCATCCACACTGTGATTAGGAATGACTTTTAAAAACTAAGACTGTACCAGGGGTGTCATTTTGTGGTAGCTAGGGGTTGCAGGTGAGACTCCAGTGATTTCTTTGCAACTCCTATGGTGTCCATTGCAATTCCTAAAACCCCCTAGAATAAGGTAGAATAAATAAGTAGCACTTATTTATATGAAGTGGAGTTGGTATAGGACTTTTACAACCCCCAATGATTCTGCTGAAATGACAATACTGGACTGTACATAAGGTGCAGGTCAGATACAGCAAAATAATCTACAGTAAGTATAATCAAATAAACAATAAAATAAGGTACCCAGACTGGCAGGATTAAAGACGTGTGTGTGTGTGTGTGTGTGTGTGTGTGTGTGTGTGTACAACCAGCAAGGGCAGGCTAAAAATGGACCCTTAGGACTGAGGAGGGACATGGGGCAGGAGGGGGAGAGCAAGTTTTATTGCATGGATTTGAATAATGATAGGAGGAGAGGACACAGTCCCACACAAAAGATTAATAGTTAAATTAACCAGCCTGGGAGTGGGTCCCAGGGTGGTAGCCTGGGTAAAACATTGGCTGGACAACAGGACACAGCAAGCAATTGTAAATGGAGTCCACTCTGAAGAAAGAGGGGTTACTAGTGGAGTACCGCAGAGTTCAGTACTGGGTCCAGTCCTTTTTAATGTCTTTATAAGTGACATTGCGGAGGGATTGGAAGGAAAAGTATGTCTTTTTGCAGATGACACAAAGATCTTCAACAGGGTTGATACACAAGGAGGCGTGGAAAGGATGAGTAGGGATTGGCAAGGTTGGAGGAATGGTTAGAAGTATGGCAGCTTGGATTCAATGCAAAGAAGTGAAAATAATGCACCTGGGAAACAAAACCCAGGGAAGATTACACAGTGGGGGGGGTAGTAACAACAACAAAAATGGAAAGGGACCTGGGGTAATGGCATCAGATGACCTTAAGGTTGGCAAGCAATGTGAGAAGGCAGTAGGGAGGGCTGGTGGGATACTGGGATGTATAGGAGGCATCACTGCAGAAAACAGGAAGTTGTTATTCCCTGTACAGACAGTTGGTGAGACCCCATCTGGAGTACTGCATCCAGTTCTGGAGACTCCATCTCGCAAGGACATAGACAGGATGGAGGCAGTTCAGAGGAGGGCAACTAAAATGGTGCAGGGTCTGCAAGAGAAGCCATATGAGGAGAGACTAAAGGAGCTTAATATATATACCCTTGAGGAAAGGAGGGAGAGGGGAGACATGATAGAAATGTTTAAGTACCTCAGTGGAATCAACAAAGTCCAAGAGGGTAGCATCTTTCAGGAAAAGAGATGTGCAAGAACAAGGGGATACAATTTGAAGATAGAGGGGGATGGCTCAGGGGCAATATGAGGAAGTATTTTTTCACAGAGAGGGTGGTGGATGCATGGAACAGCCCTCCGGAGGAGGTTGTGGGGGTCTAAAACTGGGAGAATTCAAGAATGCATGGGACAGACATAAGGCAATTTTTGTCGGGGGTAGGAAGAAATAGGCTGTTGGTTAAATAGGATCTGCAGCTTATCCTGTAGGTAGGGGAAATGGGCAGACTAGGTGGGCCAAGCGGTCCTCATCTGCTGTCAAAGTCTATGTTTCTATGAAACACTGATTTGCTCCAAAGTGTTCTTGCTACTATCGTTTCTGTTGGTCATTAAATATGCATGAACACTACTTCATTACCTTGCTAATGACCTCATGTGCCTTTTGTATTTTGCACTTTTTTTTATTTATTCATTTGTCATTTTTTTGACCAGGAAAGGCACACTACATAAGCAATAATACCCTCCAGGGTGGGCATTATTGGGGAATACCAGACAACCCAGGGGTGTAATGAGGCCTGAGCCGTAGGTGGAGTGCCTTATAGCCCCTGGAAGGTCCGGTATTCTCCAGTACCGCCCACCCTGGAGGTATTATAACGCTTAGAAAATGGCAAACTGTGGCATTTTTAGATGGCATTTCAAAAATTTAAAAAACATTTTTGAAATTTAGAGAAAGAATTATATTTATGTCTCTCTGTTGTAAAGTAGTCGCATTATTGCTGCTGTTGCATCTCCTATTGCTCCCCACACCACCATAGAGCCATTCTGTTCAACTTACCCCCCACCAACAGCTCAGGAACAATATATGGATTTTCCTGTAGCCCCCAGTCTCTTGTTATTGTTTTACTAAAATTAAATAAAAAAAAAAAAATAGTTTCTGCTGTCCCTGGTAGTCTCTTTTTTTAATTTTGTTCTCACTTGGGAGTAGGGGCTTTTACTACACAGGCAATGTTGCGAGCAGTGCGACCCTGTGACATAAAAGCAGGAAGTGCATAGCGGAAGGTGCGAGTGGTACGGGAGCTCTGTAAATGTTTCTTTATTCTCCAGTTCACAGAGGAGCACTGTTACAGTTTTAATTTGTGGCAAAAATAATGTGAGATAAGATGCCCTGTAACATTAATTGTCTTTTCGTGAAGCTGCTCGCTGCAAGGAGCGCCTGTTCCCGGTGATTGTTCGAAATGGTTTTATGCATGTACTGTAGTGTTTTTGCTAGGTGAGTATGTATTTAAAATACCCGTCTGCTCCAATAGCTCAATCAGAATCAAGAAAATTACCAAGCCATTTTCTAAGGTATGATGGTTTGTTTCTAGGTGCATCCTGGGGGTGAGTTGTGTGGACCTGGTTTATTGACTGGGGAATGTTGGCCATGGCACTGGGAAAACTCCCATACTCTTCATCAGTAAGTGCCATAGGATCTTTTACATTCACAACAGTGACCAATGATGGGCAGAAGGGACCTCGGTATAACATCTCATCCAAAGGATAGCACCACAACAATGCAGTGCCCCATCATACTGCACTACAGTGTCAATTACGGGTATTACTCCAACTACTTGGTATGGGGCTAGAACCCATGATCTTCTGATCTTCTTGGAAGAACTGACGCTTTTTGGCTCACTCCAGGGCGTGGATTTTTTTTTTTTTTTTTTAGCAAGAAGTGTTGTCCCTCACTTGGAAAGGAAGGTTCATATACACATTTTCTCCATTCCCTCTGATACAGAGGGTTTGGGGCAAGTTGTGGGTGAAGTCAGCCACCTTGATTCTGGTGGCTTTGTACTGGCCTAGACAAATCTGGTTCCCTCTGTTTCAGCAATTGGCAGTAGAGGCCCCTGTCCCACTCCTTATATGAGTGGGACTTCTGTCACAGGAGCAGGGCTTTCTGGTACATTTGGATCTTTGATTCCTGCACCTCCACGCCTGATCCTTAGGGGAGTGATGAACTCTCCTGGTTCCTTCAGTGGTTACAGCTGTTCCACTGGCATATTGTAAGCTTTTCTTCTAGATGCCATTGGAAAAATTGAAACATTTTACGGTTTGGTGTACTGCCCATCAACTGGACCTTTTACGTGTCCAGTTAAGTTATGGACTACCTCCCGTCACAGAGGTGCCTTGGGTATTCCTTGATAAAGGTTCACTTGGCTACGGTATCTGCTCTGTATGCCCTAACCAATGGCAAAACAGAGGCCCAGCTTGAGGTTTCCTGCAGGTTCCTCAGAGGTATTCTACTTCTGCAGCCCCCGGTCCGTGATCTGGTTGTGGTGTGGGATTTTATGTTGGTTCTGGAGACCCTTCCTACACCTTGCTTCAGGCCTACTGAGTATTGTGAGCTGGGCTTTCTCTCTTAGAAGACATTGTGGAACGTGACGTGGAACCTTTATAAAGGAGTCTTTGACTCAAAGGTATGTCTCTGATACTCCTCAATAAATAAATAAATTGTTCCTCATGGCTATGATGTCTGCTAGATGTATTTCTGAATTGCAGGCTCTGACTGTGGAGCCTCCTTGTTTGTTTTGCCTGTAGCCACTGACACTGTTGCTTCTTTCTGCTTTCTTTCATTGTACTACAGTGTTTATTAAGCTCCTATGTACCTTTCCCTTGTATGCATCTGAGAATTAGCTGTTTTCAGCTCAGCCTGCTTTCTTGGTAACACATCTAAATAATGCAGTTTCCATGACTTCGAAGGCAGCGTCACTGAGAACATAATGGTGGCCAGTCATCTTTGCCTGTATGCAGGTACTGCACCACAGGTATCTTATTGATGGCTGAATGGAGCGCACTGAGATGCACTGTGTATGGAACATGCGATACAACTTGGAATTGCACCAGCCTCTGTGCTATTTACACAAATATATCCAAGAACCAATTCCTTTATGGACTATTTGGACAACAATACAAAATATATTGCCCAATGCCTGACCTACCCAGCAGGCTACGTGGGTACCACAGAAATACGGCATTATTACACCAAGTTGGGGAAAAAAAAACAGTCAGTATAATAGCTGAAAAACATTGTCCATATTCTGAAGTACCTATCTATTACTGCTGCAAGATTCCACTGATTCTTTATTTGTAATTGCTTGCCGACTAACATGACATATGGGATACTGCTGATCAGAAAAGGTTTTAATCAGAAGTAGCCCGAGTGGAAAATCTGTTATTTTTTCTTTTATTGTATTTTTTTTTTTTTTTGAAGCCTCTGATTAAGTTCATGGTTACCATTCTTCTATGTAGACTTCAGCTGTTGGGTTTCAGATTGCCGCTTTGTCTAGTGTCCATTACGGCAACTAAAGGCAATTTTGATCATTAACTCCCATAAAAAAAATGCTCTCTAAAAAAAAAAAAAAACAAGGAGTGATTGATGTTCACTGAAAGCTGAATAGCGCTAATAAAAAATGAATGGCCTTGCTTTTTCCTATGTTTAAAGTGCTGTGGTAACCTGAATGGTTTAAAAACTTTGACCTTTTTACAAGCACTGAAGCTACCTTAGGGATGGCAGGATGAATAATTTAGACAGTGCATTCGTACTTGACAGCAACAGCAAATCCTTTCTTTTGTCATTTTGTCTACTAGAAAATTGGTTATTTGCAAGATAAAAGTGCTCTAGTACAAGTCTTCATGTTAAGAAAAAGCTAGATTTTTTAATACTGCCAGGCGTCATATGATCTGTAAGTTAAGGAGAATAATGATGATTTGGATATAATGTGTGCACTATCTTTGATCCATATAAAATCAGTAGAGCATAACAATTTTCAGGACATGTGGCCTAAAATTCAAAGGAAACCAGCTTGAGTAGAAAATGCAACTTCATGGCCCTCCAGAGGGACCTGGATGCCCTGGAAGGGTGGTCAAGGATGTGGGGACTGAGGTTTAGTACAGGGAAGTGCAGGATGCTGCACCTGGAGATCAGAAACCCGGGGCATGCATACACACACTTGGGGTAGATGCACTGCAGGTATCGTCTGGTGAGAGGGACCTGGGGGGGTGGTGGACGTCAAAATGAACAGCTGAGACTTGTCTGAGAGCAGCAGCAAAGGCAAACAGGATGCTGGGCTGCATCGCCAGGGGGATTACCTCCAGGAAGAGGGAGGTGATCCTCCCTCTGTATAATGCCCTGGTCAGGTTGCACCTTGAGCACTGTATGTAGTTCTGGAGACCGCACCTGAAGAGGGACATTGCGCTGCTGGAGAGGGTCCAGAGGAGGGTGACCAAGATGATCTGTAGTATGGGGGGGTAGGCCCTATGAGGAGAGATTGGAGGAGCTCAACCTGTACACGCTGGAGGAGAGGAGAGATGGGGAGACATGACAGAGGTCTTTAAGTATGTAAAGGAGATCCACAAGGGGGTAGCAGAGGAGGTGCTTAGGCTTAAGAATGGGGGAACAACCAGGGGCACAAGTGGAAGCTGGAGGGTGGGAGATACAGGGGGGGTGCGAAGGAGGCGCCAAAAATCAGGGTACTAAGTGAGGTAGACCCCAACAAAGCGATGTCAATAGGGAGAAGCACAGGGGTAAATGGAGAAAGTGACAAACGCAGTAAGGACAGGGATGGGGCAAAAAGGGGTAAGGCCATCAAGAAATGGAGGTTAATGAGTACCAGTGCCCGTAGTCTGGGCAACAAGCTCCCTGAACTGGTGGCCTTGATGGAAGAGGGATGCCTGGATATCGTAGCAGTCACAGAAACATGGTACACATAGAACCATAACTGGGATGTTAACATACAAGGGTACACAACCTACAGGAGAGACAGGGAGGGCAGAAGAGGGGGAGTAGCTCTCTATGTAAGGGAAGGGATAAAAGCAACTGAACAAGAGAGTAAACAGGGAGGAGAGTAGGCACTGTGGGTCACCTTAGAGATGGGAAATGGCACCACAATCCACACAGGGGTTGTATACAGACCCCCATATCAGGGGGAGGGACTGGACAAGGATATGATAGAAGGCATACTTAGGATGGCAGAGAAAGGGGAGATACTGTTGATGGGGGACCTTAATATGCCAGATGTTAACTGGAGCACCTTTGCTGCAGCCACATCCAAAAGCAGGGCCATTCTTGATGCCCTTCAGGTGGCATGCCTCAGACATCTAGTTTTGGAACCTACTCATGAGGGAGCAATCTTAGACCTCGTACTCTCAAACTGGGACAGTGAGAGGATCTCAGATCTAGAAGTGGGTAGCCATTTGGGAACAAGTGACCACCAAACAGTGTGGTTCACGATAAACTCAGCTACAGAGTCAAGCCATACAAAAGTGAGGGTTCTGGACTTCAGGAGGGCTGACTTTGGCAAGATGGGAGAGTGCCTTAGAAAAGCACTAGCAAACAGGCTAGAAGGAGGAGTGGAGCAACAATGGGGAAATATCAAACTGCCATCACAGAGGCAACAAGCCTTTGTGTGAAGCAAATAAATCAAAATGAATGAAAAAGCCACTATGGTTCTCAAAAGAAGTGGCGGTGAAGGTTAGGGAGAAAAATATAGCATTTAGGAAGTATAAGGAAACACAGAAGGAGCAGGACAGAGAACTGTACCAGTTAAGGCAGAAGGAAGCAGGGAGGGTAGTCAGAATAGCAAAGGCACAAACTGAGGAAAAGATAGCCAACTCGGTTAAGAGGGGGGATAAAACCTTTTATATGTATATCAGGGAGCGTAGAAAGACAAAGGGAGGGATAGTGAGGCTGAGTAGAATGGATGGTGGGTGGGCAGAGAGTGACAGTGAAAAAGCAGGGATACTGAATGAATATTTCTGTTCAGTATTCACAAAAGAGGAAGTGGGGGAGGTGCCTAGTCCAATTAACAGAAGCACTCTGGAGAGTGGAGTCGATCCCAGTCCTTCCACAGAAGAAAGGGTTCTGAAAGAACTCCTAAAACTGAAGGTGGACAAAGCAATGGGGCCAGATGGAATTCACCCCAGAATTCTAAAAGAATTAAGCAAAGAACTAGTGACACCACTGACTACCCTTTATTACAAATCATGGGAGGATGGTGTGGTACCTGAGGACTGGAAAGAAGGCTGATGTGATTCCCCTTCACAAAAGTGGGAGCAAGACAGAGGCAGGAAACTATAGACCTGTCAGTTTGACCTCTGTGGTAGGGAAAGTGATGGAATCACTTCTGAAGGAAAGAATTGTTGAGTACCTAGAGGCCAGTGGGGCGCAGAACCCATGGCAGCATGGATTCACAGTCGGAAGGTCATGTCAGCCAAATCTAATTGATTTCTTTGACTGGGTGACCAAAGTAGTAGACCAGGGAGGGGCTGTGGATATGGCCTTACCTAGACTTTAGCAAGGCATTTGACACAATTCCACACAAAAGATTAGTAGTCAAATTAACCAGCCTTGGAGTGGGTCCCAGGGTGGTAGCCTGGGTAGAACATTGGCTGAACAACAGGACACAGAAGGTAATTATAAATGGAGTCCACTCTGAAGAAAGAGGGGTTACTAGTGGGGTACCGCAGGGTTCAGTACTGGGTCCAGTCCTTTTTAATGTCTTTATAAGTGACATTGCAGAGGGACTGGAAGGAAAAGTATGCCTCTTTGCTGATGACACAAAGATCTGCAACAGGGTTGATACACAAGGAGGTGTGGAAAGGATAAGAAGGGACTTGCCAAGGTTGGAGGAATGGTCAGAAGTATGGCAGCTTGGATTCAATGCAAAGTAATGCACCTGGGAAACAAAAACCCAGGGGAAGATTACACAATTGGGGGGGGAGAGTAACAACAACAAAAATGGAAAGGGACCTGGGGGTAATCATATCAGATGACCTTAAGGTTGGCAAGCAATGTGAGAAGGCGGTAGGGAGGGCTGGGGGGATACTGGGATGTATAGGGAGAGGCATCACCAGCAGAAAACGGAAGTTGTTATCCCTCTGCACAGACAGTTGGTGAGACCCCATCTGGAGTACTGCGTCCAGTTCTGGAGACCCCATCTCCACAAGGACATAGACAGGATGGAGGCAGTTCCGAGGAGGGCAACTAAAATGGTGCAGGGTCTGCAAGAGAAGCCATATGAGGAGAGGCTAAAGGAGCTTAATATGTATACCCTTGAGGAAAGGAGGTAGAGGGGGGACATGATAGAAACGTTTAAGTACGTCAGTGGAATCAGCAAAGTCCAAGAGGGTAGCATCTTTCAGAAAAAGAGATGTGCAAGAACAAGGGGACACAAGTTGAAGGTGGAGGAGGGACGGCTCAGGGGAAATGTGGGGAAGTATTTTTTCACAGAGAGGGTGGTGGACACATGGAACAGCCTTCCTGAGGAGGTTGTGGGGTCTGAAACTGTGGGAGAATTCAAGAATGCATGGGACAGACATAAAGCAATTTTTGTGGGGAGTAGGAAGAAATAGGCTGTTGGTTAAATAGGATCTGCAGCTTATCCTGTAGGTAGGGAAATGGGCAGACTAGGTGGGCCAAGCAGTCCTCATCTGCCGTCAAAGTCTATGTTTCTTCCCTGAAAGGATGGTGGAACCATGGAATGCAAAGCCCAAGAGCATGGTGGAGGAGGGCACAGTGGAGGGTTTTAAGAGTGGGTGGGACAGGCACGGGGGAAACTGGAGCCGCGGAAGTCTCTCTCCAGGGAGCTGCGCTGGATGAATTTTAGTGGAGCTCATGGGGAAGGGGGGTGGAAATACGAACACCCAGTAGGGGTGCTGGCTACCGAGCAGACACGACAGACCATGAGACCTATTCTGCTGGCTTTTAGTATGTTAGTATGGCAACATGGTGCATTAAGGGCATTTATAAAATGGACCAGAAACATCTAGTGATCTGATTGGGTCAGTAGCTATCCAAACATGTGTGGAAACTGATCAATAACTGCACAAGTCTGGAAAGTGCCTTGCAAGCTTGAAACATATTTCTTGGGCTGACCTAACTGAATAGAACTATCACTACACTGCTTTGGAGTGCTCAGTAACTGACAGTTGGGATAACAAAAAAAGGTTCAACTAACAACATGAGTGATTTACCTGCCAGCCAGTTTGACCTTTGATTCTGTTGTGTTTTTTTTTTATTACAATTTAAATATTTAATTCCATATTTCAGTTGTATGGCCACCGTGATTCTCTCCCCCATTACCCATCAATGGAAATATCACCCAAAGCAATTTTATGGTTTTACTGTTCCCACTCACCCCCAGTCCTGCCAGATACCGTAACTTTGTTTCTCTCTGCTGTGAACATCTCAAGTAAATCCCCCAAGAGATCTGCTGTACTGGTTTATTTTTGTCAATGTCAAGCCCCACTGCTGGTTTAAAAAAAATAATTAAAAAATTCCCCTGGTTCCATCCACTACCCAGTCCTCAAATCACTAGCCGTCCTCTGACCTCCCCCCAGTTCACTGCTCACTACAGGGATCCCCCAACCCCCCACGGCAACCAGCACATTTCTTCTGCTCACCTCCGCATCTGTCCGAATGGCAGGTTGTGATCATGATCTGACTACTGTTCATACAGTCAGATCACGATCGCAACGTGCCATTCAGATAGTAGCTGCCCACAAAGGTGATTGGAGGGAAATTGCCGGTCACTGTTTGGGGTTAATGGGGGATAGCTGCAGTGAGTAGTGAACTGGGAGGGGGGGTCAGAGGGTGACCAGTAATTTCTGGACTGGGCAGTGCATGGAGTTGGGGAGATGTTTTTCTGCTGGCTGTGGGGGCTTGACATTGTAAAAAAAAACAGTAAGGCTTCACAAAAGTAGTCTAGTCCAGCCAAGAGGAGGTGGAGCACTGAGGTGGGGTGCAGATTCAAAAATTATCTTCAGTAGCTGTTACAAGAATCGCACGCACCAGTCATTCAAAATAGCAGAAGCCAAACTGTTAAGGATGTAGGTAAAACAGTTTTAATCCATTCCAGCACACAAATGAACAGGCTACAAATAACAGTGCCATAGCACTTGTTACCAGGACGATCTTAGGTTTCACCCTCCCTTCAGGGCTTCATCAGAGATAAATGTGAAGGGTTACAAAAGTGCATATATACCAAACGGCCAATCTAATTAAATGTTTTAACCAATGATAATACCCAAAGGAAATTACACCATTTCCTAAGTGTGTGTGATTATTCCAGACCAAATTAAACAACCAAAACCGTGCATTTACCTTTGTGATAGGGAAAAGTAATTCACAACATGCAAGACATTTTTTATGACCTACATTCTCAGTGCTTTGTATTGCCATTTTCATAGTCACATTTACGTGTTCATAACGCTTATATGATGTCAAGGCACCATATTGAAAATAGCGCACCAGAAACCCTCATTGATGCTTTTATTTCTGCATAGGTGAACTGAAAAAAAGCAAACACAAAAAAGATGATGAGAAAAGAGAGAAAACTGTTTGATCATCGCTTGTATGTATTTCTCTGTATAACAAAAGATGCCAGTTACCTGTTTTCAGTGACTAGAGCTGTACATCTATATACATACACACAATGTTTGGGGGGGGGATTTTTATACTTTTATACAGGGAGAAAGAAAAAGGGGGGTGTTATTTGCAATTACCATATACAGTTAAATTCATCTTTTGCCTCTCTTTTTCATAAAGGGTGCCAGTTCAAACTTGTTATTCAGTCCTGGCTGTCTGAGGGCGTTTAATCTAAAAATCCATTCCTGTTCTGCACAGTCCAATTCATTTTCAGAATCTCCCCCTCTTAACATTTCTGATGATCAATTCTATACCCATTGCAGTTATTTTGTGTTTCACATCTGGGTTTTTCACAACATGATTTGGCTATGGCATAAGTGAGGTTCTTGCTCTTAATGGCCTGTAAATGCTCATAAATCCTGAACTTTAATTTCCGTTTGGTCATGCCAACATAGTATCCCCCTCATGAACATTGCAGCAGGTAAACAATGCATTCAGAATTGCAATCTATCCTGCCTCTGATGGTTTCCATCTTACCAGAGCTAGGACTCCTGAATGTGTCCTGTTTTGCCATGTAGCTGCACATTTTGCAGAGGCCACAGGGTTTAATTCCCCATTTTGATGTGTATATCATAGTGCAGATTGGTAACTTCTTACCAACCTGTACCTCAAATTCCTGCCCCTTTTGTAGGCCACCCTGATAGGCTTTTCCAGTGTCATTTTTAGTTCTGATACCCCCTTAAAATAGACAGGTTAGATTTAACCATGTCCACAGTTGTTCTGGTCCCACCCCCAAAGGTGGTCACATATGTTGGGACATTCTCAAGTTTCTTTTCTATGTTTCTATCTTTAAGGAGAAGTAAAGACTCCCTTGTTTGTTCCCCCACTTCTTGTAACAAGCTTTCATTATACTCCCTTAATCTGAATTTATCTGACAGTTCCTCAGTTCTTACTGCTCAAAATTCTGCCTTGGAGCAGTTCCTTTTTACCCTTATGAGCTGCCCCTTAGGTAAATGTTTAATCAGATATGGGGGATGACAACTTGTGGCATGCCATAGACTGTTTCTGTCCATGGGTTTGGTGTACAAATCTGTGGAGAGTGAGCCATCCTGTTCCTCCTTTCTGATGGTAATTTCCAGGAAACTGTTTCCAAACCAAATGTGGCCTTGACTTTTAAATTCCTTTTGGCGCACTCTAGATATGTAATAAACTTAGTTCTGCCTCAGTTCCCTTCCATATGAGGAATAAATCGTCTATGTACCTTTTGTAATAGTCGATTTTGTCAAAGAATTTGTTCTTACTTGTATCTTAAACAACCCGTTCCTCCCAATCAGCCAGGTATAAATTTGCCAAATGGGAGGGCCAAAATCGTCCATGGCAGTCCCCTTGATTTGTTTGTACAATTTTTCGTCATGCATAAAGACGTTGTTACTCAAAACCAAATCTGTTAAGGTAGTAATCATGTTAATTTTTTCCTGTAAAAAAGATGTATATTTCAAAAGAGACTGTTCTATTGCCTGAATACCATGTTGTCTGGGAATGTTAGTATACAGGGAATCGACGTCTAACGTCACTAACAACCAATCCTTCTCCACCTGTATAACACCTAGAATTTTTAAAATATGTCCAGTGTCCTTAATGTGGCTGCGTGTTTTTTCCACCAGGGGGTTCAAATTGTAACCCCCTACACCCCTGCCTTTTTGCAAACGACAGGTGGTATGCTGTTGAAGCTGACAGCAGTACCAGGTGGGGACTGGGTTCGGGGAGGACTAGGTTACTCGGCACAAGGGCTTAGGTTTGGCTACTCTGCACAGGGGCATCCAAGTAAATCTGAACACAGGAAGCAATAACTGTAATGTCCAATACTAGGAATGGGATTCTAAAGTGTGGCTTTTATTTGCATCCAAACTGAACAAAGCATAGACGGACCCCTGAGGCTACATTCCTGGTAATGCAGATAAGAGAAACAGAACATTTCCTCAACACTTCAGCCCTCAGGTTCTGAACCCACCAGGCACACAGCCCGGACTTGCACTCTGCTTTGGGTACACAGCCCGACTTGTACACTATTTGGGTTTTTTCCTGGCCCGGCTCCCCTGCCGGCCACTCAAACCTTGTCCATATGGCAGTGGACACATCTTCCTGGTGGCTCCCTAAACCACCTTAGAGCCTTCGACTCCATAAGGGAAATTTCCTTTCAATCCCACGTCTGGGTACTTCCCTCAGCACTGGCCAAGTGCCTGAGGCAAAGTAAAAGAGCCACAGAGCAAATCCGTAGAGGTGAACCTGGTTACTAAAGATGGGGGGGTCTCCTACCTCCAGCTTCCACAATCCATACCCGGCCATTTCTCTGGACATTAAACAACTCTTTTTGAAAGCTTGGCAATGTAGATTAAAGGGTAATGTATAGCACATCTCCTCTACATGTCTTGACTTTCCCCTTTGTACTAGACTCGAACATACTTAAACATCTCTTTCTGAAAAGCTTGGCAGTGTAGATTAAAGGGTAAATGTATAGCACATTTCCTCTACATGTCTTGGCTTTCCCCTTGTGCTGGACTTAAACATACTTTTACTTTGGCTTAGCCTATTCCTCTAGGCCTCCCACTGATTCAGCAGTCCAATCCCCACTTTAACAACAGTTCAGATGAAACATAGGCCCCATGACAAGAGCAGAACTCACCCTTTGGTTGCAGGTGCCCCACAGGCAAATCTTGACAGCTTCTGGTGCCACAACACAACTCAGAAAAATAAGGCAGCTTCTTCCCTAGCCGGAACCAGGAGGTTGCCCCTGGAATAACAGGCAAACCTTTTACCCCCCCCCATCCCCTGAGGGATGGGGCACAGAGACCAGTATCAGCGGTCTCCACCACTTCAAGGCTGTAAATCCGATATATGAATTAAAATAAAATAAAAAATAAAGAACAGCTTACTGTGTTCCTCTTTTGGTGGAAACACACACCTTTCCCTAGAAGTAGCTCTATATCAGAGCTTTAGGCTCCAAGAGCCTGTGCACAGACTGCTGTGCTCCTCTCTTCAAGACTGCTTACTCACAACTGCTTTCAAAAACTCCCAACATTCTAACCTAACTCCCATCTGCAGATTCCAATGTGGCTCATGCAGCTGCGATAGTTCTATGGTGATGTCATCCCTCAGTCTCAGCTGAGGCTGAGAACAGAGTGAGACTGTGTGAAATCCATTTAACTGGAGTTTCACAAGCTGCCTTCCCTGCCTAACACTAGGTCTTACTGGGATTCTAGTAACCCTGGGTAACAGGGGGGTTACAAAATGACTGTACACAAATTTTGAAATAGGCTCAGTAACCCAGCCTATTCCTGACACTATGGGTCTGCCTGGTGGAGAAACAGAATCCTTGTGAATTTTTGGAATAGTATAGAAGGCAGGCTTTTTTGGTGTCTGGACTGACATGTAAAACAACTCGTTAGTGGATATGACACCAGATTCTAATCATTCCAGCAAGTAGCTCTCTATTTCCATTTTTATTTTGCTGGTAGGGTCAAAGGTTAACAGCTGGTAAAACTCTTTGTTAGATAACTGATGGTACACTTCCTCACTATATTTAACACTGGCCTGCACTACTGTGCTACCACTTTTATCGGCGGGTTTGATTACTAAGTTTGTGTCTACATCCAAATTCTGTAGTGCTTCCTTTTTAGTCTTGGACATGTCACAATATGGCATATGTAAATTATCCATATATATCATGTCCAAGTTGTGTAAACAACACTGGAGGAAGGTTTCTACTGTAGGGCATAAGGGAATCTGTCACCTTGTGTTGCTCACTGGAGCTATTTAATTCAGAACCCTCATTCACATTACTCTGGTTCACATCCCTCCTGTTACATTTTGTAAAAAAAAATATCCAAGTTTAACTTCTGGCAAAATTCTGAATGTCTGAAAAGGCTGAAAATTTATCGACAGAAAAGGTAGGCACAAACGAAAGACCTTTTTTGCAATACCTTAATTTCAGTGTCCTTAAGTGTCCTTTTAGAAAGATTTTTCATATCCAGTATCTGTTGCTCGGAGTTCTCTTCGGCGTTTCACCTCTGCCTTGCCCCCACTGAATCTTCCTCCAGATTGAACCTGAATCTGGTTCTCCGGTCGCTCCTCCTGGGCTGCTGCTGCCCAGGAGGAGTAACCCCTAAAAAAGGATCAGGCTCAGTCTTGCTTTCCTCAGTCTGTTGAGCTATTCCCCATGCTGTATTCAGAGGACGTAGCTCCCGAAGTCCATTTCAGAATGGAGCGTGGAACTGTACTGCCGCCTGTGGAAGGAGAGCGGTAATTGCTGAGACCCCAGGTATTACAGCGGCTGTGTGTTGATTGGTTTGTCTTTCTTTTTTCCAAAAGAACACCCTCCCATGGAGATGATCATTTGTGCCCCGGGGAAAAGTATTTTTCTTCTGCATTTTAATTTTGTTCTCATAGAAGTGCATGTAAACTCCGAACTTATCCTGACAGATTTTAAAGTCAGCATGTTCTCTGAATGAATTCACCCGCACTGTCTTGCTGTTTTAGTTCATAGCACTACATTCAGTTGTTTTGTTTTATCTTCAATGATTAAATCAATAAGCTGAGAAGTGGCATTTCCCATTATGGTTTCCCATTTAGTGATGAATTGTTTTCTTTCTTCCCCATAAGCTTGTCGTTTAGTGATTCTTAGTCCCCACTGAGCTCTATTAACCACTGCATATGCTTGCATAGTTAACTTCAGCCAGTGTAAGCAGCGAACTCTGGTAGCTACAGTATCTTCTCCATTTTGAAAAAAGCATCCTTAATAGTATTACCTGGTGTGGCATCCGAATTATCAGAGTCCTCAGTAGATTCTATTGCTCTTGGTACACATTGCAGAAGTGGGTTTTCAGTTAGGTCATCACTGAAAAGGGAATCATACACGCTAGCTCCTGTAGCCCTCTCCAGTCCTGTTGTACTGCCATTAGCTATTGTGAATCGGTCAGAACTGCTGTTCAGGTGAGTTTTCTTCAGTTAAACCCGTGCTCTTCCTTGTTTAATAATGTAGTCCAGCCAAGAGGAGGTGGAGCAGTGGGGTGGGGTGCAGATTCAAAAATTGTGAACTTCAGTAACTGTTGTAAGAATCGCACTCACCACTCTTTCAAGACTGCAGAAGCCAAACTGTTAAGGATGCAGGTAAAACAGTTTTATTCCATTCCAGCACACAAATAACATGCTACAAGTAACAGTGCCATAGCACTTGTTACCAGGACAATCTTGGGTTTCACCTTCCCTTCAGGGCTTCATCATGTTGTCTCACTTGTTGTGATAAATTACTTTTCCCTATCACAAAGGTAAATGCACGGTTTTGGTTGTTTAATTTGGTCTGGAATAATCACACACACTTAGGAAATGGTGTAATTTCCTTTGGGTATTGTCATTGGTTAAAACACTTAATTAGATGATTGGCCATTTGGTATATATGCACTTTTGTAACCCTTCACATTTATCTCTGATGAAGCCCTGAAGGGAGGGTGAAACCTAAGATCGTCCTGGTACCCTTCACATTTATCTCTGATGAAGCCCTGAAGAGAGGGTGAAACCTAAAATCGTCCTGGTACCCTTCACATTTATCTCTGATGAAGCCCTGAAGGGAGGGTGAAACCTAAGATCGTCCTGGTAACAAGTGCTATGGCACTGTTACTTGTAGCATGTTATTTGTGTGCTGGAATGGAATAAAACTGTTTTACCTGCATCCTTAACAGTTTGGCTTCTGCTGTCTTGAATGAGTGGAGTGTGCTTCACAAAAGTAAACAATCTGCTGGATGAGAAACGCATCTAGTTGGCAATATCCTTATCTTGCTTCATTTTTCTTGGCCCTTTTTTTTTTTTTGCAATTAGCAAAAGATGGTGAATCCTGTGATATGAAGAAAAGACATTACGTTGCAGTCTCTGAAGACAGATAGGCTGAGCTGAACATTTAAGTAAGCATTAATCCACGACAGAGGAGGGCTCTACTAGAGGATTGTCTGGTTGGGGTGGCCTCGTGCCTCCAACCAGGTATTAATCACATAGTAGAGCCCGACTCTGAAACATATAATTTGACAGCAGAGGAGGACCACTTGGCCCACCTAGTCTGCCCATTTCCCTACCTAATGGATAGGTTGCAGATCCTAGTTAACCAACAGCCTACTTCCTCCTACCCTCACTAGAATTGCCGTATGTCTGTGCCATGCATTCTTGAATTCCCCCACTGTTTTTGACTCCACTACCTCCTCAGGAAAGCTGTTCCAGGTATCCACAACCCTCTCCGTGAAAAAATACTTCCTCCCATTACCTCTGAGCCGTACCCCCCTCTATCTTCAAATTGTGTCCCCTTGTTCTTGCACATCTCTTTTTGTGAAAGATGCTACCCTCTTGGACTGTTGATTCCCTTGATATACTTGAAAGTTTCTATCATGTCCCCCCTCTCCCTCCTCTCTTCGAATGTATACATATTAAGCTTGTTTAATCTCTATATGTTTTCTGGTGCAGACCCTGCATCAATTTAGTTGCCCTCCTCTGGACAGCCTCCATCCTGTCTATGTCCTTGCGGAGATGGGGTCTCCAGAACTGAATGCAGTATTCCAGATGTGGTCTCACCAACTGTCTGTACAGAGGGATAATGCTCTTGTACCATGGCTAATGTGGAAGTGTGAAGTGTTACATTGTGTACTTTATTATACATACATGCACTGTTTCATAATATATGAATTGTATTGTCAAAAATACAGAAACTCTGATTTTATTGCACCCATATTTATTCATTTGGTGGTGTTTATTTTTTCTAAACATTGTTTATTTATTGAAAGGCAACACAATGATTTGTGCAATGCTATATATATATTTTTTTAAGAACGATATGTACAATTTGTTTTTATTTCACTCACTAATGTTTTGTGCTCGATGTTCGTTAGCAATGCTGGGATGCGACCCTATCTAATTAGCATAATATTTTCATGTCTGTGGTATGGAAAGTGAACATTTCTGATTGTCTCACTTTTTTACAGTACTTTTACTGGTTCACAAATTAGAACTCAATAATACTACTCAGAAAAAACATTAACTTTTAACACAGATTGTCTTAACTCGTAGAGACATTTAACCTATCTGTGTCATGCGCACCGGGAATACTTCTTACCAGTGCACAGGTTTACATGTTCACTGCTCGGTTTCTCTGATAAGACTCATGTTACTTTCCTATTCCTCTGTCTGTCCAGAATAATAACACAAATTAACAGATCCATTCATCGGATTTGCAGGCTGAACGGATTGAACGGCATCTGTTCAGTCTGAAGATGTGCTGTTCCGTTGTCGGCTTCACTCTTTTTGTGAAGCTCACTCGGTTCACTGCGCCGGCATTGTTTCCTTTACACCAGTGTCCATCGGGTGGGTGGGAGATATTCATTTATACAGTGTGTTAGTGGTTTGATTTTAGTACTGCAATAGCGGGCATTATTGGACGCGATCATGGGTTTTGGATGTCAGAGGGATCACAACAGCGGGCATTACTAGGTGATTATTACCCGCTAGATTTGGATCACCTGGTATGTTTTGATGAATAGATATCTTTGTTTTTGCTAGTACTTTATTGCCATGTTACAGTTTGGATTACTACACAGACGAGCTTGAACCACATGTGAACTGGTTAATAATAAACTCATGTTACTTTAAAAAAAAAAATCCAGACTCAGCCTTTATTGCAACTGAACATACCTACAAATTATGACAGCCAACCAATGTTTTAAAGCAAACTGTACAAAATCTGGGACCTAATTTTCAGAGCCGGCAGTGCACGAACATGGATGCACTGCGTGAAAAAAATAATGCCGGCCGACTTTAGTACCAAATTCAAACAGATAGCATGATCCGAACTGACCTATGCTATCCGTTTCAATATCTGGCCATGGTAGCATGGTGCACAACTGCGGTCATCATATTTGTGCCGTGCTACAAGGGCGCTGGGCTGAAGACTGCCCATAGAGGTAAAGCGTGGCACACACTGGCTAGTGCCACGACCCCTATGGGCGATATTCAACCCAAAGATGCAGATGAGCCCTTTGGGCATGCACGATACTAGTGGGCCATTTGCATGTCCATTATGGATTCATCTGCATGCCAACACAGTGGCTGTGTGTGCCGGGCCAGGTTCCCCTTCCTCGGCCCCCCGTCCACGTAGTAAAAAAAAAACATTGGTGGTCTAGTGGTCCCTCCCCAGCCCTGATCCCTGTCCTCATAGGAAATATATATAGCAGTGGTGGTCCAGCACCCAAAGCCTCCCGCAGCCCCGATCCCTGTCCATGTGATGTAACAAAATCATTAGTGGTCCAGCAGTTCCCTCACTCGTCCTGATCCTTGTCTAGATAATAAAATATTTGTCAGTGGTCCAGCACCCCCGTCCCTTCTGTTATGACAAAAGCAGCCCTGGTAGCCTAGTGTTCCCCTCTCACCAAGCCCCAATCCCAGCCTGTAGTAAAAATATCAGCAACCCTGGCGGTCCCCCCATCCCACATAGGTATACAAAACATCCCTGATGGTCTAGTGGACCAACCCCCCCACACTGGCAGGTAGTGTCCCACCACCCCGCTCCCCCCCCAATCACAACCCTGAGGGCCGGTGACAGGCACAGCTCGCCGCTCACTACTATGACCGGCGGTCGACTGAGCTCACTTGGTGTATGTACTATACAAACTGATTGTACAGTACACACTCGAAGTGAGCTCAGTCGGCGGCCAGCCATGGTGGTGAGCTGTGCCGGTTGCCAGCCCTTGGGATTGGGATGGGGAGCGGGTTGGTGGGACACACCTGCCAGGTGGAGTCCATTAGACCACCATGATGCTTTTGTATACCTATGTGGAGATCGGGGCGCAGCTAGAATGCCAAGGATGCTGATATTTTACTACATGCTGGGATCAGAGCTCAGGGAGGGGGAACACTAGACTACCAGGACTGCTTTGTCATGACGGGGCTGCTGGACCACCGACAAATATTTTATTACTTAGAGTTGGGGATTGGAGGAACTGCTGGACAACCAATGATTTTGTTGTATCACATGGACGGGGCTGGGGGTGGGGAATTGCTGGACCACCAACGATTTCCACTTTGCATGAAGGGGGATCGGGGTAGGGAAGGGACTACTGGACCAGCACTACTATATATTTTTCCTACGAGGACAAGGATCGGGGCTGGGGCGGTACCACTGGACTACCAATGATAGCTTTTTTTAAACAGGGAAAGGGATCTGGGCTAGGGAGGGACTTCTGGACCACCAATGTACCTAGCCCTTAACAGCGCATGGAGGGCATGCAGGGCACCCACCCCTTCTGTGCACTGTTAAGGGCTGGGTTTCAGAAATGTTAAACTGAACTGCACTTGCAGCAGTTAAGCACCTCTGAAAACTGCCCAGTATCTTGTTGTGCTGCATATGCATGTGGACTCCCTTATTTGCATACGCGCAGGAAGATATTGTGCACCATGGCACTGTGGGGGGGTGCTGTTTGCATAGGTGGCCTTTGAATATGGCCACACCCCCGATGGCTGTCAGTATTCCCAGTTTGCATGGCACATGCCACACAAACCTTTTGAAAATGGGGACCTTGCAGTTTAGTATAAAACAGTTATCCACATATTCCAGTACAGTGTAATACAAATGCACAACTTTACATAAACCTGGCCGCAGTTTCCCCCTAATATGTCACTTCCTGTCTGCATTTCTGAGACTGGCGCAGCACATCTTGTGAGTAGTGGAACCATAGTAAATCTGCAAAAATAAAAATCGATAATCATTACTCTTATTTACACTATTACATGAAACCAGCAACCTATAGCCTATTTTAAACAGAAACGTAAATCAGTCCCGTCCATTAGTTGTGTAAAGATTTATTTAGTCTTGTGTTTTTCTTTTATTTTGATGCCATTTTATAAACACAGTAACACACTTCAGGGCTTGCAGTTATTGGTAATTACACCCATCTAGTGGTTGGAGGCACTCTGCTAATGCCTTGTGCCTCCAACCCTTGGAGTCGAAGAGGAGGCAGTAATTACCCAATAACCACACGCCCTGTTGTGTATTATTGTTCACTCTAAGCATTGCAGTTGCAAGACTGCCATTCTGGACCTGAGCCTTATGGGTCAGTCGCAGCATGCTTTGTTGCCATGCAGGAGACCCACAGTCAGGTATGAATACAATGTTCCCATGATGTCCTGCTGTTTTGGTGGGTGTTCTGCATCCTGTATGACTGTTTTGGAGGGTATAGACTGTGATTGCAGCCACCTCTTATGTGTCTGATACTGTGGGGCCCAGGATTTTCTTATATGCATGTACCCCCAGTGGCTTAGAAATGTATTTAAATTTCTAATTTCTTGCAAAATTAACATGCATTAATATAGTGAATGGGAAGACTATGATCTATGAGGTTTGGTACCTAGTCCTGGGGGTGGACAGGGGCATACCTGTGGTTACTTTGGCTGTGGTTATAGTGTGAGCAGGTTGAACTGCAATAACATCTTCAGGAAGCCGTCACCATTTCACAGGGAAAAAAAAAACTTTATTCGGTCCACGTGATATGACTTTCCTTTTCCCTGGGACTTGTTTTTGCTTAGTGGTACTTCAGGAGACTGGAAAAATGCATGCCGCTAACAGATGCATGGCACATTGCAAACTGTGAAAATGGGGCCTCTAGTTCTGTCACATTAAGGAACAATGGGTGGGCATTAAGAACAGCTAAGAGGCACGGACAAAAACCTGGGGATAGCCATATTAGAAGCAACGCTGCTTTTATTAGTTCAAATGTAAAAAAAAAAAAAAAAGAGGTGGGAGCATCTATGCTTTTTTCACCTTATAGATAATTCCTGAAGAAGACCTATGGTCAAAACAGTGATTCTAACTTTCTTTTCAGAGTACATTTAATTATACCTTTTTGTTTGGTATTTTACCATCAATTCCTATTATCTTTACAAGTGATCAGCAATGAAAGTCTTACTATTTACATTATTCAAAAGCTACCCATTAACTTCATTGTTCATTTTTTTTACTTGTTTAGGTATTTTACAAATACAGTATAATGAAAGTGTGGGTATAAAAGATCCACGAAACTGACCTTCTGATCTGTTACCAGTAGAGGGCAAACAAACACTGAAAGAAGTGCAAACCCTTGTCCCGTGAAGGTGCTGCCTACAAAGCGAACATGCAAAAATCAAGAAGGAGGCAACTCACATAACCTGGCTGATGCAGCACAATGGATAATTCATTATAAGTGCAAGAGAGCTGCCCATGACACAAACTGAGCCTCTTTTCTGTATCACCACTATGAGGTGCCCTGACTGAACCATAGCATCAATACATAAGTATGTTCCAGTCTGTGTCCTGGGCAGCTCTCCTGTACTTCTAGCACAATTGCTGATTTATTATACCAGCCATGCTGTGTGCACCATCTCTTTGTTCACCAGTAGAGGGCTGCAGATTACATCACTGCACCACAAACTGAGAGCTGTATGTACTGTATGATGGTTGTGATGTTATATTCAGCCACCTACTGGAAACAGAGGAGAGTACAATGTCAAACCTTTTTATAGCTGCACTTTATGTAGAAAATACATAATCAGTATATAATTAACAGCATTTGCAATGTAGTAAATGAGATAAATATATGGCTTAATATATGTGTAATTGTGGAATAAATAATTTTTTTTTTTTTTTATTCTTCATCACTGGTCACCTTTAATTGAGGAGGGGGACATGACAGTACCTTTGGATTCTCTGTAAGCCTGGTCTGCCACAGCTGAACCAGTTTCACATACTGTTGGCTCCTTCATGTGTACGAACTGCAACCATGCATGGAACTATAAAGCATAAAATTAAGCAAACTGTTAATGGGGAGCTGTTGCCAAGGCCTGTGCGATCCTGTTATGTGTCAGCATCTCAGCACTTGCATGATAGACACAGGCAAAATAAATTTTCAGCACTGTAGTGTGTTATTTTAAGTGGCTATTATCTTGGAATAGAACCGTTGAAGTCTTTATAAACTGTAAAGCGGATGTCTGGTCAGGTACTTCATTGAGCATTTTTGTGTGTGAAGTGTTAGTCCCTAATCATAATGTAACTGGTGCGCAAAACCCACTTAGTGAAAACCAATCTTTCCCAAACTGTGGATTTCAGGAAATTGCTATAAGGATACTGGGGTCAGTGAAGGTTGAGCGGTTTGAACGTGTCCTGTAAAATACACAGGACACTCTCCAGCACAAACAGCTCAACAGTGGACCATAGCTGTCTAAGGCCGACTGGCTTGCTGAACCTAGTGTGGTTGTATCGTGGCATGTTACACCACACTGGTGTCAGCAAGTAAACAGATGACGGCTATCCAATGGCAGATGACAACTGTCATGATTTTTGTATGCCGAGACCAAAGATCCTCGTGTTAAACAAGAACAAAGATGTGCGCACTGTAGAAATGTACTTCGTATGCACACACTGTTGGCCAGGAGGGAGAGAAGAGACATGGAGACCTTTAAGCACCTAAGGGGTATGAAAAAGTGGATGGCAATGCCCTGTTCACAGCAAGCAAAGGCAAGGTAACAAGAGGCCATTAATGGAAACTGGAGGGTGAAGCTTTAAGAGAGATATGAGGAAGTTCTTCTTTACAGGAAGGGTGGTGGACAAGTGGAATGAGTTGCTAGAAGACGTGATTGACACCTGAGTCCACTGCTGCTTCAAACACAGGTGGGATTGGCACAGGGGAATAGTCCAAACCTGAGGAAGGAGAGAGGGTGGGCAGACAAGGGAACGTGATGAGTGGACTGTGAAGTGGAGTGTTGAAACAGGACCGTCGGTAGACGAGCTCTGGTCCAGCATTTGGCTGGGTGTTGATGCTAGCAGGTACTAGGCGGACCTGATGAGCAGTTGGGCCCTTTTCCGCTGTTCACATCTATACTTTTGTTTTAAAAAAAAAAAAACACACAAAAAAAGGTAATGTATTTAAAATAAGAAAAAAAGACATTGTATTCAAAGTTGTTTTTTTTTTTTTTTTTGCATTGCTAATGTATGGTTTTGATAACATTTGTTAAAACATCAGTGCCTGAAAAAGTTTCAGGTTTGATATGTGTTGAGCAATATATCTGGATAAATGGAAACACTTTCAGAGCAAATTCATGCACAGTTACAGCAGCATTAAAAAAGGAACCTCTTCCAGTCACAAGAAAACATTGACGTTATTGCCTAATCAAAGTGAAGGGGCTAAGTATACATTGCAGCTGTTTGTGGGCGGTAGTTAAAAGGAAAACACGAGTTAGCCAGACAAGCCCACCATCCAATGGATAAACCCCTGATTTAGGGTTTTGCATGAAAAAAAAAAATCTTAGTACCTTTTAGCTCCTATATTTAGCCTGTGTAAATCCTCTAGTTTGTGAACAATGGTCGCGCTACGAGGCGCCATTTTGAGTATGGAGTGTGGCTCCACGCAGCACACTTTTACTGAATGCATACAAGTGAACTTCATGGAGCCGTGCTGTATACTTACAATGGCACTGCACAGCATGGCTATTGTTTACAAACCAAAGAATTTACACAAAGTAAATACAGAAGGTACTAAAAAAAAAAAAAAAAAAAAAATTTCATGCAAAACCCCAGATCAGGGGTTTATCCATTGGGGGTTGTGGGGATGGTCTTGTTTAGCTAACTGGTCTTTTCCTTTAAAAAGAAACATGCGGGGGTGCTAGAGAGCCTCGCTCATGACCGGACGAGTTTTTGCTCAGCTCCATATCGGGCATCAAAAAAAGTTCATTTTTTGCAGTATAGAGGCACAGCCTAGGCTATCTTTCTTCAATTCATTTGATAGCCAACATTGCAGGGACTTTGCAGCTACCAATTTTGCCATGGGCCATGTGAAAAAGCATCTTAGAGGACTGGGACACAAAACTATGCAGCAGCAATTGTCCGAGCAGGGACCCGTAAACTTTACCGGCTCAGCAGGCCCCAGTTAGGGCTGAGAGGAGGTCCTTCTCCCTGGGATACCATTTTGAAGGCTGTAAGAGGCATGGATCGCAGAACTGAAAAGGTTCTAGACAGACTCTGTGCCCAAGGTACCAAGATTGAAGGCACAGTGAAGACTGCCAATGAAGCTGATGAGTGATCCTAGTACACGCAGGCTGCCTTTGCTTTGCTAAAACGGTTGCAGAGAACACCCATCTGAGAGCCTGAATTGAGATTCTAGAAAATGCCATCAGAGCAATGAATATTTGCCTGTTAGGGCTCCCAGAGAGTACGGAAGGGGAAAACCACCTCATTTTTCTGCAGCACTGGATACAAACTTCTATGCCTGAAGACTTGCTACCAGCTCCAGAATCCCTGTAGTGTGCCTACAGAGTGAACTTTTGGAGGGCTCAGGTGAATCACGATTCCAGCAGGACAGTCTTGTTGGTGACAGAAGGTCCAGAGATTCGGGATACTATCCTAGGGTGGGTGAGAGTGCACTACCTGCTGAAAATCGAAGATCAAGATGTTAAATTGTTCCCAGACTGCTCTTATGTCACCTGGTGCTGACAGAAGCTAGTAGAGCTCTGTGCTGTAGATGGAGGGGCTGAGTAATTCTCTACACTGTATGTTCATGTTCTGTATGTTCTATATGTGCTGATCCAACCCATGTAATGTCTAATGTTTTAAAATGTTTTTGTAGATTATAGGACTGATGGCTAGGTTGGGCCATGTTGACAGTTTTTGGTTCTCCCTATAATCTCGTTTTTTCTCACAGTTCGTAAGTGAGGCAGGCCTTCTGGACAATGTTGCATGGCTCATCTTTTGATGAGTTTCTTGAACATTATATTAACATACTAAAATGCCAGCAGAATAGGCCTAACGGTCTTTTGTGTCTGCTTGTTTGGTCAGCCCCCACCCTGGGAGCTGACCTTGCTGCCCCCCTCGCCTTCTCTGGCTTCTCCCTTCCCAGTTCTGGATATTCTCGCTGCACTGGATTTTGCTACCAGAACCCTTCCCCTGTACCTGTCCCACCCCTCTTAAACCCCTCCACCGTCTCTGCCTCACCATCCCCTGGGCAGCGCATTCCATGACTCCACCACCCTCTCAGTGAGTAGCACCTCCTCCTTTCTCCCTGAATCTTCCCCCCTCCAGCTTCCACCCATGCCCTCTAGTTGCCCCCTCCTCCTTCCTTCAAAGCACCCTGACTGCTGCTCCCCTATTTACCCCCTTCATGTACCTGAAGACCTCTATCATGTCCCCCCGGTCTATTCTCTGTCTTCCAATGTGTACATATTTAGCTCTTTGAGCCTCTCCCCATAGGTCCTGTCCCCCATGCCTCAAATCATTTTGGTTGCCCTCCTCTGGACCCTCTCCAGGAGTTTAATGTCCCTCTAAGTGTGGCCTCTAAAACTGCACGCAGTACTCGTGGTGTGGCCTCACCAAGCAGTTATACAGAGGGAGTATCACTTCCCTCCTTCTGGAGGTGATCCCCCTAGCGGTGCATCCCAGCTTCCTGTTGGCCTTGGCTGCTGCCCTCCTACAAGTCTCCGAGTTGTTCATCTTGACATCCATCACCACCCCCAGGTCCCTCTCAGCCATCGAGACTTGTAGCATTCCCCCCCACCGGGTGTACACTTGGCCCGGGTTTCTGGCCCCCAGGTGCAGTACCTTGCATTTCCCTGCACTGAACCTCGGCTTCCACTTTCTAGACCATCTTTCCAGAGCCTCCAGGTCCCCCTGTAGGGCCACCCTCCCCTCCTCCCCATCCACCACCGCCCCCAGTTTTGAGTCATCCACAAAGAGACTCATCTCACTCCAGATACCTGTCCTTATGTCAGAGACATAGGCATTGAACAGGAGGGGCCCAAGGACTGATCCCTGTGGGACCCCACTAATGACCCTCCTTGGGGATGAGACTATCCCGCCAACTATGACCCTCTGGGTCCGGTCCTGGAGCCAATTGTCTATCCATCTGATCATCTGGTTCCCCACCCCCATTCCTCTCAGCTTATCCAGCAGGCCCTCGTGAGGAACAGAGTCAAATGCCTTGCTGAAGTCTAGAAAGAGGATGTCCACTGGTCTACCCAGGTCCAAGACACTCGTCACCCAGTCATAGAACTCCACAAGGTTTGTCTGACACGATTTTCCTGGGACGAATCCATGCTGTCTATCGTCCAGGCACCCTAACTTTTCCAGATCCCCCCCAGCCTCTCCTTGACAATGCCCTCCATCACCTTGCCCACCACCGATGTCAGGCTGACAGGCCTGTAGTTCCCTGCCACCTCCCTTGATCCCCACCCCTTGTGGATAGGCACTATTTGCGCCACCTTCCAGTCCTGGGACACCCACCCTGTCCTCAGAGAGATGGTGAAAAGCTCCGCCAGGGGTTTCACCAGGACATCCGCAAGTTCCTTCAGCACTCTGGGATGTAATTTATCCGGCCCCGGTGCTTTCTCCATCTTAAGGGACCTGAGGGCTTCTCTCACTCTCTCTGCTGTGATTTCCACCTCCGCTACCTCTTCTCCCTACTTAGCCTTCCCCCCTCCTGCCAGTGATGCCTCCTCCTCTCCTCAGACCCGCCGATCGGTAAGGGTCCCCCCCTCCTCAGTATCACTGTCTCCTCCCATGTATGATGCAGCACCCCCATTTTCCTTGGTGAAAACTGAGGTGAAGTACTCATTTAGTGCCTCAGTCTGCTTCCCCGGGTCTTGTGCCCATCTCTCCCCTGTTTTAATCCTGCTAATCTGCCCCTTCACCCTTAGTTTTTCCCCAGTGTATCTAAAGAACCCCTTGTTCCTCTCCTAATTTCCCTGGCCAGGTTCTGCTCCTTCCTTGCCTTAGCCGCCCTCACCACCCTAGTGGCCCTTCTAGCCATCAGTTCGTACTCCCCTTGATCCCTTTCACTCCTTGAGCACTTGAATTGCCTATAGGCTGCCTTCTTTCCCCGTACCACCTCCTGGACCTCCCTGGTCCACCAGCAGGGATTTTGGGCCCTACCGCATTTTCGTCTTTCTCTGGCACAGGTGCTGGTAGCAACCTGCACCCTCCTGATTATTTCCCACCTACTGTAAGCGTCCATGTCTGATCCAGTCACATCCAAATGCTCCTTAAGGATCCTTCCCATTTCCTTAAAACCCACCCCCCTGAAGTCAGTTACCTCCGTCTTTGTGCAGCCTTCTACCCCTCCTAGGTCCAGGCAGAACTGGACCGTGGCATGGTCACTCCCCAACAGGTCACTTACCTCCAGGCCCCCCCTTGTACCTTATACCCCCTTGGTGGTATTACTGTTTTCTGGACTGACATAATACTGATGCTAGCATATGTTGTTCCTAGCTATGGTTTCCATTAATTGTGTTGCTATGGCTTGTTCATGCAGAAATGAATAAACATAAAGTTAAAAAAGAAGCATCATGGGGAGTTGTAGGCACTAAACATTCATATATTTTTACCAGTGTGTATTTGGCCCTCTAAACTCTGAAAAACAATATTTGCAGCATGCACCTCTCCTTCACTGAATACCCAGCCTTGGAAATAGTGTAGGCCCCAGTGACATTGCATGTGGTATGGTGGTGGTGGTGGTGCACTAAAACAAATAAAAGCAATGTTTCGCAGATCAACACCCAAACCTGAATGCTGTTAACTCACAAATGGTAATTCTAAATTCTGGCTGGTCTAGTTTATTAAATTGTCTCTTAAACTAAAATACAAGTGTTATTGCAGGGCAACCCCTGCATTTTACTCACAGTTCTCTCAGACCAGGGGATCTCTGTTAATGCACAGGTGTGATGGCGTAGTTCAGATCAAGCCTCTCTCTGGTAGGTATCATGCTCTATCCCATCTGTGAATGCTTCTGGTGTCAGCTGGTGCATCATTTTTCTCTGATCCAAGTCAAGCTTCTTCAGCATTCAGAAGAACAGTTCTGTAATGCACAGAACAGCTCTGCCTGTGAAAACTCAGGTCTGTCTGTCCCACCCAGTGCATCCCAGCATCCAGTCCTGAGGAGCGTCAATAACTAGTACCAAGCTGTGGTAGTGGCTAAGTGGTTTTAGTCACAATCTTCGGCTGCATCACAACAAAAATCTCTCTTAAAATTTTTCTGCCCCCTTCTCACACTGTCCCCAAACTTCCTCCAGTCCCCCAAGGCCAACCACTAATCTCGGTCCTGTATGAGCTCCTGAGGTGCCATCCTCCACAGAGCTGCAGCTTGTCCCTCTAGGCAGGGATGGGTGGAGGGGATATACCCCGAAACATTTTATTTGTCTCATCAGGAGGCAACCGCCCTGTGACCAAGCAGGGGAGTAGTGGCACTGGGAGCCCTTCATTGTCGGGTGCAGGGCACTGATTTTCTTGTTTTTTCTGTCCCTTCCCCCACAGCAGCTGCACATGCAAAGGCTGCAAGGATTTACACACGCAAACATGATGCATTCTTCAGTCAGCATGGCTCCTCCCTCCCCTAGTTGCCTCCTCCCACTATCCCCTGCATCTAGGGGGTAGTATGGTAGTGACAGATGGGACTTTCCTTCTGCCCCTGGAAGGAGAGCATCCTCTGGGACACTCATCCTCTCCCCCCACTCCCCCCAAAATCGGGCCCCTGACAGCCTGAATCCTGGTTGCCAGCATCATGAGCGGTAGCACTGCTGCAGCGCTGGCTGCTGGCCCCGCCCACAAACATATCGTTATCGAGCTACAGTTTTCACCTTTCACTTTTGTTTTAGTCTGGCGCACACACCTATTTTTTTGTAGCAGGAATACTGCTTCAACATCGTTTCTGACAGATGCGCAGTATGCCTTTGCAGCAGCTCCACCATTCTGCTTCTCGCTGCGGACACCAGCAGACCAAGTGGGCCCTTGAACAGCCCCTGCTGTTTACTTGGGAATGTCCATTCACCAGTGGTTCTCTGGGCTCACTGTCATTTTGGAGCCAGGCTGAAGGTCCGTCACATGACAGTAATTAGCAGTTTGCACCAGGATTACTGCAGTTGGCTGTGTAGCCGGATTGGCTGAAGTGCGTCCCCTGTTGCTGTGGTATTGGGAGTCAGGGTACACAGAAATGGCTGTGCCCTGTCTCTCACTGGGGCACTGGCCCCAAACGTGTTTTTGAAAGGGCTCCTGCCCTTAACTAATTACTCTGTGCCCCTTGTTGTTTTTGCACAATAGTATTTATACTCTGGTAAGTCAGAGAATGCAGCTGGGATTCACAGCTCTGTCTGGAGTGCCAGTTCTGCTCGTCCATAGGAGGAATACAGCTGTCTTTGATGTGTGGCAGAAGTCATTATCATGCTGGTGCAGGAGGCGCAGAAGAAATGTATTTATTTCACATGTTGCACCAGGAAAGACATACTGAGCTAGTAGCCGCTCCTTTCCAGATTCGTCCTGTCGGAGGGGTAAGGGGAGAGCACAACAGTGCAACTACAAAAATACAATGGCAAGAAATGCAATACTATGTAGGTACAACAGAATGAGCAATTTCACAGGCAGTGCTTCTGTGTTGAAAATACACAGTACAATAAAGAGCAGAAGAATACACAGTCTGCAACAATGGAATACAAAGTGCAGGTTGGGGGGAATGGATGAAAATTGGGGAGGAGTGAAGGAGGGCTCCACTAGTAAAAGTGCAGTGTGCAGGGGGAGCTGGGATTGAAAGGCAGTAGACAAAAACGCAGATCCCTGTGTTATTGGCAACTGCAGGAGCAGTGAAATCACAGAGCTTTCAGAGCGCTAAGGGAAGGAGCAAAGCGGATAGTAGGTGTAGAGAGATCCACAATTTAGGGAAGGAGAAGGGGAAGGCAGCTTGGCCAGCAGATTATTTCAGTGAGGGGAGAACATGAGCACAAGAGCCAGAGTAGCAAAGGGAGTAAGAAGTAGTAGGAGAAGAAGTGAGGAAGGAGGCAAGGAAAGAGGAGATGGAGCCAAGGCAGAATTTGGAGATAAAGGAGGCACAGTGGGCAAGGTGCCTGGCATCAAAGGATTGGAGAGAAGTCCAGCTTTCATGTCTCTTCTTGCAGTGCTCCTGTGGTCCCGCTGTAGAAAGCCCTTGTCCTAGGGGGCCAGGCAGCAAAAAGAGGCAATAACAGTCTGGCTGGGACTCTAGGGAGCCATGTAGTTAAGCCCTCATAATGGGTGTGAGTCTTTCATACAGGAGCAGTGAATGGTGAGCTTTTGTATCCAACCAGTATTAATGGAAATCATGAAAAGTTAACTAAAATGGCCACTGTACTTTGTCATTGTGTTTCATATTTTATTTTAGTTTTTGTTGATGGGAGAGGCGGTCCAAACAATACTGCTTATTTTCAGCCTCTTATGAGGTGGGCTAGGGGGATACAGATACAAACCAACTGAAATTGAACCAGATTAAGCTTTTACTGTTTTTTTTTATTGAACCGGGGAAATTTGACCTGGACACCAGGGAAGTTCCTTTGCTCTTCTTGAGAAGTGCCGTGGGATCTGTAAATTTTAACCTGAACAACCACCAGAAAAGGCAAAGAAGGGTCAGTTTAACTTCTCATCCAAAGGATGGCGCACCCCAACAGTACAGTATATCTTTAATACTGCACTCATGTGATGCTGTTTATGATATGAGCCCAGTCCTGGTGTGGGATTAGAGCCCACAACCTTCTGACCCAGAGCTGGATGTACTACCAACTAAGCCATCATCACCATATGTCTGTTGTGCAGTTTATAGTGCATAGAATGAGGACAGATAGAGGACCCTCTGTTCCGTCTTTAGGCTAACAGTTTCTCATGTTTGTTTTTTGTTTGTTTGTTTTTTTAACAAATCTCAGAAGCAGGAACATGCAATCATTGCATTCTTCCCTTAAGGGGAGAACTGCCAAGGATACCTGCAAATGTTCAAGCAGCCGACTGTATCTCAGTGTTTGAAAACTGCTTAGATTTCTCCCAAGTAATTATATCTCCTCTAGAGGGACAGCTACTTTGTAGAATGCTTATGTGTCGAGACGCAAGGCTTATTCACACAGCCGACTTTTATTTCAGCGCCGTTATTTTATTTTATTAATTTAGTTATTGAATTCTCAGATTAAAGCTTTGAGAACAAGCTCATTACATAGGTTCCATGTCAGAGGTATACAAGCACGAGTAAAAAACACAAAATTACAGAAACCATTAAAATGAATATCCTACCCCCCGCCTATTGTATTTGTTCCAAAATATCCCCCATTTCCCATCACAATATTATTTTAAGTCATGGGACAACATATCTAAATTTATTTGGAATAAACAAAAACCACGAATTCGTCTCTCTATATTAAAATCATCATTGGCTCAGGGTGGCACCAATCTTCTGGACCTGAGAAAATATGCAGAAGCAGCATTTCTGAAAATTCTTCTATTATGGCTCTCAGATCAGTTTGACTCCCAATGGAAGAAACTGGAATTTCGTTTAAACGATATGTACGATATAAAAAAAATAACTTTTCTTCTCCAGGGAAGACCCCCCCCCCCCATTGAGAGACTTCACAGGTATCACCTCACAGGTATTAGCAAATTGGTTTAAAATGCGAGAGAAAGAGCCACTCCAACCAGTTTATGAATACTGCAAAATAATTTCAGAGGAGGATCTTTTCATTCCATCCCACAACGACTTAACCTTTTCCCGTTGGCATAGATTGGATCTGGAGCAGGCTTTTCAATTCTTAGGGCCAAACAGGATCCTACCGTTCGAAGAATTAAAACTTAAATTTAATCTCCCAAATGTTGCCCATTTTAGATACCTCCAAATAAGAAACCACCTACTTCGTAATAGAATTATTCAGGTCAAACTGACTGCCCCCCCCCCAAAAAAAAAATTATTCCTAGACCACTCTCTGGGACAACACTGGAACCATTTAATTGGTCATATATATAAAATGATGCGAGATCAATCTAAAGAATCCACAAACTCAGTACTAGCAAGTTGGAACAAAGACATAGACCTCGTTGTATCTAATGCAGAATGGTCCTCTTCATCCTTGAGTGGTCAAAATCACCCAGTCTTATATTTAGAGAGAATATTCCTGGAAATGTAGATCAAGGTTTTTCAGGTCCTCGGCTAGTCTGACTAAATATCTTCCGATTGAATTTGGGGTTTGTTGGAGGGGGTGTGGTGCCGAGATGGCTGACTTAGCACATATAATGTGGCAGTGTCCATGTTTAATGCCTTTTTGGATATGTATGCAAAAAGAAATCAGTGAGGGTCTTGGGGAGTGTGTTGAGCTCACAGCTGAAATGGTGCTCATGGCTGTTTACCGGATCGCGCCCCGCTGGACAAAAACCCTACTTCCCGTTTTGCTGTTGGCTGCAAAAAAATTAACAAAGAAATGGATGACCATAGCAATACCGAGCATCCAAGAATGGAGACGAATTGTGTATTCCATATATCAGATGGAAAATATAACAGCAAAACGAAATAATCAGGTGGACAGATTCGCCGCTCTCTGGCAAAGATGATCACTTTATCAGGCCAGGGTTGATTCTGACTATTGCCCATAGCAGATGGGAGCCGGGGTAGAGAGGAAATGAGAATAGAATGATGTTATGGAATTATTTGTATTTAATACTAACTTGTATCAAACATAAAAGATATTTATGTACTGTTTATTTGTATCGCGACAAATCTGAAGTACAGAAAATAATTTGATTGTACAATGTCTCCTGACCCAAAAGAAAAGAAAAAATCCTAATAAAAATATATTTAAAAAAAAAAACACAAAATTACAGTTAATGCATACAATAAAGGAGAACAACAAAGTACTAGGCAGTATATAACTAGTTTCAGGGCGATAACACTGAATTACATTGTGGATGTGTGATGCGCTGTGGTCATGCTTGCTGAAATGCTGTGGATCAGCGTTTAGACGGCATGGCCAGGTGACCGCTGCACAGACCCCCATTGAAGTTCCAGCAATTCGAGGAGAGTTCTGGCAGGGAAGTGGGTGTGGGTCGGGCTCCTCAGGACAGTGGATTGGGAAAGGTCTTCTGACCAGAGTTCAGCAAATCTTTTTTTCTGGGTCTGTGAATAAAGCTGAACTTGGGGAAGTGTTTGTAATTATAAACAGAGTGCTAAAAAGTGAAACAAACAAACCATGGACTCTGAAATGAGCCGTGACACTGGGCACGCGCTTATGCATATAGGCATGCCCAGTGTCATGGCTCAACCCTGAGTCTGTGTGTTTTTTTTTCCCCTCACTTTTTAGTCTTCGGTTTACAATAAAAAGCACTTCCCCGAGTTCACCTTTATTCACAGATCCAGGACAAAAGTTTTGCTGAAACTCTGGTCGGAAAAATACATGTAAATGCTGCCATGACAGGCTGAAGTGCAGGCTGGGAAAAGCCTGTCACGAGGTTGTGAGTGGTGCGGTCGGTTCACATGGCAAAGTAAAACATTGCACCACTACACGTTCCCAGGACAAGAGGGATTGCGGCCACAATGAAACCCAAAACGGCCAAATTGTGACATTCAGACGGGCACAGTGGCAACACTCTTGCTGCTGTGCACCACTAATAATGCCACATAATTGGCCATGTGAACAAGCCTTTAGAAACCTGTCCTTTCGTGGCAGATTTTTTTACACCACCAAGTTTGTTCCAGAAAGCAAACAATGCACTATCTTACTAAAGTAGGTCTTGGCCACATGTCTTACATTGTTTCACAGCACCAACTCTTCACTGTAATAGAGCTGAATTGCATTAATTGCATTTTTTTTTTTTTTGTATTATTTCTTTTTCCCGTGCCTCGCGACCCACCACTCCTTCGGGCTGCCTAGGTCCCAGCCGCTCCGCCTGTCCCTTCCTGAACCCCTCCAGCCTCATATCGCAGCCAACCCGAGGGTAACCCAGACATAACCCTTCGCCGGGCGGGTCCCCCTCCTCCAAGGGGGAAGGCACCAGGATGGGCAACTAGCACATACTTGGCCCCCAGGGTGCTGCTGAGGTGAAGGGACTCCTTCAGGGCATTGGCGGCAGCGGTGGACTGACAGCTGTCATCCGGTCAGTCGCGAGGCGGATTTTCCGCTTTTCTACGTTGTTCCCTCCTGCATGCATCTGCAGAGCTCCTGGTCTCCACCAGAGGCCACTGCAGTGCAACGCCGGCCCACAACCCACCCCAGGAAAGGAGAGCAGTCCTGCAGACGCTCATCCTCTCCTTCCCCTGCCAGCCCCTGGCGTCCCGTTCAGGCTGTTCTTACACAGATGTTAATGTGCATTTATCTGATTTAATTATTTAACAACATACTAACATGCCAGCAGAATAGGCCTAACGGTCTTTTGTGTCTGCTTGTTTGGTCAGCCCCAACCCTGGGAGCTCACCTTGCTGCCCTCCTCCCTTTCTCTGGTTTCTCCCTTACCAGTCCCAGATATTCTCACTGCACAGTACTTTGCTTCCAGAACCCTTCCCCTGTACCTGTCCCACCCCCTCTTGAACCCCTCCACCAGCCCCCTGGGCAGTGCATTCCATGGCTTCACCACCCTCTCAGTGAAGTCACACCTCCTCCTCCTTTCTCCCCTGAATCTCTCCCCCAGCTTCCACCAATTACCTCTAATTGCCCCCCCTTTCCTTGGAGACACCCTGACTGCTCCTCCCTATTATCCCCTTCATGTACCTGAGGACCTCTATCATGTCCCCGGTCCTCTCTCTTCCAATGTGTACATATTTAGCTCTTCGAGCCTCTCCCCATAGGTCCTGTCCCCCAAGGCCCAGATCAAAACAGAACAAAAGGTATTCATTTAATTAACAGGATAAGATGCTTCAAGATGTATGGTTGTTATTTGCATTTCTTTGGTGCTGATGGCATGCTGCCTTTTGCCTCGTGCTGACGGGCCCAGGGTGTGCGTACATCTTAATACAGCCGGTGGTTTTCTCCTTTACTCGAGCATAATCCCCATTTTGGAACCACATAATAATCAGAAATAAAATTTAGCTCTCTCCTCTCCTTCCATAGATGCTTTGTGCCTGTAATATCAGAGATTAAAACATTGACATTAGAGACTCGGATGTCTTGAGAGACATTGACAACGCACAATGGTTACAGCCATTTCCATTTATGTCAACTGTTTTTTGCATTCACCTTCCATTATTTATAAATATGGATATTTACATAAAAAAAGGATCTCTGTCCCCTAGACTTCATTGTCTACACCTGCCAGCACAGTCCCTTGCTTGCGACATCCCACTCTGTTGCAGAGCAAGCAAGTAGGCTGTCATAAACAGAGGATTATGATGTCAGGTGTAGACTGGCATCCAAAGCAATTGAAGTCTGGAGGAGGACAAGAATCCTGCTTTTATATTATTAGTCGTAGTTAAAATAAAAAGGTGAAGCCAGTCCAAAAATAGAAGACATGTAAACAGAAATGTATCAAAATATTGAGCCTTTTGCCGGTCTGCCGGCGCAGTGGTAGCGCTACTGCTTGCAACGCCAGTGACCAGGGGTCTGGAATGAGCTTGGGTTGCTGAAGGGCCGGGAGAGGATTGAGTGTCCTTGGGCTGCTCTCCTCCTCCTCTGGGAGGGTGGGTTGTGGGCTCTGCCGCTTTACGGCCACCTGGTTGACCATGAGTGGTGGTACCGTGGAGCTGCAGAGAGAACGTAAGGGAGGACACTGGCTGGGATCCAGAGCAGCAGCATGTCCCTACATGCTCCACCTCCTTGGATCCTCTTGCAAGCCATTATCCTCGGGGAAGGGACCGTAACACAGGAAAAACCCTGCATCGGTCACCAGTATAAGGGCCCCGGCAGCTCCAGACTTCCTAACCAGGCTCCAAAGAGGAGTCGCTTGGACTGCCTGACATGCAGTAATGGACTGAGAGGGGACGTCCTGGGATCCCCTCTCTCCCGCCTCAGGGGTCTTAAACTGAGGCAGGATGGAGGCAGATCTGATGTTGCCTCCCTGGAGTTACCTGGGGGTGAAGCTAAGGAAAGTACTGCCTTGGGAGCCCAGAAGAATGGGACTGATTCGGTGAGAAGGGGCATAAACAGTAAATAAAATAAAAAAAATTGTGCCTTTTGAAGGTGTTGCTTGGAATATCGGGGCCTTTTTAGCATAAAAAGGGTCTGAAAAGTACATCCTTCTGGCTGGCTATAAGCATTCCATTAGCCTTATGTTACTCTCTGGTTAACACGTATAGAAAAAAACAGTTGAACAGTCTCACCCTCTGATTTTTTTTTTTATTGGTCAGTATTACAGCCACTTTAGTAAGAGAACTGAAGTGGCTGTAACACTGACCAATTAAAAAAAAATTCAGAGGGTGAGATGAAGACTGAGTGTATTTTGCAGCTTGTATCCAGGACAGAATAGAGACCATTCACTACCTTCTTAAAAGGGATCACTGAGGCTTCCCCAGGACCTTGTTTGTTTTTCCATAACATGTGTAAAGAATAATCACATGCAGAATAGAATACGACACTATTAAAATTCCTGTTTTTAATACAAGGGCAATAGGGCACATCCAGGGGTTATGTTAATGGTCAGCTAATCACTCTCTGGGGCATTCACATTACAGCCCTACAGAATGATTAATGGACCATTAACTCAACCTCTGGTCATGCTGTATTGAGATTGAATCACTCTTTATACGGTTCACCCTAGGCGGTGTCAAGCACCTTACCATTGGATGTGTATATAGCCCCCTTAAAAATGCTCTCCAATCCCTGGAGACACTCACGAAAGCCCTAGCCACAGAGGTCGTGACTGAACTCCTCCTACTGGGGGATTTTAACCTGAACTGGGCCCAAGAGGCTAAGTCATCTATTAATGGCCTGCTGCATGAGGTAAATCTTGCCTAGATAATTACTGAACCCACCAGAATGAATCATAGAACGGAAGGGCACTCAACCATCGACTGGGCTCTGGTGTCAAACCCAAAGAATATTCAGTTGGCAGGCATGATGGCCAGTGCCCTGAGCGACCACTCGCCCATCTCCTGTGTCTGGAAGAACAGGACGGACAGGATTCAACCTAGAATTCTCACTATGAGGGACTACTCCAAATTCTCACCGGAACAATATAATAACTTTCTCCGTGACATTGACTGGAGTCCACTAAGATGCCTCCCTACCCTGGAAGGGGCAGTCGCCTTCTTCCTGAAATCCCTCATGAGGGCCACAGATCTCTTTGCCCCAATGAAGACCCATCGTGTTAAAGGCAGTTGCTACAAGTTGATCACTCCCTCTCTAAAGGCCCTGATGATCCGCCGCAACAAAGCCTGAAAAAAGTTCAAGAGCTCTACACTCCTAGCTGACCTTGAGACCTACAGAGCTCTTAGAAACCAAAGTAAGCATGCTGTTAAGCTAGCAAAAAGGGCAAACGTCAATCACCTCCAGAAAACTAACCTAGGCAACCCGAGGTTATTCTGGTCCCACATCAACGAGCTGATAAAGGGAAACAGAAAGGCAGCCCCAGGCCCTATAGTGGCTAATGGGCAGTTACTGAACAATGGGACCCTTATTACTGAGGCCCTTAATAGCCATTTCACGAACCTTGATGATTACGAGGCTGGGCTCCTAGTGACCAAAAATGAGTCCCACATACTGGAACTTCCTAACCTAGACCATCTATCTTTTCATCTGAGGTTGGCTAAGGTGAAAGAAGTCTTCACCATTCTAAAGTCCTTGAAAACAAGAGGATCAGGTGAGCCTGATGGTATCCAAGCTAGGCTACTCAAGGACGGTGCCCCATCACTCCCAAGGCCTCTTATCTGGCTCATAAACAGGTCTCTTCTAGAAGGGACTGTCCCAGAGCTGTGGAAACAGGCTCATGTTGTCCCTATTCACAAGGGTGGGCCTGCGGAACCGATTGGCAACTATAGGCCGATCTCCCTGCTTTGTACCCTTGCAGAAATTCAGGAGAAACTGGTGTACGCCCAACTCCGTGAATACTTAGAGGCACACCTGCTTCTTTCCCCGGCTCAACATGGTTTCAGAGCCAAGCATGGGACAGACAACACCCTAACTAAGTTCTCAGCAGATGTGCTTAGGGAACTTGACTCGGGGTCCAATACAGGTGCGGTTTTCATCAACCTTTCCAAGGCCTTCAACTTGGTCAACCACCGACTCCTACTTCAGAAATTATGCTACATAGGCCTGGACACTCATGCCCTTGGATGGTTTGAAAGCTACCTTACTGGGCGCTCTCAGAGGGTCAAGTGGAAGGACAAAATCTCTGATCCACTGCCCCTCAAGGAGGGGGTACCACAAGGGTCCATACTCGGTCCCCTCCTGTTCTCCCTGTTTATAAACTATCTGCACAACCACTGCGGGAGCAGTGATGTCATACAGTACGCGGATGACACCGTGATTTACAGATCCTCTGACAACCTGGATGACCTTGGTCCATCCCTCCAAGAGGACATTCTCACTATGGAGGACTGGATTACTCAGAATAAAATGGTCCTTAATACTACCAAAACCAAGACCATGTTGTTCGGACCTAGATCCCTTGGCCAAAACAGAACACAACTCCTTCAACTCATTTCCAGGGCGGGTAACAAACTTGAAGTTGTTGCATCCACAAAATACCTTGGCCTTACTCTGGACCAAGGTTTCACCCTAAAGCAACATGTTGATCAAGTCACCAAATTCATCCATGGTAAACTTGGTACACTCTATCGCCTTAAGGATCAGCTGATCCCTGAAGCCAGGACTGCCATTGCCTCGAGTGTCTTACTCCCAACACTCACCTATGCTGCCCCAGTACTTCAGGGAGTGGCCAAGCTGGAGTTCAGTAAGTTACAGATTTTGCACAACAAGGTGGCCCGCTTCGCCACTCAGTCCCACTCCAGGAGCCACCATTGTGATTCACTGGCACTACTCAATTGGCCGTCATTCGAAGCCCGTCTCAGGTACCCAGTGCTCTGCCTAGCTCATAAGCTAATTAGCTCTACACCTCCCCCAGGCCTCGCAGGGCTCATAACTGGTAAGCGAAATCCTTGCAATCTACGGACCTCAGGCCAAACTCTCCTCGAAGTCCCTAGGGTAAGGACTAAGGCAGGGGACATGTCCTTTTACCACGCTGCCCCTTCCCTCTGGAACACCTTCCTCCAGAGGTTCAGGAAGCTACATCACTAGTGTGCTTCCGAACAAGACTCAAGGCACATATGCTTGCCACGAGTCAATGCCAATGCTACGTTATCTGACACTTCCACACTACCCTCCGGCCTGAGCACTTACATCACTACCTTCTGAGCTGGCAGCACTAACCCTTCTCCATTGTCTCTCCTCCCAAGATATGATCAATGTAACCTGCTATGTAATTTAACACTGCTATATATATATATATGTTAGAATGTCACATGCCAAAAGCTATATCTGTACTAACTGTGTACCATACTAGTCCTGTAACTCCCGGGTCGGCCTGAAAAAGGGATCTCTGGGGCCCAGTGGGCCTACCCGGTCATCAAAATGCGATAAATAAATAAATAAGTAGTGAATGAAAAGTAGTAAAATAGCAACCAGGGCCGGCTCTGTGGTGCCGATAGGTGGCGCATTCTGCCTAGCATACAGGCGACCCAGGTTCATGCCCAAAGTCCAGGATGTCGGGAGCAGAGGCTGAGAGGAAGGGTGATACTGTCTGCATGGCGCTCTCCTCCCAGGGGTGGGGCTATGAAGCACCGCTCGGAGAGTGACAGCTGGTGTTGTACAGTGCCTTGCCAGAGTGGGTGACCACACATCAGCTGGCTCCCCCTCCATCGAGGTGCACATCATTGGGGTGTGGGGAGGGCCTAGAAAAATGGAAACCAGCACACATCTCAGCCTGCCAGATGACAGCTGCCTAGTCCCTCTAGCCTTCCATACTTTGGAGGACCTCTCAGGAATACTACTCCCCTCCTGTCAACCAGGAAGGGGGACCCTTCAGCAGGGATAAGCTGGACCTTCCAAAGACGCAGGGATAGCCTGAACTGCATTTAAACCCATAAAGTCTGCCTTGACACCATTAAAGTAATCTTGTTTGGTTGTGATCACTTAAGTAATTAACTCCCTGACAGGTAGTCTGTAAGAAACAGGATTTTTTTGTGTGTGTCTGTGTGATCCTGTAGCAATCAGAAAATTCAATGCGACTTCATGTTTCTTCAGTTAATAGGATTAGCAATCCATGTCTTTTGGCATAACAACAACTTGGAACAATGAAAGTAAAATAATGTGATGTGTTAGAGATTCTTTATTTATTTATTTGTACATCAGTTTACAACCTTTGAGCCAAGGGCTCTTTTTCAAAGGTACCTCATCACAAAGAGGACAATACAATGCAGACATTCATGTTACAGAATGTAGGTTACAAGGAATTAACATACAGGTTTGTGAGGAACATGATAGATACAGCAGTACATACAAATACTCACTTAAGGTTACAGGATATGGGTACATCAGTAAATAGGTGATTGGCCGATATTACAGAGAGGCCAGATTGGTCATTGTGGCAACATAGAGACTGGAAATGGAGCAGTCAGGAGCAGTGGCAAATTAACCAGGTTATAGCAGCACATAGTAACACTGCAGAGGCGAAATTAACAGAGCAATTTAAGCCAAGTTACAGTAACATATTGCAATACTGCAGGTTGAGCAGTTGGCAGAACAGTGGTAATTTTGCCAAAGGAATCGTGGTGTGGTTTGGATGCTGCCCAGTGGGCATTGTCAGGGCACAGTGGGTAGCGCCTCAGATTATACAGGTGCAGTTTATGCGGTGAACAGTTCACTTCTGAGTGCGGTTTTGAATTTGGAGATCGTAGGGGCATCTGTGATGTGGAGGGGGAGTGAGTTGAACCAGGAAGGGGCTCTATGGGGGAAGGACCTTTGACCATGGGAGGTCCTGGCTCTAGGTGTCTGGAAGGTAGTCCTGCAGGAAGTCCATGTACAGACCAGGGGTTTGGCTATGGGGAGGGAGGCCGTCAGCCCTGGGGGGGACAGTCCTAGGAGAGTTTTCTTTGCTATTAGGCATGTTTGATAGCAGGCCGTTCATCTAGGTTCACATTGTTGCCAGCACATAGAGCTGGCATGAATATGTAAGTCTAGGGGCCCCAGTGATTAGTCTGCAGGCCTTGTTGAGTAACAGGCGGACTTTGTTGAGCGCAGTTGTGTCAGCAGCCCCGTAGACCGGGAGTCCATAGTCTACAAGGGATAATATCGAGGATGTTACCGCAAGCCGGAGGGCAGCGGGGAGAGCGCTTTTGTAGCGGTATAAGATACCTAGTCGCATATTGGCTGCTGAGGCAAGGGTGTCAATGTGGGTATGGTAGTTGAGGGCTGAGTCAAAGGTGACCCCAAGGTACCTGAACGAGTGTGCTTGCTCTAGCGGTTTTTTGGAACCAGGGAGGATGTGGAGTGGAAAATTGCTAGCTTTGTTTTGGGGGTGGGCAAAGAGCATTGTTTTCGTTTTTTTGAGATTTATGATCAATCTATGCTTTGTGAACCAGGTTTCTGCCTCAGTATCTGAGCTGCAGGAGTCCTGAAGGGAGGTAGGGTTGCGGTGTGAGACAAAGATGACAGCGTCATCTGCATACAGCAACATATTTCCGTGCATTAACTGGCAGGGTGTTAAGGTAGGCGAGAAGAGTAGGGGTCCCAGGATGGAGCCCTGAGGAACCCTGATCGGATGGGACATGATTTTGATAGTGCTCCATTAATTTGACACATTGGGAGGCGGGCGATAGATAGCTGGAGCACCATGTGAGTGGCCAAGTGCGAGAGTTAGCCTGGTGGAGTGCACTCAGTAGGAGGGGGTGGGAGACAGTGTCGAACGCCTTGGAAAGGTCGATGAACACTGCCCCAGCTAGGGAGCCAGAGTCCAGGGATTTATGTAGGAATGTTGAGAACTCCACTAGTGCTGTGCCTATGCTGTGTCCTGCCTGGAAACTGTGCTGTTCAGGGCAAAGGATGTTATATTTAGTCAGGTACTCAGTAATCTGTATAGCGACTAGTTTTTCAAGGGCTTTGGAGAGGGGGGGCGGGAGTATAGAGATAGGCCGGTAGTTCCCAGCTGAGGACCTATCACCCCCTTTGTGGATGGGAGTGACAATGGCCATTTTCCATGCTGTGGGGAACTGCCCCAGGCAGAGGGATTTATTGAGAAGGCCGGTAAGTGGGACAAGGACCTGGTCCAGTACGCGCCGGAGAATGGTGGGGTCCACAGTGGAGTTGCCGGGACTATTGCTCTTTAGGCGACGGATCAGGTGGGGTCAGCTTCGAGGGTAGTTACTCTAATGGTAGAAGCTAGGGTGCCGTGATCTGGGGTCGGTAGGGAGGGTGGTGGGTGAAAAAGTTGTGGGGAGGATGGGGCTGATGTCCGTGAAGGAGGAGTTGAGGTGATTTGCGATGCCTAGCGTGTCAGTAATGTTGGTGCCGCCAATATTGAGATGGGATGGGGGAGGGGAGCGTGTGCTCCCGTTCAGTTGTTTGATATTGTCCCAAAAGGTTCGGGCGCACCCCCAAGAGGAGGTGAGGGTGGCTTGATAGTAGTCGGCCTTGGCTTTTGGGACTGCCCAGGTGCTTATTCCAGTGGCGTTGTAGGCCTGTCTATCAACCGTCCGGCCTGTTTCTCGGTTGGTGCCACAAGTTATTCCTATGTCTAAGTAACTGTAATAGGGCAGGGGTAATCCAGGGCACTTTGTTTTTGGTTTTGGTAGCTGTGAGGGTGCGAAGAGGTGCATGAGCTGTATTAAATGTATGGGAGAAGGCGAGGGCAGTGTCTATATCTGGAGCATGGTGAATGGGCGACCAGTTGTGTTTGGGCCAGAGAAATTGCCTGAGGTTCGTCAGCCCGCCAGGTTTGAGACGTCACCAGGGGTGTGTTGGGCTGTGGGTTTGGCAGGTGGTCACCCAATGGAATATGGTTGGGGAATGGTCGCTGAGTGAGTCAGAGGATTTGGATGTCCAGGATTTTTGGGCGGTTGGTGATGGCGACATCAAGGAGGGAGCTGGTACCTCCCTTAGGGTTTACTCTTGTGGGTTTGGAGACTAGCTGCGTCATATCAATGGCAGAAAAGGAGTCCCGGATGGTGGTGGAGGTGGGGCTGAGCCAGTTAATATTGAGGTCACCCACAAGGACTTGATCAGCCCTATGTGGGATGGTGGTAAGATAGTCAATTAAGGATGATATAGCTGAGTTTTGGTTTTTAGGTGGAATGTAGGCAGAGGTGAGATACAGGGGGCCCCTAGAGGGTCTGGAGTGAGTTTAAGGGTGAGGCCTGTGCCCCACCTGCCAGGAGTCGAGCAGGAGTGCTTGACCAGTGAGAGAATCCCTTATATAGATCGCACAGCCACCCCACGTTGCCTACGATTGTTCAGTGTAGGGTGTAGCCAGGAGACGAAGGTCGAGGTGGACTTTGATAGCCAGGTTTCTACCAGTGCAGTGATGTCAGGTTTGTGCAGCATGACCCAGCACTGGAGTGTGTCAAGTTTTTTCAAGATGCTGCATATATTCATGGAGGCAATACTCAGACCAGGGGGCCCACCTGATGGTCAGGTCCGGGAGGGGCCTGGGTTAGGATGTATGTTGCCTGTTAGGAGTAGAAGGAGGATCACAGTTCTGGGTAGGATGTGGTGGTGTATGTGTTTCCTACGTGTATGGGGGGCTGAGGGGGGGACCTTGGGGGAGCAGGGAATGGGTAGGGATTGGCAGGGTGGTAGGGCAAAGGCGATAAGCTGCCAGGGGTGGTCTTGAGGCGGTGTGGTGGAGCATGGAGAATGGGTGTTTTGGCCAGTAGGCAAGGTAATTGTGGGATTCATTGAGCCATGTCTGGGGGTGCCAGTGCTGGAACCCGGATCCGAGAGGATGGATGGCTGGGGGCATGAGGGTATTAGAAGGTAAATGAGGGGGAGGCATTTTAGGAGGTGGTCTAACATGGCAACTTTGGCGGTAGCTGAGATTAAGTAGAAGTTACTGAATGGACTTCTAAGATCATAGTTACCACTTTGGATTAGTGGTAGTGACACGGACTCCGGTGGGTAGGGTGCAAGGTTCAAGTCTTAGCAGAGACAGCTGGTGAGGTGCCTGGGTGAGAGCAGTAAGTCCACGTTCTAGGGCCTAGAACAGGTTGGGTTTGAGTTGAGAATTGGGTGTGAAATAGTGACTCCTAGTGGTCACTGGGGTCAGTTCAGCCAAGCAGTCCTGAGTCAGAGAATGGGCTAGTTTGTGGGGCTGGGTGGGTGGGGTTTGGATTGCAGAAAGGTGTGAGTTGGGGCGGATTGGAGTGGCTCAGGAGGTTTGGAGGGGTCTAGGAAATAGTGGGGATGGGGATAGATAGTGGGTGCAGGGTGGGTAGTAAGGGTCCCTCTAGTGGTTGTAGGTATAACCTGCTAATGGCAAAGTGGGGACTTGGTTAAGGAGAACAGGAAGTGATGTCATAAGGGAGTACCTATAAAGGAAATGTCCGAGCCTGGGTGAGGGGTGGGCGGGGGCAGTCGGCGTGCATGGCGGCGTCGATGGGCTAACCCCTCACAAGGGTGCTGTTCTCTTGAGATGAGTTTAATTACCTCGGCAGTCGCACCAGCACTGAAATCGGAGCTCCGGGAGGGAGCTCAGCCGGTGAGTCCTTCTGGCTTGTGTGCGTGTGTCGGGAGGGCAAGCAGGGCCTAGAGGAATCATCTGACAACAATCTGACTTGTTTCAAAGGGGGTGCCATTTGGAGAGGATGTGTACATTTTTTTTAATGGGGGGGGTGTAACTGTTGCAGATTGTGTACAAAACAGAAATTGCTGGCTACACCCCTGCATTATAGGAAGGATGTGAAAGGTAATCTTCCTAGCAGACCGCTGCTACCCTGAAATCTCCACTTTTGAGTGGCAAACTGCAGTGTTAAAACTGTATTTTAGAATTACTGGTTTAATTGCACACTAGTCACTTGTTATGCTTTGTGATTCTGTCCTTGTAGGAGATAGCGCAGGTAGCGAAACCCTCTGGCCCTGATAAAATCCCAGTACTGAGATAGTGTGGGCTGTAGCAGTCCACTCACCAGACCTAGACAGGACAAGGCTGCAGAGAGATGGTAAAACCAAAATGGAGCTAGCTCAGTCCCTTCCCTACAGCCTGGGAAAGCAGCTACGGTGGCCCTTATAGGACATCATGTTGGGAGTTTTGCTTTTAGCAGCCTTCCACCTGCCTGCAGATATTGAGCATTTTGCTTTTAGCAGTCTTCCACCTGCCTGCAGTGAGTGACTATCGACCCTCTCTTTAAGAGATTGACAGATGCATCCTGCAATGGAGAATAGCTGTTGTGGAAGGTTGTATGTCCAGTGTGCTGCATTTTCTTCCTAAGAATTTAAATGCAACTTCAAAAGATTTTAACAACTGAACACAAAGTAAAGGTTATCGGTGATTCTTGTGTAACACAGATGGAGATCGGATTTAAAAAGGAAAGAAATTGGCCGGTTATACTTTTTATTACTTTTGGATGGATATAGTCATCAATTATAAAAGCTTCGGAATGTCCAGGCAGATAACCTCGGGTGGCATTTAACAACTTTTATCAGTTTTGGTTGATAACAGTAGTCCCCCCCCCCCCCACACACACACACACACAAATTCATGAATTTTGCAAATAGAAATAGAGCAATTCATAGCTGCCTATAGGAGGAGAAAGGCTTGTTTCCTCCATATTGATTTCATTTCTTTTTTTTATGGCAATGAAGATGATTATGTTTCACAGCCTGAAGAGAAACGGCCGTTTTTATAGGGGACGTAATGGCTTTGTGGCAGATTCCCAGAAGTGCTGCTGCTGCGTGACTGACTGCTGGTATTACTTGTGTGTTGTAGTAGATACAGTGGCATGTTCTTTCCTCACAAGGATACCTACTGTGCAAGTGCTTTGCAGCATGTGACTGTTAGCTGTGAACACTGAAACTTCAGTGACTTGGCCACCAGGTAGGCTTTGGTAGTTATACGTTTAAAAAGTACCATATGTTTCGGTTGTTTTTTAATCTGTCAGAGTTGAGAAATATCAAGGTGTAACCCCTAGATGGCGCTATCCCAGGGGCTACTACCCCTGCCTGATTTGCCACTAACAGGTTGAGGGGCCTGGATCCAATGGCGGGTGCCTCCACCCAGAGGTCAGGGTTTGCAATAGTTAAACTAACTTGGTCACAGCCCTCTGGGACACTGCAACCTTTCTTCCCACTAGTGGCCCACACAATATATCAGAATTACCTTCACAGTATACACTTACCCCCAGGACTGGTTCCGGCACTGGGACCTCCTGTGAAATGAGATACAGTGCAACAATCACAGTACAGTACTTTAACATAGACAAATACCTCAGGCAGTATAACTTTGCTGAAACAAGCAGCTCTGATTTATTTAGGGGATATAACAAGGACAGGGGAAATCAGGTTAATTAGCTTATCACTCTAATAATCTACCTATGGCTCTGTGCACAGGCTCTATCCCTATCAGTTACTGTCCCTGGGTATCAAGCCCTAGTGGCTAGTCCAAACCGTGGCAGCTGGTAGGGGCCCTTTCACACAGAGAAAGGAGAATTAAACAGTCAGCAGTACAGTAATTCCATTTGGATGTAATGTGGCAATTCAACAGGAGCGACCCTGAATTAGTACTCACGACCTCCAAATAAGATAGGGTCCTTCAATGTCAGCAGGGCTCACTTGAGGTACACAAACCTCTTCACACATCCATATAAAAGAAAGCACTATACCAGGCAGGCTGCATCTGTATCGATCGCAATTACTGCACAATACCGGGAGAACACACAGCAGATTCAGTTCCTGACAGACCAAGTGCAATTTTCAGCAATTCTTCCAGTCTTCTACAGGGTGAGCCTGGTTTCTACTCTTCAGAGATCCTTTGATTCTTTTCACAGGGCCAGTTCAGTCCTAACAAGCTGCAGACCGAACTCTGGGCCTTACACCGTTTTTGACTAAAACTGCACACTGAAAAGCACAGGGCTCCTTCCTTCTTCACTGCCAAAGCTCAACTGAAACTCCAACCGACAAAAACCGGGCACTTCCTTTGAGTTCCTCCCAGTTCTTGACTGGATTGGCTGTCACTCACAGTAGACTGCTGCTGTTGGTCAAAAAGGCACTGAAGTCTAAACTACATCTCCCAGAGTCACTGCCCATACAATCCTCTTGTGGCTGGCTCAGATTATGAGTCAAGTTCTGATTCGTCAAGGCACCATTTTAGAGCTAGCTTACCCACACTGATTGGTCCAGTTCAGCAGTTCAAAACTAGAATGGGAACTAGCAGACACAGTTCTGACTGCAAAGAAAGCAGGTTAGACAAACTGTAATTTCATTATTACTCTAAATAATTTCTGGCAAACAGTTACATCTTTCAGATAGGTTCCTTTGCACTCTAGTGACTGCAAAAATGGAGTGAATTGGCAGTAGCTTGAGTGGTACTCAATCAAGAAACACACAGTCCCCATACAAACTAATTATGTCTGCAAGCAGACAGCTCTTAAAGAGACAGTACCAGAGGTTCTAAAAACACTCACTGATAAATGGCTTAAATGCCAAACACCATTCAGGCTTGGAGCATTCAAGCAAGCTCCTGGAAGTCTTTTGGGAACCCCCATTTGCAGGGGGGTTACAAAGGTATTTCTGAACCATATTTTGACACCTGTAAATGTGAGTTTTAATTGTGTTGCTTGAAGGCAATCCAATGTTGTTGCCACTGAAGAAAAATAAAAATGATTAGGTTATCTCAATTACAGAATAACTGTCACCTCTGGAACAACTTTGTCAAACGTTATTTAGACAATATATAGGTTGTAATTTATTTTTGGTAATCTTTCTCGTAGTCCTTATTTTCTTCAGTTGCTTGACTCAAAGGTTGTGTGCAACAGCTGACACAACTTACTTGCCAATTTCTTCATCCAGGGCTTAACACCCCGTGGGCCAGCCAGGCTCCCAACCCCTGCCATGGAATTAGGGTTGTTCAAACCTACTGAAGCTCCGGGTTCTAGTTCTAGTCTGGAACTTTGCAAGTAGTTTGAGGGTTCTAATCTTTTTAGAATACAAACTCTTTGGGTATAGGTCTGTAGAGAAAGAACAGATAAATATACTGAGGGGAGGAAAAGAACATAGATAAAAAGGCTTGCTCATTCAGCACCATAATAACATTGTTTCACTGCACATGCAGAGGAGAGAAAGACAGTGTACCTTTCAAAATGCGAATGCCAAGTGTCACAGTTCAATGCATTTGGCGCATCTGCGTATGAGCAGTACATTCTCATATTGTCTCTCTCTGAAACATGTTAGGATGTAATTCCCAATAATTGGTTTGTTTTCTAGACTGGAATCTCTTGTTTTTTGAAATGTCTAAAGAAAAAAACAAACATTTTATTTAGTATTCAGAACCCCATATACGTAGAATCCATGGGTGTTCCAGTTCTGAATTAAAGGAAAGCTTTCATTTACAGGGGCTCCGGCCCCTGCAAATGTCACCCTCCGGTTAAGCTTTTTTGTTGAAAAGTGCATATTTTATACCTGGCAAAATAGTTTAATTTAAGAAAGCAAAGTCCGCTACCCAGAGGTATGGCGGACTATAGGGCTGTAATGGTGTGGTCACTGCACCCTGTGCTTTAATACAAATGCATTGAAGCGCAGGCTGTGGCACCGCACTGTTACAGTTAATGGTGCTGCCTGATAGTCTGCCATACTTCCAGGTAGCGGACTTTGCTTTCTTAAATTAAATTACCTTGCCAGGAATAAAAAAATGTACTTTTCAGCAAAGCTTAACTGAGAATTGCGATGCGAGGCGGAGCCCCTCGCAACCCACAGCTTTCCTTTAAAACTTGAAACCCTGGATTCTAAACGGGTTCTAATCTTTTTTAGAACTCGTTTTTACAATCCTGTATGTTAATACTGATGCAGAGACCACTTTTATGCTTGTAAGAGTGGTCTCGCGCTCATTCTTAGGGTATGAGAGCCTTAAATGGAAGGTGAGCGGTTCTGATACCCTCAGAATGTAAGTGAGACCACACTTACAAGCATAATAAGAGTGGTCTCCACAGCAGTATTAATATATTATTGATCGAGCTCGAACAATAATTGTTTTTAAACTGTCCCAGAATATGCCTGTTTCCAGGGCATCTGCACATGAGATGCTCTTCACAGGATAAGAGAGCCTTACACACAGAGGAAAGGAGTGCTCTAATTGGTCGGGCATGCTCCCTTGATCTATAATACGTTAAACAGGACGTACTTTCACTGGTTTGGCCTTGATAGTTCAATACAGGGCCTGAATGTATCTGGCATTATTCCGCCTGCTGGGAGTTTCTCCTTTTTCTGCCCTGCGGGCACGGCGTGCAGAGTCATCATGACGTACGTCACATGTCGCATGATGTGCATCAACAACTGCCACACCTTTCTGTACTCTTAGTGGCCCCGAGCTGCTTTGGGGCTAGGGATCAGGCATTCAGAAGGCTACACACAACACACACACACACACCCCCACCCAGCAGGAGAGCAGTCCTTCGGATGCTGAAAGCTGAACCTCTGATGCCCTGGGTTCATTCCCGCACCTGGGTCATCCATACTGCAGCTGGTAGCTAGAGTGATTTCTTATAAGTATATTGTTTTGAATTTTAAAAGTTAAATGAAGCCACCCTCCCCTGGCTGTGAAGTGGAACACACCACTCCTAATGTGTCTGCATGATAGAGCACTTTACACAGGTTAAATATGTACAGAGTTGCTCTGTGCGCTGAATGGCTGGAATCACATAAGTGATTTCTAATTTAATTTATCCTCCACTTAAAGGTTGTCTTTTTTACCTAGGCACTGACAAAAACTAAAGAAATGCTAGTAAAGTAGTTTGAAATGTTAACGTAAATTCTGTAAGCAATAATACCCAACAGGGTGGGCGGTATTGATCAATACCGGACCGCCCAGAGGCGTAATGAGGCCTGACACCCCTGGAAGGTCCGGTATTGCCCATATCGCCCACCCTGAAGGGTATTATTGCTCTTAGAAATTGGGCTGCCTGTGGCAGTCTTGTATGTGTTTTTACAAAATTAAAGAAAAAATGAAATGTATTGCAAGACTGACTTTTAAGTCTTTTGCTTGTAAAGTAGTCCCTTCCTTTGTATGCTATTCCATCTCTTGTTGCCACTCCCCCAGAGCTCCATTCTTGTACTTATCTCCCCCCACCCACTTCCTAACAGGACGCTGTGCTATGTTTCATCCCCAGCTTGTTAGACCTGCCTCATAAACCAGGAAGTTGGAACGCAGCATCGCGATCGTGGAAATTGGAATTAGAGGTCATTTTATTAAGTTATTAGAAGGGGATTTATATTTAGGAAAAAAAAAAAACAGATCTGTCGTTTTACTGGGACGGGTTATGTGAGTGAGATGCCGTGAGCTTGTTGGATTCCACTGCCAAATAAACCCAGAAGTGCAGAGGAACAGACACAGTGCGGCAGGGCAGTGCTGTAAATTTGTTTTTCCATTGCCCATTCTTGCAGACATGCCATGAAGAGGATCAGTATCTGGGATCTGTCCAGGGGTGATGGAGTTACAGACATAAAGGTAAATGTCTGGTGATGGTTCGAGTATCAGGTTTGTCTGTTGGAACGCCACACTGCGATCACAGAAGTTTACTTCAGAAGTAACGGTAATCGTGTAAAGTCAGCAGAAGGGGTATTATGTTAGAAAATCTCAGATCTCTATGTGCTTTTCTGGAGCCATGTCTGTGAGGTGGCCAGTGTCTTGGTAGCAGAACTTGTGTATAAGGAGAAGCATGCGCTGCGGTTTAAAAAAACAAAACACACTGCTGGCTCTGGGGAGATGATCGCACTGACGGCTCACGCTTACTTTTGAAATGTGTAGTTTTGGTGTCTTTTTTTTTTTTTTTATTGTGTGACAAGTGAGCCAAGCGGAGGCTGGTGTGTGAATTAGGGAGTGTCGGTTGGGTAATATTGCTCGTTAAGCGAGAGAGAAAAATGGCGGCAGTTTTAAAATTGAATAGGGTACTTTCAGCCAATGGACAATCAGGGTGGGCACAAGGATTCTTGAATGGGCAAAGGGGCATTTGGGCTGGAACTTTTTATTTCCTGGGCATCTTTTGAAAGTTAGTGTACCCCCCTGGCAGGGGTGTCAGCCAGTCGGAGCCCAGGAAGTAAATAGCCCATTTTCTAAGAATATTTTAGACAGTACATCTAAAATTGTTATGAGCGTGAGTCAGAATACTTCTGCCACAGCTGACATGTATTTAATGTTTCAACCTCAGGCAGGTGTGTTAGTATTTACTTTCTATAAGAATTACCCTTCTGATCAGTACTTGTTTCCAAAACTCAGTCAGCTTTCTCATAGTGCCTGTAAAGGATTGGGATTCCACATGTTTGGTGCACTGACTTATTAACTTAACCTGGTGCAGATCGGTTGCATTAAGGTCCTGTTTCGACTACAGAATGGTTCTCAAGATTCATTCTCAAACTGTTTACCGAGTCTGATCTTAAAGCAGGGGGTGAGCTGCACTGTGATTTACAGTTGCCCTGTAGCATTATGGGAATTCACATAATGGCACATGGAACCTCAGAGAGACATTCTCAAGGATGGTTGCAGAATCCTTATCCAGACTTTTGTAGAAGGATTTTGCTAAATAGTTTTACTGTAGAACCATTCTCATGCATACATCCCTCTGTGAGCTAGAAAACCATTCTCAAGAATGCACTTTCAGTTGTCACAGTCTGTGTGCCAGTCCAGTTACAGTTTTATAGCAGTTTAACTTTTCTAACCTGGTTTAAAAGGTACTGTCTAAATGTAGGTGGGTGCATATCCCCCCCACACACGCACACTGGTACAGTTATCAGCATCGGTAACCTGCATGTGGAGCCAGGGAAATGTCAGGGGTGGAATAGGGCCAGACAGCAGGCATCCAGTTGGATGTGCAGATCCACAGGGAGATCCCTTTCAATACGCTGAGCAGAGGATTATGGTATATGGCTGTCTTCAAAGGATTACTGTTTCCTGATCTTAAAGAGCAGCTGACATGATGTTGGCTCTAGGCAGGCAACCCATAACATGGAGTTGCCTTCCCTAGGAGCTATTTTAGCCATGTTTTGGCTTTTTTTGTGACTTATTAAAAAAAAAAAAAAAAAAAAAGATTATTGCCTCTGTAAATTCCAGCTTGTAACTTCCATCTACAAGTTTACCAGCCGTCGAGCACTGCAAGCCCCACCCCAAAACAGCATAATTATAATGTGACGTAGGGAATGGGGCTGCAGGTGCTCTTCGGAGAGTGTAGTAAGATCGGGGAGGGGGCCGCCTAAATGTACTTAGTTTATCTTTGTCGGCAGGTATACATGTAAGGGGCTAATATATAGCATATATTATAGCCTCATATATGTATATCTGCAGCTTTAAGAGAGGCTGGGCTAGGCATAGGGGGAAGGTAAGGATCGTGGGTAGGGAGGATGAGAGGAGTGGGAAGGGGGGCAGGGACAGTATCTCAAGCTGTGGACCCTGCAATATGAGCAGACTAGCTAGAGCAAATGGCCTCCTTCTGGCTTCTTCGTATGTTTGTATAGCCTGCCACACCAGCTGTTGTGCCCTCTTTTGACCATGGAATTACAGTGCATTGCACTCCCAGGACACCTTACCCAGCTGTGTCACTGATTACCCACATATATTTTCCTTCAGTTCCATTTTAGGCATTGGTCCTGAAATATGGTTGTGCTGTGGGGGCAGCGGCACCGGAAATTATTCCTGAAGACGGGATTGTTGCCTGAGATGGTCGTGGGGACTGGAGCAGGCTGAGCTTCACTTGCTCAGTCAGTGGACATTTTGCCCTGTTATGTCCTTTCACAAAAGTGTGCGCAGTGACATAATTGGGTGCCATCAAACCAGATGCACAGATGTCTGCACACTGTTCCCGACCGGGCAGGTCCGCATTTCTCAGTTGTACCTCCACTTGTGGTTACCCAGTTTGATGGTAAAGAAGTGGGAGGCACAATCCATTCCATCTCCCCCTGCCTTTTAGGAGGAGAGCTTCTTCTTTGGGACACAGTCCTCCTCACCGTGTTGGCCCTCAGCTTTGGTCTCTTTCCAAAACCCAGGTCAGGAGGGTTGTAGACGACAACTCTGCTGCTGCGCTGATGGGTCGGAAGCGTGATGGTTTCCAAGCAGAAAAATTCCTTGAATCTTTGTTTTCCTTTTACCTTACCAAAAAGTTAATCAGGGGTACAGATTTGCCAATAAAGAAAAATTGCAGACATTCTCAGGTTATTTTTGAATTGTATCCTAACTCTGCTGTGCTATTGCATGACCTAAAGCATCATATATCATTAGCATCCGGTTATCACATTGCATTACTATCAAAAGTGATGACCAGAAACAACCTGTTATGCAATGTTATACGATGCTTTGCATTATAAGAAGACTCCATCAGGCAGATGTGGCACTCGAGAGATTCTTTGAATATTAGGTGGTCACAGGATTGATGTCATTAAATAAATAAAGCTTTCATGTGAAAGCCGACTACCTTGGCTGACTGTCAGGAGACTTGAAAACCTGGCAAAACTTTGCAGCTGTGAGCGCTCTAAGCATTACTTTAGTTTTCTTTGCTGAGCTTTGCTGGAGCCTAGAAGGAAACCTAGGGTTTCCTGTGAAAAACCTGCCGCGCTGCACCAGGGATGTGTTACTGTGAACTGAGCCATTGAAACTGTAGAGTCTTTCTTGCAAATTCTGTTTTCATTACTGTTCCGTCTTGCAGCCAAATTACTGCCCTTAAGGTAGAGAAACAGTGCTTGAGTTCTTAAGCTTTCTGTAACAGTGACAAGGGTAAAAATATTAATTTGAGAAAAAATATTTATTTTCTTCCAAAATGTACACTATAGTATGACATTTGAATATGGTTCATTCAAAGGACATGTGAACACTGCATCTCAATTTCTGCAGTGCTGTATAGTAATGTGTTATGAAGGTAAATGAGGCCTAACAGACTTTTAGGAAGTTTGTAGCTGAACACTAATATTAACATAGGTATGGTCAATATAAAACTGTGTCCCAAAGGAAGAAGACTTCTGAGGACCTTCTTTTAAAGAGCAACTAATGCCTTTTGGAAAACTTGGAAAAATATATTTTGCCTCAGTTCTGCTTCTGTGTGTTCTTTATATCTCTTCCCCTTGTTCTTTATTGCATATGAATGGGAACTTTGACCCGTGGACTTCCTCTGTTCTGTCCGAGACATCATAGTCTGTAACCATGGAAAATGTTGCGATGTCACAGCCAGAGAATCATTACTTGACGCTGGACAGTAAGCAGCGGATGCCTAATGGAAAAGGAGCCTGTTTCCAAGCAGATATCCTTTATAATAAAGAACACGAGGAAGAGGATGGAGGTGTCTGTCTGTCTGTGGGCACATCTGCTTTTCAGATGATTTTGTGTTTGCTTGTACGCATGTGCAGGAAACATAGTGCCATCATCTGAGTTTTCGGAGGTGTGGCACCTGTCTTCCAATTCAGTCAGTGTGTTTGCAGTGGCGCTACGGTTCTTCAATGAACTCTGCAGCTGTCTATGAAAACAGTTGAAAATGCAGTGCCATTACAGTTGAAAGGAGAGCTCTGCTTCAGTGAACAGCTCCCCTCCACACCTGCGCACATATGCATGTGCGTGCTCATGCTTCCCCCCCCTATGCACACTGTATGGCGGGGGTGCCCAATTCCCCGTCGGCTCCAGGACCCCCCAAAAGCTTTCCAGGTGCCACACTGGGGAGACCACCCCCAAGCGTGGCAAAGGTCCTGCGTCGTCTTCCTAAAAAAAACAAAACCTGTAAACAAAAAAACATTCCCTAGGCAGTCTCCCTGCCCACCTGCACCCACCCTCTACGCATCCTACCTCCCCACACCCCCCTCACCACCTACTTACCTCCGGAGGCCGGCAAGATGATTTTCGGTGGACCGGGAACATGTCTGCACTCTTCAAAGCCGACCGCGAACTGAGGAAATGCCGGTAAGCTGTATAATGCAATAAATGGTATTTTTTTCAACTTTAATGCATATTTCAGGCATTTTTTGGAATTTTGGCACAAAATTTTCAACATGGGTTTTTTGGGACCCCTCCTCATGATTTCTGGAACTGTCATGGCGTTAATCAGTCCTGAAGGGTGATTTCACAGTCACTGTGCGAAATCATCTTTTGGGACCGATTAACGAAAACAACAGTGCCAGTGTTCATAAGGTGGGCTCTCAAAAAGCCTATGTTGCAAATTTGGTGAAAAAATTCCTAAAAATTACTGTTTTACAAGCGGGCATTGCACAGTTCTATACTGCTAAATGAAGTTTGCACTTTTTATATTTGCACTCTGATTTTCAACATTGCCATTTTACCACACCTCCTTATGAGCAGTACAGCTGTCATTTTTCACATGTCGCCCAAAATGTGTTTCCGAGCATGTAGCGCACAATGGCGCAGTCGGTGTGCGAAATCAGTGTATGGGACACATTAAGAAAATCACAGTGACACAGTTCATGAGCAGAGGTCTTAAAATGGCTGTGTTTTTGCAATTATAATGCACAGTTATGCGATACCATTTTACTAATCCCAGGTCTAGGTTTCTTTCACCCATTTTATAATTTGGATTGAAGTCTTGACTCCTCTTACATTGATATCATCTACAGAAAGCTCCTCCCCAAGCTTGGCACCTTACTCCACAACTAAATGTGCCTTCTCTTCCTGTCCGTTTGTGAGATCATCCTCAAGGTTATCCTATCGGTGTTTGACGACGCATATGTGGTCTGTGGTGCCACGAGCACAAAACCGGCACTCCACTGAAACAGACCATGCCTGCTTGAAATGCATCAAAAAGCGGTACCAGACCTCCAACTTCAATGACAGCCACTTTTTTATTAATGTGCCCCCCAATTCTACCTACTCTGGCTGGCCAGATTGGACCCTCTTTTTCATACCTCCATGTGCTTTGCCCTTAACTCTCCTCTCTGTACAAACCATTGTACTCTCTACACTGACCTCTCCTTTCCACCACTACGTGGTAGGCACCTTTTACGTTGTGCCTGCTGTCTCTTTAAATTTTAGTTTGGTTCTGTCCCTTGCTACCTTGCCTTCCTCCTGTTTCCGACCTGTCCCATCCATTCTACTGCTTCTTCAGACTCCCCTACACTAGCACAGCTGCTGGTTTCCCCTCCCTCTAGAACTCCATCCCCTGCTCTTTCCTCACCTTCAGACACCTGCATTTAGAAAATTTAGTTCAACCTGCTCTTAACCCTCCTTGCTTGAAAGTTTATGATTCTGGGGTGGGTGGGTGTGTGTGTGTGTGTATATATATATATATATATATATATATATATATAGGATATACAATGGTGAGCTGTGAGATAAATGATTTATCTACACAACTGCAGTTTGACCTTGGGTAACATCACGAGTGGTGTAAGCCATGAGTGAGGTGTCCAGGGTCAAACAGCACAAGTGTAGATAAATCATTTATCTGACAGATCACCATTGTATATTTCATTTATGCAATGGGGTGCTTTCTATCAGTGCAGGAACATTTGGTTTTGACTGTTTATCTTTATTTTAAATTATAATTTCTGGGAGTTTTGGTTAACTTTCCTAGAGTATGTCTGCCTAGCATAGTGGTTGCTATTAAATGAAACACCACTCATTTTGTTGAAAACTTCTTGCTGAACAGATGTCATGCTCACAGTACTATGCTACCTTTTCATTTTAAAGTTATTCCCATTTTGTTTGTCAAAAGGGAAAAGAAAATTGAATTTATGTTGTTTTGCTAATTATAAAAAAAACTAAAAGGTATCTATACATGAAACACCACTCATTTTGTAGATATTTTTGTGCTGAACATTTTTCGTGCTCACAGTACCATGCTATCGTTTTTTGTTTTAGTTATTTACATTTGTTTGTCAAAAAAGTGAACAAAAAATTACATTTTCTTCTGCTTTTTGCTAATTGTGAAAAATCTATAAGGTATCTATACATGAAACACCACTCATTTTGTAGATAATTTTGTGCTGAACAATTTTCGTGCTCACAGTACGATGCTATCTTTTTTCATTTTAAAGTTATTCCCATTTGAATATGGTTAGTACTGCTTCTGAGGCTGAACATTCTAAATGAATTCTAAAGAGATTTGTGACATAGTAACTGTGCGTATAAATTTATTTATACGCACAGTGACTCAGATAAATGCATTTACCACACTGAATATATGTCCACCCCACTGCATAAATATATATATATATATATATATATACTGTATATAGATATATACACACACACACACACCAGGGGGAGTAAAAGTCATGAGCTAAAAAAGATATCTTGGCTGGTGACATCAGGAACATATAAATGGGTAAGGAAGTCCCTGCATCCTGATTGGCTGAGACTTGATTGTAGCCATGGGGTTTTGAATGCACAACTCATGGCTAAAAACAAGTCCCTGACAACCGGGCCATAAGGCATTCCATGTCAACGTGCAGTGGAATGTTAAACTTTTAAATAACAGTCATTGTTCTCCACACTCAGCTTTTTCCTAGAGCGACCAGATCGTGGAACCAGTTACCAGGGGAAATTGTACATGCTCCAGACTTTTACAGTTTTAAAATGAGGCTCAACAATTTTATCAATCAAGCAAAATTTTATTTGTAAAGCGCTTTTCAATAAATCAAAGCGCTAATACATAACAATAAAACAACTATAATAAATAATGACATAAAACAGTAAAATGACCATAAAATAATCTATCCAAATGCTAGTGCAAATAAGTAGCTTTTCAGAGACCTCTTAAGTGATTCCATGGACAGGCACTCTCTAATCTGACGAGGTGGAGAATTCCACAGGGTCGGGACCATAAAACAAAAAGCCCTGGCCCCAGATGATTGAAGACGAACCCTGGGAATCTCTAGCAATCCCTCGCCAGTGGAGCGGAGTGGGCGGACAGGGCGGTAGGGACAAAGGAGATCTTGCAGGTAGCCCGGTCCCTGACCGTGTAGGGTCTTATAGGTCAGCAATGCGACCTTGAAGGTGATTCTCCACCGCACTGGCAGCCAGTGCAGTTCGCGCAGCACAGGTGTGATATGGCAAGTTCTTGGTAACCCAGTCAACAACCTGGCTGCTGCGTTCTGCACCTGCTGCAGGCGATGGAGATCCACCCCCGGCAACCCTAGATATAGAGCATTACAGTAATCAAGGCGAGAAGAAACAAAAGCGTGGACCAACACAGGAAGGTCATCATGCGGAACAAGGTGTTTTATCCGGGCGATATTCCTCAGATGGTAAAAGGAAGACTTGACAGTGGCTGATACCTGTGTCTTCAGCGTCCGCGCACTGTCAAAGATTACGCCCAGATTTCGCACCTGTTTAGAAGGTCTCAACTGGGTATCCCCTAATAAAAGACCAGAGGGGACCCCAGGAGTCAATTTCTCTACATAATGACCCGGGTCCACAACCAACACCTCAGTCTTATCCGCATTTAACTTCAACCAGTTCGCACTCATCCAGTCCTGAATCTCAGCGAGGCAGTTGATAAAGACTGTTACTGCGTCATTCTGTTCGGGTACAAAGGACATATAGAGCTGAGTATCATCGGCATAGCAGTGAAAACTCAGCCCCTAACACCTTATAATGTCTCCCAACGGCAGCATATACACCGTGAACAACATGGTAGAAAGCACAGAGCCCTGCGGCACCCCACAGGACAGAGCAAAGGGAGCTGAAAAACAAATCCCTGAAACTACCCATTGACTTCTGCCCATGAGGAAAGAGTGGAACCATCTGAGGACTGTCCCTGACAGTCCGCAGAGTAGTCGCAGGCGATCCAGCAATATCCCATGGTCCACAGTGTCAAACGCTGCAGAGAGATCAAGGAGAACCAAGATTGAATGGCTCTTCTGATCTCTCACTGTTAGGAGATCATTAAGTACCCGAACTAATGCCATCTCGGTACTGTGCCTCTTTCTGAAACCGGACTGGAGATGATCATAGACTTCATGGGTGATAAGAAAGTCATCGAGCTGCAACGCGACTACTTTCTCAATAACCTTGCCCAAAAAGGGCAGGTTAGAGATTGGTCTGTAGTTAGCGAGGCAGTCAGGGTCAAGGGAAGGTTTCTTCAAAAGGGGTGTCACGACAGCCTCCTTCAAAGACTCTGGGAACACCCCTTGATCCAAAGAACCCCAGACTATCCTCGCAAGGACTGGTCCGATCACATCCATGCACCCCACAAGGAGACGCGTAGGACCAAGATCCAAACTACAGCAAGTCGGTCATAAGCCCTGGACAATCTTCATGATATCCATGATTGCTGGCTGGTCAAAATCTACCCAGGTAGAACGAGGGCATGTAACCCCGCATCGATCACTACAATGCTCATTTGAATGTATGCTGCGGATCTCCAACCTGATTGATGACACCTTATCCTCAAAGAACAGAGCAAACTCGTCACACTGTATTTGTGAAAAAGCTCTCCGACCCCGCAGATAGGCTGGATTGCACAGTCTGTCAACGGTCCGGAAGAACTGAGCAGGTCGGTTTCTTGATGCAGTTATCTCCCTGGACAGGAACTCTGCCTTCTTACGGGAGATTACTGATTGATAGTCCACATAATGGGCCATCAATCTAAGTCTGTCACCCTCCAGGCCAGATTTCCGCCAACAACGCTCCAATCTTCGCCCCACTCTCCTCATCTCCCTCAATGTCCCATCAAACCAAGGGGACCGAGGGCGGAGGGAGAGGGGACGAACACGGACAGGTGCTATGGAATCCAGTGCCCTCAGCACCATATTATTATAGTGCACTACTAGTGCATCTGGTTCCATGCACTCCATAGGCCAACTCAATAGGTCCAGCACCGCCATCAGACCCTCAGGGGTAACTCCCCTCAAAGGGCGATACTGGACCATCTCCAAAGGGTTGGGTCTCATAAGGGGGGCCGTGAAATTGAACCTTATGGAGTGATGGTCAGACCACCCAACTGGTTCCACCACCAGTCCCGTGATCTCCATCCCCAGGGTGAACACTAGATCCAAAGAGTGACTTTGAATGTGGGTAGCAGCGGTAACCACCTGTGTGAAGCCCAACAAACTCATTAGTTGGAGAAAGTCTTGACCAAAATGCGAGAGCTCATTATCGACCCAGGCATTGAAGTCCCCCAGGACCAACCACCTGAAGGGCTCCAGCACCAGGCTGACAATGAAGTCCACGACTTCTTGCAGAAAAACGTTCTCGTCACTGGTTGGACAGTAAACGAGCAGGATTCTGCAGCCCATACCTGCTCCCATGATACACTCAAAGGATCTAGGGGACACCACTGGAACCTCCACAAGGCCCAATTCCGATTTAAAACAAATAGCGACCCCCCCACCCCTCCGATCCAACCTCGGGCGATGTATTACCAAGTACCAGGTTTGAACATCTGACTCCAAAATGGGACCAGCATTTTCGTCCAGCCAGGTCTCAGTAATGCAAGTCAAGTCAGATGATTCAACAAGATCAGCAATAATTGCTGTCTTGTTTTTTTATAGACCTGGCATTGCATAACAACGCCCGGGTTGGATGAGAGGCAGGCTACTTGCCCACTCTCAGTGGAGCCCTTGGGTATGGGAACCAGGCATCGCACTCCCCTATCCTGGGCCCATTTCGCCCCAGGGCGTCTCCCTGACCTCACCACCCTTATTTGCCCACTCCGCTCCCCTCCCCTCGTAGCTGGGGAACCCCCCCTCCCTCTCTGCCTCCTCCGTGCAATCGCCAGGGCACATCAACGCCTATATACTTCGGGTTGCAACGGGGGGCTATCAAAAGGGAAGTTAACCCTAGTAATTGCCACCACTGGTAGTGGGGACAGTCATCATGGGCTCATGCCTACTACTGTCCTAAACCCATAGTATAAGCCATATGTAAGTCGGTGTGAAAATGTGTTGTAACATACCGGCATGAACTAACTCTCCCAAACTATATATTTTTAATTTATCACACTAGGGGCCAAATATTCAAAACTTTGTGCTGGGCAAAACCGTTTGCGCTTGGTTTACGCCAGGTTTGCATTGGTCCGCTATATTCAAAAGGCCAGATAGCATGGGCAAACTGAATTAGCTCCAGGCAAAAGTATAATGTATACAAGGGGCAAAAAGAGGGGGCATGTACATGAATACAGGTGCAATGCTATATTCAGTGCATTAGCACCATGCGGTGTTTTTATGCGATTTAGCGCGACACTTTTCGCGGTGCAAATTACCGCCCAGGAAAAGGTAGGTTTAACCTGAGCAAACCAGCTTTGTGCGTCTTTGTGGCTTTTCGCGACATAGAACCATGGTTTATGGAACTCTGTAATTCACAAGTGTGAATTATGGAGTTTGCAAGGGTCTGCCAGCAGTGGTTTATTGACCCTAACCAGTAAATATTAAATATAGAAAAAAAAACAGATATGGAAGAAACATGCTGCACACAGATGGCCCCTCCTGTGTTGCCATCATCTGCCACCGGTCCCAGCCATGCCAGGCATTAAGTGATGACCCAGTGCCCAGTGGATACCATGGCAGTGTGTCCATACAGCACACACCTACAAATGACCATTTGGTGGACACCAACAGAATCCAGAACACGCATGCAGTACTGGGGGCATAGAGGGTGTTTTTTGGGGGGGAGGTGTATAGGTGACCAGTCTGCACCACATATTGGGTGCTGACACAAGTCTAGGACAATCTGCGCAGTGCAGATGGTCCAGTGTAGGGACTACCCCCAACACCAGCGTGCCTGTCTGATGGTATGTGCCCCCCCAGCCACATACTGCACATCTGTACAGACACCACAGCACACACAGCCAGCCCTGTATATGTCACTCTGAGTATTCCATGCCAGTGGTGTAGCATCTGTGGGTCGCACGACAACATAACAGTAATGTCCACTGTCAGTACACACCTGTAAGATGGGCCTGTCACTGTGTAAAGTGCAGCAATCATTGATGCCCTACACACCATAGGCATTGCTGTGTCCCTTACACTACTGGCCCCCTTGTTACTGTAGTGTCTGCTGTGCATTGTAGCAGGAGCTACAGTTTGACAATTGCATGCAGCACCACTACCTGTGCCTGTGCTGTGTAGTCCCCTGGGGCACAATATTCTGTGTGGTTCTGTACAAATGTAGCCTGCAGCTACCACCATGCACTTCCAGACTGACCTACAGGTGGAGTTGTGGGCAGACCCAGCCAGCCCCTGTACTTCCAGACTGATCTACAGGTGGAGCTGTGGGACCTTGCAAAAGCACTGGCAAACTGCATGCAGATCGGGACATAAGATGCTAATCTGGATGTTTGCCCACATACTGCCTAAGTAGGCTCATTTGCATGTCACTTTTGAATATAGCAAATTTTTGCTCCAAACAAACGTGATAGCGCCAGCCAAATGGCTTAGCTCCGTGCAAAACCTGTGCAAATGTGTCTATGCCGTGCAGACGTTTCGGAAACATGATACATTTCTGCAGAATTTCACATGCACTGGTGATTGCAGCTTTAATGAATCCACTCCTCTGCTAGCACACACATTGGGCACATGGTTCACCTCTACCTTCCTTCATGTCGCTGTGCACTGGGCTGCTGTTGTGGTTTGCACTTCCTGGTTGCTATATTCAGAGCTGTCTTATTTCCCGGGCTACTTTTGCACTGCATTCGCAGCCCAGTTTGTCCAGCTTCCTTAGCACACTATATTCAGCAGGTTTAGCACTGGGACTATCCTTTTTGAATATAGTGGGCTATTGGTTCTGGGCTAGTTTAGCAAGCCGGACAGAGCTAATTTAGCCCTGGGGCAAAGTTTTGAATATCTGGCCCCAGATATATATATTTTTTTTTGGTACATACTGCTGCCTGGCCATCCAGTCATGATCGCTCACTGCCCTGGATGCCAGCTCCACTCGCTTCAACTGCTCACAACCCACCATGTCTCCTGCCAGCCATTTAATTTTGGAGTAAATAAATGCAAAAAGCATCCTCATTTATCATGTTGGTCTCATAGAAACAGAGACTTTGACGGCAGATAAGGACCGCTTGGCCCATCTAGTCTGCCCATTTCCCTACCTACAGGATAGGCCGCAGATCCTAGTTAACCAACAGCCTATTTCTTCCTACCCCCCACAAGAATTGCCTTATGTCTGTCCCATGCATTCTTGAATTCTCCCACAGTTTTAGACCCCACAACCTCCTCAGGAAGGCTGTTCCATGCATCCACTACCCTCTCTGTGAAACAATACTTCCTCACATTGCCCCTGAACTGCCCCCCAATCTTTAAATTGTGTCCCCTTGTTCTTGCACGTCTCTTTTTCTGAAAGATGCTACCCTCTTGGACTTTGTTGATTCCACTGAGGTACTTAAAAGTTTCTATCATGTCCCCCCTCTCCCTTCTTTCCTCAAGGGTATACATATTAAGCTCCTTTAGTCTCTCCTCATACAGATCCTGCACAGATCCCCTCTTGCAGACCCTGCACCATTTTAGTTGCCCTCCTCTGGACTGTCTCTATCCTGTCTATGTCCTCGCGGAAATGGGGTCTCCAGAACTGGATGCAGTACTCCAGATGGGGTCTCACCAACTGTCTGTACAGAGGGATAACAACTTCCTGTTTTCCGCTGCTGATGCCTCTCCCTATGCATCCCAGTATACCCCAGCCCTTCCTACTGCCTTCTCACATTGCTTGCTAACCTTAAGGTCATCTGATATGATTACCCCCAGGTCCCTTTCCTTTTTTGTTGTTGTTACTACCTCCCCCCAGCCATTGTGTATTCTTCCCCTGGGTTCTTGTTTCCCAGGTGCATTATTTTGCACTTCTTTGCATTGAATCCCAGCTGCCATACTTCTGACCATTCCTCCAACCTTGCCAAGTCCCTTCTCATCCTTTCCACGCCTCCTTGTGTATCAACCCTGTTGCAGATCTTTGTGTAATCTGCAAAGAGGCATACTTTTCCTTCCAGTCCCTCTGCAATGTCACTTATGAAGACATTAAAAAGGACTGGACCCAATACTGAACCCTGCGGTACCCCACTAGTAACCCCTCTTTCTTCAGAGTGGACTCCATTTACAATTACCTTCTGTGTCCTGTTGTCCAGCCAATGTTTTACCCAGACTACCACCCTGGGACCCACTCCCAGGCTGGTTAATTTGACTATTAATCTTTTATGTGGGCCTGTGTCAAGTGCCTTGCTAAAGTCTAGGTAGGCCATGTCCACAGCCCCTCCCTGGTCTACTACATTGGTCACCCAGTCAAAGAAATCTATTAGATTTGTCTGACATGACCTTCCCGCTGTGAACCCATGCTGCCTTGGGTCCTGTGCCCCACTGGCCTCTAGGTACTCAACTATTCTTTCCTTCAGAAGTGACTCCATCACTTTCACTACCACAGAGGTCAGACTGACAGGTCTGTAGTTCCCTGCCTCTGTCTTGGTCCCACTTTTGTGAAGGGGAATCACATCCGCTTTCCTCCTGTCCTCAGGTACCACACCATCCTCCCATGATTTATTAAAAAGAGTAGCCAGTGGTTTCACTAGTTCTCCTCTTAATTCTTTTAGATTTCTGGGGTGAATTCCATCAGGCACCATTGCATTGTCCACCTTCAGTTTTAGGAGTTCTTGCAGAACCTTTTCTTCTGTGAAAGGACTAGGATCGACCCCCCCTATCAGGAGTGCTTCTGTTAATTGGATTAAGCACGTCCCCCTTCTCTTTTGTGAATACTGAGCAGAAATATTCATTCAGTATCCCTGCTTTTTCACTGTCCCCCTCTGCCCACCCACCGTTCATTCTATTCAGCCTCACTATCCCTTGCTTTGTCTTTCTACACTCACTGATGTACCTATAAAAGGTTTTATCCCTCTTCTTAACCGAGTTGGCTATCTTTTCCTCAGTTTGGACCTTTGCTATTCTGACTTCCCTCCCTGCTTCCTTCTGCCTTAACTGGTACAGCTCTCTGTCCTGCTCCTTCTGTGTTTCTTATACTTCGAATGCTATCTTTTCTTCCTGACTTTCACAGCCACCTCTTTGAGAACCATAGTGGCTTTTTTTTCGTTTTGATTTGTTTATTTGCTTCACACAAAGGCTTGTTGCCTCTGTGATGGCAGTTTTGATGATTCCCCATTGTTGCTCCACACCTCCTCCTAGCCTGTTTGCTAGTGCTTTTCTGAGGCACTCTCCCATCTTGCCAAAGTCAGCCCTCCTAAAGTCCAGTACCCTCACTTTTGTATGGCTTGACTCTGTAGCTGAGTTTAATGTGAACCACACTGTTTGATGGTCACTTGTTCACAGATGGCAACCCACTTCTAGATCTGAGATCCTCTCACTGCCCCCGTTTGAGAGTACGAGATCTAAGATTTCTTCCTCATGAGTGGGTTCTGAAACTAGCTGTCTGAGGCCTGCCACCTGTTGGGCATCAAGAATGGCCCTGCTCTTGGATGTGGCTGCAGCAAATGTGCTCCAGTTAACATCTGACATATTCAGGTCTCCCATCAACAGTATCTCCCCTTTCTCTGCCATTCTAAGAATGCCTTCTGTCATATCCGTGTCCATTCCCTCCCCCTGACATGGGGGTCTGTACACAACCCCCGTGCGGATTGTGGTGCCCTTTCCCGTCTCCAAGGTGACCCACAGTGCCTCCTCTCCTCCCTGTTTACTCTTTTGTTCAGTTGCTTTTATCCCTTCCTTTACATAGAGAGCTACTTCTCCCCCTCTTCTCCCCTGCCTGTCTCTCCTGTAGGTTATGTACCCTGGTATGTTAACATCCCAGTCATGGTTCTCTGTGTACCATGTTTCTTTTCTGCTCTCGATATCCAGGCATCCTCTTCCATCAAGGCCACCAGCTCAGGGAGCTTATTGTCCAGACTACGGGCATTGGTACTCATTACCCTCCATTTCCTGATGGCCTTACTCCTTTTTGCCCCATCCCTGTCCTTCTTGCCTTTGTCACTTTCTCCATTTACCCTGCCCTTCTCCCTATCGACATCTCTATGTTGGTGTTTACCGCACTTACTACCGTGATTTTTGGGGGGGGGCTAGGATTTCCCTGCTCCTTTCCAGTGCCTCCCCCTTGGCTAGTTTAAATGCTTGCCAAGGAAGCATTTAAACTTATCACCTAGGATCCTGGTTCCCCTCCAGGACAGATGCAGCCCATCATGCCAGTATAGGCTTACATCACTCCAGGTGGACCCCCAGTCCCCAATGAAGCCAAATCCCTGAGCTCCACACCAGTTTTTCAACCACTGATTGAATCCCATGGTGCGGAACACCCTAGCCTCTCCTACGCCATAGATGGGCAGCACCTCCGAGAAGGTTACCGTGCGTGCTACTAGTCTAAGGCCCCTCCCCAATTCCATAAACTCTTCCTGCACTTCTCTAATCCCTTTCTTAGCCAGGTCATTTGTCCCTAGGTGGACAATGACATCCAGCTCCCTCCCCTGTGCAGCTGCTTCGGCAATGCTGAAGATTCGTCCCTGTCCCTCCAAGCCATGGTGCCAGGCAGGCACCTTACCTCCCTCTCCCCTTCCTCCCCCAGTTCTACCTTCCTAACAGTGGAGTCCCCCACCAGGAGTTGTTTCCTTCCCCTGCGGGGTCCCCTTTGTGGAGGTTCCCAGCATCCTCCTTGGTCTCCACTGTGGGTGCCTCCATAGAGGAACCACACTTTGCCAGAATGGCATAGGAATTGTGGAGAGGTACAACTGGAGGGATGCGCCTCTGTTCCACCACCCTCCCCTCCCTGAGCCCACTGTGGTCCAACCGCTCCTCTTTCTTGGCAACCTCTGAGGCAACGGCAGTGGCACTGGTGGTCCCTGGATGGAAGAGGAGGTCCCACAGATCCTGGCCAACTCAGCCTGGAGATGAGCAACCTCCTCTCTCAGCCCAGAGAGGTGCCTGCAGATGGGACAACACTGCATCCTCCAGAACGTCTCCCGGAAGACTGCTGCTCCATAGCCACTGCACTGCACCACTCCCATCATGTCTTATTTCTGGCCTCTTAACTGTTTGCAGTCCTTACTCTTTCCTCTGTTTTTTTTTTTCTCCTTACTTTCTGTCTGTGTGCCCTTTAAGCTCCTGACTGTCCTGTTCTGAGACAAAAATGTCCTATATTTCTCAGTAGACCCCTTGCTTGCTCAGAGGCAGACCTTCAGCAGCTAGAGGGGGCTGGAGAGCTACTCTTGCCCTTCTTGGATGGTGGGTCTTTCGTGGCTCTGTGATCATTCACTTCCTGCTCCCAAACAGGAAGTTCCTGTTGTCAGTCAAATCATGTGCCTATAGAAGTAGAACTAGCTTTGGGTGGGAGGGAAGGAGGGCAATATAGTCCCAGCCGAGAAGTCCAGTCACACAGCAGTCCTTTCTCCTGGTGTCTTCTGCCAAGCTATTAGCAGAATCTTTCTAAAGCAGTCTTTAAATGTAGCTTCCTTCTAGCTAAGCCACTCCCCCTACTTACTAGATCTTTCTACAAGTAATTTAAACCTCACAGCTATCAAGTCCTTTCAATCACCTGAGATTTACACCTAGATAACTGTTCAGATAACCATTCAGTTCAGTTAACTCAGACAAACACACACTTTTTTTGTTTTGTTTGGTAGTTTTTTTTTTACCCTAAATTAAAGGTCCAAGTACAAGAGTTCTACTTCTTTAGTCCCAGCAGAGAAGTCCAGTCACACAGCAGTCCTTTCTCCTGGTGTCTTCTGCCAAGCTATTACTCTGTTATTAAACATGGATGTTCCAGATGCTGCCACAGCTGCTCGCTTGCTTCCAAAACCAGAAGTAAAAGTGTTTCTTGGATCCAGGAAGTAAAAGCATCGTTTGTCTCCAAAGCATTGCGATCGTGAAGCAGTCTGCCTGCATATAACAACAAAATTATAATTGACACTTTACTAAAAATTAATAAAAGCATGCACACAATGAAGAAACTGCACACACTCTCCTCCTGCCATAAAACCATATTGACAGTCCAAACCGGAATAATGGACACGGCTCTTTCTTCTCAGCTCTGTATTACAACACTCGGTAGGCCTGCCTACATACACTTATGCCACAAAATAGGAACACAATTAAAAAAAAAAAAAAAAGACACAAAGGGCCAGATATTCAAAACTTTGCCCCGGGACTAAATTAGCTCTGCCCAGCATGCTAAATTAGCCTGGACCCAGTAGCCCACTATATTCAAAAGGGATAGCCCCAGTGTTAAACCTGCAGAATATAGCATGCTAAGGAAGTCTGGCAAACTGGGTTTGGGAGTGCAGTGCAAACATAGCCCGGGAATAAGACAGCTTCGAATATAGCAACCAAGAAGTGCAAACCACAACAGCATTGTAGTTCACAGCGACATGAAGGAAGGTAGAGGTGAACTATGTGGCCAGTGTGTGTGCTAGCAAAGAAGTGGAGTCAGTAAAGCTGCAAGCAGAAGCACATGTGAAATTACTGTGTGCAAAAATGTGCATTATTTCCGAAACGTTTGCGCCACGCAAACACATTTGCACAGGTTTAGCATGGAGCTAAGCCATTTGCCTGGCACAATCATGTTTGCCGGGGGCAAAACTTTGCTATATTCAAAAGTGATACGCAAATGAGCCTACTTAAGTAGTCTGTGGGCAAACATCCAGATTAGCATCTCATTGTGACCTTATTTGTATGCAGTTTGCCCAGCGCTATTGCAGGGTCCCTCAGCTTCACCTGTAGGTTGGTCTGGGAGTGCTTGGTGGTAGCTGCAGGCTACATATGTACAGTACAGCACAGAATATTGTGCCCCAGGGGACTATACAGCACAGGCACAAGTGGTGGTGCTGCATGCAATTGTCAAACTGTAGTGCATGCTACAGTGCACAGCAGACACTACAGTAGCAAGGGGGCCAGTAGTGTGAGGGGCGCAGCAATGCCTATGGTGTGTGGGACAGTGATGACCACTGCACCGTACACAGTGACAGGCCCAACTTGCAGGTGTTTACCGACAGTGGACATTACTGTTAGCGGTTGTGCGACCCACAGACGCTGCACTACTAGTATGGGATGCTCACAGTGATATATACAGGGCTGGCTGTGTGTGCTGTGGTGTCTGTACAGATGTGCAGTATGTGGCTGGGGGGGAACATACCATCAGACAGGCACACTGGTGTTGGGTATTCCCAACACTGGCCCATGTGCACTGCATGGCTTGTCCCAGCCTTGTGGCCGCACCCAGTCTGTGGTGCAGCCTGACCACTTGTACACCTTCCCCTCAACACCCTCCATGCCCACAGTGATGCATGTGTGTGCTGGCGCATGTTGGTGTCCACTGAAGGGTGGTCTACAGGTGTGTGCTATATGGCCACACTGCCATGGTGTCCACTGGGAGCCAAGTCAACACTTACTGCCTGGCATGGCTGTGACTGATGGCAGAGGATGGCATCATAGGGATGCCATCAGTGAGCAGCATGTTTACTCTATATCTGGCTTATTTCTATGCATCATACTTACTGGTTAGGGTCGCGCAAAGCCGCGCAAAAGTCATGCTAAGTCGTGCAAAGCCACAAAGTTGTGCAAAGCTGGTTTGCCCAGAGTTAAGACTACCTTTTCCTGGGTGGTAATTTGCACCGCGCAAAGTGTTGCGCCAAGTCATGCAAAAACACTTTGCGCTGTGCTATTCGCGGAATATAGCATTGCGCCTGTATTCATGTACATGCCCCCTCAGTTTGCCCCTTGCATACATTATAGTTTTGCCCAGCGCTAATGCAGTTAGCGCACTCTATTTGACCTTTTGAATATAGCGGACCCGCGCTAACCCTGCACAAATGGTTTGCACCCAGCACAAAGTTTTGAATATCTTGCCCAAAGTCTTTTAAAATGGATATTTTTATTTACTTGACAAATGACAAACTGCAGTCTCCTAGACAGCATCTGCAATTCAAAGGCAATCAACATTTTATTATATCGCCCCCTGGTGACACCAAACAGGTGGATGAACTATTTTACCTTTTTTACTTCTATTATTTTGTTTTATTTCAGTAAATACCTATTTTATATAAGCAATAAAAAACTCCAGGGCTTGGGTTGTGAGGGTTTACCTTACGTTTTGGGGGTTTGAAGGCACTCTGCCTCTAGTGTTGTTCCTTACAGCACCCCTGGGCATGGGTTAAAGCCTGCACAACCCAAGCCCCTTCATGTATTATTGCTTAAATCTCAAAAATATGTTGCTGTTACTGTTGTTGCAATGGATATTTTTAAGATTACTGTCATCACAATCGAATACTTAACCAGTCCGAGAGCAGCTTCAACAATGCTGATTACATCACAAAGCCTAGTGCAACACTGAAAGCAGCAGTTAAAATAAAAAAAGCTAAATCTTGAAACGAACAGCAGATTTAAAAGCTTTGACTTTTAAATTACTATTGTATATATCAAATGTAAAATAGATTCACTCAAAATAGGCAGTTTATCATCACTTATGATTGCATATTTTGAGTCAGCATATTGCATATATAGCTATTTATGAACATACAAAGAAGCCAGCAGAAGAATGTCATTTGGTCATAGATATACATATTTATAAAAAATTAGGGGTGGGTGGATACCTTACTTCGAATATTCAATTCAAAATTTGTAGTCAGGGCCCCAAATGTTCAGAACTTAAGTATTTGGCATCATTATTCGTATCGAGGGGGGGGGGGAGTGTCCCCAGCCTCTGCAAGCAACCAGCTCCCACCCTTCTCCTTCCCAGCACTTATGATTTGAAGATTAGGAAGAAAAACCTCCCACAGTGGGTGATAGGCACAGCCCATCCGCCTCCACGGCCGGCTGCCATCTCCTATTGCAATACTTGAGTTGTAGTAAATAAATCCTTAGTCTCCCTCACACCAGCAACAGCACCCAGGTCCCACCCTCCTCCTCCTCCTCCTCAGCACACACATTTCATATATAGTTATAGAAGTCCTCTCCCCCAGTGCGAGAAGGCGACAGACAGAACTCACCCTCCTCCACAGCCTGCTGCATTCTCATGAATGGCACTCCCGTGCTTGCTCGCACAGTGAAACTGCTGATCACGTGATCAACTGTTTTGCTTTGCAAGCAAGCACGGGAGTGCCATTCACAAGAAGGTGGCTGGCCGTGGAGTAGGGAGGGTCATGCCATTTGCCTTCTCGTGCTGGGGGGGGGGCTTGCATTCTATAGGTGCTTATGAAATGTGGGTGCTGGAGGTGAGGCAGGACTTGGATGCTGCTACTGAGATGGTGGGATGAGGGGTTGATTTATTTACTACAAGTATTGCAAGAGGAGACGGCGACCGGCCATGGAGGTGGAGGGTTGTGCCAGTCAATCATCATGGGAGTTTCTTCTTCTGATCTTCAAATTGTGGGTGATGTGCTGGGGTGAGAGGGGCTTTTGCAGAGGGTGGAGGATGGGGGGGGTTTAAGATTGATTGAACTGGGGAGGAGGGCGTGGGGGCAGTTTTTTTTTTTTCCCTTTTTGGGGGTTTCCCCAAGTATCAGTAGACCTGAATAGTGCCTCTATTCATTATTCAGATCCAAACAACAAATAGTGCATTATTCATGCTATTCGGGGAAATACTGTGTTACTCACATTTTATTAAATTTAATATAACTGATTTGTTAATACACAACAGCATCATGTTAGTGACATGGCAGGCTTTGGATTTCAGAATAAGGTAGGCTCACATGTTGCCCTCTGACAACTAATTATTACAGTAGACTGTCAACAAACATTCAATACAGAAGGAAGAGAGGATAATTATCAGAAAATAATTAATGCATGTGTTTGTTTAAATAATTATAGATTGAGGGTGCACCCTCAAATAATCTGAACCCTCCTTTAGACTAGTGTGTGACATTCGCACTGTTAAATGTTCACATTCAGGGGACATTTTTTTCAAGTTTTTTTTTTTTTTTTTTATTATTGATTGACCATGGTCAATAACATATTTTGAGGTTCCCCTCCACTGCACTCTTATGCATGTAAGAGAGGTCTCCCTTAAAGGGTCACTGTCAGCGTTGCCCCTCATTTTTATTCCCAATTTAATCAGTGTGTCTATAGGAACATACTAGTAAAACAGGTATTCTAGAATGCCCGTCTCACACAAATGTAATCTGTTTACCTATATTTCTGCAGTTTGCTCTAATTTCTTTAGTAGTGGTCCACACTTAACTCCCCTGTCCACCGGAAGCATATCGGTGCTGAGAACATGCCACTACTGTGGAGCACTGTCCCAAAGTTCTCTTATTTACATCCTTGAGTTAAACATGTAATCCAGTAGATTGTGGCACACTGAATAGCAGCAGGAGAAAAGATCCTGCACATGTGCCACTCTTGCGCATGTACGGGATTTCGACATCAGTTTTAAAATACATTTTGCGGCTCACCGAGTGCTCAGTTTTTATTTAAAGATACCGCAAACAGCTCAGTATGCCACAATCTACTGGATTACATGTTTTATTCAATAAGGATGTAAAAAAGAGAACTTCGGGACAACGCTCCACGGTAGAGGCACATTCTCAGCACCGATATGCTTCAGGTGGACAGGGGAGTTAAGTGCAGACTGCTACCAAAGAAATTAAAGCAAACTGCAGAAATATAGGTAAATGGATTATTGTTTGTGTGAAACGGGGCATTCTAGAGTACCTGTTTTACTAGTATGTGCCTATAGACACACTGATTAAATTGGGAAGAAAAATTAGGGTCAAAACTGACAGTGTCCCTTTTATTTATTTATTTATTTATTTATTTAGCTTTTGTTGACCGGGTAAGTGCACTAGACAAATCCTGCCTATTTTCAGGCACGACCTGGGGGAGGGGGATACAGATGAATGCCAACTGACCTTGAACCAGATTAAGCTGTTGGTGGTATTTTTAGTGAATGAGGGAAATTTGCCAGGACACCGGGAAATTTCTACTTCCTGCTTCCTCAGAGCAGGGGACCCATTTTCTGGTGGGACCAAGATGAGGAGGAGGAGGATGTCTGCTTGGTGGGAGAGCTGGCCTCTGCTCTACAGTGTGCAGTGTGGAGGCTGACCCTTTGAATACTCAAGATATGGATTCTGATATGGAGTTTCACGATGCAGTGGTTCTTTGGGAGGATACAGCAGTTGATTTAAGAAAAAATTCTCAAAGGACTGGGAAAAGGAAATGCTTGAAAAGGAATCTTGGATGCAAGGTTCAAATCCAGCTTGGAACCTGACGACATGGATGCACTTAATACCTGCAATATTGCTCTCCTGAAACCGAGGTGTTTAAAACTGAGAAAATACAGGACTGCACTTTAAAAAGAAAGCTCCGTGGAGCATGGTGAGTCTTTGCAACAATTTTTATTATTTGGAAGCCGCTACTGAAACAGACAACTGCTTTTACAATCTGCTGTACCACTTTAAAAAATGTACAGCAAAGTGATTCCTCTCGCTACACAATCAGTGTGTTACGGGAGTAAGGAGAAGCAAGCAGTTGAGCACTCTATGGACTTTGCACCGGCGCTCAGCCGCAGCCTGAGTTGTTAACTCTGCAGCAGGTAGAATCGGGCTTGACAGCTGCAGCGCTGCTTCTAATAATAATATGGCTGACTCGGTTCAGTCGGGAGTCCTGGCAGGCTAGACCACTCTCTTTATAGCCCAGCAGCTACACTGAAAGTTCCTGAAGTAAAATTGACTGTTAGTAAAGCTGCTAACAGTACTATAGAGGTTAGTGAGTGCATTCAGCCCGCTATAGTCTGACTGCCCTAACAATTGAAAAGTCAAAACAGAGTCCCTAAAGGAAGTACAACAGACTTTGTCTGCATCAGAGCTAAAGCAGTCTGAGTCTGCATGGTTAGACAAATCAGCTGGATTCGCTTTTAAAAGCATGGGGCTCAGCATAATGTAGTTTCAGTCCTCAGCTGTTTCCCAAACTGGAGTTACTGAATTCTTCTTTCCAAAAAAAGAAATACCTCTTATAAAATCTGGTCTACAAACACATAATGTTTTAGAGCTCTGGTCCCCTGATAAAGCACTCAAAGGAGCAGGTTGGAAGCAAAATGCAGCAGGCATATGGAAGCCTGATCCTACTTGGGACTCTGATTATACCCTCTCACAGCATTCACCAGAGTGGAAACCGGACTTACAACAGCAAAAGCTGGAGCAAGATTTGCAGGACAATAAAAACTGTTTAGAGGTAGAAAAACTTCCACTGAGAGCTACATCCCTGCAGTCAGATATCTTTACCTTCCTCGTTGAATACAGATTTGGTAATACCCTGCAGGAGCCTATTGCTTCTTCTCACACGCCTCCAATGGAACTGCCTCAGAAACCACTTATGTCTGAATTATTTTCAACACTTAAAAGAAGCAGCACCTGCGAATGCGGTTCGATCTGCTATAAAGGGGTTTGGAGGATCGACCAGATAGACACTACGTGGGGAAAACCTTATTAAAAGAGTCCTTGCATTTCACCCCAAAAGATGTGTATGCATTTATTAATATCTCTGGAGAGGATAATTTTGACATCAGTTTTAGGACACCACATGCATTGACTTATTCTGGGATAGGTACAACCAGGTTACATTCTCTCCTCTATGAACCCCTTCTTAGTGATTCCTTAACTAAACCCCCGATAAAACATGTTACGGCCATGTTTAGAAACGAGGGGTTCATGTGAAGATATATCATTTTGGTGTCCCTTATGTGAAATTTTAAGTGGGCCGGAACCTATCCTAGATTCTGAACAGTTTTGGACGGGAGGATGGAAATACAAACTAAACTGAGGCAATCTGAGACAGGGGTAGTCCATATTCCCATTCCTTTCTATTAGGAAAAGACAGAGGGGTTTGTTTTTATAGTGGACAACCCCGGCTTGCTACAGATGTGGGGCTAAACACACCTCAAGTGTTTGTGACCAACCACGCTAGACAACTGTGGGGAGGTTGGACACATAACTATATATTGTCACAATCAGCTCAAATGTGAGCTTTGTGAAGAATCTGGCCACTCTTTTCGGTTTGCCCTTGGCTGCAAAAATAAAACATCCTGTATAAATTCAGAGCTTTTAATTCAGCAAGCTCAGGATGCTGCACAATTTCCTCCTAGCTCACAACCCCTCTACCTGTTTCTTCTTCTCAAACCAAAGTTCAGACCCTTGGTGTAGTACCTTCATTGACAAATCCTTAGGAATAGCAGACAAGGTGGAACAAACTGTTTTGGTTATGGAAGTCATTAAAAATCAAGTATGGGCCCACCTGAGCTTTTGGATTTCCTGTGTGTTACTCTGAGGTTTCGTGGAGACTTGAGGAAGCATCTAAGGCTTTAAATATTAGGCCTCACTACCCCCAACGCAGATCATCTAGGCATTTGCATCCCAAACCCCCTTACTCCTCCCATAGAGGCTAGCAACTTTATGCTGCATTGTTTACTCCTTGGGAAGATACAGAGATGGAATTAGAGATTCAGACTCCCAAAATCTTCCACTGATCTCAGCCAGTGGATAACTATAAAGAAAAGAAAAAAAAAGAGAAAAAATGATAAAGTAGTTATTTTTTTATAAAGCTTAATGCAGTGGTCATGGGGCTCTTTGAACACTCATAGTTTGCTTAATATAGTTAAGAGGCAAACCCTTTTCACTATATAAAAACCAAAATTTATCAGTATGTTTTACAGGAAACCTGGATGTACTCAGCAGAACAACTCACTACTTTCAAACGGGATTGGGTGTGGGGCCCTTCCTATTGGTCCTTTGAACTGATACAGCAGATGGTATTGGGATTTTATTCAATACTTATTCCTTTAAACTTCATAATTTAGTAGATCTTATTCAAGGGAGAGTCTTGATATTAGATGGAAATGGCATGATATATGCTATCGATTTATTAACATCTACAATCCACAGACAAAAGCTGGTAGAGTTTCTTGTTTAAAAGCTGTTCAACCCTACTTGGTGACATCAGTTGAGGTGCTTTGGGGAGGGACTTTAATTGCACAATTTCTGACTCACCTAATCAGAAGAAAAAGAAAATGTATTGTGATTCTCACATGCTAGCTAATATAGTTAAAATAGCAGGTTTATTTAACTGTATCTCCCTTTCCTCTCAAGGGCCAAGGTATTCATTTACAAAGGGAAATTGTTTTCCTAATAGACTACATGTTTGTTCTCATAATGTACAACTGGATTCCTTTAAGATGATCCACTGTGAATTTTCTGATCATTTATTACTTTCTTGTAGTTCATTATCTACAGGTTCCCTGAACGTAGGCAGCTCAGGTGGAAACTGAATAACACTATGTTAGATATACCATATATACAGTCCGGTGAAACATATTCTAGCAGCCAGGTTGTCAGTGGTTTTTTATGAGGATTTAGGAGATTGGTGGTTAACAACTAAGTTCAATTATGTAATTGGTTTAAAGGCAAGGGCAAAACAAAAATTTTAAGTTTTGAGATATTTGTCCCTTAGGCAACAACTGCAGAAACTTATGACAATTGCATATGTCTCTCACTTAGACTATTCAGACCAAATTAGTAAAATAAAGGAGGAAATGAGGAATTTCCAATATGATAAGAGCAAAAACCCTACAGGCTATTTTTTCCAATAGCATAAAAATCCCCATTGGGGACCCTTTGAAACCTGTAAAATCTGAAGGCTTCTTCTAATATTGATTCTTTGGTAAAACCTGATGGCTCTTTGGCCACCACAGCTGCTCAGCCTAGAGAAACAATTATTGGGCATTTTCAACTCTAGACCCCTCTCTTATTACAGAGGAAGAAATGCTTTCATATCTTAAAACATCTAAGCCCCCCAGGTTAGCAGAAATCTCAACATTATTGGATCCAATTACACAAGAAGAAATAATAAAAGTAATTAGGAATTTGAAATTAAACATTTCACCGGTAAGGATGGCTTTCAATAATCTATATAAAGTTTTTTCAAAGGAATTGAGTCAATGCTTGTATATTTTATTCCAGTATTTATGGAAACTGCTGTTTTCTTTCCTCTTTTTCTGAGGGATTGCTGATTTACTTATTCAAATCTGAGACAGACAAAATATTAAAATTGGCAACCAATTACCCTCTTAAATTCAGATTATAAAATCTTCACCAGTATTTTGAATAATCGTTAAAAATTACGCCAGATGGGTAATTTCTCCTTACCAGTTTAGTGGATACCTAATAGGCAAATTCAGACAGCCTTAATGATCATACGAGAAGTTATTGAACATCTTTCTGAAGTGGAGTCACGAATTGTATGATGGTCGCTGATTTGGAAAAGGCTTTTGATAGGGTATATTTGCCTTTTTATTTCTAACGTTAATACATTATGGAGTTCCATTGCACATTGTTAATATAATTAAAAATTATATGAACATAATATTGTGTTCCTTTCGCAAGGTCAGACGGCAAAATGTTTTCATTTACATACTGGAGTTCGCAAGGTTGCCTCTTAGCCCCCTACTCTATATCTTTTCTTTGGATCCCCTACTACAAAAATTAACTACTGTTCCATTGTGGCCAGGTATTTGATGGATGCAGTTAAGGATACAAACATCTTCGGCACAGGCCTATGCAGATGATTTGATTGTATATTCGTAGATCATTCATATGTGCACATTTTTTGACCCAGACGGAGGCTTTTTCAAAGTTTCAATGCAAAATAAATGTGCACAAAACAAAAGGTTTATTTATCGGAGCAACAGGTCATAAGGAAGCGTGAGGTGGTATCCATTTTTCCAGAACTCCCTTAAAGTTTTGGGCATACATTTGGGCCCCCAGAACATACCAGTTGAAAATTGGGATATAGCCCTACAAACAGTGGAGAATAAAGTCAATAGATGGAAAAAGTGGAAATTGTCCAAACTGAAACGCATACATGTTATCAAACAGTTTCTTTTACCATGTGTTCAGTATGTAGCTATGATTTTTCCGCCCCAGTGCATCTAGAAACTAAACTGTATGGTTTATTCTTTCAAATGGTTTGGGGTAATAGATTAAACCCATTAAAAGAAGCTATACATATTTAAGTAAAAACAAGGAGGTCTTGGGATGGTTTGATCCAGTGATTTTTGCTCACTCTTTATTCATTATGTGTTCAGTGAAAAGTGGCTTATGATTAGAAGCAGGAGTGGGGATAAATGGATTTCCAGATCATTGGACAAATACTTTAGAATTGGCTTTTTGGCTCCAAAAATAAACCTCACATTTATATTCCACAGTATTTTAGACCAGCTGCACAAAAATTATATAAATGGAAAACAGAGAAAGAGACAATTTGAGTAATAGCATGAAAGAATTTTATCAGGTGGTAATGGCAAATTTACTTCCTTTAGAGCCATGTTTTAAGAATTGCCTTCTTCTTTGAATCCTAAAGTATTGGCCCAACTTAACTGTCGAGATTGCCTCAAATGCAATGGGAAACACAGTGGCTAATATTCTATGGCTGTTTAAATGTTAGGGGTAATGCCAAGTACAAAGCCATTGAAGAAAGGAAGTGTCCTTACTGGATTGTATAAATACTGAGGAATCGATGGAGCATTTTCTTTACACTGTTCCTATGCAAAGGGTTTGTGGGTTTATTTGGCTGCACTTTGGGGTTTTAATGGCTGAATTTTCTTACATATCAAATCTTGGTTTTAGGGTTTATCCAGCGACTCTTTTCTGATTTTCATGAAGAAACACTGTCATTATTTTTTGATGTTTACATTATTATTTATGGCAGGCAAGGTGTCAGTGGGTAATATATCAAAGAAAAATGCCTTATTTTTGTTTTAGTATTTTGGTTTCACAGGAACTCTCGAGGATTTACGCCAGGATGCTCAAGGACAGTACAGACTCGTACTTAAAAATGTGGAAAGGGTTTTTTCATTTTATTAAGTTCAAATAATGTATAAAAAATCTGATAATTACTCTGATTATTGTATAAGTTTGTTAGATTAAGTTTTGGTTCTTACTTTGTATAATTGATTACACTGAGTTGTTCTAATTATGTTTAATAATACAATAAAACTCCCCTACTCTTTTCGATAAGTGCCATGGATCTTTAACATCCACCTGAACTACCACCAATCCAGGCAGATGGGACCTCGGTTTAACGTCTCATCCGAAAGACGGCACCTCAGAAGTGCAGCACCCCTCTCATGCTGCACTACAGTGTCAGTACTAGGATATTAACCCAAGTGCCAGATGTGGGAACTGAACCCACAGCCCTCTGATCTCCCGGCCTCAGAGGCGAGTGTGCTACCTACTGAGCCACTGACACTGCTCACTGCCCCCTTTAAATCCTTAGGGCGTCAGAACTGCTTTCCTTCAGCACACAATTCTTCACAGCCTAAAAATGCACACAAGACCTTTCTTACACGTTGAAGTGTGTCATCAGGAAACAAATATACACTATATGTGCATCCCCCATTATATTTATATATAATTCTATATCTGTATACAACCATTATAGAAAATCTGTGAAAGTAAATACATTTTCCATCTGTAAAGCCTGGTATTTGAGAAGAAAAACATATCAAATCCCAGTCCAGGAATAAGAATATACATACAAGTGTAGAGTCTTATCAAAGGGCACAGAGCAGTGGAATGAATAGTTTTAAATATTTTATGATATATAAGGCTGAAATAAGTCTAAAAGGGTAGTGCATCGTTCATAACTATTACATCTGCTGCTGCCTTCTGCCAGTGAGAGTTACAAGGTGATTCCTGTAGTCCCCCCACCTCAGTTGAAAATGAAACCACTATACACTTGTTACCCTGTGCTCCAGACTCGAGACAGCTTTGCGTACCAAGTAAGGTAAACAAAATTGGCACCTCTCCATATTTTATAGCAGTAACTGAAGCTTGCTGTCTGTATTTTGGGACAGCCTGTTCCACGCCTAGCATCAGTGTTGGTGCATTGGTCTCATGCCTTTAGACACAAAATTGTGGGTTTAAGTCACACCAAGGACTTGGACTTGAATCTAATGCTGACAGTGCAGTGCAGCACTTAGGGGGTGGGGCTACACTGTTGCAGGTATAAATTAGGGTTGCTCAAAATTGGATTCATCACATTCCAGTCCCCTTTTTGGATTTGCAGTCCAAAAATCCAAAATCCTAAGCTGAATCCTAAAATTTATCTCACATAGGCATTTAGGATTTCAAATCCAGATCCTAAAAACAATTTTCAAGTCCTTTTCGCATTTGAAACAGAATTGGATTAGTATTCAGAAACTTCTAAAATCCTAAGTCCTTAAAATTGGATCAGTATCATCCGATTCAAGCATCCCTAGTATAAACCCAAATCCTTCTAGTTTGGTCAAGTGTGGAGAAATAAAAAAGTGCACACACTGCCGAGTAAAGGCCCTAGTGCAAATATTTTATTTTTGCAACAGTGGCAAATACAAAACAGAGGCGCAGTTTAGTCTTCTCAGTGGAGACCAACTCCCCTTTAGCACCTCCTTCTCTTAGAGGCACTGCATAGGAAACTTTGTCTCTATTGAGGAGACTCATTTATGCCTCCATTTTGCATTTGGCAGTGTTGCACAAATATTTGTTTTACACCGGCACCTTTACTGCTATAAAGTTTAGAAACATTGGAACATAGATATTGACTCTAGATAAGGACCGCTTGGCCCACCCAGTCTGCCCATATTCCCTACCTACTAAAACATGGCAGACCCTACGTGATCTCCGGCTTTAACCCCTTTCCCTACCTACAAGGCTCCCTTATGGCTATCCCATGCATTCTTGAAGCCCGTTACATTTTTGCCCCCACCACCTCCTTCCAGGCATCCACCACTCTTTCTGTGAAGAGGTACTTCATAGCTTGTCCCCTTGTTCTTCAGCATCCTTTTTTCTAAAAAAATGCTTCCCTCTTGAGCCTTATTTATACCCGTGAGGCATTTGAAAGTCTCTATCATATCTCCCCTCTCCCTCCTTTCCTCCATGGTATACGTAGTGAGGTCTTTTTTTTTTTTACAACTCCTTTTCCCTCTGGTCACGGTCTGCGGCGCCTCTCTCAGGCATCCTGCCTGAGGTTCTCTCGGCCCTAAGCGTCCTCTCTTCTCCCCCCCCCCCCCAGCCAGTACCCCCAGCTTAACTCCTTTGCAGTGGGCCACCCCTCCTCTCTGGGTGTTCTTTACAAGTCAGACCTTGGATATAGGTGAGGGCCCGTACTGGAAGGCCGGGCGAAATGAATCCGGCGGTGGGCATGGGGGTCAGATGCCATGGCCTAGCCAGCAGAGCTAGGTTTTCCCATGTTCTGGTGCTCTCCCTGCCCCCCCCGGTGGGCACCCCTGATGCCATGGCACATGGCAACCCTGCCATCAGCCACACTACTTAATGTGCTGTCTACATACTGCAGCACCTCCGATCTCCACCAGAAGGCGCTGGTACGCTGGACAAACCCCAACCCTCCCCGGGAGAAGAGGCAGCCCTGCAGGCACTCAATCCTCGCCCCATCCCTGTCGACCTGCGGTGCCCAAACTTGCTCCCGAACTCGAGTCGTCTGTGTGGCGTCCAGTGCCTCAACCCTCAGCGCCACTGGGCCAACCCATATTGAGGTCCTTAAGTCTCTCCTCTTAGGGCTTGTGACACAGACCCTGCACCATTTTGATTGCCCTACTTGGGTTTAAAGAGGTGTCAATATTATTACCTTACTCAGGGCCAGATATTCAAAACTTTGCCCCAGGGCTAAATTAGCACTGCCTGGTAGGCAGACTTAGCCCGGAGCAAAAAGCAAGCTATATTCAAAAGGAATAGCCCGAGGCAAACCGCTTCTGAATATAGCGTGGGAATGAGGCTGGGCAAACTGGGCTGGGAGTGCAGGGCAAACATAGCCCTGGAATAAGACTGCTCTGAATATAGCAACCAGGAAGTGCAAACCACAACAGCAGCACAGTGCACAGCGACGTGAAGGTAGGTAGAGGTGAACTATGTGGCCAATGTGTGTGCCAGCAAATGCATGGACCCAGTACATCTGCAGGCGGCAGCACATGTGAAACTATAGTGTGCAAAACTGTATAACAGTCCCCGAACCTTTAATGCGGCGCGAACACGTTTGCACAGGTTTAGCGTGGAGCTAAGCTGTTTGCCCGGTGCAAACACATTTGCCATATTCAAAAGTGACATGCAGATGAGCCTACTTAGGTAGTCTCTGGGCAAACATCCAGATTAGCATCTCATTATGCCCTGATTTGCATGCAGTTTGCCCAGCGTTACTGCAGGGTCCCACAGCTCCACCTGTAGATTAGTCTGGAAGTACAGGGGCTGGCCAGGTCCGCCCGCAGCTCCACCTGTAGGTCAGTCTGGAAGTACATGATGATAGCTGCAGGCTACATGTATACAGTACAGCGTAGCATATTGTACCCCAGGGGACAACACAGCATAGGCACAGGTGGTGGTTGTGCTGCATGCAGCTGTCACACTGTAGGTCATTCTGCAGTGCACAGCAGACACTACAGTAGCAAAGGGTCAGTAGTGTGAGGAACACAGCCGTGCCTGTGGTGTGTAGGGCAGTAATGACCACTGCACTGTACACAATGACAGGGCCAACATGCACGTGTTTACTGACAGTGGACAGTACTGTTTCGCTGTTGTGTGACCCACAGATGCTGCACCTCTGGCATGGGATGCTCACAGTGACATACATGGCCAGCTGTATGTGCTGTGGCATTTGTACAGCTGTGCGGTATGTGGTTGGGGGGGCACATATGATCAGACAGGCACACTGGTGTCCCATGTGCACTGCATGATGTGTCCCAGCCTTGTGGCCACACCTGGTCTGTGGCGCAGCCTGGCCACCTGTACACCCTCCCCTCAACATCCTCCATGCCCACAGTGCTGCATGTGTGTGCTGGCATCTGTTGGTGTCCACAGAAGAGTGGTATGCAGGTGTGTGCTGTATGGCCACACTGCCATGGTGTCCAGTGGCGGTAGGGTCACCACTTACTGCCTGGCATGGCTAGGACTGGTGGTAGACGACGGCATCATTGTGATGCCACCAGTGAGCAACATGTTTCCTCTATGTCTGGCTTTGTCTGTGTCATATTTATTTGTTAGGGTCATGCAAAGTCGCCGCAAAGCTGATTGCCCAGAGTTAAGAATCCCTTTTCCTAGGCAGTAATTTGCACAGCGCTAAGTGTCGCACAAAACCATTTTGCACGACGCTAGTTGCTGAATATAGCATTGCGCCTATATTCATGTACACGCCCCCTCAGTTTGCCCCTTGCATACATTATGATTTTGCCCGGTGCTAATGCAGTTTGCTAGTGCTATTTGGCTTTTTGAATATAACAAATCCACGCTAATTTCATGCTAAACCTGCGCAAACGGTTTGCGCCCAGTGCAAAGTTTTGAATGTCTGGCCCTGAGTATGCAAAGCTGTCTTGAATGTGCACCATTTTTTTGTTTCTTCACAGTTTCTTGCAGCAAGCAAGTTATTGGCAGCACCTAATCAGTTTTTGAGTAATCATTTTTGTTTGGTAGTCCACGTTTCACTAGCGGCCATCTTTGTGAAAGTTCATGATCCTGTGACACTTCATACAAGAGAGTCTGGTTTTCTAGTCAACATCCTCCTTCAAGAAAGCAACTTCTGGTGTTGTCTACTGCTGTGTGTACTTAAAAACTGCTGCTGCTGCATTTGTACTTAGAAATACATTGTGCATGACAGGCATTCTTTAAAAACCAAGTTCTATTTTATTATTTTCTGAGGTGATCTGCTTTAAGAAGATGAAAATCACATTAAATGCAAAAACAGAACCTTGGAGGTGGCCTAATCCTGCAGCAGTGTTAACTTCCGTTTTCTTTTCTCTTTATTGCAGCGGGGCCCTTGCCTTTAATGGACCTGTGCCGAAGATCGATTCGTCTCGCTTTTGGCAGAGACCGTCTGCATGAGATAGAATCACTACCCTTGCCTCTGTCTTTGAAAAATTACCTACAGTACCAGTGAAAAGGAGGAGGAGAAGCAAGAAATAAGCCCCCCCCCCCCGACTCAGCTGGACAAAAATCAATGCAAACAGCAGAAGCTATTGTTTACATCCAGATCTCTGTGGTGGACTCTTGACTTTTATTTAATTTTAATATATTATTGTAACCTAATACAACAGAACCTAATGGGAACTAGTGAAGGATATGGAGAGCTCAGTTCATACTTGCTGCCTACAGTGTTAATGACGGACTTTAAGGAGAAACTAAGAGTCTGAATACCTTTGCTCAGTTTTCTAAACAACAAGATCCCTCGTAAAAAGTGCTTTGAAAAAAAGAATCTGGAAGAAATTATATTGGTTAAACATATCAAAAGCTATTTTTTAATTCAGAATAATAAATTAATATTGGCTTTATTCCATTTATAAGGCCTTATACCGTAAAGTAACATGTAGGAAATAATATATAATGCTACAACATGTTTTTAAATGAAATAGGTGAGGTGATTAACCCTACCTTACAATTAAAGGAAGAGTCATCTTCATTCAGCAATGGAGATGTTTCTCAGTTCAATCTTTTAACAATGAAATTAGTTCCTGTAAAGTTCTGCATGACCATTATGAAAAGGCTGTGTTCGCTACCATGAGATTTTAGAGTAATCACCTTACAAAAACAAGCTTATGTCACTTTTTATTTGAACAAAGTATAATTTGTACTTTATATAGACTCTTTTAAATGCTTTGTCTTCTTTAATGTATGTGTGATATATTGTTTATTTATCTGTCCAGGGTCTGTGAGGTCCTATTTAAATTGTTCTTCGCTGGGGTAATGACCAGCTTAGAGCTGTGTAATATTAGCTTTTCAGACTCAACCCCCGTCCCCAACTTTTTTAAGATGCTGCTTTCTTTTTGAAGTTTCTTTTTTGTTTAAGGTTGTTATCTGCCTGGTCAGTTATCTAGTTTTTAACTAGAGATTGTTGCAATGGCAGAACATCGAATGTGTAGACTGTGCTGCCTTTAGCATATTTTAATGTGAATTTACTGAATGACTGAATGAAGAAGAAATTTCTAATAAAGTTTACTGCCCAGAATTTAAAGGAATGTTTTGCAGGTGTTGATTAAGGAGGTGTGCTTCAAGGTTCTAAGTACACTGTAAGGGTTGAAAGTCTTTGTAGATAATTGGGTTTGTTTTTTTGAAAATGCTCCACAATATTTACACATGATGTGTAAAAGGCAGGGGCACCATTTAGGGGTAGCCAGGAGTTGCAGTTGATACCCGATGATTTCTTTACTACCTCTATGATGTCCACTGTAACCCCCTAGAAACTGCTACAACAAATAAAATGTGGTGAATGTGGACATTGGCAACAACATATGATTTTGCTGAAGTGGACTTTGCAACCCCTGTGATTCTAATGAAATGATGCTACTGGTAAAAGGTATCATGTAATCTGAAGTCAAAGTGGTGTCACTCCCAAGTGGAAACAGAAACACAAACCTAGGCTCAAATCCCCCACCCTAGGCTGACGCAGATACCGTTATTTAAAAAAAAAGACCCAAACCTCAACTCCCAATCTGCGATGTGGGGGTCCAGTGCTTTTTGAATTGGCTACTCTTAAAATCCTGGGTTCTGGCATCATACCAAGGGCCGGTCTCAGCTTTCTACACTGACCCCCACTGAACACTCATATCACTTATTTTTTGGTAGATGGTCTTCCCCCTTTGACCCCATATCCATTATTTTTGGAGCCATCCTTGTCCTTCTTACTAACCTACAGCTTGCACCACTGTCACATTGACAGACCGAGTAAGCACTTGCCTTGGAAAAGGGGTCGGGAAGGGGGTGCCATTAAAGACACCAAACACACGTTGACCAATCGGCTAGCTCAATGTTATCGATGACACCACCAGCCCCGCGCTCCCAGGAGCTTCGTTAATCAGTGGGACTTTGGTGTATACTGTGTGAGTGGGGGGATGACTCAGCTTGCTGGGAATTGGATTGTTGTCCCCCCCCCCCAATTGTGGGTCAAGGTTCAGAAGATGGGGGCCATCCAAACATAAAAAGGTATGTGAGAGTCTCTCAGGAGGGTCAGGTGGCGCGTGTGTGTGTGCATTTCGTTTTTTTTAACCATGTAGCCACCATGGACAGATTGCACACATAAACCTTGAATATTGTTATATATATATATATCAGTTTCTCTGCTAGGGTCACCAGATGCCTTGGTTTTCTCCTGGATTGTAAGTATATCCAGGGGTTTGAGTGCATACTGCAACACAGGAGTGAAGTATGTTCAAGACCACTCGACAAAGTCTATTAAGGTAAAAACACATGGGCCGTCCAAAACAAAGGCATTCCTTTTACTTGTATTGTGCCTTTCCCTGGCATGTAAACAATGCCGATAACTTGCCGTAGGACTGTCACACTAAAAATACAAGTTTTGTTTTGCAAAAGCTAGACTTGAACTCCATTTCATTTTGTTTTTAAAGGAGAACAGTATTTAACTAGCAAGTCTACATGTTCTGTACAGGTTGCGTTTCAAATGCTGACACATAGCCTATTATTGTTTCAACATTACTGGTCTTTTAGTATATTTAGGGGATGTTTATGCACAGTGGACCACTTTAGAACTGTATAATGTATTTTTTTTCTTGATCAGCTCTTACTGTACGTTGTCACAATGCATCCGTGTTCTACTGTTGAACGTTGTGATTGAAAGGACAATAAACTGCATAGTGCAGTATTAAAATGGTACTCACCAGCTGGCCCGATGGTGCTGAGGATTGAGGTGCTGGATGCCACACCTCACACTACGCCAGCGACCTGGGTTCGAGAATGACCTTGTGTTGCCAGGGTGCTGGCCCGGGGGATGGTGGGAGAAGGATCGAGTGTTGGCTCTCCTCTCCCGGGTAAAGAGTGGGGTTGCCCACCCATAGTCCCGCCATCACCGAATGGAGGTTCAGTGCCGGCACAGATGGTCAACAGCACGACTGGAAGGGAGGGGCGTCCCGAACGGTGTGTACGTGTGCCTCCACATGCACGTGCTGCGTCATTGACACTTGGGTGTAGGGGCCAGGCGAAAACCCACAAAGACTCAGAAACTACATATGAAAAAAAAAAAGAAAAGTGCTACTCCCTGTCAGAGTGCACCTTGAGAGCACAGGATCCAAACTGAGGGTTGGTAGGAGGATTTCTTTTTTTTTCTTCAGCTGTTTGGCCCCCTGCCACTACCTGCTCCTTTCCTTGGGTCCCCTACACCGGGCCCCCAGCCCCATCAACCGCTCCCCCCCCCCCGCCATCATGTCAGGCGAGGATCTACATGGAGTGAGAACTGAGGACCAAAGGGAGTAGTCATCCCATGGCAGCCAATGCACATAGAGCTGTTTCTGGTTTTGGCTCTCATCCCTCCCACAACCCCATGACAGTGGGCACAGTGTCTGTCGACCTAAATGTCAGCAGTGCACTTTGGGCTAACGCCATCCTTTGCAAGGGAACTAGCTCCCCGACTCTACATGGTGGAGCTGCTACCACACCGGAACCTAGCCATCTCCTTCCCCCAGTAGCTCAAGTTCCCCTCGAGAGCACTCCCCAGCCTGGCCACCCTCTCTCTGCAAACCCAGGCTCACTGTTGAACCCAGGTTGCCAGCATGAAAGCCATCGGGCAGCCCAGGAGGATTTATTTTCTAAGCACACTGGGATAGGCAGTGAGAGTGAGCACGTCCGGGTCTTGAGACAACAGGAAGTATGAATGGGGCACTTCCTATGAGCTTTAATGAGTCATACAGCGTGAGTTGCACCACTTGAAGTGCCAGGAGTTTACAGTAAGTGCCTGGACTTAAGTGGGATTTGAAAATATGAGGGTCAGGATACTCAACTGGTTTAAAGATTTCCTGAAAGGTTTTAAAAAATTTGACTGAGTACACATTCCGAACACAAGCATGCTATTCACACAGGTAAGAGTATAGGGTGTCCAGTTGGTATGCTAAACGGGATGTAGTCTGACCATCTCCCAGAGGGTGCTCTGGAATGTTTGGGATGCCCGGCGTGTAGATCGTTCACAGCCCTAGGTGTAGCGTTAACTTCTCACGTAGTTAAAATACAGCTCCTAAGAGGCATCTTAGCATGGAGTCCACTGGAAGAAGCCACCCCATTACCACGGTGGGGATAGTATGAGGGGAGAGAAGTAGGATGGACATGGGTGGATCCCAGAGGGGCAACCAGGCAGCTGATTTTCTGTAATCGATTCAGGATGACTGCACCAGGAAGAAAACATCAGTTGATTCCCTAGTCAGAATTACCTATCCAGGTCGGATGCCGAATGGGAAAGGGGTTTAGTTATAACTCTTAACCTTTTGTCACTGAAATGAGGGACACAGACACTCAGAATGAGGACACTGTCCCTCAAAATGAGGGACACATCATTAGACATGAAAATGCAAGGAATAAGAAGAAGCATATACTAGTTATAGGGGACTCCACAGTTGGAGGATGGGGTGACTGATGGGCAACTAAAAACAGGAGTGGATATCTGTTCCGACTCCCCCAGGGGTGACCATGGAAAGGGTAATTCCCTGTTGAAGGTATTGACCAGTGCAGGGGTGGGAAGCCAGGAGTAGTTGTGATACACCTACTGTAGGTACAAACAACCTGTTACAGAGTAGCATAGTAGAGGTTAAAAGTAGATTCAGGGAATTGGTTAGTAAGCTAAGGGAAGTTGCAGATATGGTAGCCTTCTCGGAGATGCTGTCAGTGCCATGTGCAGGTAAGAGGAGAATGAACAAAATTATGGTGTTCAGTGCATTGTTATAGGTGTGATGTGATAAGGAGGGGTTTCACTACCCGTGGGACTGGGAATCCTGTGACAAAAGGATGGCCTGCATCTGAGCAGAGGGGGAACCAGTGTGTTAGAGTAGAAGCTAGATGTTACTACTGATAAATTTTGAACTTAGAAGGGCAGTGATATGGGAGGAGATTAGGTAATAAGATGTACAAGCTGCATGCGATAATGACTGCAGAGCTAACTTGACACAGTAGCAATAACGGAAACATGGGATAACCAGAATAACTGCAGGGATCTAAATGCCCCGGGATATGGCCTATTCAGAAAAGCCAGGAAAAAATGCCAAGGGAGTGGGATGGACAAAATGATGGAGTCCATTGTTAAAGGGGTGATGTGATGAGGGATTTCCATTAGTCGTGGGAGTGGGAATCCTTCTGAGATGATTGCTGGCTGCTCACAAAGGATGGAGCAGACAAGAGAAGGGTGCACCCCCAGTTCCCCCTAAGGTGCTGCTGGTCAGGTAGCACAGCCCAAAAAAAAAGGACACTGTGCATTAACAACAGAAAATGTATTTAATTGTTTAATTACAAAAATGTCAACCAAAGTCTGGCTGGTATCTTTGTGATTGTGGCAGTTTGCTAAATACATTTTTTAGCACCAGTCTTGGTGTGTGCTATATTTCTTTTATCTGTTTGCAAAGGATGACTGCATCTGTGCAGAGGGGGAATCGGTGTGTTAGGGTAGAGGCTAGATGTTACTATTACCGAATTTTGAACTGGGGAGGGCAGTGATATGGAAGGAGCCAAGGGCAGTGATGTAGAAGGATCCTAGGTAATAATTTTGCCGACTTTTCCGGAGTGTTGGATGCTCCTTGTATTTGCGACTGGGTGATCTTGGGCTTTAAAGCCGGGTCTGCAGGGTTCCTGAGGGGCCTCAGGGTTAGTGTTACACACAGGGGTGGGGAGTGGGGCCGGCTGGAGGGCCGCCGGTCCATTATTCCCCTTCCCCTAGACTCTTGGGGTAGCCAGCTGGGGGGCTGACTTTTCCTTGAGTTGAAGTAGTGGGCCACTGACTTGTCGGGGTAATTTTCCTTTGGAAAGTTGATAGGAACCTGCGGCCTGCTGGTGGCTTTTCTGATGTGGAATCGGAAGTGGAACTGGAAGCCTGAGATTTGAAGATTGGAACTACATTGCTTGCTGTTTTCTTGTTAACACTGGGACTGGTATATTAAATTTTTGTATCCTGGGTTTATATAAGGCTGTGTTTGGAAGTATTTACAGCCAGACAGGACCGCTGCTGACTGCAAGTACTTTTTTTTTTAAATACTTATTTAATGGAAATGGTGTGAGCAGTGAGAGTGCTTTATAAAATCTCTGAATCCACCTGTTTCTCGATACTGTGAGAGATATTATCTGGAGGGTGGTTTCTAAATTATTTCATTTTGTTTATTATTATCATTATTGTAATTTTAATATTATTTTGATGTTTATTTATTTGTTGTATAATACGCAGTGAGAGTGCTTAGTTCTAGTAGGCACCAGGTAGTGAGAGGACCTGGGTGCAATAAAATTGTTTTTGGTTAGTTTAAATTTGGTTGGCTCCCAGGTAGTGAGAGGACCTGTGGGCTAAATCAATAAATAATAATATGTGTTAGGGAGGCTTATATATTTAGATGGTTTAGTTTAATTTAATTTAGTTGTCTGTTATTTTATTTTAATTAGAAGTATGTATAATTATCTAGTTGTGGGAAGGGTGAGAGAAGTTTAGGATAGGTGGTGATCTTTGGGATTTTATATAATATTTACGGTGTTGTAGACTGAGCAGCTAGATGTGCCTGCTTGCCCCTCCTGTCCTGTGCTATTCGCCTCCCTCTCCGTGCCCTCCACCTTTCTTTTCCCCCTGCTCTTACCTGTCACCGATGCCGGGTGTTAGGGATTGCTCGTGGGGGGGGTTGCGGACAGCAGAGCGAGCGGGGTGCTCCCATAGGGGTGGTTAGGCCTAGAAGACGCCCTGGGGCGAAATGGTATCTAGAATGCGGTGATTCAGTTATGGTTCCCATACCCAAGGGCACCTCCAGTTTGGGAGGGCAAGTGGTTGGGACAGCTCGTCAACCTCGTTCAACTCGGGTGCTGTTATGCAATGCCAGATCTGTCTGCAACAAGACTGGTCTTATCTCAGACTTTGTTGCTAGGGCAGATCTGGCTTGCATTACCGAGACCTGGTTGGATGGGAATGTGGCCTTTTTAGAGGCCGCTGTTCCCACTGGGTACTTGTTATACATCACCCGAGATTGATCAAGGGTTGCGGTCTGTTTAAGACCAATTGGGCCTAACTGGTGTACCAGTTGAGGAGGCCAGGTCATTCGAGTGTACTGTGGTAGCTGGTATAGGGTGCAGGATCGCCCTCATCTACCGTCCACCAGGTGATGAGAAGCTTTTCCTGCAGGAAATGGCAGATTTTGCTGCCGACATGGATTTGGAGTCTCCCAGACTGATGGTTCTGGGCGACTTCAATGCCTGGAACAACGACGAATGTTCACTTTTTGGTCAACATTTCCTCCAGGTGATGACATCTCTGGGCTTTACACAGGTTGTTTCCTCAGGTACACACAAGGGAGGTCACTCTCTTGACCTGGTCTTCCTCCTGGAGATCGAGGCCTCCGATCTGGTGGTGGAACCAGTCGGTTGGTCTGATCACTACTCAGTTGGGTTCATTTGTGAGGCCCCCCCTGGGTAGGTTAGACCCTGTGGAGTTGGTCAGGTACCGCCCTTTGCGGGACGTGGTCCCTGAAGACCTGATGGCAGTTATTGACCTCTCGTTGTTGGACAACTCTTGCACTGATCCTGAGCAGTTGGTAGCGGCCTATAATGGGGACATATCTGCAGCCCTCGATCAGATTGCTCCTGTCTGTGTTCTCCCCCTTCTGCATCACCCCAGAGCCCCGTGGTTTGACGGGGCTCTGAGAGAGTTGCGGAAGTTGGGGCATAGGTTAGAACGTCGTTGGAGGAAGACTGCCACTAATGCCGACCACCGTATTTTGCTAGAGCATTATAAACTCTACCAAACAGAAATTTACCATAAGAAGGCAGAATTCCTGTCCAGGGAAATTTCTGTCGCACGGAATCGACCGTCTCAACTCTTCAGAACTGTTGATAGACTGTGCAACCCAGTCTGTCAGCAGCTCCGTCGAGTTTTTACACAAACTGATTGTGATGAGATCGCTCGCTTCTTTGCTAATAAGGTTGACGACATCAGGAGGAGTGCCACCAACTTCACTCTAAGGGGGTTGCTGTTGATCGGTGCCCTCTCACAGAGCCCGGAGTTTCCTGGAGTGCCTTTGTCCTGCCAGACTTTGTAGATATTATGAGGATCGTCCAGGAGATACGTCCCACGTGCTGTAGTTTAGACCCAGGCCCTACTTCCCTGATCTTGGGTTGTAGTGAGATCATTGGCCCGGTCTTAGCTCGGATTGTCTGGTGCTCTTTAGATACGGGTGTGTTCCCTAGCTCCCTCAAGGAGGATGTGGTGATCCCCCTTCTGAAAAAAGCTTCTTTAGACCCGGAGAACCTAGCAAACTACAGGCCTATCTCTAGCCTCCCTTTTGTGGGGAAGGTTATTGAGAAAGTTGTGACTGCTCAATTAGATAACCATTTAACCATCCATAATTTATACGAACCTCTCCAATCTGGTTTTCGTAAGAGGCATAGTTCTGAGACTGCTCTGGTTCGGGTGCTCAATGATCTCTTGATGGCGAGAGATCGGAGACACCATTCTATCTTGGTTCTCCTAGATCTATCATCAGCTTTTGATACTGTGGATCATGGGGTTCTGCTTGAACGCCTGAGGTTCATCTGTGTGCTGTTGGGTACAGTCCTCAGATGGTTTTCATCTTTCCTCACAGGGAGAACACAGAGAGTGGTCTCGGGTTTATTTTCATCCGGGGCCTTCTCTCTGCCATGCGGGGTACCTCAGGGCTTGGTGCTGTCCCCCATGTTGTTCGCAGTATATGTGCTACCCCTCGGAGACATTGTAAGACGGTATGAGCTGAGGTTTCACTGCTATGCAGATGATACCCAGCTCTACCTGTCTTTTGCGCCTGACCAGGTTGGTGCTATCTCGACACTGAACTACTGCCTCGCAGAAATCCAAGATTGGATGAATTCCAGCAGTGTAAAGTAGAACCCAGGAAAGACTGAGGTTTTGGTTGTGGACCCAGGTCATAAGGTAGAGGGACTGAGGACTGGGCTTCCTTCCAGTTTAGTCCTGGGGGAGGACCAGATTCTCACCTCTGAACGGGTGCGTAACCTGGGAGTGGAACTTGTCGTTGGTCTGACTCTTCGACATCAGGTGTCGGCAGTCGTCAAGCTGGCCTTTTTCCATCCTAGGAACATTGCCAGGATTAGGCACCTTGTTTCATCCAGTGACCTGCCTGTTTTGGTCCATGCCTTGTGACATGTGCCATGTGACATCGCACCTCGATTACTGCAACTCCCTTTATCTAGAGCTTCCTGGGGTTGATATCCGCCGCTTGCAGCTAGTGCAGAATGCGGCAGCACGTTTGTTGACTGGGGCATCTAGAAGATCTCGCATCACCCGGTGCTGCACGCTCTGCACTGGCTGCCAATACAGTGGCGGATCACCTTTAAGGTAGGTCTTTTGACCTACAAAGCCCTACAGGGATTGGGTCCTGATTACTTGAAAGAGCTCCTGGTGCCTTACACCCCTCTGCCACAGCTCCGCTCGGCTGACAAGGGGTTGCTGGAGATTCTGAGGGTTAACTTGAAGTCATCTGGTGCTCGTGCCTTTGGATTTTCGGCACCTACCCTCTGGAATTCTCTGCCCCGTCAGCTCCGGGAGTGCAAGACTTTTTTATGGGGAAAGGCGTTTCCTGTTTTATCCTGATTTTATATTATATGTATTTGAATATATGTTATGTTTTGTATTAATACTGTACAGCACTTTGAAACTCTGAAAGGTGCTTAATTAAATAAATTTTATTATTAATAATGTGGACAAGCTGCATGCAGTGATGGCTACAGAACTACAGACACTGTAGCAATAACAGAAGCATGGGCTAATTAAGATAACTGCCAGGATCTAAATGTCCCAGGATATGGCCTATTTAGAAAGGCCAGGAAAAGTGCCAAGGCATGGGAGTGGCACTGTACGTTAAGGAGTCCATAAGGGTCCTGGAGAATAACGCTTTCTCGGGAAGTTAGGAAGTGGAGTCACTATAGCTTCAGGTGAATGAGAAAGAGGGGAAAAGGCACAGGATGGTAGTAATCCATAGGCCACCTAACCGGATGGCTGTCAGAAACAAAGTGCTGAAATGTGAAATTAGGAAGGCAGTGAGTCAGGGAGGTAATTTATTCATAGGAGACTCAACTTCCCAGAAACTGACTAGGACACACAGAAGACAAGGAGCTAAAAAGACCAGAGGTTTGTGGTACTTTTACAAGATAGCTTTCTCACCAAATGGGTGCGGGAACCAACTAGGAGAGAAGCAATCATAGATATCATAATATCCAGCCAAGACATTATTTGGGATATCATGGTAGAGAACTCGGAAGGGCAGAGTGACCGCAATACTGTAAAGTTCAGCATTGTTCTGGTTATCCAGGGACTGAACTTTAGCACTGTGTTCTCTAGGTTTTAGGGAAACAAACTTTGAAAAAAAAATATAAGAAATAATTAAAGGTCAGCTAGAGAACATTTCACGAGCTAGAAGGGGTGAACAAAAGTGGGCAGCAGTAAAATAGTATTAAAAGCAGCTGGAGCGTGCATTCATTGTGTCAGTAAGACAAAAAAAAGAACATTGGAAGCTAATATGGTTGGGTAGACAAATGAAGGTTGCAATTCAGGACCAAAAGGGAACTTTCAGGGTCTGCAAAGGAAAGAAAAGGTGAATGAGCCCAATAGGGAGGTATTTAAAGAAAAACTAGAGAAAAGCAAGCAGCTCAGTAGGAGGAGGATGGTAAATGAAGAGCTAAAGATAATTGGAAGGAGTCCAGGATAAAGCTTAGACCTTCAGGTACATTGAGCGGGGAGACAAAAAAAAGATGGCCTAGAAAATATGAAGTCCAGAAAGTGTGGAGGAGGATGAGAGGAAGGCAAACATACTGAATAAGTATTTGTTCCAAGTTTATGGTGAAAGCTGCAGGGCAAATATCGGACATTAAAAAGTTAGTGGATACCGCTAGTCACAAGCTAGAGATGGAACATATTATCTGAAGAGAGAATACTAAAGGATCTCAAGGACCTAAAGGTAAACAAGTATCTGGGACCATATGGTATGCACTCAGCTGTGCTGACGGAGACGGGGCAGACCCTGGCATCACCCTTGGCAGACCTCTTTTGTGAATCACCAACAAAGCGTGTTGTGCCAAAGGACTGAAGGGTGGCAAACAAGGCCATCACTACATGAGAGAGGCAATCTGGACAAACCAGCTAACTACAGGTCTCTGAGCCTGTCATCTATAGTTGGCAAGCTACTAGAGGCAGTCATAAAGGAGTGGTTAGTTGAATTCCTGGGAGTGTGAAGGACTTGGTAGATGAATCAACATGGGTTCACAAGGGGGTAGATCACGTCTAACGAACTTGATACATTTTTTCAATTCAGTGACACTGTTAGTCGACAGAGATTAAGCAGTTTGATATAGTGGCACTTAAGAGACTAGTAATAGTTGGCAACCTTGGATTAAGTAAGGGTCAACTAGATGGATTTGAAACTAGTTGAGAGATGCTACTCAGTGAGTGGTTCTGAATGTAAGGTTATCTTATGTCAGGGAGATAACTACTTTGGCACCTCTTGGGGTTGTCCTAGGGCAACTACTTTTTAACCAGTATATAACTGACATTGGGGGGGGGTTTGTAGGGGAATGTGACTCTGTTTGCAAATGACACAAAATTCTGCAGGAAAGTGGATAGTGAGGAGGGAAGTAACAGCATGAAGAGAGATGACTGAGAAACTGGAAAAGTGATCTAGTATTTGTCAATTAAAATTCAATACCATGAAATGAAAAATAATGCACATTGGTAGCAGAAGTCCACTGACAGACTACTGCAGCAAAGGGTAGAGTTAGAGTGCTCAAAGGAGAAAGAGGACCGGTGGTGGAAATTGCAATATTACATGGCAGTTAAATGTTTCTGGCCAATCAGCAAGGAGAACAGCTGTACCTCTTATTTCTTGTACAACCGTCTCCTTAGGCTGCATGTCGGACACGCTGGCTCTCAACATTTTCACTTTGCAAAATCCCATGGCCTCCACACCAGCCTGTAAACTTCATTCTAATGCAGTAGACCATATAGGAAAGCAAACAGGATGTTAGTATGCATAAAGAAGGGCTTCACCAGTCACTAAAGGGGAGTTGTACTTCCACTATACAGGCCATTGGTTCAACCATATGCAGAGTATTGCATGTAGTTGTGGACCATGCATCTGAGGAAGGCCAGGTTTATGCTGAAAACGATGTAGTGAAGGCAACAGAAATGATCGATCCAGGGGCAGCAGGGTAGGTCCTATGAGGACAGACTGGAATGTCTCAATATGTACTCGCTGGATGGGGGGGAGAGAGTATGATGGAAACATTAAAAAAAGATAAATAAATAATACTGGGGTACAATAAGATGAACTCCACACAATTGCTCAAGTTAAGGAACAGTTCATTCACCAGGGGGTTGGGAAGTATTTTTTACTGAGCAGGTGGATGGATGAAATAGTCTACTGAGCAATGTGGTCAATGCTGGGATTGTAGCAAAATTCAAAATACAAGAAACACAGAAGCATACAATTTGTCAGCACAAAAGGACTGCTTGGCCAACCCAGTCTGCCCAGATGCTCCCTGCCTTCATAGACCCTAACTGGTCTCCGGCGACCCTCCTGCCTCTTTTCTAATATGCTCCTATGTTTATTCCATGCATGCATGAAGCCCTCCACTGTTTTAGCCTCCACCACTTCTGCTGGCAGTCTTTTCCAGGCGTCTAGCACCCTTTCAGTGAAGAAACATTTTCTCACATCTCTCTTGAACACTCCACCTCCCCAACTTCAAAGCATGCCTCCTGGTCCAAGTGCTCTTTCTTTTTTTTTTTTTGTATGATCTATTTCTCCGCCCCATGCTCGCTGGTCCTCCACTCCTTCTGGCTCTGCCAAGTTCCCCCTGACCTCTTCTGTCTTTGCCCGGCCCTCCTCTGACTCCCCAGATCGCAGCGACCCCTGGGATATCCTTCACTGGGCGGGTCCCTCTCCTCCGAGGGGGAAGGCACCGGGGGGGAGGATAGCCCCAGCGCACACTTCTAGGGCCCGGGGATGCTGCTGGGGAACAGGAGGCACTGGGAAGGCACTGGAGGCTCCCAGGAACACAGAGCAGTCATCCGGAGGCCAGCGAGCGATTTTCCTGGCTTTCTTGAGGTGCGTGACGTCTGGACGTCAAGGTAAGAGCCGACGTCTGTCACGCACCACTCCTAATGACCCCGACATGCTGCTCTACCATCGGCCTCCGCCAGTGGTCGCTTCAGCACCGGGTCACGATCCCTTCCCTCCCTGGAGACAGTGAGCAGTCGTGGGACGCTCAAGCTGCCTCCCCCCCGGCCGGCCCTCTAGCGGCCCGAGCTCGTTCCCCGAACCCGGGTCGCTGGTGTTGCAAGCGGAAATCCAACCACTGCGCCGACGGGCCGGCCAAGTGCTCTTTCTCATTTGAAAATGACCCCCCTGCACCCTGTTTACTCCTGTGAGGTATGTGTAGGTCTCTATCATGTCATCTCCTCTCTTTCAGCGTGTCTTTTTTTGATCCCTTGGTCTCTCCTCATAGGACATGTCAACAGTGCAATGTTCTAGTTGCCCTCCTCTGGACAGCCTCCAATCTGTTTGTCTTTTCTGAGGTGCGGTCTTCAAAACTGGATGTGGTCTCTGCAGCGATATAGTGGCAACACCATCTCCCTACTCCTCCTGGCAATACCCCCTCCATGTGCACCCTAGCATTCCACTAGACCTACCCACTGCCGTGTCACACTGCTGTGCCACCTTGAGGTCTTCAGATAAAACCCCACAGTACCTTTCCTGTCTAGTGACTGCCAGTGCCCCCCCCATCCCATGCTGTACTCTGCACCTTGGCTCTTGTGCCCTAGATGCATGATTTTGCACCTTTTTGGCATTGGACACCCAACTGCCGTGTTTTGAAAAACTTCTCAAGGTTCCCCAAATCCCTGTGCATTCTCGCCACCCTCTAAGTGTCCACTTTATTACAGATATTGGTACCAAAGTAGTAATACATCAAGGCCTTCAGGATAGACATGATGATCTTTTTCCATCTTTATTGTTTTATGTTTCTATTTTCTAGTGTCTGTCAGAAACACACACTACTTGAATGCCAGTAAAGAATGAACAATAATACAGTGGGAGCCAACTCTAAACAAGCATTTGTCAATGCCGAATGTTGATTGCGTTGATCTGTTGAGCTCGCTCAGTGGCCCTGTGTTACGCGCTCATTCTGTTTCTCTCAGTGCTGCAGGCTGCACCTTTGTACAGGGCTCCTGGCTGCGTTGGCACGTTTTTTTCTGCCCACAAAAAAATCTGCAGCCGTCCTGACAGAGCTGTGTTGAGGTGGGTCACTCGTCCTCTCAGTCGCTCCTTCTGTTTCTGCTGGCGCTGCAGGCTGCCTTTTTGTACTGGGCTCCCACCTCTGTTGGCGGCTTTTTCTGCCCACAAAGAAATGTGCAGCAGTCCTGACACAGGTCCATTGAGCTAACTCACTCCCCCTCTCTCACTTGTTCCATTTCTGCTGGCGCTGCAGGCTGGCCTTTTGTACAGGGCTCTTGCCTGTGTTACCTTTTTCTGCACACAAAGCAAACCGCAGCAGTCACGATAGAGGTCTATTGAGCTCGCTCACTCCCCCTTCTCACTCACTCATTGTGTTTGTCCCGGTGCTGCTGGCTGCCCTTTTGCACTGGACTTCTACCTGTGTTGGCACCTTTTTCTGGCCACAAAGAAATCTGCAGCTGTCCCAACACAGCTCCATTGAGGTCGTTATCTCTGCCTGTCTTACTCTCTCATTCTGTTTCTCCTGGTGTTGCAGGCTGCTTTTCTGTACTGGGCTTCTGCCTGCATTGGCAGGTTTTGCTGCCCACAAAGAAATCTGCAGCTGTCCCGACACAGCTCCGTTGAGGTCGGTCACTCCCCCTCTGTCACGCGCTCATTCTGTTTCTGCTGGCGCTGCAGGCTGCCCTTTTGTACTGGGCTTCTGCTTGCATTGGCACCTTTTTCTGCCCACAAAGAAATCCGCAGCTGTCCCTACAGAGCTCTGTTGAGGTCGCTCACTCCACCTGTCTCACTCGCTCATTCTGTTTCTCCTGGCACTGCAGGCTGCTGTTTTATAGTGGTCTCCTGCCTCTGTTGGTGCTTTTTTCTGCCCACAAACAAATCTGCAGCAGTCCCGACAGAGCTCCGTTGAGCTCGCTCAGTCCCCCTCTCTCACTCACGCGTGCCGTTTCTGTCGGCGCTGCAGGCTGCCCTTTTCTACTGGGCTCCTGCCTGCATTGCCACCTTCTGGGCACAAAGAAATCTGCAGCAGTCATGATAGAGCTCCGTTGAGCTCGCTCACTCGCTTCCCCTCTCTCACGTGTTCGTTCTGTTTCTCCTGCCGCTGCAGGCTGCCGTTTTGTACTGGGCCCCTGCATACATTGCTGCCTTTTTCTGCCCACAAAGAAATCTGCAGCAGTTCCAACAGAGCTTCGTTGAGCCTGCCACTCCCCTCCTCACTGCTCTCTGTGTCTCCCACTGCTGCAGGCTGCCCTTTGTACTGGGTTCCTGCCTCGTGCTGGCACTTTGTCTGTCCACAAAGAGATGTGCAGTAGTCCCGACACAGCTTCGTTGAGGTCACCTACTCACCCTCTGTCACTCACTCGTTCCGTTTCTGTGGGGGTTGCAAGCTGGCCTTTTGTACTGGGCTCCTGCCTGCATTGCCGCCTTTTCCTGCCCTTAAAGAAATCTGCAGCAGTGACAATAGACCTCCGTTGAGCTCGCTCACTCCCCCTCTCTCACTCGCTCATTCTGTTGCTCCCGGCACTGCAGGCTGCCCTTTTGTACTGGCCTCCTGGCTGCATTGGCACCTTTTCCTGCCCACAAAGAAATCTGCAGCTGCCCTGACAGAGCTCCGTTGAGGTCGCTTTCTCTCCCTGTCTCACTCACTCATTCCGTTTCTCGTGGCGCTGCATGCTGCCCTTTTGTACTGGGCTTCTGCCTCTGCTGGCATTTTTTTCTGCCCACAAAGAAATCTGCAGCAGTTTCGACAGAGCTACGTTGGCCTCACTCACTCCCCGTCTCACTTGCTCATTCTGTTTCTGCCCACGGTGCAAGCTGCTCTTTTGTACTGGGCTCCTGCCTGCGTTGCCGCCCTTTTCTGCCCACGAAGAAATCTGCAGCAGTCAAGCTAGAGCTCCATTGAGCTCGCTTACTCACTTCCTCTCTCTCTCTCTTGTTCATTCTGTTTCTCCCACTGCTGCAGGTTGCCCTTTTGTACTGGCCCCTGCATGCATTGCTGCCTTTTTCTGCCCACACAGAAATCCACAGCAGTCCCAGCTGAGCTCCGTTGAGCTCACTCGGTCCCCCTCCCTCACTTGCTCATTCTGTGTCTCCCTCTGCTGCAGGCTGCCCTTTTTTACTGGGTTCCTGCCTGCATTGGCAGCTTTTTCTGCCCACAAACACATCTGCAGCAGTCCCGAGAGAGCTCCGTTGAGCTCGCTCACTCCCCCTCTCTGTCGCTCATTCCGTTTCTGCTGGCGCTGCAGGCTGGCCTTTTGTACTGGGCTCCTGCCTGCATTGCTGCCTTTTCCTGGCCACAGAGAAATCCGCAGCAGTCATGATGCACCTCCGTTGAGCTCGATCACTCACCCTCTCTCACGTGCTCGTTCCATTTGTCCCGGCCCTGCAGGCTGCCCTTTTGTACTGGGCTCCTGCCTGTGTTGCCACCATTTCCTGCCCACAAAGAAATCCGCAGCTGTCCCGACAGAGCTCTGTTGAGGTTGCTCGCTCACTCCCCCTGTCTCACTCACTCATTATGTTTCTCCTGGCGCTGCAGGCTGCCCTTCTGTACTGGGCTTCTGCCAGCATAGCCACCCTTATCTGCCCACAAAGAAATCCGCAGCAGTGATGATAGAGCTCTGTTGAGCTCACTCAGTCTCCCTCTCTCGCTTGCTTGTTCTGTTTGTCCCACCACTGCAGGCTGCCCTTTTGTACTCATGCCCTGCATGCATTGCTGCCTTTTCCTGCCCACAAACTAATCCGCAGCAGTCCCAACAGAGCTCTGTTGAGCTCACTCACTCCCCCACCCTCACTCGCTCATTCTGTGTCTCCCGGCGCTGCAGGCTGTCCTTTTGTACTGGGCTCCTGCCTGCGTTGTTGCCTTTTCCTGCCCACAAAGACATCCGCAGCAGTCCCAACAGAGCTCTATTGAGCTCGGTCACTCCCTCCCCCTCTCAGTCGCTCGATCCTAATCTGTCCCAAACACTGATTTCCGACAGTGACTGCGGTATTCTGCAGCGGAAGCGTGGAAACACATTTTGGCCAGGATGTGAAAAATGACAGCTGTACTGTTCATAAGGAGGTGTGAACAAATGCCAGTGTTGAAAATCTGGCGTGAAAATATGACTAATTTGCAAACTTACAAGGGTGCGTGGCATCCGCACAACACACGCTTGTAACACAGTCATATTATGGAGTTTCATCACAAAATTTTTAACACATTTTAGGACCTCTGCTCATGAACATTCAGTGTGATTTTCTTAATATGTCCTGAACACCGATTTCCCATAGCAACCGTGCTGTTGTGCACTGGAAGAGCGAAAACACATTTTGGCCCGGATGTGAAAAATAACAGCTGCACTGTTCATGAGGAGGTGTGGCAAAATGGCAATGCTGAAAATTTGGAGTGAAAATATTGCAAAGTTGCGAAGGTACGACCGTGTGTGGAAACTGCCCAATGCACATTTGTAACACACTCATTTTATGGACTTTCGTCACCAGATTTTCAACATAGGCATTTTAGGACCTCTGCTAATGAACAGTGTCAGTCATTTTCATAATGTGTCCTGAACATGGATTTCCCACAGCGACCACGCTATTCTGCTCCGGAACTGCGAAAACACATTTCGGCCAGGATGTGAAAAATGACAGCTGTACTCTCCATAAGGAGGTGCAGAAGAATGGCAATGTTGAAAATCTGGAATGAAAATATTATAAATTCATGAACTTACGAGCGTGCGTGCAAACTGCGCAATGCACGCTCGTAACAGTCATTTTATAGAGTATCGTCACCAAATTTTCAACATAGGCATTTTAGGACCTCTGCTCATGAACAGTGCCACTGTCAGTTTCTTAATCTGCGTGGAACACTGATTTCCCACACCGACCGCGCTATTCTGCGCCGGAAGTGCGAAAACACATTCCGGCCGGGGTGTGAAAATGACAGCTGTGCTGTTCACAAGAAGGTCTGAGAAAATGCCAATGTTGAAAATCTGGGGTTAAAATATTGCAAATTCGCAGAGTTTCGAGTGTGCGTAGCAACTGCGCAAGACACGCTTGTAAAACAGTCATTCTTTTTGATTTTTCCCACCAGATTTTCAAAATAGACTTTTTGAGAGCCTACCTCATGAACACTGGCACTGTCGTTTCATTAATCGGTCCCAAAAGGTGATTCCACGCAGTGACCGTGAAATCACCTTTCAGGGCCGATTAACGTCATGACAGTGATAGAATTCATGAGGAAGGGTCCCAAAAACCCCATGTTGAAAATTTGGTACCACAATTCCAAAAATTGCCTGAGATATGCATCAAAGTTGAAAAACCCCTATTTATTCCATTATACCGCTTACTGGCATTTCCTCAGTTCGCGGTCAGCTGTGAAGAGTGCAGACGTGTTCCCGGTCCACGAAGATTATCACGTTGGATTCTGGAGGTAAGTATGGGGTGGGGGAGGCAGGGTGCACAGTGGGTGGGTGGGTGGGTGCGGGTTTTGGGGGGCAGGGAGACCGCCAAGGGACCGTTCCTTCTTTACAGGTGAAAAAAAAAAAAGACATCAGGGACCGTTTTTTAATTTCACGGGAATGTGGCACGCCAGTGGGCTCCCAGCATGCCACCAAGTCTTCTGTTTGGGGGGGCAGCTGTAGCTGACGGGGGATTGGGCACCCCTGTCAGCACACAGGAAGGGTGGGATGGTGTTACATTATGCCAACGGGGATTGGGCACCCCCGTCGGCAGACAACAAGAGTGGGGGCTGACATTATGCCGATGGGGATTGGGCACCCCATTGGCAAACAACCAAAGCGGGGGGGTTTACATAATGCCAATGGGAGTGGGCTTCCTGTCAGCAACATAAAGTGTGGTCTGCCAAGGGGGATTAGGCACCCCCTTGGCGGAGGGGGGTTAATATTGTTTGTGATCACGGGGACAAGCCACCGCCATGTTCATAAACAATATCACTGTTTCAGGGTCCTGCCTTGCAATGACGGGTCACTCCCTCATTGCAGCGAATGGCTAACGCTGCAATGACGAGGTGGCCCCTGATTGCAGCGGCTAATTTTTTACAAGTTGGTGGCACACTGGCTGAACTAGTGTCAGCAGCAGCATGCCATGGCATTGGGGGAAGTGGGACAAGCCTTTACAGGCTCTGGGGGCATTGGCCACAACGGTGCCGTGCCTCCACAACCTGCTTGTGGAGCAACCTGCCGCAACATGTTTCTTGCACGTGCACGCAATCAACATAAAAACAGCTTCTACAGTTAAAATGGCCTACACATTTAATGTAGTTCTCCTCTAAATATTATCATAGAAATGCTCTTTTTTTTTTGTTGTTGCTGCTACTGTTTATAGCCATAGTCTGTGGTTGGCACTTTGTGCTTGGCTTCTTCAGCCCTATCACCCTGATGTTTGACAGGTCTCACCTTCATCTCCTGTTTAGTCTCTCAGAGCTTAAAACCCTTAGGCAGGGACAGCAGTCCCCCAGTCTCCTCCACAGAACTGATCTGGTGCAGTTGGAGGCAGTGCCTGAGTGGCCATGCGCGCTGGGCCTGCGGCCAGCTAGCATCATCCTGCCGGCTGGGGTTTTTCCACTTTTTGACCTATGAAACCCCTAGGATGTTAGCAACGAGGGTACGCAAATGCGCATGCACACAAGCATGTGTGATGCTGCACTGTGACAGGGTTGAATATGGCCCTGTCCCAGTTGTTATGGAGAAAGAGTTTAAATGCAAGGATCTGTTCTAATCTCTCCTTTTCTGTCTCTTCTCTGTCTGATTACGCAACCAAATTTTCTCGTGAGACCTAGGACTTGATCACCCCGATGGTCTTGCAATTCTCTGCCTCTCACTATCTCTCTACCCTCACTTGCTGTTCTGTCTTTTCTTCCCCTTGCATATCTGCAGGTATAAAAATATATGTGAATCATTATGCGGAAATGTCACTGATCCAGGGATCCCTTCGTTTAAACCTGTATATAGTTATAATGATTGCAAAAAGCTATTTGGAACTCAAGGGGTTAACCTAAAATGCAGTTTGTAAGCCTTTTGCAGAGATGTAAACAAGAGGTCAGTTCTGGGTCACAGTGTTCTTTTTGCTGCACGTGCTGAAACTGACAAGAACATTGTGTGAGAAGCATTCGGTTTTGTTAATGAGCTCCTGCAAGGACTTATTAAAAAGAGCTGAGATGTTTTGCAAGAGACAGAGACAGACCGATCTGAAATTGAGAAGAAAAAGGATTCTGCTTTCTATGTTTTTACTGTCATTGTAAATAGTTATTCTGAGCAAATTTTTTTTTTATTTTACTGTTAATACTAAAACACTTGTTGCGAATTTTACAACTGCTCCTGGTTTTCCTATGCTTCCTAACCTGTGCTTCGATGACAGATGGTGTCAGCCTAAGTGGGATTTACGCTATGCGTACTCTAAACCAGGAGTTTTGTGCATGGTTACTAGACCTGGTACCAGGGAAGCGTAGAAAAAAGATATGGATTCTGCAGCATCAAGTCCAGGAGTGGTTCCCAGGATAATGGCATCCAAACTAGCGGAGACAGAAGTCCAAGCTGAGACTGTACAGCCAGCACCAGTTATAGAAAAAGAACAGGCAGTGACATAACCTGAATGCCTGACTACCTTTTTCAAATGGTGGGCTATACAACAAAAATTGATAGAGAAACAGAGAAAAGAAGAAATGCAACAACTCGAACAGCAGAGAAAAGAGATGCAGCAACAGGAGCAGCAGAGAAGAGATGCAGCGATGGATGGATGCCTTACAAGTTATGAAAGCTGGAGGATCTGGCACTGGTCCAGCAGAGCAACAAGACAAACAACTTAAAACACATTAAACTTCCAAAGTTGTGTCCCTCGGATGACATCAAAGCATACCTGACAACTTTTGAAAGGGTTGCCACAGCCTACCAGTGGCCAAAGCAGCATTGGGCAATCAGACTGGTACCTTACCTGACAGGGAAAGCCTAACTTTCCTGAAGCAATAAGGACACTGCACAGTCAGAAAATTATGACCTGGTAAAAAGCGAAATCCTGAAAAGGTATGACATCTCAGAAGAAACCTACAGGCAGATTTCGGTCTCTGAAATACAACTCAGTCGACAATCCTAGAGAAGCCTTCACCTGACTCTGAGAACTCCTGATAAAATGGCTCCAAACAAGAGAGAAAAATAGTCCCACAGATCGACACATTTGCAATGGAGCAGTTCATCAACATCCTGCCTACAGATGTGCAGCTTTGAGTGAAAGAACACCAACCCAAAAGTGGGTAAAAGGCTGTTTCTTTGGCAGAAGACTACCAAATGGCCAGACAGATGCCACAGCAGCGAGGTAACAGCCAAGCACTGGTAAGACATTCTTTTTCCCGTTTAAATTCTAAGTCTGATAAGAAGTCTGGTGGGGGTAACAGATCTGCACCCAAAGACTTTATTTGCTACAACTATAATAAGCCAGGTCATATTGCAAGAAATTGCTGTAGTAAGAATAGTGACACTGGAGCAGATTTGTCTTTAGCAAATTGGGGCACGTACTTAACAGATGTGAAGGAGGAAGATAGGACTGTGAAGGGACTTACAGATTCTGGAAGCAGACATACCCTAGTATATATTGAAGTGCTGCTAAGCAGACAGACCCTAGTACATATTGAAGTGCTGGGAAAACAGTGTCCAAAAGGACCAGGTACTGGTGTCATCTGCATCCATGGGGACACTCAATACTATCCCACCAGCCAAGTGACTCTGATTATTAAGGGTGTATCACACCAAATGAAAGTGGGGTAGTACCTAAGTTACCTGTACCTGTGATTATTGGAAATGACTTTCCAGGATTTACTGAGTTAATCAAAGAGGGAGTAAATCCTGATGTTTCAGCAGCTGTGGTGACAAGCTCAGGCAAAGAGAATCTCAGATGGTGGGGATTCTTTGCCTTTTGCTGATTTTAATTCAAACTTTTTTGAGCACAGCTCCAAGATCCAGAAGTCCAGGAAAGAAAGACGACGCCTGAAGAAACAGTGACAACAAAAGACTGATGGACATAAGGGATTAACATATGAAAATGCCGAAACTGAACTCATCACTGACTGTGATTTTCTTTCAGAACAAGCTAACAGCGTTTCTCTCCAGGGTTATCTTAAGCAGCTGGGGGTGAAACCAAAACAGGGTGAACCTATGTTTAAAAAAATTTAATGAGCTATTGTGCAGAGTTTGGGTTAAACCTCAGACACAGGACCAGATAGAACAATTGGTTATACCGCAAAAGTATAGATCTGAGTTATTACAGATAACACTTAATAGTCCTGTGGCTGGTCATTCGGGGAAGGATCACACCCATGCCAGATTGCTGTACAGATTTTACTGGCCTGGAATTCATGAAGATGTTGCTACCTATTGCAGTTCCTGTGCTGAGTGTCAGAATGTAACCCCAGTGACTAAAAAGACAAGGTGCCCCTACCCTTGATAGATGTGCCTTTTGAGAGGATTGCAATGGATGTGGTTGGCCCCATAGACAAAGGTAAAAAGAGTAATCGATTAATTTTGGTAGTATGTGACTATGCTACTCGATACCCAGAGGCAGTTCCAATGCGTACTGTCACAGCCCCAAAAGTGGTAGCAGTGCTTGCCAAAATATTCAGCAAGGTGGGCATACCTAAAGAGATTATTACTGATCAGGGTAGTAATTTTGGTGCTGCATTACTGAAGGAGCTATACTGACTACTAGGCATCACTGCCATAAGAACCTCCTCTTATCACCCTCAGACAAATGGTGTTGATGAGCATTTAATCAAACCCTAAAATGCATATTAAAAAGGTTTGTAAAAAGGGAAGGGAAACACTGGGACCAGTACTTATTTTACCTGCTTTTTACTTACAAAGAAGTGCCACAGACATCAACAGGTTTTTCACCATTTGAAATGCTGTATGGTAGACAACCTAGAGGGCCACTAGATGTAATAAAAGAAACATGGGAAGAGAACCCCCATCAGAAACCATCTGTTACTTCTTATACTGTATGTGTGCCCTGAGAAAGAAATTTACAAAATATGTTGAAATTGCCCATAGTAATCAGGAAGAGGCCCAAAATCAGCAGAAGGTGTATTACGACCATGGGGTAAAAGAAAATGTTTTTGAGCCAGGTGAAACGGGCTTGCTACTGTTACCCACTACAGAAAGTAAACTGTTAATGAAGTGGCAAGGGCCTTATAAAGTACTTGGACATACTGGCACAGTCAACTATGAGATTGAGACCCCGATAGGAAAAATCCTACTAAGATATACCATACTAACCTCCTCAAGAAATGGGTTGAACAAAACACACCAAAAGCTGTTTTGCTAGTTTTACCAGAAACTGATAAAGATATTGATCTAGCTTATAGATAGACTGGAACATACTGTAACTGCTGATGCTGTAAAGGTGAATGTTTCCTTAACCTCCGAACAAACCGCAGAAGTTTGTAACTCATTAAAGACATTTAACAGTACTCACCACAATGCCAGGCCGTGCAAAAGGGATCGAGCACATAAAAGTGACAAGGAATGCTCGCCCTATCAGACAAAAGACATACAGATTACCAGAGCGTTTAAGAGCAGATGCGGTTAAGAAAATACAAATAATTAAAGAATTGGGTATTATAGAAGAGTCGAAAAGTGCTTGGTCATCACCAATGATGATTGTAAACAAAGAAGGAGGCGGTCTAAGAATCTGCCTTGATTTTAGGAAACTTAATCAAGTGTCAGAATTTTAGTTATCCTATGCCCAGAACAGATGATTTGGTGGACAGACTGGGAAGTGCTAAGTATATCAGTACCCTCAATCTTCACCAAGGGTTACTGGCAAATCCCCCTAGGCAAAGAATCCAGACACAAAACTGCATTTGCAACTCCTATAGGATTCTGTCAGTTCACCATGCCATTTGGTTTACATGGCGCTCCTGCTATATTCCAGCAGTAGATGGATGTCATTTTATCCCCTCACACTGGTTATTGTGTTACATACCTGGATGATGTCATGGTGTACAGTCCAGACTGGAAGAGCCACGTAGAACACCTACGAGCAGTTATTCAGTCAATCAAAAAGGCAGGTCTGACAATCCTACCAAGTGTGCATTGGGCATGCAGTAAAACAGATATTTGAGCTATGTTTTGGGAAATGGAGAAGTCAAGCCAGAGGTTTCTAAGATAGAAGCTGTAGCTAACAGCCCTGTCCCTAAAACCAAGAAACATGTCAGGTAATTTTTAGGGCTGGCTGGTTATTATCAGAGATTTGTTATCAGCTTTGCCGAGTTAGCTACTCCCCTCACTGAAATCACAAAGAAATGGTTCCCGAATAATGTGAAATGGATGCCAGAGTGTGACGAGGCTTTTCGGGCCATTAAGGCTGCATTATGTTCGGCCCCTGTTTTAAGAAGCCCAGACTTTGAGAAACAATTTCTGTTACAGACTGATGCATCAGAGGTAGGCCTAGGTGCGGTCTTGAATCAGCATATAGATGGGAAAGAACATCCTATTCTGTACATCAGTAGGAAGCTGCATGACAGAGAGGAAAGGTACTCCACCATTGAGGAATGCCTTGCAGAAAAGTGGGGCATGGAGTCCCTTAAGTTTAACTTACTAGGAGCTAACTTTGTACTTGTAACGAATCACAATCCTCTCTGTTGGCTTAACCAAATGAAGGATAAAAATTCTAGAATTACACGGTGGTACCTGGCACTACAACCATTTAAATTTAAAGTGATGCATATGTAACCCCCCCCCACCAGCCCCTTATTTAACCAGTAGGCACACCTCCCATAGTCTAGGGGAAAAGAGAGGGGTGGGGGTACAAAGCAATATAATTTGCAGATGAAGAAAAACACAAAGGTGTGTACATACTAGACACAACCAGACCTATACCAAAACCCAAGTCCTGTGGAGAGAACATTTTCCAAGGCCTATGCTAGGTTTGCACTTCTGGACAGGGGTACCCAGTAAATCCACACAGGAAGCAGTAACTAGACTGTCCATACCAGGTTGGATTCTAGGGTGTGGCTTTATTCCGAAACGCAGTTGGAAACACAAAAGCAAAAATGGACCCCCAAGGATTTACACTGGCACAAGGTAATGCAGAACACATCTGTAGAAACAGAACTCGAACCTCCCATATAGCATAGGATTAAAATCTGGAATGTGGAACTAGACACAGAGAACACACAATTTCTCCTCGAATGGCACTAGGCCAATACTTAAAACAGTTCTCATATGACATAGGAATTGTAATCTGGTATGTGGAACTAGCCACTGTGAAAACATACAAAATCTTCTGGAAAGTGGCACTAGGCCAGTACCTAGCACATTTCCCATATGACATAGGATAGGAATGTGGCACACTGGCCATGACAGAGCACTCAAGGCTCAAAACTTGCAAAACCCACATACAAGGGGTAAACTTCTTCAGGCATTGGCCACATGCATTGACAGAAAACCGGCACCCTTACAGAACCTGAAGTGCTGAACTGGTCACTCCAGATGGGGGGTCTCCCCCCTTTTACTTCCATGTCCATACCCAGCCATTCTTTCAGAGTTGCACCTCACAAATACTGAAACTGTAGAAATTGATGCTATCTTGAAATGTTTATCACATTTAACATCAGGAACACCACAAGGGTGCAAGGTTAAAGTTCTGAACAAAGGACAAGCCACACATGGGACGCCCACTATTGTCAGAGATCTTTAAAACACAAACTTCTTGAGGGAATCCTCACAGAAATGGGTGAAATTGTCCCTTTGTCAGAGAGTTACCCCACAGAAAAAAGGCGGGTACATATCGTAGGTAACTCTCAGACAGAAATATATTTGTACACACAGGCAGCTTCACAAAGTTCTGGGTTGGATCAGGGGAGTGCCCTTAAAATCCTTGGCAGTCCCCTTCATCACACATGGGATAAAGGCACAGGAACCCCTGAAGATGATTTCCACCACTTCTCAAGTCAGGAAAGGATGTCCTCCACTAGGGTGAGAAATACATACACTCCACACACACTGATGCTGCTCACTCTCTGAGCTGCTACTGCAGACTGACTCCAGAATTCTAACTACTCCCCCCCTCACACAAGCTGTGTGACTTATGTTGCTGTGAGAGTTCTAAATGACATCACACCTCAGCTCTCGGCTGAAACCAAGCATCAGAGAACAGAGCGAAAACCTATTTAACTAGATAATCACTAGCTGCCTTCTCTACCTAACACTGATACTGATGGGATTCTAGTAACCCCGGGGAATGGGGATTACACTCACCCCTAGCCAGGTAAATGGCTGTCCACAGTCATTCCTCTACCTGGCACCAGGCCATCCTACCCTCTGTGTTACCTACGGGGAGGTAGCGCTACTTCTCCCCATACCAGGTGCCAGGCACAGGCAGGCAACACTAAAGGCACAGAAGCCAAAGGCTGAAACTTCGGCCCCTGTACTACAATCTATCTATGGATGATCAGTGACTCCAAGAAAACTGCCTGAAGCGTGCCCCAATAGACCAGAAGTGTGGCCCCTACTGCAGGTCAGGACCACAACCTGTCTATCCCACTAGCCCTCTAGGGAAAATCTGTCTGACCAAGCTGCCCAAAGGGAAATCTCCCCCCAGACCCAGGGTACTTGCAAACCAAAAATGCCAGGAAACAGTACATTACTATGCATTACATTTCCCACACTTTCTCCGCTTACACCTGTGAAGAAAAACATGTTAACACCCTGTTAACAACAATTAGACTGTGAGATGAGAAACTTGTTGTTCAGTATGCCCTCCTGGTGAAACATTTCAATAACTAAATAAAATTATTCTAAAACTCTACAAAAACACAGGAACTCGGATGAGCTCCCACATCCTCTTCTTTTCTTCTCTTCTCTTCTCTTCTCTCTGTCAGGACATCTGAAAGAGAAGAAAAGCACACAAAAAAACACCTTCTGCATACCACACATTGTCTAAACCTCCTCCTGAACACTAGAGAATCCCAAAAAATATTTTTAGAAAAGTACAAAAGTAGAAAAATAGCAAAACAGACATTATACAACACATTTTGGGGGATGGAATACCCTTAAAGTCCCACACTAGTAACAGAATGTTGTTGCCCGAGAGCAAGGTCCATAAAAGAGTCTCTCCTGGGCCAGAGCCTTCCAAAGAACAGTCCTGAAATAGGGCAGGGCCTGAAAAGCACTGCAGTCCATTGGGGGGAGTCTTTGAGGACAGTTCAGTTTGTGGTAGTCTGCCAGATGTAGGGTGTGTTGTGCAAAGTCAGTTAAAGCATAGAGAAATGGGTCTTACCAGTTCCTTGAAGACCAAAACAAGATCACCTGGCTTCTCCAAGCTGAAGACTCTCACCCACCAGGCGGCATCTTCGGATACAACTGGGCTGTCCTCTGGGGAAAATAAGTGATGAAACAGGAAAACAGCTGGATTGATGTCATCTTGGAAATCAAACAATAGAACAGGAAAACAGCTGGGAGATGTCATCTGGGATACCAGGCAATGGAAATAGGAAAACACTGCTGGACTGATAATTCTGGGTGCACCTTGGAGATCCTGGAACACCAGTAGAGCTGCATCTTCCTCCTTGGATACTGCTGCTGCTGGATGACAGACACTGCACTGCCACTGCTTTGCTTCCCACAGGGCATGCTGGGCATATTCACGGAGTGGCATCATTAAGGGTAATACCACTCTGGGTGAGGTGCAAGAACTATGACACCATCTGGGAGTTCAAAGTTGATGTTGTGGAATGTCTCATTCCCTGCCTTGTCCACAATTCAGACAGTGTCCATAAACAAAGTTCTGCCCAATTTCCAGAATTTCAGTCCGTCACTGATGACTCTGTCTCTGACACATGCTGCTGCACCAGGATGCAAATTCTTGCTTGCCTCTTCCAATAACCAGGATTGCCTCTTCTGTTCAGTTTCCTCCCAGACTCTGAGGAAAGGTAGGAAAGGACCTCCCATAGATGGCGCTGGCCCTCCTACATACTAGTCTCTCCTCCTTGCTACTCTTCACAAGTGTATGGCCATTGGTTTGGCTTAGGGGTGGCCAGTCCTATTTAAACCAGTGCTGCATACTTAATGAATGAAAGAACTTGTCCCCGACCATCTCTGTAGGCAGGGCAGTCAAGCCATCTTCTTCTCTTTGGCTCCTCCGAGGGAAGAGCTTGAGGCCACAGACTGGGACCCTCAACATGAAGATACATATCCTTATCCTCCGTTTCCTAACTTAGGATCTGGGCCCAGGAGTGAGCAGTCATCCTCACTCCTGAGACAGTCCAATCCTCACTGAGCATGGAGGTAGACACCTCCCAGTTCAATGTCTCTCGAAGTTCGTCCTCCCCTGCTAGGCTAGGACCAGGACCCTTCATCCATGGGTCCACGGATCCTTCTGTTGCACTACCCATCTGGGACACAGGTGTGGAAACATCTCTAGGTGTTTGCCCTTGCAGTAGATCCATACTCTCTCCTACTGTGCCACACTCTATGGGGCCTCCCCCAACAGGTTCAACCTGGTGCTGTGTGCTGCTACTTGCAGGGTTTCCTACTTTGGTCCAAGAGGGAGCCAATCAAATTTGTGATGCCCTCTCTGATGGTGCACACTTGCTCATACCATATTTCACAAGGCAATCCAAACAGTGGGGTATCAGAAACACATCCCTTCCAGCCCTGAGGCACATAAAGCATAATCTCACTGGATAACTAGGGATCGCAATGTCTGGAGGCAACCCTTCACCATAGAAAGTTCTCTCTTTTTCTCTTAGTGTGGTCATCTCCTCTGCTATCATAGCTCGGGCATGATCCGGGTAGCAGGACATTCCCGAATCCATGTCTGTAATTAAAATGCATAAAAGTTCATTGCTACTATTTTACAAATCTCAGTACAGTCTCACAAAATGGCTCCATGCTGCTGTGTTTACATTGCTATCCCCGCCCTGTAATGGCGGCGGTAGCTCTCCTCATGCATCAAATCTGTTTCTGACTCAATAACTGCGCATCCGACTTTTTCTTGCTACTGATTTTGCTCAAACCTGTAATTGATTGCACTGCTTGTATCTCCCTCAGCACATTCATATGAGTTTTTAGTACTTTACAATCAGCACAGAAATTAGGCTATTTACACATGCTCAAAGTCCCTTGCAAGCCACAGTAATTCTTTTACAGGATTGCCCGTTTGCTGCAGGAAAATACAACTCACAGTCCCTCACTTGCTTTAAGAACGTAACTGTTGCTGAACCCATCATAAATGCTCATAGTCTATGCTCAGAATTTTACTTGCTGTTTACAACTCAAGTCTTCTTTGCAAAACAGTCTCACTGCTTGCACACAGATTCAGCTGGCTTGAAAATCACAACACAATTTGATGCTCAGTTTGTTTGTACTCTCTGAAATCAGTAGCTGGCTTTCTCTGGTGCCGATCCTGGAAGGCCTCTGGGGTGAAACAGGCTGGCAATCCTCCTCGAACATTCGGCTGCACTCTAAAGCTGGTTGGGGGCGGAACTGATTGCAGTCGCCATGCAAATGAGTGCCTTTCCCTCTCTCCTCATGCTCTTCCTCCATGGCGATCGTTGAGCAGGCAAATTTAAACTGCAAACTGAACTTTTTTTCTTGGCTGCAATTTCAAGGCAGGAGCGCTGTATTTGACCATTTCCTTGCTCAGAACTTGGCAGTTTCTTTAGCGGCTCGCCCAATTTGCACACAGAGCACACAAAACATTCAAGGCACATTTCTGTCTTTAGTTTCGGAAGTCCACAATACTTTTGGCAATTAAAACTTGAGATTAAAAGTTCTGTAACATGTCCCGGATGCAGAGATAAGGACACGCATTTTCTGGCTTTAAAGTCCATTGTTAAGTTGACACAAGCACACAGCAGCGCTGTAATAATAAGCACATAGCGGCACATACGGATGTCACTCTCCTGGGCAAAATCCTTTGTTCCAAGCTTCCTTTCCAGTTTTGGGCTACCAAACTGTGAGACAGACAAAACGCTAGCCATACCCTAAGCAGACAATCTCTTGTTCTCTTCCCAAATTCAACAATATCGTCGGACGAGCCCCTTTTTTTGTAAACCCCACCAGCCCTTTATTTAACCAGTAGGCACACCTCCCATAGTCTAGGGGAAAAGAGAAGGGTAGGGGTACAAAGCACTATAATTTGCAGATGTAGAAGAAAAACACAAAGGTGTGTGCATACTAAACACAACCAGACCATACCAAAACCCAGGTCTTGAGCTGAGAATGTTTGCACTTCTGGACAGGGGTACCCAGTAAATCCACACAGGAAGCAGTAACTAGATTGTCCATACCAGGTTGGGATTCTAGAGTGTGGCTTTATTCCGAAACACAGTTGGAAACACAAAGGCAAAGATGGACCCCCAAGGGTTTACACTGGCACAAGGCAATGCAGAACACATCTGTAGAAACAGAACTCTAACCTCCCATATAGCATAGGATTAAAATCTGGAATGAGGAACTAGCCACAGAGAACATACACACAATTTTCCCTCGAATGGCACTAGGCCAGTACTTAGAACAGTTCCCATATGTCCCATAGTCTAGGGGAAAAGAGAAGGGCAGGGGGTGTTTTGGAATAAAGCCACACTCTAGAATCCCAACCTGGTATGTACAATCTAGTTACTGCTACCCCCAGTCTGTTGTGCAGTCACCGGAGGAATCACCCTCCCCCCCGCCACCAGAGCACCGCGGAGGAAATGATCCACTGCCCAGTCTGTTGTGCAGTCACGGAGGAATCTCCCCGCGGAGCACCATGGAGGAAGCGATCCACTGCCCAGTCTGTTGTGCAGTCACTGAGGAATCACCCTCCCCCAACACCGCTGCCGAGCACCGCTGGAGGAAACGATCCACTGCCCAGCCTGTTGTGCAGTCACCGGAGGAATCGCCCTCTCCCCCTCCCGCCGCTGGAGCACCGTGGAGGAAACAATCCACTGCCCAGGTATGCCCGAAGGCAGCCACAAGTGCTGAATTTTAGACGCGTGGCAGGAACAATGGTAGACGAGTAATGGCGCCAATTTCAAGCAGGCCTGTCCATTTTTGGTTGATGTAGCATTGCTGATAGTTTTTATGGCTGCTTTTACAATTACTCCTGCAGAGTAGATCTCGAACTGGAATGGAGCTTTAATTTCTAGCACTATTGTACATTAATATCTGCTGAGCGGAGCGCGAACTGTAAGGCGTTTTAAAATTGTAGCAATGTTGTATATCATTTCTGCAGAATAGATCTCGAACTGTAATGGAGCTTTAATTCTATTGTACATTAATCCCTGCAGATTAGAGCTAGAGCTGCAATATGGCTGCTTTTACAGTTACTCCTGCAGAATAGATCTGGAACTGGAATAGAGTTTTAATTCTATTGTACATTAATCCCTGCAGATTAGAGCTAGAGCTGCAAGTAGCTTTAAATTTCCTGCTATGTTTGTACATTAACTACTGCAGAGTGGAGCTAGTGCTGTAAGGAGTGCTAATGTTAATGGTAATATTGCAACCTGTTAAGCTGTTGTCCTACATAAGCGCTAGCAACATGTGGTGGCCATAAGATAGAGCTATTAGTTAAGGTATAATGTTGAAGCATTTCGTCTGACCAATAGGGCCTTGCTCACTGCACGCTTGTAGCAGGAAGTTCTTAAATGAGTTCTGGAATTGATTGTGCTCTCGCGTTACTTTGTGCCATTAAATAATCATTCCCTTCTCTCTTTCCTCCCCAATCTGTTGTGCAGTCACCGGAGGAATCGCCTTCTCCCCCCCCCCGCTGCCGGAGCACTGCGAGAAGCGATCCACTGCCCAGGTATGCCCAAAGGCCACCACAAGCGCTGAATTTAAAGACACGCTTGCCCCACCAGTGCTGCAGGCCGGCTACCCCACCACCACCCTTGGCTGACTCTGACATTTATAATAATAGTCACGTGTGTGTCTGAAACCTATCAGCCCACTCTCCCATTAGCAGTTTATAGGATTCCCCCACTAGTTACTATCCCTCTCCTAAACCCTACAAACATCATGCTGCTTCTGTTTCTTTCCACAATGTGCCAGCTTTCTCCCTTAACTTCCCTCCCACCTGCCTCCCATCCTAGCCTACCTCCATACCCCTTCTCACTAGGAAACGTCTTTACTCCCCATCATGCTACTTTCACCCCAATAATGCTTATACCCCATTACTCCCTGAACGTCTTGATCCCTTGTGCTTCCATCCTGCCTTCATCCTTTCTTGCAGGCCTAAAAGTGTTAATCACCTCCACACTAATTACTCCTCCACACATGTCACAACAGGGTACTACTCCTCGCAAGCCAAAATGGAGCATGCATGTTCCTAATCATTTGCTAGTGTTACTGCTCCTCCTGTCTGGGGACATAGAACTAAACCCCGGCCCACAACCCACCAGCACCTACCAGTCCTTCACTTTACCAAGAGGTCTTAAGCTGGTGCACCTCAACATCTGTAGTATCCTGAATAAATTCACAGCCTTGCAACCAATCGTTCTTTCACTTCACCCTGATGTAATGATAATCACTGAGACTTGGTTAAAGCCCCATAACCCGGACACAGAAGTATCTATACCCGGCTACTCGCTCATTCATCAAGGCCGCCTGGGTAAAAAAAAAAAAGGGGGGAGGCATAGCCATGTACATCTCCTCTAACATTCAGTTCACCCAGGTTCATTTCTCCGTGCCCACTGAGTCAATCAACTCTCTCCTAATCAAACTCTCCTTTCCCCACTCCACCCCTTTATATATTGTAGGGTTCTACTGCACCCTGGACACCTCCCAGCCTGACATGCTGGATTACCTGGGCACCCTAAAGTCTACTCCCTCTGGGGGCAAACTACATATCCAAGGGGATTTCAATTTCAATTGGCTCACAAACAATAATTCCAAACTTTGCAGCCAAATCACAGCCTTAAACCCCACCCAACAAATTTCAGAACCCACTTGTCTAAACCACAAATCTCAGAACCATTCTCTCTTGGACTGGGTCCTTACCTCTTACCCCCATCGGATCGTCGAAGCAGGAGTACTCCCGGACTCCTTAAGCGATCACCACATGACTTACGCAGTAAGAAAAATATTCAGACCCAAAGCACCACCTCCAAGGATGTTACTCATTAGGTCATACAAAGCTCTCAACCTAGATGTGCTTCTAAGGGACCTGGAGCAAGCCAATTGGTCCTTCATCTCCCAGGCTTCCTCCCTAGACTCAGCCCTACACTTTTTTAAAGATACTTTCCTCGCTGTGTGGAACACCCACGGGCCCCTCAGAAGAAAAAGAGTAAGGGGTGCCCACCTGCCCTGGGTCTTTGCCAAACTCATTGACCAGTTCCACGTCAGGAACCGGGCCTGGAAATCGTACAAGGCAACTGGCACTCAGGCAGCACTCCAACTATACCGTTCACTTTGAAATTCCTGCACTGGACAAATCCGACAGGCCAAATCCAACTATTTCAAGGCATCCTTCCTCACGAACCTAAATCACCCTACAAATTTCTGGAAATCAATCCAGTCACTCTTCTTTCCCCCTGTCCAGCCGCCCACCCCTACCCTAAAGGTGGATGGCTCTACTGTCTCTGAACCACCTGAAGTGGCCGCAGTCTTCAACACTTTCTTCACCAGCAGTGCATCCTCACTTTTAGCCTCTCTGCCTCACTCCAAGTATGCACCCACCCCAATGCCAACATTCCCACAGAGAACTGGCTTCTCTTTTCATCGGGTTACCCCGCTGATTGTGCTGAAAGCCCTGAGGTCTCTCAACCCCTCTAAAGGCAAGTGCCCTACAGGGCTTGACTCAAAAATGTTACATCCTATCTGCCCCGGCCATTGCCACCCCGCTGGCTGTGCTGTTCAATCTCTCTTTTTCTCTTGCCGATGTCCCATCTGATTGGAAACATTCGACAGTCATCCCCCTCCCAAAAGGGGGTGACCCCTCATCACCGGGTAACTATCGCCCTATCTCCCTTCTCCCCATCCTTGCCAAACTACAGAAGTGCCTCGTCCTTGACCAGCTCTCCTCCTTCCTTGATTCTTCCTCTTTCTTTACACCCTTCCAATAAGGTTTCAGGAAATCGCACTCCACCATAATCTCCCTGCTAAGGCTTACCGACGCCATCCTCACGGGTATGGATAAAGGACATTCCACCTCAGCCATTTTCGTTGATCTCGCAAAAGTTTTCGACACAGCCTCCCTCTCTCTTCTGCTTTCCAAACTCTCTGGTGCCGGACTCTCAGTTGTTGCCACCAGCTGGTTTCACTCTTATCTAGTAGAAAGATCTCAATCAGTGAGAATTGAACCTAACACCTCCTCCTCCCCCCTACTCGTTACTACTGGGGTCACACAAGGCTCAGTCCTCGGCCCATTACCCTTCTCAATTTTCCTAAATTACCTCCCCACAGACTGCACTCACACATCCATACACCTGTATGCTGACGACACCGTACTATACACAACAGGCCCCTGCCCCACTGATGTGTCCGCCACACTCCAACAAGAGTTTAATGCGGTATAGCACTGGTTCTTCTCAAACCAACTTTTTCTTAACGCCAAGAAAACTGTCTCCCTAATCTTCGGGACAAGACAAAGGCTCTCCCGGCTCCATTCTACTGCTACCTTCCTCACAACTGAGGGGTCTCCCATAGAGACACGCACCTCCTTCAAGTATCTCGGGGTCTGGCTTAACCAGCATCTTGACTTCTCCACTCACATCGACTCAATCCACAAAAAACTACGCCCAAAACTAGGTGCATTATATTGAAACAAGGATAGTTTACCTCTGGCAACCCGTAAGGAAATTGTCCAGAAAATGATCCTCCTGATAATTGACTATGGTGATATAGTCTACAACGCTGCTCCCAAGTCTGCCCTTGCCAGCCTCGACCCTCTTTTCCACTCCTTCTGTTGTTTTGCCTTTGACTGCCCTCTCTCGACTCATCACTGCGACCTCTATAGCTCCCTCGATCTAACGTCGCTCCAGGGTTGTAGTCACATCCACAGCATCAGGACCACAGCGAAATTCTGGTCACAGTCCCTTCCCCCCTACTTTGCATCTGCCCTCTCAGCCCTAGAATGACCCACCTACTGGTAACTCCCAGCTTCTAAGAGTTCCACGTATGTCTACAGCAAAGGGCCAGGCGGCATTCAAATACCTCATGCCTAAACTCACCTCAACACCTCTCACCTAAATCTCCTCCTGAAAGCACACTTCTCCTCAACATGTGCCTGCACATAAGGACACCGAGGGGTTGGCCTCCTTAGTCACTGTGCTCTTAGCACATCACTCCCTGTCTAGCTCACACATTTAAATTGAGTATAGCTAGGGATTACACTTGGAGGCTCCTCACAGTAAAGTAATTACTTTTTGAGATTTTTGAAGTTCTTCTATTTACATGTATAATTGTTCCTCATCTGATGTTTATAATATGTAAGCTACATACATCTCCAACTACATTGTGTTTTTTACATGCTCTAGTTTTCCCTTGATGCAGTCTTACCACAATATTCTGCTATGTGCAAATATAATTATGATACACTACCCCTCTACTGTATGTAAATGTATATGCACCTGGTACACTCTTCTCTGTGCTTGTGTTTTGTATGTTTCCACAATTTGCATTCTATACTCTCTCCCTGTGCTTATGATTTATGATTTGTATGTGTCCAATTGCCCCCTTCCCCAGGACGCAACTAGAATTGAGTGGTAACACGCTCAGTATGCTTTCCTGGTAAAACTCTTAAATAAATAAATATGACATAGGAATTGCAGTCTGGTATGTGGAACTAGCCACTGTGACAACACACAAAATCTTCTGGAAAGTGGCACTAGGATAGTACTTAGCACATTTCCCATACGGCATAGGATAGGAATGCATCACATGGGCCACGACGGAGCACTCAAGGCTCAAAACTTGCAAAACCCACATACAAGGGGTGAACTTCTTCAGGCATTGGCCACATGCACTGACAGAAAACGGGTGCTCTTACAGAACCTGAAGTGCTGAACTGGTCACTCCAGATGGGGAGGTCTCCCACCTTTTGCTTGTATGTCCATACCAAGCCATTCTTTCAGAGTTATACCTCACAAATGCTGAAACTGTAAAAATTGATGCTATCTTAAAATGTTTATCACATTTAACATCAGGAACACTACAAGGGTGTAAGTTTAAAGTCCTGAACAAAGGGCAAGCCGCACATGGGACGTCCGCTATTGTCAGAGATCTTTAAAACACAAACTTCACGAGGGACTCCCCATAGAAACAGGTGAAATTATCCCTTTATCAGAATCACACCACAGAAAAAAGGCGGGTACATATCCTGGGTAACTTTCAGACAGAAATCTACTCGCAGTTTTTACACACAAGCAGCTTCACACAGTTCTGGGTTGGATGAGGGAGATTGCCTCTAAAATCCTCGGCAGTCCCCTTCATCCCACAGGGGATAAAGGCACAGGAACCCCTGAAGACAGTTTCCCTACCTAACACTGATACTGATGGGATTCTAGTAACCCCAGGAACGGGGGGTGGGTTGCACACAAATCTGGGACAGAGAATATCAATGCTGATTTTCTGTCAAGATCTGGAATTGAGAATTTTGAAGGCTGAAAAAACAAATCTGTGAGTTTAAATTTCACTATTTGCTGTACTGTTATGGAAAAAAGGATACTGCATATGCACAGAACTGTAAAGGGTATATGCTAATGTTAGATGAGAATTACTAGAAAGTTTTGGAAACCTGTTTTTGTAAAACAGGTTCACTGTTAAGGAGGGGAGTGTCACAAATGCACTCTGGAGGTCAGGCATTCTGCTCCCACAGTGCCCAGCCTCGAAGTGCAATATGTGAACAGGAGACAAACATGGTAACCCTCTTGTCTGTTTTGGGTCCGATTACTACCAGTCTGAAGTCCTGGGGTCAAATATGAACCATTTTTCGCTAGCACACCCAGGTAACATCCAAATATCACACTCTCTTTAGGAATGCAGTGCAATACTTAACCCAGCAGGCACACGACCTGACTCACAATCCCCCTTCTGACTCAGTTGAGACCTTGACATTTTTCTTACCTTGCTGCATATGGTAACACACTGTAAGCGCGTAACGGTTCTGTCAGAATTATCAACACTGTCCCAGCATTCACACTCAAAATGAGAAAAAGGCTCAGGCAGGATTTCAAGGAAAACCAGGTTTACTAAAATAAAAATCTGTAAATAAAATACAAAACACAGAACATATAACATTAATGGTACAGTCATAAAAAGAAAAGGACAAGTATAAACAAACCACCATTTTACTGAGTAACTGATCCTACCCCAGTTTCAGTTAGTAAATTGTGGTGCTGAAATTACCTAACTTTGGTAGAAGTGCTTCTTAAGAGTCCAGAAGTAAAAGTGTCTCTTGAAAAACCAACCAAACCACACATATGCCAAGTCATTGGAACAAGTGTGTGTTCTCTCAGGAGTCCAGAAGTAAAAACAACAATGTTACCTCAGTCTTGACAATATCATGATGGGAAAAGGTCCCACCCAGCTTGTGAGGACACAGCTCTGTGGTGATGCTGGCTGTGAGGTTACTCTTATTCCTGCATTCCAAATTAGTCACGTGGATCTGCACATTGCTAAGCATCCCACTTAGATGTGTGTATATATATATATATATATATATATATATATAAATACTTTTTAAAGTAGTGAGCCTGACAGAGCAGGAATTATGACAGGTCAGAATTACCCCTTTGATCTTCAGAAGGACATCCTGGAAGCTATTCTCCTATCTGCATGAGGATTTTCACAGGTACCTGTCAGAAATTGCTTTCCTCCTGCTAGGTCATAAATGCGGTCTGTTATGGCCAATTTCCTTGATTCAAAGTAAATGCTGGTTTTACAATCTGTTACAACCTGGTATCTAAAGGAAGCTCTTAATTAGATTTTCCACTGGGTCAGGGATAGTGCAGATCCCCTCTTTTCTCTCTGTTCAAAATTCCCATGTGGTTTTGCTGCTTGGCCTGTTTCTTAGCAGAAGTCTAAACATGTATTTATCAAAAATATAATACAAATAATAACAAGCAGATAGCTATCGTGTCAGGGTGTATGTGACAGGGTTGAATACGTCCCTTTTCCAGTTGTTATGGAGAAAGAGTTTCAATGCAAAGATCTGTTCTATTATCTCCTTCTCTGTCTCTGCTCTGTCTGGTTGCGCAACCAGATTTTCTCATGAGACCTAGGACTTGATCACCCTGACAGTCTTGCAATTCTTTGCCTCTCGCTATCTCTCTACCCTCACTTGCTGTTCTGTCTTTTCTTCCCCTTGCATATCTGCAGGTATAAAACTATATGTGAATCTTTATGTGGAAATGCCACTGATACAGGGATACCTTTGTTTAAACCTGTACAGTAAAACCCCAGTTATCCAAACCTCAGTTATCCAAACTATTTTATTGTCCCCAGCACATTTGGATAAATGAGGTTATACTGTATATAGTTATAATGTTGAAATGATTGCAAACAGCTATTTGGAACTCAAGGGGTTAACCTGAAATGCAGTTTTAAGCCTTTTGCAGAGATGTAACAAGAGATCAGTTCTGGGTCACAATGTTCTTTTTACTGCACGTGCCAAAACTGACAAGAACATTGTGTGGGAAGCACTCCGTTTTCTTAACGAACTCCTGCAAAGACTTATTAAAAAGAGTTGCAATGTTTTACAAGAGATAGACTGAGATATGAAATAGACAAAAAAGGGACTCTGCTTTCTATGTTTGTACTGCCATTGTAAATAGTTATTCTGAACAATTTAATTTTTTTATTTTACTGTTAATAATAATAAAACACTTGTTGCAAATTCTACAACTGCTCCTCGTTTTCCTATGCTGCCTGAGATGTACCTCACTGACAGGCACCAGCCAGCATCCTCCCACCCATGAGCTGCTTCCACCTGAACTGCCACTTGTGGTCACCCAGGTGGCAGTATAGCATCGAAGCGGGCTGCCCTCCCTCCTGGGATGAGGACATGATCTCCTGGGAAGCTTGATCCTCCTCCCCTGGCCAGCTGCCGATGACCCGTGCTCATTCATGAACCCAGCTTGCCAGTAATAGGACTACTGCTGCACTGACAGGCTGGCATACCTGTTTTTACTGCGCTCCTATGTCTGTTCCACACATGCTTTAAGTCCCCCCTCCCTTTTTGTGTGCACCACTTGTGCTGGCAGTCTGTTTCAGGCATCTACAACCCTTTCAGTGAAGAAATATTTCCTCACATCTCTCCAAAACCTCCCCCCTCCAGCTGCATCACATTTCCCTGGTCCTGCTGCTGCTCTTTATTTGAAGGAGATTTCCCTCCTGCACCCTGTTCATCCATGAGGTAATTTTAGGTCTGTATCATGTTGCCTCTTGCTGTTCTTTCTTCCATTGTGTATATGTTGATTCTGTCCTCATAGGGCTTCTTGTGCAACCCCAGCACCATCTTGGTTGCCCTCCTCTGGACTGCTTCCACCCTGTCTGTCCTTTTTGTGGTGTGGCCTCCAGAACTGGACACAGTGTTCCAGATGGGGTCTCAGCAGCGAGTAATACAGTTGCAATGCCACCTTCCTCCTGCTGCTGGATATACCCCTCCCTATGCACTCTAGCATCTCACTAGCCCTACCTACTGCTTTGCTACCTTGAGTTCATAAGATATTATAACCCTAAGGCCCCTATCCTGTTTAGTGACTGTTATAGCTCCCCTCCCCATCTTATACTCATCGCCTAGGTTCCTATACCCTACGTGAATGATCTTGCACTTTCTGACATTGAACCCCAACTGCCATGTTTTAGGCCACTCCTCGACTTTCCCCAGATCACTGCTCATCCCCCGAGTGTCCACACTGTTGATGATCTGCATAAAGGCATACCTTCCCTTCCAGTTTCTCAGCAGTGTTACTTATGAAAACATTAAAGAGGACCAGCCAGAGTACTGAGCCCTGTGTCAACCCGCTGGTCACACCTCCATCATTCGAGTGAGTACCATTTACCATCACCCTTCACCTCCTGTCTTTTAACCAGTTTCTGGCCAGTCCACCAGCTCAGCAGTAGCGCTACCACTTGCAATGCCAACAACCCAGGTTAAGAAGCAAATCAGGAAGTTGGAGGGCTGCCCCGGGAGGGGGAGGATTGAGCATCCCATGGACTGCTCTCCTCCTTGGGGGGGGCACCAGTGCTCGACCGACCCCTTGTGGAGATGGGGATCAGCAGGCAAGGCTGGAAGAACTTGTGAGGCATGCCAGATGTTTGGTGTGAGCACCATTAACATCATTCCTGGGGAGAAACCGGGAAAATATCTGACTGCAGCATAAGTACATCCACCCCCACATTGCAGACCTAGGTACTCGCTCCCACTGTACTGAACTAGCCTCTGTTGGGGAAGCGTCTTCCTGGTGGTCCCACCAAGGGGGCAAGCAAGGGTGCTCAAGAGATGGGAGGTGGGTGACTGAACTGAGTGTTGGAGTCAGGATCACTGTGGGCCGGTCGGAGAGGGAGCATAAAACATACACTTTTTTTTTTGTAAACTTTAACAATTCAGCAAGATAACTCATTACAAAGTATAATGGTAAACAGATCTATACATAAGTAACATACAGCAGTAAAGGAGATAGGAATGTCTAACATTCATTAAAACCAGAAATTAATATATACAGGGATCAGTGCATAAATAGTGTTAGAATACCGAGATATAAATAACGACACTGAGCATCCCACAAGTTTGCTAATAGTAAGTTGAAAGCTTGAACAGGGTTCCCTTGTCAGATAAGCAGACCTAATTAGGCCTGGAGCTAAGACTGCAGCAGCTAGACAGACACGCTAGGACACTATGCAACTTACCAAGTAATGAAGACATCCTTATCCTCTTTATCTGTGTCTCAGCAAATGAAGAAACATATAGTTAAAAAACACCTGAAGAGGAAAAAGGGTTCCTCTTCTTCTGAAGGGGTCACACCAATTGGAAAAGGTCTGATGAATCATTGTGTTGCCAGTACACCTGGATCTGGGAAGAAACAAATGCCGTTTGGTGTTACGGGCTTGCCTGCAGGTTCAGGAAGCTCGAGGAGCGCCAACCCGGAGGAGAAGCAGTCTTCTATGTATCAGAATCCACGACCACCTAGTGCAACAGACTTTGAACGAAATTCAGGCTTATCCGTTACAGGATCGTTGGGAACTTCTGTGATTATTTCGGGTATGAACAGACAGATGAAAGCTTCGGTCGAACATAAGGACACTGCTGGGGTGAAGGTAGGGAGAACAATGTCTTCTGATGGCATTCAACAGAAAACTCTCAACTTTACTCAGTTTCCCCCTAGCCTGCCTGGCAAGTTAGCAGTTTCAACAACTTCATTACCATCAAAAGTTGAGTTTAAATCACTCAAAGAAGCATCTGTGTCCTTCACAAATTTATTTACTTTTCTATCCTCTTTCAAGAAAAAGCTTGACCTGTTGATTAACAGGTCAGAGATACTTGATCTTGAAATAAAAACAATTAAGTCTGAGGTCAAGAAGATCAGAAAAAATCAAAAGACTATGCAAGAAGAAGTTGCAGTAGTACAGCAAAAAGTACTTACTAACGAAGCTCTTGCAGCAACAAACTTAAAAGCTATATTAACACTACAGATAAAAAATGAGAACATGGAAAATATGCTCCGTTATAAAAATGTGCGACTAGTTGGAATCCCCAAGTCTTATGATGAAGCCTATGATTCTTTAAGAGACCTGTTAAAGGATTTATTTACCACTGTGCTAAAGCTTCCTGAGAACAATTTACCTTTTGTAACAAAGGCTTTTCGACTACCTACTCAAAAATCTAACTATAACTCCAGTTCTCAAACAAAGCCCTTTAACCAAGATGTCAGTTCAGCTTGCTCTCACCTGAATCTGATGCAGTTCTCACTCAGGCACACACTACTGTAAATGCCTTCAAATACATAGCAGGTCCCAGAATTACGATAATTTTTTTCACTGACTTTTGACATTGATCGAGACCTTATTCTCAACACTGCAAGGAAAATGGGGGCCCTGCAGTTTAAAGAAATAACTTGTCACATATTTCCAGATATAGCACCTGAAACTCTTCAAAGGTGTAAACAATTTTTACAGTATAAGGACAACCTTCTCGATCTTGGAGCAAATTTCTAAATTTTGTATCCTGCAAAATGTGTGTTGACATGTGGGGAAGAGAAAATATTATTTTTTGATCCTGAGCAACTAAAAGCTTAAAAGAAATTCAAAAATCTGAACAGAACTGCTCATTGGAACAGGGAATGGAGGAAGAGATGCCTTCCTTAGAGGAGGAAGAAACTGTTAACTCTTGAAATGTGTTTCCTTTTCATTTGATGGAATTTGGCTAAATCAGGTCCTGAATATATTCAAAAATCAATCTTTAGATAATTTAAAAAACAAATTAAAAAAAAAAAACAAACATGGTTTAAATTTAAGGGAAACAGGTGCCAGGGATTTAATTATACCTAAATTAAAAAATCGGTTTAGTGAAATGACTTTTCAGTATCAGGCAGCCTCTAGCTGGAATTGTCTCCCCCATTTCTACATGAATTAACCATCACTGACAATGTTTTTAAAAATGGTTTGAATCATGAACTTAGTTTTCACTGCTATTGTAACAGGTGAAAATAATGAAGAGGTTAAATGATCATTTGCCTGTTTTTGACGTTATTGTAATGTATTGTATTTTTTGTATGTTTTGTATTTTTGTATTATAACAAACATTTGTAAAGTTGTAATTGTTTTTTGTATTATGTAAACAGGTAAGCCTTGTGAATAGGGATTTTCGGAACCCTAATGGCTTTATCACTGTATAAATAAAATTTTACCTACCTACCTACCATATCTGCAACTGTTTATTTGATTATTGTTTCTAGGTGTTAAAGGACCTGGAATTATTGATTACTATCATGGCATAATTCTTTAAACTTGTGTCTGTTTTTCCCTGCTAAGAACTCTTGGATAGCTCGATTAATTCTTACTGACTTTACTTAAAATTATTTTCTAGTGGGACTTAGCTAGGATAATTCTTGCTCCCTCGCAGCTGATGGACTTAACCTACGTTTGGGGATATCGTATTAAATAATCTATTATGATTCAATAGTTTTGTTTTTATTGTATACTATATATTTGTTATAGATAACTCCAAACATGACTGACTGATGTATTAAAATTAATACAATAAATAAAAAATTTTAAACGAAGACCTAATTAGGCCTGCACATTCCTTCCCCCTAGTGGGAGTCCTCAGTTTAGATTCAACATCCCTCTGTATCTGTCAGGTTATCAGAGGGTAGAAAAGCAGAAAAACTGTTCTTCAAATTAGTATGAGCTAAGAGAGGATTGTTGAAATGTCAGTGCCTTCATGGCTCCATAGTTGTATCCTATTCAAAAGGCAGGAAACCAATCCATAGCCAGTGCCCCCTCCAATGGGCCCCAAAGCTGTTGGTATTTATCCCCCTGATTTCTAGTTGTGTATTGTGTGTTCTAGTGTCATACAATGTAAAAGCAGTGTTGCCCATTGGGCTATCATGGGTATTGACTCCAGCCACCACTGTTGAGCCATCGCCAGTTTGCCTACGGCTATGGCTAAATGCGAAAGTGGGTGATTCAGTCCCTCTCCCCTCCTTGACCTCTCCAGCAGTCCCAATAACACCTCTGCAGCATCTATTGACTGAGTGTTCTTGAAGACTCATTGCATTAAGGAGATGATGGTGTGCCAGAAACTTGAGACCCTTGGGCAGGCCCAAATCATATGAAAGAAGGTTCCCTCCTGTGCCTTACACTTGGGACAAAGGTTGGAGTTCATGGAGTCAATCCTATGTGCCAGGGCTGGAGTGAAGTATGTCCTGTGTAGTATGTTGTAATGCATGGCCCTCAGTCTATTGCTGCACAGCAGGTTATTTCAGTTTTAAGTACTGCCTTCCAGACTCCCCCCGGTTAGGGAATCTAGACCCAGGTCTCTGTTCCATCTTTCCTTTAGAGTGACCAAGGGGTCCGGAAGTCCTCCCAGGACTCGATAGCACCTGGTTTGGGACCTGGGGGCCTAAGACAAGGCACTGCCCTGTAGAGCTTCCTCCAAGGGTGACCGCCTCAGTACCAAGGGATCACCACCACCCCTCCCCAAGCTTCATTATCAGAGAAGCACCAAGTTTGGTCAACAGTAAATCTGTCGACCACCCGCACATCGATGGCACAATACCAACGCAGGTATTGTGCCACCCAAGCCCCCAGTGTTTTCTGTGGGGGCTGCACCCCCCCACACCCTCCCATGGGGAGGGCTCTGCCCCCGCACCCCATGGACTTTAGGATTCTCAACTTCAGGTCGGAGTTGGTCCAGGGAGGGGGCAGGACACTGGGGGAAAGCGAAACACAGAAACAGACCATTACAGCGACTGTCGCTGTAGTGGTTATTTTCCATGTTTCGCTGTCGGGGTGTCTGGCAAAAGGGGGCCACCCCATTATCTGAGCCCGCACCTGCAGGTATGCAGAGAAATGGGAGGGATGGAGGTTAAAGTGTCTGGAAAGTTGCTGGTTGGAACATAGAGTTCCCTGGCTAAAAAGATGAGCCTCCCCCCAAAAACAGTCCCTTTATCCCTCCACATGGAAAAGACCCTGCCAGTGGGCTCTGGAATGTGATTGTCTCTCCACAGGGTATGTTGCAAGGAAGCATCAAGGGAAATGGAAGTTGGGTAGTTGAGAATGGCGTGGGCTGCAAGCTGAGCCTGCACTGAAGATCTGGTAAAAGGATTGGGGAAATATTTAACTACTCTTCTCACCATGGCAGAAATGAACAGGGAATAATAGAGTGGTGTTCCTTCTAATGGTTCCTCCAACACCACCCAAGCTTTTCTTGGTGCAGTACTCGACAGGAGATCGGTCAAAAATGTAATATAAATGGAAATTTTGTAGCCCCAGGCCCCCCTTTGGCATCGGCTGCCACAGAATCTCCTGCCTAATCCTAGGCCTCTTACACCTTCATAACTATGTAGTGAGATACCCACTCAGTGTTTTAAAGAGAGTGTTGGGAACATGGACAAGCAAGGTTTGGAACATGTACGTATATTGTGGCAGTAAACACATTTTAACTAAATTCACTTTACCGATGAGGGTCAGGGGAAGGGTGCTCCACCTTTCACAGTCCTCACAAATTAATTTAAGGAGAGGCTTGTAGTTGATGTCCCCTAACTTGAAAAGTTTCTTTGGAAGATAGATTCCCAGATAATTTATAGAGGGAGCAGGTCAGATGATAAAGCCGTTAATTTGTATGGGTCTGTCGCCATTCCCAAAGGGCAGCCACTTGCTTTTCGTCCAGTTTATTTTGTGACCTGATAGGGAGTTGTATAACCTGAATAATAATAATAATGTTTTTATTTATATTGCGCCTTTCAAATGCCAAGGCACATTCCAATAAAATAAGATACAGTACAAATACAAAACAACAGTACAAAAGATATAAAACACATGCAATAAATTAATAAGCAGTCAGACCATAAGCCCTTTCCCACAGAAAGGTTTTAAGATCCTGTTTAAAGCTCCCCACAGTCGTACACTCCCTTAACTGATGGGGTAGAGAATTTCAAAGGGAGGGGGCCACAAACATAAAAGCCTGGACCCCAGCTGATTTTAATATTACCCTAGGAATCTCTAGCAACCCCTCGTTGGCAGAACGGAGCGATCTCACAGGACAGTAAGGGATTAGCAGTTCCTTCAGGTAGTCAGGGCCCAGATCGTGGAGGGCTTTGAAAGTCAGTAATCCAACTTTGAAGGTGATCTGCCACTGGACTGGCAGCCAGTGCAGTTCCCGCAGCACCGGAATAATATGGGAAGATCTAGGGGTACCCATCAATACTCGGGCTGCGGAATTCTGCACTAGCTGCAGGCAGCGGATATCAACCCCTGGAAGCCCAAGGTAAAGTGAGTTGCAGTAGTCCAGGTGCGAGGTCACAAAGGCATGGATCAAAGTTGGCAGATCGCCGGACGGAACGAGGTGCTTGATTCTGGCGATGTTTCTTAGATGATAAAAAGATGATTTTACCACCGCTGACACTTGAGAGCGAAGAGTCAGCCCCGCTTCTAATATCACCCCCAGATCACGCACCCATTCAGAGACCCGTAGCTCGACATCCCCACAAAGCACCCTAGATGGGGTGCCAGTCAAAGGTCCCCCTATCTGGCGATAGGTCTGTAAGCACTGGGATGGATTTATCTGGGTTGCTGAGGAACAGGAGCATGTCATCTGCGAACAGCACAATGACATGATGATGTCCTGCATAGGTCAAGCCCTGAATGTCTGGGTGTTGATGTATGGCAGAGGCCAGTACTTCTATTGTTAGAATGTAGAGCAAGGGGGACAGTGTTGAAGGGCCTTGCTGAAGTCTAGATAGACCGCATCCATTGCCTTCCCCTGATCTGTTTGCCTGGTCACCCATTTCAAAGAAGTTTGTCAGATTCATTTGGCATGACCTCCCTTTTGGGAATCCATGCTATCTGTGGTCATGCGCCCGTTGGATTCAAGATACTCAAACTAGTCTTTAGTTTCCATTAATTTTCCAACCACTAATGTAAGACTGACTGGCCTGTAGTTGCTAGCCTGCTGCTGCTCTCATGTAGAGGTACCATGTTAGCTTTTCTCCAGTCCTTGGGAACCACAAACGCCTGTTTCAAGGGAGCTGTTGAACAAGGCTGTCAGTGTGGCAGCTAGTACTTCTGAGTTCCCTTAGAACCCTTGAATGTATCCCATCTGGTCCCATAGCTTTGTCCACCTTCAGAACTACAAGTCCCTTCCATACTTTTTCTTCTGAAAATGGACTTCAGTCCACCCCTTCCCACCCCCCATTTCCCTCTACTCCTTGCTGGTTCATCCCCCCTACTGTGAAGACTGAGAGGAAGTACCTATTCAGGATGTCTCCTTTTTCTTGGTCCTCATCTGCACAGTCTCCACTCTTTACCCTTCTAATTCTCACTATCCCTCCTCTTGCTTTCGTCTTTCCTCTTTTCACTTCTGTATCTGAAGAAAGTCCTATCCCCCTTAGTGATCCCACTGGCAGTTCTTTCCTCTATCTGCACCCTTTCTCCCCTCAACATCTTGCTGCTTCCCTTTACTTTACTATGTATAACTCCCTGTCCTCCTCCCTCAGTATTTTCTTATACCTCAAGAATTAAATCCTTTTTTCCTTCGCCACCTTTGCCACTTCCTTCGAGAACCATAACTGTCTCTTTTTCCTTTTACTTAATTCTTTCATGCAGAGGTTAGTTGCTTTATTTATACCCTCTCTTATTTTTGCCCACTGTGCCACCACCACTCTAGAGTCATCCACTCCAAGGCAATTTCTGATGCGGTCTCCCATTTCTTTAAAATCCAATCTCCTAAAGTCTAGGACTTTCATCCTCGTGTGGTTAACCTCTGTTCCTGTCTTAATGTTAAACTACCCTGTACAGTGATCACTGGTACCCAGGGGACTGCCCACTGTAATGTCTAGAATGCTGTCCCTGTTTGTAAGCACCAGGTCCAGCACTGCCCCGCCCCTAGTGGGTTTTTAGACTAGCTGCCCAAGAAGAGCCCCTTGTAGGGAGTCAAAGATGCCCTACTCCTTGCAGAAGCTTCAACTGTAAGGCATCACTCCACATCTGGCAGATTGAAGTCATCAACTAGTAGGACCACCGCCACTGCCACAATGTGGATAGCAGCCCCAAAGCCTGTCTCCAGAATGACCCACAGCACCTTCAGTCCTTTCTTTTCCTCCTGGTGCCCCTGTACCTCCATGGCCTTGATTCCCTCAATCACATATAAAACAACCCCTCCTCCCTGCCCTGTATTTCCTGAACATAGAGTAGCCCAGTATGGAATGTCCCTGTTGTGTTTGGTGTGCCTGACTTAGTAATGGCCACTAAATCCAGGTCAGCCTCAGCCATAATGGCTTTCAGGTGTGGAATTTTGTTTCAAAGACTGATTGCTTTAGTGCACATGACTCTCCACACCTTCTTTTCCCCCTGCCTACTTCCCCCTCCCATTTCTGTGTTTCTCCAGGAAGCTCCCCTGACTATTCTACTACCTTTTTAATTTCCTCATTGCTTGTCTCCTTCAATCCACTACCCTCTCTTACCTGAGTTTTACCCCCCCTTTTTTCTGTCTTTTCCCCATCCTTGTCATTCTGTGCCCCAGCCCTAGGGGACTTTTCTCCCTCCATGCCCTCTCTCCCTCCCTGCTGCTCTATCATGTGAGAGGGGGAATTTTTGCCTCCCTTTGTGTTAACTGCTTCTCCGTCTAATTTGAATATTCATTCAAGTAGCATTTAAGACCGCTACCACTCTGGTCTCCTTCCTGGAAGGATGTAGGCTGTCTTCCTTATGGAGGGTGATATTCTCCGAGGCTGGCCCCATCCATATGCAACCAAAGCCCTCCTCCATGCACCATGCCTTGAACCAGTTGTTAAATGCCATTATGCAGAGTACACTTTCATTTCCCTGGCTATACACAGGAAACACCTTGGAAAAAGGCACTGTGTACTATCCACTTAAGGCCTCTTCCCCAACTCTGTGAAGTTACTCTTCACTACTCCTACCATGTCCCATTTGTCCACAGGTGAAGAATATCTAGCTCCCTCCCATTTCCTCCTGCTGTAGTGATCCTCTGGATGTGCTCTCCATCCCGCCAAGCCAAATCACTTCTCAGGCACTTCACCACCTTTTCCCTCCCTCCTTCCCCCTGCTCCCAGGTTTGTCCCTCTAACAATACAGTCCCCTACCAGCAGCTGCTTTCTCTTCAGCTGGATGGCCTCTTCCTTTCTCCATGGGAACTCCACTTCTGAGGACTCTCACTTCCTCCGTTCCCACTGCGAGCTGTGTCTTCTCAAGACTGCCCTGTGCCACCAGTGTAGTGAAGGAGTTCTACAGTGGTATAGGTTTAGGAGAGTGTATCCCTCCTGCCACCTTCACCCTCCCAGAACCTACCGAGGCCCATCTGACCTGCCTAGGCATCCTCTTGGGGAGTGGGAAAGACTTAGTTGCCCCTGTGTGGGACAGAAGGTCCTCTTTACCCCTGACAGTTCGCCCTGGAGTCCAGCAACCTTTGCCTGCAACCCAGAGAGGTAAGTACATATTGGAAGGGCCTCAGTCTCCTGAAGGTATCTCAAAAGACTGCAGCCCCACACCCATTGCACTGCACCATTCCCAGGATCTCTCCTTCCTTTTCCTAGTTTCTGTTCAGACTTCTGTGTACCCTTTACTGCCTTCCTACTCCCATTATACTCCTACCTTTCCCATCCTCAAAATTAAATTTTTTACCCTACCCTAGATAGGGTGCCTCTTGTTTTCTCTCTCTTTTGTTTTTTTAACCCTTCTATCTATACCTACCTTATCTTCATCAAGGATATCTCTTCCATTAGGCCACACCTTTAGAACTATACTCATGTCAGAGCTAGGACCACATAGAAACTTTTGCTAGCCAGGGCTGCCCATGACGACATCATGTATCAACATCTAAATAAACATGGCCATCCCTATCTCTCCTTGGTTCTTTTTCCACTGTCGATCATCCTCATCAGACTTGCTGAAGGAAATATCAATGCGCTGTTGCTGTTTATCATTTGTTTAACATATAAGTTAATTTTTAATCTCTGCATGCTGCCAAAAGCTTTGTTTCATCATTCCAAGTGCGCTGAAAAAATTTGTAAGAAACACACCCACGAACAAGGTCTATGTGCGTTGTTTAAGCTGTCTCACAATGTGAGGACTTGTGAGATTTGCCAGAGGTTCAACCAGGCTACAAGGAGACACTGCAAGAAAGCTCTAGAAAATCTCCTTCTCTTTAAAGCATTAACAGCCATGGAGAGGGACCAGAGCCCAACATCGGTGTCTCCCTCCACATCGGCTGAGAGATGGTCGTCGAAATTGAAAGACCTGGACAAAGAAAGGCCGACATCACAGCCATCCTTGTCATCAGGCTACAAGCACAAGCATAGGGATAAAGAAAGGCCTACTTTGCTGGGGAGGTCCCAGTCACCGGTGAGATGAAGTAAATCTGTTGCATCATCACCAACTCCAGCGGCATTGATGACAACCCCCCCCAATCGATCATCGATGAGACACCACCTTCAGGGTTTGGCATAGGCACCACCATACCTAATATGACAGTGCAATGCCATCATTGTCGACACAAGTAGTCACGGCCCCTGTCCAGGGCATCATCGACTCTCAAGCTCTACTGGTATCATTTTCAGAAATGACACAACGCATTCTGCCTGGATTGTCTATGCAAGCAACTATACAGTCAACAGAGCCTAAGGGCACTCAACCCCCATCAATGCCTACTACCAGCACATAGCAGATTCCTGCCCTTCAGCCTACATTAGAGTCACCAGCGTGCTCTGGGGTTCCCATCATTGACAGAAACATTGACTGAACAGAACATAATCCTGACCTCATTGCTTTAGAGGAGGAATGTGAGGAAGACCACTATGTGCTACCTCACCCTAGTTCTAGTCACTCATTCTGCAGTGCAAACTCAGTGGTAAGTACACAGATCTCCTGAGGATCCCACTTTTCAAGCCAAGATGCAGCAAATGCAAGCTGCCATGGTCTTTGCTATGGAAGAAGATTCCACAAAGAAGAACCTGATGGAATGTCTGGAGATCCCATGCTTCCCGCCACAATAATTCCACCTATATATTCTGCATCAGAGGATACTACCTTCTGCTAAACAGTTACACTATCCTATGAGCAGTTACGGTCAAAAATGCGTATCAGAACCAAATGTTCTTTGCTACCCCTTTAGGACTTTAAAAGATTTATAACCAGGTGTGTGATTAGTATCACATTTGCTAATATTGCTATGTTAAATAGCAACAAAAATCTCTTCTTTTAGCAGTTTTTATGTGTGGATAATGCATTCCATTACAAACTGTAGACCAGTAAGTCTCATTAATATTCTCATTTCTGAAATATTTACAGTAAGTCCATTCATTGCTCAAAGCGGCTTATAGCACACACACCCGTCTATAGATAGCAGTTTTTTTTAAGCTATATTATTTGTAAATGTTAAAGGCATTGATGGTTCAGTAGTAGCTGTCTCACCTCGAACGTGGGAGACTTGGGTTCAATTCCCAGCCAGTACATCAGATCTTCTGTTTGTTTACTGCTTCTTAAGATATAGCTAAACTACTCCATTATGTAGATGAGACTCTACTTTAGATCACATACTTTCTAATATGAAAAGCAATTCTCTGAAAATCATATTGGAGCCAAGTGTTCTGTACTATCACATTTGGCCTCCGCAAGAATAATGACCAGGTGTGAATCTTGTAAAACATGATCGGTTACGAAACAGTATTTAAATAACTGCAGATATTGGCAGCAGTTTTATGTGAGAAAGCTTTATGCTGCCTTTAAACAGTTGCCAAATGAGATAAAGACATTATTCAACTTCTTAAAATCTTATTGATATTTACTTCGAGCACTTTTATTGCTAAAAGTGGCTTATGGCTTGCAATTCCCAAGTTAACCTGGATTCTTTCCCCAGTATTGTTGATATAAGGAGCCCCCCCCACCCCCCGCTTCCGGGCCTGACAGCTGATCAGAATTTTTTTTTCTTATTTCATTTTTTTACTTCACTGCAGTACCACCAGCAGGGACAGGGCGGCACCACCATGTCAGTGGGGGGGGCAGAGGCTCCACGGGAGCAGTAGGCAGCAGTAGTACCATGTGTGCATGTGCCAAGTACCAGACTGTGACTGCCAGTAAAATAAATTATTCATAAACCCCCCTGCTTTTTTTTTTTTGCTGCCTTCTGCGCAGCACTATTGGTGGTGCAATCCAGTCACGTGGCTCGTTGCCATGAAGTACGCATGCGCTGCAGCATCTCTGATGGTGTGCTGTTGTTTTAGCACCATATAGCCATCATTTTAGTCCTCCTCAGCAGTGGGTGTGTTGGGCGGTGATTTTGCGGACTGGTGGCACTAGTAGCGCTGCTGGCACAGGACAGACTCGGGGTTTGATTTGGTCTGATCCAGTGGTGCCAGAGTCTCTGAGAAGAAGGCAGTAGTAGCAAGCATGGCCTGTGCTGTGCTGCTGTGAGGGCAACGGGTGGGGACTTGGGTGGGAATCAGGATCAATTTTCCTCTCCCGTGTGGTGTGACATACAGTACTATCCTGGGCTGGATCGTTAAAGTTAAGAAACTCGGTCTGTCAGTCCATCTTCTTGCCTGGGTCACGACTCAAGATTCAGACTGTGTGGTCCTGGGGCTGCCTGCAGGCCTGGCTCAGTGGGAGACTGGGAGTGGCTGTGTACCAGTGCCTTGAAATTAGTGCCGGGGGCCTGTGCGGCTACTCGGGAGGAGCAGAGTGAGTCAGAGGGGTTGAGGGACTACTCGTCTCGGGAGGGAGGGAGAGTCGAGGGTCAACAGAGTCAGCCTCATTGGGCTCGAGTTGGCGCGTTGTCGTGGTGTGTTTCTACACTGTCTTCTAGCAAACTCGAGGAGTCAGGAGACGTGAAGAAGAACAAGAGAACTGCCTTCGCATCAATACCAGAGAGGAAGCAGAAGGAACCCGTGTGTTCGAGGCTACTCATGCCTTACCAGCTGCTCAATCAAAAACGTAATTTTTCAGCCTTTTTCAGGAGGGTAAGAAAAAAAGTCATTAGTTTAGTAATGGGATTGGAAGGAACCCTGTCCCTGGCCTTACCAGCGCAATCAAAAACAAAAGTAATTTCTTTCAGCCTTTTTCAGTGGGTGAGGGTGTTGCTTAGGGTAAGAAAAAAAGCCCCATGGCAAGATGGCAACAATTCCCCTTCACTGGTGCAGTCGTAGGTGCCTGAGCCTCAGGTCTCAAGAAATCAATGCTGCCTTGCCTCATTAAAAATAATATGTGTAGGCCTGCACACTTCCCCATAACCTAGGAGCTTAGTAAAATTCAGTTTAATAATTAATTACAACCGAACCTGTCTGACTGAAGCACCATGCATCTAAAACATTACACATTTGGCAACCATTAAAAATCAGATTATCAATGGAACAGGTGCAAAATGCACTATTTTCTCCATGTGTTCTGGGTAAAATCTGCAGTGCTGGAACTTGAGCAACCACAGATACCAGAAAGACTAAAATCCAGAATGGCCATTCTATCTGGATGTAACAGAACAATGCAGTTTGTGCCTGTTCCACACATTCCGTTTTTTTAGTTGGTTGTACTTCCAGACATTATTTATTTATTAGAAACAGTTATCGAAATTACAATCCTTATGCAATCCATTATGGTTTCAGACTTCCGGATTTCATCCTTCACCTTCATCCTTCTCCACCTTTCCCCCTCCTTTATCTGTCTCTGCTTGGTGGCTATCGCTCTCACAGCACCTTATTCCCTTATTTACTTGCACAGTTGCCTGGTTGCATAATTTGACCTTATTGTATTGTCTTGTGTAAATATTAATGCTGTACTTTGGTCTTACTACCTCAGTTTCCTATTCTGACCTGATTGTATTTGTCTTATGTTAACTTAAATGCTTATTTTGGTCTAACTACCTCAATTCTTTGTCACATTGCTGCTGTTATGTAACTTGTACTATGTATCACGATGTTCTTGTAACTTGTACTAAGTATCATAATGCTCCTGTACATTGCACTATGTATCATGATGTTCTTTGAAGTTTGTCTCTGTACTCTCCCGGGTCGTGTCTGAAAATAGTCTTTCTGGCTAGTGCACCTACCCAGTTAACAAAAACTAAATAAAATAAAAATAAACCTTCTCTTCTCATGAACTAGAAACAGGAGCATCTTATCAGGGTTATGAGAAAAGTGCAGATGTTTTGGGCTTTTTGCACTGTTTTTGGTTTTTTGCATTATTGCATTTGCATATGATACAAACATAGAACATAGAAACATAGAAGTTGACGGCAGATAAGGACCGCAAGGCCCATCCAGTCTGCCCATTTCTTTTTCTACCTTATAAATGTGCCATCGGCCTTTGCTCTGTCAGTGGCCTATTTATAGTCATTTGTATTGCTCCCTTATGCCTATCCCATGCCTGTTTGAAGCCCTGCACTGTATTCATAGCCACCACTTCTTGTGGTAAGCCATTCCATGCATCCACCACCCTTTCTGTGAAAAAGAATTTCCTCATATTCCCCCTTAATCGGCCCCCCTCTAATCTCATGCTGTGTTCTCTTGTCCTGCTATTTTTCTTATATTTAAACATGTTAGACTCTTTCACCTTGTTAATGCCCTTAAGGTGTTTGAATGCCTCGATCATATCACCTCCCTCCTTTGCTCAAGGGTACATATTGAGCTCTGTTAATCTGTCCTCATATGTCTTCTGATGCAGTCCCTGCACCATTTTGGTTGCCCTTCTCTGGACTGCCTCAATTTGGTTAATGTCCTTGTGAAGGTGTGGCCTCCAATACTGCATGCAGTACTCCAGATGGGGCCTAACCAGTGTCTTGTAAAGAGGGATTATTACCTCCCTCTTATGACTTGTGATACCCCTATTAATACACCCTAACACCCCCCTAGCCTTACCTACTGATTTAGAGGTCTGCTTGGATGATTTCAGGTCATCAGTGATGATGATGCCCAAGTCTTTTTCTTCCTTTGTGACTGCTAAGCAACTCCCTCCCAGCCTATAGGTGGCTTCAGGGTTTCTCTTCCCTATGTGCATGATTTTGCACTTCTTTGCATTAAATCCTAGTTGCCACTCTTCTGACCATTTTGCTAGTTTATCCAGATCTCTTCTCATTCTGCCCACCCCATCTGGATCATCTACTCTGTTGCAGATCTTGGTGTCATCTGGAAACAGGCAAGCCTTACCCTCTAGTCCATCTGCAAGGTCACTAATGAAAATGTTGAAGAGGACTGGCCCCAGGACTGATCCCTGAGGTACCCCACTTGTGACTTGCATCTCTTCTGACTGTATACCATTTACCACCAATCTCTGTTTTCTGCCCGTCAACCAGTTTGCCACCCAGTTGACCAACTTCTGACCCACCCGAGCCTACCCAGCTTATTTATCAATCTTCTATGTGGAACAGTGTCGAAAGCTTTGCTGAAGTCAAGGTAGGCGACATCAACTGCTCCCCCTTGGTCCACCACTCTGGTTACCCAGTCAAAGAAATCTATGAGATTAGTTTGACAGGACCTTGTAAACCCATGCTGTCTTGGATCATGTGCCCCTATGGATTCCAGGTGTTGCACTATCCTTTCCTTAAGGAGTGGCTCCATAATCTTGCCCACTACTGAGGTAAGACTGACTGGTCTGTAGTTCCCCGCCTCCTCCCTGCTACCACTCTTGTGGAGCGGGATCACATGAGCCCTTCGCCAGTCTTCTGGGACCTCTCCTGTGCTCAGAGACTCACTAAACAGTTATGCTAATGGCTCTGCTAGTTCTACCTTTAGCTCCTTAAGTACCCTGGGATGTATGCCATCAGGTCCCATTGCCTTATCCACCTGAGCTTAGCAAGCTCTTGTAGGACCTTTCTTTGTGAAGGGAGTAGTGCTCACCTCCCTCCCCCCTGTGTCCATGATGCTGAGCTGTGGGCCCTGCCCTACCTTCTCTTCAGTAAATACTGAGCAAAAGTATCTATTTAGGATAGATGCCTTTACAGGGTCCTCCTCCTCACATGCTCCCTTTTCTCCATTAAGCTTAGCAATACCCTCTCTGGACTTTCTTCTTTCACTAATGTATCTATAGAAAGTCTTGTCACCTTCTTTTACTGTTCGTGCTAGTGTTTCCTCAGTTTGGGACTTTGCCTGCCTTACTGCCTTCCCTGTTTCCCTTAGGGCAGTTTGGTATGCCTCCCTATCTTCATCCTGCTGTGTTCCCTTATATTTCCTGAAGGCCAGCCTTTTGGCTCTGACCTTTTCTGCTACTGTATTTGAGAACCAAGTGGTTTCCTTCTTCTTTGCATTTCCTTTTCTGTCTAACACAATGGGATGTTGCTTCAAGTATTGCATCCTTAATGCTTGCCCACCTTGCCTGTACCCCTCACCTGTGTTTCTTTTGCAGGGCTAGATTAACTCTGTTGGCCATCTTATCAAAGTCAGCTCCTCTGAAGTCCCATATTTTTGCCTTGGAATGGGATGATTTAGAAGTAGTAGCCAAATTGAACCTTACCATGTGATGGTCACTGGCCCCCAGGTGACCTTCTACCTGGAGATCTGTGATCACATCCCTGTTAGTCAGTACTAGATCTAGGATAGCCCTGTCTCTTGTGGGTTGCTGTACCAGCTGTTTGAGGCCCTCCCCCTTCAGGGAATCCACTATGTGTCTAGTTCTGGCAGATGTTCCTGCTGGTGTTGACCAATCTGTATCCGGCATGTTGAAGTCTCCCATTATCAGAACCTCCCCTTTAGCTGTCATGTTTTGTATATCTTCTAACAGTAATGTGTCTATGTCCTCCCCTGGTCTGGGGCCTGTAGACAACCCCAGTTCTTATGGCTGTCCCATTTTCTGTTTCCAGGGTGACCCACAGTTCTTCTGGCTCCTTATGTGTATTCTGAATTTCTGTAGCTTTGATATTTTCATTGACATACAGGGCCACTCCTCCCCCCCCCTTTTTGCACCTTGGTCTCTTCTGAACAATACATAGCCATGTACTGAAGTCTCCCAAATGTGGTTACTGGTAAACCATGTCTCACTAATTGCTACTATGTCCAGTTTAGCCTCTGACATCATTGCCTGCAGGGCTGGGTTCTTATTTCCCAGGCTGTGATCATTTGTGTACATGATTTTCCATTGGCCAGATTTTGGTGTGTTAGTTGCTGGGTGAGGTTTGGCATTACCCCTGTGCGTCATATGGGGAGACAAACCTTTTTTCTTACCTGGTGATGCAAATGAACTGCAAACATGCTTAATCCCTGTTTGACCACTAGCTGAGGGGGGAGGGGTGTTCTTTCCATTCGATGTATGGGGTGCTGCACCCTCCTCATTTGCTAGTTTAAATATTCTGCAAAGACATCAAACTTCTGCCCCAATGCACTGACTCCCTCCTTAGTCAGATGCAGTCCATCAAATTTAAAGAACTTTCGCTCCCAGAACTGTTGCCAGTTCCCTACATATCTGTGTCCTTTTTCCTGGCACCAGCCTTTGAGCCATGTGTTTAGCTCCCCTATCTCCCCTTCTCTGACCTTCCGTCCATCTGCTCCCCTCTCCCAGACTGGCAGGATCTCAGAGAAGGAGATGCTGGATGAAATAGATGATAGTTTGTCACCCAGCCTGGTCAGGTGTTCCTTGGTCTCCACAGCTGACCAGCTGGCGAGATCATTAGTCCCTATGTGTACTAGGACATCAATGTTTTCTCCTGCTTTGTGAACAATTTTAGCAATGCGGTCAGTGTCTCTCCATGCTGATGTACCTGGGAGACATCTGACCATTACCCCCTGGCTGGAGATGGGTATCAACTCCACGAATCATGGAGTCTCCTATGATCAAAAGTTTTTTGGATTTCCTTTTTGCTTTTTTTGTTTTGGTTCCTGATTTCGGTGAGTTTTGTTGTGCTAGCTCCTGTGCTGCAGTGTCCTGCTCTGCAGTGTCTTCTGCCTCTTTGTTTGATTTCAGAGATAGAGGCAGATACCCGTTTGTAGTGTTTATATGGTTTTTGGAGGTAATATGTTGGAGAGCAGAGAGTGATGGGGGCACCCGATTTGCCCCTCCTAACAACTTGCCAACCTCCTGGACCAACTACCCTCTGCGGTCGAGGTTTTTCTGTTGGATGCTGGGGAAATGGCGGGTGGTTCTTATAATGTATTTCCTCTTGAATATGAAATTTGAGGCGTGCAATCTCTGCCCATGCTGCCCGGAGCTGAGCCCTAAGATCTCCAAAGGCCCAGCATGTAGGACAGTGTCCTAAATCCTGTAAGACTGTCCTTCTGAAAATTGTTCCACAGTACCTGCAGTTAATGATATCCATTCCAGATAAGTTGCTGGGTTTATAACCTAGTCAGACTAATTAGAAAGAAAAAAAAAATGCAAGCAATGGTTTGATTGTGTTTTGTTTAACTTGTTATAACAAGTTAAATTACTAGTGCCCCTGTAAATGAGCTCACCTTGTGGAGGCCCCACTGATCCACCGCTTCCTGCTCTGCCACAGAAAATGTCACAACTGTGGTACCCTATAAAAGGAGTGTAGTGTGGGGTGGTTGGGGATGGGGGTGGCTGGCTGGGCCCTTCCTCTGCCGAAAAAAAAAAAAAGAACCACAGACGAAAGAACAAGGAGGTAAGAGCAGAAACAATCAGTCAACAACAAATGCAGTAACCCTGAAAGCTTATCCTAATGTTAGATACAACTGTAAAACCTGTAAAGCACCACCTGTAATAATTTCAGAGAAGATATGCCCTGTAAGAAACACTTTGCTACAGTGAAAAATAAAGCAGTAACAGAAGATATACCTTGCAAAAGACAATTTGAATCAGAAGATTACAGCAGTAATCTGTTAGCACACACCTGTAGGCACACCTTGTAATAATGCAGAAGAAGGTATACCAGCAACAACAATTTGAATCAGAGAAAAATAAAGCAATGACATGTTAGCAACAAACAGTAGCAATCCCTGTGAGTAAAAAAAAAAACAACACCACACAGTAAATCTGCTTAGCCAAAATAAGTCTTAATCCTTTTCCCTTGCTCTGGTAAGTTTCTCTACTCTACCTTTCAAGCAGTCTTAGAAGGAAAGAGCTCAGGTGAAGCTAAGTGCCTTGGCCAGCAAACCAAGTCTTCTACCTCCAAGATATCAACTAACCTGACTTTTTAACCCTTCTTTCTGTTGGAAATTACTGACAGTTTGCCAGCTCCACCCCCCCACATACACACCTAATCCTTTGGAAGAGCTGTGGGAGGAAAGCAATTAGCTCCTTCAATGTGAGAAGGAGACTGAAACACCTCTGAGACAACAAACCTTTTCAACAAACAAAAAAACAAACAAAAATAAAACACAGTGTCAAACAGTTATTTTGCTTAGCCCAATGATAAAAAAGTCACAAAAATGTAAGCTCCACCTGTAATAATTTCAGAGAAGATATACCCTGTAAGAAACACTTTGCTACAGAGAAAAATAAAGCAGTAACAGAAGATATACCTTGCAAAAGACAATTTGAATCAGAAGATTACAGCAGTAATCTGTTAGCACACACCTGTAGGCACACCTTGTAATAATGCAGAAGAAGGTATACCAGCAACAACAATTTGAATCAGAGAAAAAATAAAGCAATGAAATGTTAGCAACAAACAGTAGCAATCCCTGTGAGTAAAAAATAAAAACAACACCACACAGTAAATCTGCTTAGCCAAAATAAGTCTTAATCCTTTTCCCTTGCTCTGGTAAGTTTCTCTACTCTACCTTTCAAGCAGTCTTAGAAGGAAAGAGCTCAGGTGAAGCTAGGTGCCTTGGCCAGCAAACCAAGTCTTCTACCCATCCAACTAATCAACTATCCTTTTTTTATTGTGAGACCATCTTCCCACAATATTTAATTTGCCTGATATATCATCTGTATGTGTTCTCATGCTGTTGTTTTGGTAACAAGATGAGAGTGAGACAACCTCAGGCTCTCCCAAATCTATCCCTCCCTTCCCGTGTGTGGCTGCCTGGCTGAAAAAGGAAGTCCTTTTTGTGACTGTCTAATCTTTATGGAGGTGAGCCAAGACTGAAAGGTTAAAACTAAATTTATTTATTCAGTTACAGACCCCAGCACCACATGCACATCAGCAGGTGCAGGCCCATTTGATTTTACACTCCTGTCTCCTTAGTAAGTCCCACCTTGTACTTGGTTTGGCTGGGTGGAACCATGGGGTGGCTGGGTAAGGGTTGTGGACGGGGTTAATACTCTGTAGTGTGGGTGTTGTGTCGGCCTGCCTGGCTTGTGGGGGGCAGGAAGTTAAACACTGACAGGCTGATCCAAGGATGAGGAGGTGGAATGGAATATGGAACGTCAGACCACACTGTATTCCTTGGCTTAAAGGAATACATTGTGGATGGTTGGTGAGCTCAGTTGCCTTAGTCAGCTGTCTGAGACTGGTGTCCTGGGGACCAGGGTAGTACTAGTATGGCCCTCTGTGGGACGGCTGGGTGTGTACAACGCCTATGTGGAACCAAAAAAATATGCAGTCCATCCATCTGGTAGTTTAACAATACCCACTATGTTATGTACTGACTGTGCAGAATTGTACTAATGGATGATTGATTGAATGTAAGGAGCAGTGTCTTGTGCATTTACTGTAACACAGAGTGTTGGGGGGGCAGCTGAAGATTTGTGTGTTGATGTAACATGGTTGGAGGGTGGGTCTGTAAAACTGTCACTGCAGAGTACCTGTTTCTGTTTCTGCAATCAAGTTATACTAAAACATGGGTATAAATCTGGCTCCACCTGTATGGCTCCTCCTGATTGTGTATGTGTTGCATCCACCTCTCTTTTGAATACTGTTTGAAACTAAGTGGATGAATGGAGAGGTTATTAACTTGTTGGAGACAGCCAGAATGGCCCACCAGCAACTGGATGAGAGGTGGGGGATGGCTGGGTATCATGATTGGGATAATTTAGCCTGCCAGTGGTGCCAAGTGCCATTGGGAAATCACTTTGGCACTTGGCACCACTGGCAGGCTACATTGGAGCTTGGAGTCAGTCTGAAGCCCCTAGGTAGTCTCTGGACTCTTTAAGTCCAGAGCAAGTGTGTGTATGTGAAGCAGTGAGTCAGTGCTGATTCGGGCAGGGGCAGTCAAGTCATGATGTGGTGCCCTAGTTCAAATCTGCTGGAAAGAAGAGCTCCAAGCAGTGTACTTACTTCTGTTTAGTTTGATGTTTAGTGACCTTTGGGTCTCATCTCCCTAGAAAATGGGCATTTCTTTTGATGCTTTGAGGCTTATTACTGTACCTAAAAATGTTAACATTTAAAAAGTAAAAAATGCCGTGCCAGTATATGGTCATTGAATGAAATGTAGTTATACTAGGTACCTTTTCTGGCCCCAAGGTCCAAGCAGACAAAAATGATGCTATGTTGAAGATGGTTGTTTTTTGTTGGGTTAATAAGGTTTCTCTACAAAGGGACACTGTCAACCTTTTTTTGCATCATATTATTGTTTTGGTAAAAACCTACATAATACATTTCATGATTGCTTACTGTAAAATCCATCAGTGTTTCGGGTGGTTTTATCTGCCTCCTTGCTCATTGAACCAAAATGCAAAGCTATGCCCACCTTTCTTTTGTTGTAAATCATTGAGCTACTCTTAGTGCACAATCCTGAACATTAGAAATACCCTTAAACAGTGCAGCCACATGTGTTTTTTAAGCTAGACACACTTTGAGGCCTAAGAGGGTTGACAGTATCCATTTTACTAGCCCTGCAGGCTTGTAAAGAGAAGGTAGCAAACGTTAAGTACACCAGCTGGACCAGTGGAAACATTTGTTATGCTGGTTGATTTTCCCAGTCAGTAGCCCTGCTGGCTAGTGGCTGAGACTCTTATTTCGACCCCTGAGAATACTAATAGTGTAGTGGCGTGTGAAATTCCAGCTGGGAAATATACACTGATGGTGCTAGTCTTGTAAACGGTGGCCTCTGGACTGTATAATTGTAGAAAACCTACTATGAACTTCATTGTCAAAAAGCCAAACGTTTGTGCACGGTGCCTACACCGAATGTCTGTGATGCAGGTGCCACCTTACATCAACATTTCGACAATCCCAATCCTACTTTTCCAGTCCCAACACAGGATGTGCTGACATCTGGATGCCATGTGCCAAAGCTGCCCTGCACCTTCTCATGGCAGAAGCACCCCTTCCCAGTGCGCAGTGCTGCTATGATTGCACTGTGCATGGTGGAGCTGCACCATCCCCTTATTTGGGATTTCAGAAGCCAGGAGCTGCTCTAAGGGCCCTGTGCCACTGCAGGCTGGCAGGGTTGTGTGTGTGTGTGTGGGGGGGGGTTATGGAATGTGGTGGAGCAGGGGTTGCAATTTGGGGCCATGCCGGTGACAGGGGCATGGTGTCAGTCAGAATTATCTGTGAGGGGCGGGCACCTGGCAGAGGTGCCCTACACTCTGGTACAGAGCAGATTGGCCCAGGTGGGGGGGGGTGTTGGTAGGGATGAAGCATCGTGACCTGGACCCTAGGCGGACATAGCCCCGCCTGTCACCTCCCACACGGGACCCATACTATAGTTCCATACATGCAGTGAGTGGCATTGAACACAGGTGGCGGGGTGCATTTGGTGGACAGGATGGGTACGTTCCTGGCCCCAGGCACCAGTTCAACGAGATTCCCCTGGTATATAGCACCTCCCCACACACGTGGTGGCTGGCATATGCCCAACTACACTGTTGTGGGCTGGTCAGTTGACACTATGCTAGGGCTGTTGCCACCTGGGGTCCGGATCATTATGCTCTGCCTATGCTTCAGGTGTGCCAACGCTACTACTGGGGCCAGTCAGCTCTTCACCACTGTGAATGCATTGATCATGGCACCTGTGGTTGGAGGCTCCAGAGATCATTAACTGCCGTGCCCCATTACGGCCAATGGCACTGCCTCTTCTAGTGCCCCCTGGTCCCCATCTTCCATTCCCCCCACACTGCCCTGCTAGGCATTGACACATGGTGGAGCCAAGCAGGTCTACCCTGAGTACAGCATCCCCACGATAAGTGTGCCCAATGCAGGTCCATCCTGTGATGACAGCTTGAAACTGAACTCCCTCACCCCCCCATCAAACAAGGTGTGTTGAGCAGTCTGTTGTAGGTTTTGTAGATTTGTGGGCTGCAGATTCTCTTACAGAGCTTCTACTGCACAGAAGTGGTCCTGACTCCTGAGGAAGTTTAACCGAGTAGGCAGTGCCACCAGAGTGGCAGATTCAAGGAGGAAATGAATGGCAGTCTTCATCTGTTTTCATGGTTGCAGTCTAGAAAGCTATGTGTCTGTGCTTGATGTTTATGTTTTTTTGTTTGTAAAACACTTTGGGATATGATCAGAATATAATGAGAAAGTCTAGAGGGACTGAGGGCAGACAAGGCACCAGGGCCGGATGGTCTCAACCCCAGGGTGCCGAGGGAAATGGCGGAGGTTTGGCAGAGCTGCGCTGTGGATCTGTATAACATCTCACTGGAGTCTGGATGTGTGCCACTGGACTGGAGGATGACACATGTAGTGCCATTACACAAAAGTGGACCAAGGGGCGAACCGGGTAATTATCGTCCGGTATGTCTCACCTCCATAGTGTGCAAACTCATGGAAACTATACTAAAGGAAAGACTGGTGTCGTACCTGGAGGGCAACGGCCTCCAGGATGTGAGGCAGCATGGGTTCATTTCAGGGAAGTCTTGTCAAACCAACCTGATACAATATTATGACTGGGTCACAGGTGAGTTGGATAAGGGTCATGTGGTGGATGTTCTTCACTTGGGCTTCAGCAAGGCCTTCGATTCGGTGCCTCAAGGGTGGCTTGGGGAGAAGCTAACTGGTGTAGGGTATGGGCAAAAATGACAAATGGGATTACAAGCTGGCTGAGTGGGAGGCTGCAACGGGTGGTGGTGGGAGGGGGAGCTCTCAAGTCTGAAGCCAGTGATGAGTGGGGTGCCACAGGGCTCTGTGCTGGGACCAGTATTATTTGGGCTCTTCATATCAGACATTGCACATGGGGTGGTGAGCAAGGTAAGTCTGTTTGCAAAATGGGAGCAGTGGTGGATGGAGGGGAGGGATGGAAGTAGCTGCAGGGGGACCTAAGCAAGCCAGAGGAGTGGTCAGAGAGGTGGCAGCTGGGGTTCAATGCAAAGAAGTGTAAGGTTATGTACTTTGAGGTGAAGACCCCAAGGAGAGAATACTGGCTGGGGGGTTAGGCTGGGGATCACTGAGGAGGAGAAGGACTTAGGGGTAATGGTAACAGGGACCATGAACAACACTGCCCAGTGCAGGAGAGTGGCTGCAAAAGTGAACAAAATGCTGGGGTGCATAGTGAGGGTTTTTTTGTCTAGACGAAGAGAGGTGATCTTGCCCCTCTACAGGTCACTGGTAAGGCTGCACTTGAGGTATTGTGTGCAGTTCTGGAGACCATACCTGAAGCTTGATATAAGGATACTGGAGGGGGTGCAGAGGAGGGCAGCAAAGCTGATATGTGGAATGGAGGGGAGAAGCTATGAGAGCAGGCTGGGAGACCTGAATATGTACACCCTGGAAAACAGGGGGGACTTGATAGAGACATTCACGTATCTGAGGGGAATAAATAAGATGGGGCAGATGGGGTCTTTACGCTAAGGAGAGGGAGGGACTCCAGGTGGCACGGGCTAAGAATAGAGGGGGGGAAGATTTAGGAGGGAAATGAGAAGCCACTTTTTCATGGAGAGGGTGGTAGCAAAACAGAATGCACTACCAGAATGAGTGGTATCATGTAAATCTGTGAGCAGCTTTAAAAGGGCATGGGATGGGGACAGGGAGAGTGAGGGGTGGGGAGGTGGATGGCAGTGGGCTGACAAAGGAGGGGCAAGCAGCTGCAAACTGGGGTGCTAGCTGCACACCTGAGTAGACTTCTAGATGCATTCCGGTGGTCTGTATCTGCCGGCACATTTGTATGTTCATGTGTATGTATGTTTGTAAGTCAAAGTTGGTATTTTCAAACAAAATAAATTCTTCTTCAATTTCATCCAGAGTAGTACATGCCCTGGTGATTATATCATACTACAATACAAAAAGGATCTCAGAAATGCTGCTGTCTTACTGGATGTTACTGACTTCCAACAGCCTTTCAATAATCCATGTTACACTGCCATCGCTGTCATGCTGATGATGCTGTCATTTACAGCCTATTCTCACCATAGCGCTCAGATTGTTCCTGTCGGCATTCCAGCCTCCACAGCATAGCTGAATGACTGGAATGATGCATTCTTATTTTTGATCCACAGAAGCATCATTTTGAAAGTGTTGATGGAAGAAATATTTTATTTCAAATCTCCATTCTATTAAGGAAAACATTCACAAAGCCTTCTTGGATTACTTTTTTTATAATAGCAATAAGGCACTCCCAGGACTTTGATTCACAGTCAGTCACCATGTGAGGATGTGCATCGTGCCACATTACACCCCTCGGGGGTGATTAACAAACTGTTAATCAAACTCTTGCTCAGGCCTTGTTGTTTAAATAATCTTTGGAGAGCTATTACATTTTCCCAGATCATGCATACCCTCTAAGAACAGATGCCTCCCATAGTGCATTGGTGGGGGGAACACATCAGAATTCAGAACAATCTGCAGTCTGTACTGCATGGCAAAGTAGTAGGAGAGCTCAGGTACACACCAAGGCCCTGTCCACACTATGCCTCTGTAACGTTACAGAGGGCTCAAACCATTACCGTGAACGGCCATGCTTACATCTGTAACGCTAGAAGCAGCGCTAAAACTGTTATAGAAATCTGTTTGTATGTGGTTTCTACAATGGTTATGGTAACGTTTACAGGTCTGTAATGTTACAACCTGCAGTGTGGACACGTGACTGTGTGCCCTCCAGTCCCCTGGTATACCACAATGCATCGAGGCAGTGCACTGGTGCAGTCTGGGAGGTAAACCAGGGCAAGAACCAGGAAGTTACAGCGCTGATCGCGAGAGTAGTGAACCTCATCTGTCAGGCGTGGGGATGCCAATTAATGCCACCAGCTGGTGTAGCAGCTGAAAAACCAGCAGTAGTAAGCATCGAAGCCTGTGTTTGAGCAGAGTGGTTCGTCTGAGCGTGGCCAGTAAAGCCACCAGTGAGTCACCAGTGCCCCAAAAACTTCACAGGCAGTAGGCAGCATTGTAGGTAGTGGAGGTGTAGGCATGTCTGACCGTGGTGTCACATGGCCTGATGAGGCCACGAAATTACTTGTTGACTACTGGACACAGGGAATGGTACAGTCAGAATTGGCTAGCATCGCCGCAACACCAAGGTGTATCAGAAAGTGTCAGAATACCTATTTGAACATGGCATTGAAGGGAGTGCCAAACAATGCAGAGACAAAATAAAACAACTCAAAGTGCGCTATCACAAGACTCGTGACAGCAACAGGCGCCTGATGGTGGTCATGTGGTGTGTCCCTTCTACGACGAATTGGACAAAATACTGGGAACAAGGCCAACAACCGAACCCCACTTTGTCCTGGAGAGTTCTGCTGTGGAACTGGCGATGATGGTGATGGTGCGGGATGGAGGAGTCTTGCCAGCCCAGCGCAATTGATGCTGACGTAGAGGCAGGTGGAGAATCAGGTATGCGCAATATCAGTCACTCTGTGGGGTGCTGGGGGGGTGAGAGGTGGGTAGCACATACTGGGTGGCATGATGTGGCTGAGAGGCATCTGGAGTTCAGTATGGAACATGTCCAGCATTCGGCAGTGCAGTAGTATACTGTATACTGAAGTATTTCCTTTAATAGTTATAGTTGTATACTGCGGATTGCATGGGAACTGGGTATCACAACAATATATGGCTGGGTGTGGTTGGGGTTCTTGGTGGGGTTGGGAGGGTGCTTGGTGGGGTTTGCTGGGGGCCTGGCAGTTGTGTTGTACACTGTGTACGAACAAGCTGCTTTGATGGAGGTTGGTGTGCTGCCAGTCAGCAGATGTTACCAAGAAGTACTATGCCACCTGCCTGTTGCAGCCTGAGAGTAACCACGCGTGGCATGCTCATACACAACGTTTGTCGTTCTGCAGATGATGAGAACGATGACCAGACGTCCATGGATAATGACCTGCTGGAGGCATCATCAGTGTCATCCGCTGCATCATGTGCTGTGAATAATGAACGCCCTGGAACATCAAGCGATACATCTAGTGGTGGCAGGGGAGGAGCTGCCAAGCGCTCATTTGAACGTCAACCACTTTTCAACCTGAGAAAGAAGAAGAAAGAATCAAGACTGGCTGACCTGATTGGAGCAGTGCTTGAGCCCACACGGCAGATGCTGCAGCAGCAGCATTGAAAGCTGCCTGAATTGGAACGGGAGAGGGCTAGGGAGGAGAGGGAGATGGAGGAGAGATTAAGGAAGCAAGAGGCAGAACAAAATGCACAATTCTTTAGTAACATGTTGAAACTCTTAACTATGCAGTTCCAACAGGCAGCCACAAATGTCATGGTCCAGCCACAGGGTAGTGTACCACCTGCAGACCCTGGTAACGCAGCAAGTATGTATGCAGGCATCACCCGTACTGCAACAAGTTCCACCCAGGTCGGCAGTACTCAAGGCACTATGTCCACCACTTGTACCCCTGTCATGTCCCACAGTGCTTATCTCACAGTCAGTCATGGCAACATCCAGCATGCCAATGATGTCCCATGTGGCTCTCTGTCCTCCCATAGCATGTACCAGACACCTATGCTTGGCAACCCTAGGATAGGAATGAGGGTGACCGGTGGTGGTACAGGAGTGCCACCTACTGTCTTGTGTCATGCACATTTGGATTCAAACCCACAGCACAGCAGCATCCCCTCAAGTGCCCCATCCACATTGCCCTCTGCCACCAATACTCACACACATGGTGCCAGGAATGCTGCCCCGTTGGATCCTGAACCCACATTGGCTGTTCCAAGCTTCACACATGATCTGTACAGTGAAGATTTCCAGTGGACAACACTGTGAGCTCAAGGGCTGTTCTCCCCATGTTACCTTTTGAATGTCACTTGTTCTGCGGTGGCTTTATTTGTTAGAATGATACCTGTTGTTATCCCCCCCAATACTGTTACTCAGGGAACCCAGTACAGATGGTAAGCTACACTGTATGAGAAGTGGTTCATTGTGAATCAGTGGGTCTCAAAGCACACTACTGGTAGTTGCTTAACAACTGCAAAAATGTTTGTAAAAAAGCACAGCAGCGTATAAGCTCAGGATGACTTTATTGCACAATTGCACTGAATGTAAAGTGCTGGCATCGTATACTACTATTAACAAATGAAACACTGTACTGGCGACATTATGTAGTTGCATCATTGTCTGTTGCACAGCTGTGTATTTCTGCCTTGTTTATTGTTGTTGCGCATTATCTACTGTTGGTAACATTGTGACCTTGTGACGGTACGATCCAGTACTATCTTCTGTATACCTGGTGGTGGAAAGAAACACATATCAGGAATGTATGACATAATATGCAATGCTGTATGAGTCCCTAAAAGGGTCACAGTTTTCTTTAGCTGTGAAATACATGTAACTGCAAATGAGTGACAATATCACTCACTATACTGATATTTTGTTTGTTTAATTATGTCTGTGCACGTAACAGGCGTAGTACTAAGGCACTTTTCCATACGATGCTCTGTCACATATGTTGTTGGTCTGTTGTGCCTAATGTTTGCTCATTACTGTGCCAATGTTTTGACATCTGCATCATACGCTTTGTGTGCAGTGTAGTACTTATATAGGAGTACACTGTATGGCAGGAACCTCGACAGATTACATGTCGTGTCAATGATGTGTACCAATAGGGCCTAAAGCTACATTTCTGTCTGGCTCATGATGCAATGATGGACATGGTTTGTTGTACCACCAGACATCTAACGACATACTTGCCATGCATACAGCAATAAACACGGCACTACTGAACTGAACTGACTTGTGTATCGTTCCTTATGCATGTTGGAACGGTGAGTACATGGGTCAGTGGTGGGATGGGATGTTGTGACTTGATCAGTTGTATTTTGGACAGGTATCTGTGGGTGTGTGGAAAAGTGGATGGCTACACGGTTGTTATACAGTCGGCAATGCAAGTAACAATCACCTACCTGTGTGTCACAGGTTTGTGCTGGTTTTGCACTGCTGCCTGCGGACACCATTCCTTACCACTTGGTGCAATGTGCACATATGTTAAGGAACAAAACTTACCGAACCTATGTGTCCATGAGGTAGTCAGCTAGGGTATCCCTGATCAGTGATGCATATTGACTCTGGCCCGTGATAGTCATTTCCTCAGTGGGTACACTGTCATGGTCTGTAGGCTGTTGATATATGTCTGTTGCACTGTCCACTTCCCAGCTGTCCATGAATACCTCTGCCCTTGTCTCACACAGATTGTGCAGTGCACAGCATGCCCCTATGAAGTAGGTAGCATTGTTTATGCTGAATTCACTTCTCTTCAACAGGCACCGCCACCTGCCTTTGAGGCGCCCAAAAGCGCATTTGACCACCATGCATGCCCTACTGAGTCTGTAATTGAAGTTGCGCTTCTTGGGGTCACCATAGTCATTGTACGGCTTCATGAGCCAGGGCAGTAGGGGATAGGCAGGGTCCCCCAAAACAACAACAGGTACAGCAATTCCAGCTATGTGTCTTGGTGGTTCCATGAACAGTGTACCATTCTGCCCAAGGGTGAACAGCTTGCTGTTTCGGAACACCCTTGCATCATGGACCTTGCCTGGCCATCCCACATTAATGTCCATGAAACAATACCTGTGGTCTACAAGAGCCTGCATGATGATGGAGTAGTATGATTTCATTGAAGTGCTCTGTGGCATTTCCTGGGGGGCATATCATTGGGAAATGGGTGCCATCCACTGCACCGCCACAGCTTGGGAATCCCCAGTCCTTCTCAAATCCAAGCACTATGTCATGCACATTCTGCACCTGTACAACCTTTGGCAGCAGTACTTGCACTATGGCACGGCACACTTCTATAACTATTTCCCCCATGGTGGACCAACCAACACCAAACAAATGGGACACTGTTCTATACTCTACATTTGTTGACAGCCGCCACAGTGCTATCGCAACTCTTTTGTCCACTGATATTGCTGGACATAGGTGTGTATCCCTCTGGGAGATGTACGGAGCCAACTCACCACAGAAGCAGTTGAAGGTCTGCCTGCACATCTGAAAGTTTGATAGCCACTGCTCATCTGTTCAGGATCGTACAATGTTGTCCCACCACACAGTGCTTTTTCTGTGAGCCTACACAGCCCTGGGTACTGTGCCACTTTCAAGGATACACATCAGTATGTCCTGTAATATGGACACTGTGTCAAGCACACCTTGGCAAATGCTGGCAAGCCTGTGTGAGGCACGACGTTGTGTAGCCCTCCTCTGTCTGCTACACCTGGCAGTCTGCAGGTTCACTGCATAATAGTGCATTATACCAGCCAACGAACACACTGCTTTAGAAAATGCTGCCATGTTTCACACACCCTACTGTGTTCTGTGTGCATGGCAACCCTTGGCATTCTGGGACTTTGATATTCAGCACCTACTGCATCTTGGGATAGCCACTGCTTCCAAGGAGTTACACCAGTCCCAGTATTTATTCATAGTGTGGACAGGCTATAACGTTACTGTAACGGTTTCGACACTGTTCATTTTGTAGTGTGGATGCACTGTAACGTTACAGGGCTGTAACAGTTTCACACAGTTACAGCTCTTAGTGGTGTAGTGTGGACAGGGCCCAAGAGGGACATTTGCCCTTCTGTTGTCAGTCAGGTGGGTTATGGCAGGGCCAGCAGGCAGTATTCTGTCGGTAAAGATGTTCTAAGATGCTAAACATGCTGCTTGGTGATGCTGTTGGTGTGTTTTAAGGTTTAACAGATTGATCCAAAAACTTTACATTGCCAGTTGCCAACTTTTGTACTAATAACAACATGACTTGATTATAATTTGTTTCAAATTCTGCTCAGGGTTCAGCTTACTTCTTAGTATTATTTCTTCGAGTGTTCTGTTGGGCAGTTATGTTTTTTCAGTTTTGCATGTGGGGGGAAGCATTCTGTATTGATACCTCACATTTATAGTCTAGACATACAGAATGTGCTCTACTTCTCCCCCGTTACGTGTCGGATAGTGCACATACTCCATATTTTCTTTGTACTGCATCATGCATGATGTGCCTCACATCATCCAAAATTAATAAGCCAGGAACATTTTTCATTGTGAATTTAGTTCAGATAAATATTACGATAGTCAACTCAGTATTATTCAAGTAGACCTCCATATTTAAATGACAAGAGTTGTGTAATCAGATTACTGTTCAGTATTTAAAAAAAAAAAAGAATGTAGAAATAGAGCACTGTAGCGTTGTAGAACTTGTAGATAATATAAAAGCAGCTAATTGAGATGTTTTGTCATCTCATTTGCAGAATTAAATTACAGACAGTTTTTGCATGCCAGATCACAGTACAGTTCAGCCAGCAAGCATGTAATCAGTTTCATAGCAGTCACTAACTGTGGAAGCAGTTGAGTCATCACGGATAAATACATTATAAAACTTAATGCCCACGACAGCGGAGCAACCTCTTCTAATGCCAGTGTTGACAGCGACAGCAATGTTAACTGTGAAGGTGAAAGCAGTGCAGAATGTCATTCTTCTTTCAACGTAGAGCCAGACCAGCAGCCGCAGATGGGTACGACAGTCAGGGTAACAGCAGATAGTCCCATCCCTAGTACATTATAAACAGATAATAACAGTAGTACAGATGAGTCCATATTAGTGGGAAGGCAGGAAGCAGCAGATTGTGCATTTCAACCACACTGGAAGAATAATATCCCATGGATCGAGTATGATTGTACAGTTAAAAAAATATTCTGTACAGTTTGCCGCAAGGCTGCAAATCTGGGTATACCACTTTCAGCCACATCACGGGACAAGGATGCATGCAAGGCTTTCATCCAGGCATGATTTGACAATTCAAGAAAAAGCAATACAACATTTCAACAGTCATCAAAAATCCAATTTGCATAGAGCAGCTGTATCTGCAGTAGGTGCTGTGAACAGTGGCATTGATGTCACCACCTCATGCTCGGAGGGAAAAATTAATCAAATGAAAGATTCCAGACATGCGCTTTTTTGAAAATGTTATCTTCACTGTTATATCTCAGCTGTCAAGGTCTTGCAGTATGGGGCCACACTGATGATGAGTCCAACTTGATGAATCTTCTTCTGTTGCGTGCAGAAAATGATCCATTACTAAAATCTTGGCTTGCAAGAACAGGCTACAAATGGATTTCTCATGATGTTGTTAATGAGATTGTCAATTATGTCACATGAGGTACTACATGTATTAATAAAAGATGTTCACAATGCTGGTTTCTACACTGCAATCTTGGATGAAACTGTAGATATTTCTGTACGAGAACAGATCTCATTTTGTTTTCATATCATCACGCAGGATCTTCAGGTTGAAGAATTGTTCTTTGGCTTTTATTCAACAACAAGCACCATTGCAGCTGCACTGCAATGTATATTGCAGGACGAATTAGCAAGATTTAACTTCAGCATACAAATGTGTCATGGGCAGTGTTATGATGGTGCATCGAATGTTGCTGGCCGTCTTCATGGATTGCAAGCTCTTGTTAAAGAAATAGAGCCATGGTCATTATATGTTCACTGCCTTGCACATAATTTAAATCAGGCAGTTCAGGATACTGCTCAGAAAATTACTGTATGTCAAAATGTTCTTTGTTTAATTCACAAGTTAATAGTCTTCATCAGAAATTCTCCTAATCGTCTTGCCTGGTTTGAAAACATTCAAGACCATGACAGTGTTCATTTGCGACCATTTTGCCCTGCCCAGTGGACACTTCATGCAGCTTGTTTGCAGTCAGTAAACTGTAATTATGAAGAACTACTTGAATTCCTTGAAGAACTAGAACTGAATGATACCAGTAATGCTGGAGCGAAGGCAATGGATTCCTAATTCAGTTCAGGAAGTTTGACACATTTTTCAACCTCAGACTACTTCACCTTATCTTCTCCCAAATAGAAACTATCAATACTGCTTTACAGAAAACAAACTTGCAGTTCCACCAAGCATCTCGTATGATACAATCTCTGAAAGACAGTATCAAACAACTTTGTGAGGGATTCCCCCAGTTTTACACAAGTACTATTGATTGTGCAGCACAGCCAAATTTGGAAGAGCTATTTGTTCCAAGGCCTAGAAGAATTCCACGCAGATTGGATGATGGTTCTGCTGCACATATATTCGAGTCTCCAGAGGACCAATACCGCCAACTTTACTTTGAAGTGATAGACAACACCACCACTGCTCTCGATGATCGTTTCACATCTGTCATATCTGACCATATGATGAAAATAGAAAAGTTTGTGATGGGGCATGCTACTTCTGAATATATTGCAAATTTCTATCATACAGACTTCAATGCAGCATGTCTTGAACTACATTGCGACATGTTTCTTGATATTGCAAGGCAATGGGATGTCATGGTGGAATCATTTTAGGATGTCTTCAACATACTTCACGGTGAAAATGCTCATGATTTGCGAACACTTCTTCCAGAACTGACACGTTTAATACAGTTGGCTTTAACTGTCCCAGTGTCATCTTGTGTGTCAGAACATTCATTTTCTTCACTTCATTGAATCAAGACATAGTTAAGATCAACCATGGGACAAGCTAGACTTAACCATGTTGCCTTGCTAAACTGTCACAAGCATGTAGCTAAAAAGATAAACCTAGAGAATGTAGCCAACGAATTTATCATGCGGTACACCGTCAGACACAATACTTTCTACATAGCAAGAGAAAAGAAGTAGTATGCAGGCAGTGTCCACATTTCCCTCAATTTGTAGGACACCAAACATATCCTGGTTTCTACTGTTTCTTAATTCAGTTGTAATACTTTTTTGGAGATCTCACAATGTTTGTGGACCAAAACTGTTAGTAAATATTCAGCAGCCACATTCTTCAGTTACTTGGTTCCAGTAACCATCAATTTTTGCCCTAGCAGAATGCGAAGATTGTCTGCATATGAGATGTCCTAGTCGGTACGTCACGTTACGTGTACTGTAGGCTTCAAGTTTGTTTGGCTTTCCTTCAGTGACTTAAGTTCTTTACAAGGCAAGTTACTACATGATGGACTTCAAAGAGCACCATTCATGCTTATTTTGAAAACATCTGCATTATCCTCCAACATTTCAGACTTCGTGGTGGGCTGTCGACTAAAAGTCTGGCTTTTCTTCAGTGGTTCAAGTTGTTCTTCAGGCAAGTTATTACATGATGGACTTGAAAGAGAAGCATTCATTTTCATTTTCAAAATATCTGCATTGTTCACCAAAATTTCAGACTCTGTGGTGGGCTGTCAAGTTTGTTTAGCCTTCTTCAGTGATTCAAGTTGATCTTCACCAGGCAAGTTACTACATGATGGGACTTCAAAGAGCACCATTCATGCTTATTTTCAAAACATCTGCATTATCCTCCAAGATTTCAGACTCTGTGGTGCGCTGTCAAGTTTGTCTGGCTTTCTTTCAGTTATTCAACTTGCTCTTCACCAAGCAAGGTACTATACTGTGATGGACTTGTAAGAACACCTGTACCACCGCCATGTTCATTATCAAATATTTCAGCCCCCCATCCACCCAGCATCACCTGATTATCTCAAAATGACTTCAAAAGTCCTCTTATTGGAAAGGATGAGACTTGATCCTTATGTTTTGATACTAGTCTCTGTATCTCACACACTGTTATCCCAGCAGATGCTGATGCATTTCATCACACCACACTAGTGTAGTGTCCCTGCAGATGCAGATCTGCTTGGGCACTTTACCTAGCACACTGAGACTACTGTTTTGATAGATGCTGCTGGGACACTTCCATTCACTATACAGCGGCACTTAGTGTACCAGCACAGGCATCCAGCAGCAGATGCTGTCTGAGGTCTGCTACCACAAGCGCCATTGTCCCAGCAGATGCAGTGCCTCAGGTAAGAGAACCTTGGCATAATCTGAAGCTTGGAAACTAGTGCCTGTGTTGAAGAGAAGTGGCAAGTGCACCGGCATCTGATGGATGTGGCTGTAGGACGATACTGTCTGTGTGCTAGGTAGGGTGTCACAGCAGATGCAGATATGCTTTATCACTAGTACCTGAGCTAATAGAATCTGCCACCATCTGCTGGGGGGACACTGGTACCTATAGTGAAGTGAAGGATGTTGCACAGCATAATTGCAGTGACAGTAGTCTCTTACAGAAGCTACAACCAAAGCTGCTGGCACAGTACACTTCCTTCCTATAAATTCTTACAGACTCAGAAATTGTAAACATCTTTCATTGGAGGAGGTGGCCACCCATCCCTCACCTTTCCTGATCTCAAATGTCAACAGGCAGTACTGTGGTGCTCCACAGTTTTGTGCATCCATTCATGGTCACCACCAAGTAGAGAAGAGGCTGAATGATGCAGCAGTAACAGCCTTCTGACTGTCTGGGTGCAAAGGTTCAGTATCTGCAACATTGTTACATCACACACCCACAGCATCGCACATGTGCCAACCTAAGGGGGTAGTTTGTGCACCAGTGAACTGCCTTATAAAGCATACAGGAGCCCAGAGTCAGACCGCTTCCCATGTTGATCCCACTAGTGAGATGGTTGGGGGAGTGGCAGTTACAGTTGGGTGCTAGGATGCCAGAAAGGCTCAAGCTGGTGGCTACATACTTAATGGCAAACAGGAGCCCACAAACTTCTTCCCATGTTGATCCCCACTGGTGACACAGTGGGGGGAGTGGTGGCTGGAGTTGGGGCACAAGGACACCTGAAGGCTGGTGCTACTTGTAACTGCTGGGTCCTATCACCTATATGTGGGGAAGTTTGAAATTCTGCTGCTTTATCATGATAATGGTGATTTTTTTAACCAAATATCATGATATTTTGACATTCTATGCTGGAGACAGCGGTGCCCACTCTACTTGAGGACCAGGAAGGGGAAGGGAACAGGTGACCAGCTCCTCCAATGAAAGTAGGATTTATGATCTCTGAGGCTATTTAAAAAATTTCAATAACAGGAGTTTTGAAATCATTTTACAGCTGCTAGGGGTGGTGGCCTTAAGTAAAGCACTGCAAATTGTGATCTTTAGTAGCCTACAAGCAACACTAATTTGACACAGTGACATGAATACTAGACTGCATCTACTGCGCTATGTCACCATTCATCAGATTGACAGAGTAATGGATGCCATTAAAAAGTCAATGCTAGCTACATTATCCTAAGACTTTATCATGATGAGATCGCTTATATTACAGGAATTGACAGAAATGTCTTCACACTGGACAACAGATACATAAACCACTGATGCTGAATTGAAGTATGGAAGCTGCAGGTTCAGCTTGAGAAGCTGCTACCACAGCATTAATCAACATCATATCAAGGTATGTATGCATCAACTTAGGCAACTGATGCAGTCAAGAGTTACACATTACAGTTGTTTAATAACAAAATTTTTAATGCTGTATCAATGCTATTATTAGAAGTAAGCTGAACCACAGTAATACAGTCAAGTTTTGGTACCATTCTATAATTTCAATGGTGGTGTTTATGCTGTGCGATCTGTTAAGTATAACCCTCAAAATGCACTACAGAACACCAAAAACACCAGAGCTTCTGGGGGCCTTGGTGGCCCCAGACCCCCAGCCATTAGTTGAGCCCCACCCCAGGAAAAACAAAAGTCAGCTCCTACGTAAGGAATATTAGCAGTTGAGTGGTAGAATTCTTGCCTCTCATACGAGTGATCTGGGTTGGATTCCCAGCCAGTGCATTAAGTGTCTTTTTAATTGTTTACTGCTTCATAAGTTGTAGCTAAATGCCTTCTTTATGTTCATGAAACTCTAGATCTCTCATGGTACTGTAGGGTAGGGAACGAGCATTTGTCAATGCTGAACATTTGGTGCTTGTTAAAATCATATTCATACTCTAGGAGGTTGACAAAGCAAATATCCATTGTAAGTTCTTCAGAATGGAGAATAAGGCCTGACATTTTGTTTTGGATCTTTAGCCTTATGCATTTGGTGACACTGTCTGCCTAGGAGAGCAGACATATTTTCTTCCAAGAATTCTTCTGCACTACCAAAGCAAATATCCATTGTAAGTTCTTCAGAATGGAGAATAGGGCCTGACATTTTGTTTTATAACATGGTTGGTGTGGTGAAATAGGGCCATACCTTATTGTTCTAATCATATTTCATGGTATTTTATGTGAAACATGCATCAGAGATGCCCATGGTGGCCCAATGTAAGTTGCAAGGGATCATGGGTACAAAGACATTGGCCCTGGGGAATGATATTCTAACTTTTGTTACTGCACAGAGAATCTGTCAGCTGCTAGTCAAGGACTAGAATTAATTAAATCATTTAAAAAGAAACAAAATAATTATTAAGCAGAGCTGGACACAAGCACATCCATTTGGGTTTGAATGGCCCTCAGCATCTACTGGCGCCATTTAGTCTGAATTCATTTTGTCTTCACAAGGCTACCCTGAGCTAATCTCATTACAGCTGAATGGGCTACCATTTAAGTAAATGACTGTACTGAGTGTAGCTTAATTACAGCCATTTTTAAGGGAAAGGGAAGGGGAGCTGGGGCTGCTCCTGAAATTCAGACTGGTTGGAACTGGTTTGCTCTAATAATCAGAGAGGGACATTTGTTTCTTTTTTGTCATAAAATATTAAAACCTGATTGGTCATAGAGATGGAGTGCTTGCCAATCACAGGGTAAGCCACTGTCCACTGGACCTGCCCTTTTGAGAGGCCCATAAAACACGGGTGCAAAGACTGTATGAAGGCCTTTAGCATTGGGGAACCCTGTCTGCCTAGGAGAGCAGAGACATCTTCTTCCAAGAATTCTTCTGCACTACCAAGAACCAAGATTTTCAACTGCCTTTATAAAGACTTTGCACTTCAAAATTCAGCAACTAAGGACTTGATGTAGACTTTAATCTCAGAGTTTTAAAGTGTAGGTTTTTATGTGTATTTTCCATTTTTATTTTCAGTATCCTGTAACCAATGTCTAACATTATTTGACTTTGTTATTTACAACATTTATTTATTTTGTTGTATTTTCTATTTATGCTCCACCCCACTTGGAGCCTCCCCCATCTGGCCACTCCTTTGGAGTGCCTAGGTCCCCAGTGCCCACCTGATCCCTGCCATCAACCACCAATTCTGATTGCAGCCCCCCAGGTGACCCAATGTATCCCTTCGTTGGACGGGTCCCTCTCTTCTGAGGGGGGAAGTGCCTTACTGGCAAATAGCATATCCTGGGTGCTGTGGAGCAGGTCTGGGCTGTCTCTGGGGCTTTGTGGTGGTGGGGGCCAGCACTTGTCATCCGGCAGGGCAGGGAGCTCCTTTTTCCATTTTTTTTTCTGACCCCACCCACTGCAGTTTTTAGCCATGCATGAAACATAGAAACATAGAATTTGATGGCAGATAAGGACCGTTTGGCCCACCCAGTCTGCCCATTTCCCTACCTAATGGATAAGCTGCAGATCCTAGTTAACCAGCAGCCTACTTCTTTCTACCCCAACCCCCTAGAATTGCCTTATGACTGTCCCATGCATGCTTGAATTCAACCACTGTTTTTGACTCCACAACCTCCTCCAGAAGGCCGTTCCATGCATCCACAACCCTCTCTGTGAAAAAATACTTCCTTACATTACCTCTGAGCTGCCTCCCCCATGAGCATGGCAACCCTAGGCGGGGATGTACGGGGGGGATGTCAAGGCACCATGTCCCCCAAGCATGTCACCCAATCTGCCCATGGGTACCAAGGTCCAACCCATCCCCTCCTTCCCAGGAGGGAAGCATCCAATGGACGCTCTGAATCCCCTCCCTGTCAGCCCCTGCTCTTGGTACCGGAGCTCTGGGCCCAAACCTGGGTCACCAGCAGGTTCACTTGGTGCTACGGAGCCAGCCCAATTGCATTTATTAATTAGTAAAGCTTTTAGCTTACTTTTAAGATAATTCTGCCAGTGTCATTTGCGTGTGTTGCCTTAGGAGGGTTGTTCAAACTGTACTACACCTGTGTGATTGCTTAAGGGCCAAAACACTACCAAAGAAAAGAACCTGTAGGGACTCTATGTGATGAAAGGAGGTGAGGAAATATGAAGGGTGTCAGAAAGAGTCTGTGGGGTTTGAACTGAGCACTGCATTTCAGTGGAAAGACACATAATAGGGTGTATGGGCCCCTAGAAGCCTATACACACATGTGGCTTTTCTGGTTTGTGTGCAGTGGCCGAAAGGTTTCTATCCCAGGGACTCAGACTCAAGACTGTCTTTGTACCCCCTCACACGGAGAGATGGTGCCCTGGATCCTCTGGCAAACATTCAGTTGTGAGACAGAGAGTGTGTTAAAAGGACAGAGAAAGGGCATTCCTAACCCCCCCCATCACAAGAGGGATTTGCTGTGATGCAGAGAATCCCATCCTACGGGAGTGGGCTTCTGACAGTTGGCAGATGGCAGAATTATAACTTCCTTAGGACAGCAGCATATTCAACCATACCTCTGAACCTCATGCCTCATAAATTAAGTGCAATGTTTTAAAAAATCAGAGACGAAAAAATAAAATCAGGGACACATCTTAAAAATTGGTGATATCCACTTGGGGGGGGGCTGGTAAAATTAAGGACATTCGTGTAAAATGCATTTTCTGAAGAAGTCGGTAACTATAATATTTGACATTATTTTATGCTTACAATCCCCAGAGGGACAGAGGAAACTTATCACTGGTCTTCCAGGCAAACCAAGGTTCAAATCCCAGCTAAGGCACTTATTTCTTTCTCTCATCAGTTTGAAAAATAATCTCACCTGAACAGTTGCCATGGCTCATAGAATGATCCCACCTACTGGAACTGCCCAGACTGCCCACCCTAGGACTGGAATGGCTATCCTGAGGGACAGAATGCAGACCATGTGTGTGCCAAAGCTTCCAGCTTGGGCCAGAGGGTGTTGTAGACATGGTATAAATGGGGATATACTGAAGCAGCAGAGAATGTTACAGTGGAAATGCTGACCTAAATTTTTTTTATTATTATTTTTATGGTCGTTTTTTCAGTGGTTTTACCCCACCCGCCCATGGCCCCGGCACACAGCCATGCATGTGTGTGGAGGCATGCGCGCACACTGTGGCGCCAGCTGAGCCCCTCCCATCCTTGCCGCCCCTCCGTCTATGCTTCTCACTGAACCTCCACCTGGTGGGAGCAGAACTATGGGAGGACAACAATCCACCCCCACCACCTTCAGGAGAGGAGAGCAGCCTACCGGCTCTGCTCAGTCCTGCCCCCCCCATGTCGGCACCCTAATGACCCAAGTTTGTTCCTGAACTCAGATCACCAGCGTAGCACGAGGTAAGGTGTCCAGTGTCTCAACCCTCAGCACCACCGGGCTGTCCTAAATTTTTTTTATTCCATTTTAGATAGTCTCTTATCTCCTCTCTTTTGTGATACCCTTTTCCGCACTGTAAGTCTGTTTTAGCACTCTCTTTTAATCTAAAGTAATACAAATAGCTATCCTTTTAATGTGACTCAGACGAACATTTCATTAGTATTCTCAGTTGCTTTTGTGCACCTATGGGTGTTAAAAACAGTACTGATAAAAGCCTCACCATGTCATACTGTATTAAAGGGAGTAGCACTCATTTTCTTATTTCAAATGTAAAAGAACATTCTAAAGCAGAGACAAAATGGGGAAAGGGTATCATACAGGACAGGAAATAAGGGGCAATCTAAAATATAAAAAAAAAAGTATCTGTCAAAATTTTCAATGCAACATACACTGTTGCTTTAATTAAGATAGATCAGAAATTACCTTGGTGACCAGAGAAGGGTCTATGTGAATGTAAAATATATTGAGAGCAGAGATGCTATGAGTGGTTTCCTGCAGTGTCTGGAGCTGGGACAGTTTCATAATAATGAAATATCTAAGGGGATAGGGAGACACTACAAAAAGACTTAGGCTAGCAAAAATACTGACCAATGCACTTCAGTATGGTGAAATACAAAGCAATGTATTTAGGAACATGGAATAAGCAGAGGGGTTACATGTTACATGGAATTAATAATGCTGAGCAAAACATATCACAAAAAGATTGGGATAATAATAAACATAAACTGAAAGACATCAGGCCAACATCAAGCACTTGTCAGAAAAACAAACAGGATGTTATAATGCATAAATGGTGCAACACAGAGCAGATCTTAGGAAGCAGTGCTATCATCATATAGGGCCTTGGGTCCAACCTAGATTATAATTCTAATATTGGATCTCAAACTTCTGAAAAAATAAAGCAACATTTGGAAAAGTACCACCAAGAGCTGCAAAGATGGTCAGGGTATTGGAAAATAAGACCCAAAAAGGTTACACTAAAGGATTTGGTACTCTTCTAATTGGAAGAAAAGATGACTAAGGGGGACATGATTAAGGTATTCAAAATGATGGGAATTATGGATAAGTAAGGGAGGTTCAGTCAGGGCTACTTGCATTTGCACAGGATGACAGAGCAAGGGAACAAGAGTTTAAAGCAGAAGTGCAATGAAAAAATGTTTTTCCGAAAAGCAGATTTCCAGTTACAGTTAATAAAAATATTAGCATACCTGTTAAAATCTGATCTTTTAAATGATTCCAGAGCTGTTCAATGATCTCTTGACCACCCAACCAACCGAAGTGCAGTCCTTTGACTGGATCAACCATGTCTCCATCCCGACTCCAGAGCCCCGTCTCTCTCTCTCACTCTCTCCCCCTCGCTCTCCCTGCGACTCCTTAACAGCTGTCCTCTCTGATCAACTCCTCTGGCACCCGACTCTCCCAGTGACCAAGAGGAGGAACAAAGAACTCGAAGTGGACAACTAACACACAAATGTTACACACGCTTCAAGGTTCAGACGGTTCACACCAAGTTTCTTGGTGGCCTCTGTCGAGCTGTGTAGCCATCTGAGGTGTGTCGTAGGGTGTGGGATTTCACAAGCACATCGCAATGATGTCAAACACAGGCAGGCAATTAAGTGCATAAAAAATGCTCAGGAAGCGTTTATCATTTTATTTTTCAGCATACATTCAAACAGAAATCAAAAAGAAACGGTGTGAGCCATTTCATGCTATGCTGAGAGCACCCTCTCACGAGGTCTTACACCTCTCCTAGTCAGTTCTAGACTGACACCCTATCTAAATTCTACCCCTAGTGGTAGGCTTTTATACAATCATACTGGTGACATCACTTTCTTGGGGTACTCCCACATTAGGTCATTTAACTAAAAACATATTCCTGTGAGGCTTATATCCCAGCCTATACAAAAATGAAAGGGATATTTCTAAGCCTTGGTTAATAGGAGTCCTAACAACATCAACATCATATTCATTTTGCATGGGTACACAATTTTATAGCTATGAGGAGCTTAATTACCCCTAGCTCCACCTCTTTGGCAGTGACCTCACTAACTGGGAGTCCCATAAATATAGGCAGTTGGAGGGCTGCCAGCCCTATAGTATGACTCTTGGGCTCCTAGTACAGCTCCACAGGTGAAGAACCCCTTTTTTCTTTATTCATGCTTTTTAAATACTGACAGGTACTAAACACCTTGTGAGACCCTGCCTAACTTCAGCAAGTCCCTCTTCTTATTCTGAGGGCTGAAGTTACAGCCTTCAGTAAAACATTTCATTTGGGCCCTTCTATTTTACTTTTGCAGCCCTCTGTTTTCTACTTTCAATACCAGGCTATTTACATGTTTATATAGTAGTGTATAAAAACAGGAACTTTTCTGTCCTTTTTATGTTGCTTGCACGCATGTGCAAGAAACATAGTGCCATCATCGGAGATTTTGGAGGTGTGTCACCTCCTCCTCCTCCAATTCAGTCAGTGAGCTGGCAGGCGCGGCCCCTGTAAGCCAATGCATTTTGGAGCTGTCTATGACACACTCCAAAATGCAGTGGCATACAGTTGAAAGGGGGAGCTACGCTTCAGTGAGCAGAGATAAAGCCCACTGAGTGTAGCTCCCCCACACGCAGGCGTCGCCGCCCCGCACCTGCGTAGCTGATGGGGTGCCCAATCCCGTAGGCTGAGCTGCGTCTCCCCCAGTTGTAGGTGCCCACGCTGGGAGCCCATCCCAGCGTGGGCAATAGTCCTTTGGCCGACGGGGTGCCCAATCCCCGTTGGCTGAACGCTTAACATCCTTGTGCCATGCTGGGAGCCTAGCACAGCGTGGCAAGCAGTCTGACGTCTTTTTTTTAACCTAAAAAGCGAAAATGGTCCCGGGCGTCTCCGATCCCCTCCACAACCCGCACCCACCCTGCGTACCCAGCCTCCCCATGCCCCCCACCTTACTTACCTCGGACTCTGGCGCGGCGATCTTGGTGGACGGGAACACGTCTGCACTCTTCAAAGCCCGACCGCGAACTGAGGAAATGCGGTAAGCTGTATAATGGCCTAGATAGGGGGTTTCAACTGTTGCATATCTCAGGCATTTTGAGAATTTTGCACCAAATTTTCAACATGGGGTTTTGGGACCCCTTCTCATGAATGATGTCACTGTCATGCGTTATTCAGGCCGAAGGTGATTTCGCAGTGACTGTGCAGTGACTGCAAAATCACCCTTTGGGCCTGAATACCACCATGACAGTGACATCATTCATGAGAACGGTCCCAAAACCCCATGTTGAAAATTTGGTGCAAAATTCCAAAAAATGACTGTTTTACGAGCGTGCGTTGCGCGGTTCCTACGCAGGCTCGTAAGTTCGCGAAATTTCAATATTTTCACTCCAGATTTTCAACATTGCCATTTTACCACACCTTCTTATGAGCAGTACAGCTGTCATTTTTCACATCTCACCCAAAATGTGTTTCCGCCCATGTAGCACAGAATGGCGCAGTCGATGTGCAAAATCAATGTACGGGACAAATTAAGAAAATCACAGTGACACTGTTCATGAGCAGAGGTCTTAAAATGGCTATGTTGAAAATTTGGTGAAAAAATTCCTAAAAATGACTGTTTTAGACGTGTGCGTTGCGCAGTTCCTACGCAGGCTCGTAAGTTCGCAAATTTTCAATATTTTCACTCCAGATTTTCAACATTGCCATTTTACCACACCTCCTTATGAGCAGTACAGCTGTCATTTTCACATCCTGCTCAAAACATTTTGCTCACTTCATGTAGCGCATTAATGGCGCAGTCGGTGTGCAAACTCAATGTATGGGACATTAACAAAATCACAGTGACACTGTTCATGAGCAGAGGTCTTAAAATGGCTATGTTGAAGATGGTGAAAAAATTCTAAAAATTACTGTTTCTGGCGTGCGTTGCGCGGCAGTTCCTTGCACGCTCGTAAGTTCGCAAATTTTCAATATTTGCACTCAAATGACTTCCAAATACCTAAACAGCACATAGAAGCAAGCAACATTCAGCATTGACAAATGCTTGTTATTGTGAACCATACTCATAGTGCCACAGAGCAACAGTAGTCTGCTTCTGCTGTGGGCTTTTACAGGCTTCTGGTAAGCCATAGAAACATAGAAACATTGAATTTGACGGCAGATAAGGACCGCTTGGCCCACCTAGTCTGCCCATTTTCCTACCTAACAGATAAGCTGCAGATCCTAATTAGCCAACAGCTTACTTCCTTCTTGTTTTCCTTTTTGTCTTTCAAGTGGCCAAGTGTAATCTCAAAAACGCTAGCTCAGCACTTCACAGACAAGTGCTCGCTCAGAGCGCATAATATTTAAGCACAAACAAGTTTGTTTTAGACATGTGACAGCTGTCAGTATCTGCCACCGCGACACAGTCATCTCATGGTAGAAGGGAGAGAGAGCAAGTATGGAGTAAACATGATCCTCCAATTAACATCATTGCTACTGCTCCCTTACACTGGACTTACTCCCTTTATTTATAATAGGCCGCACAGTGTCTATTTCTAATTAATGCCACATAGTAAGTCAAAGAAGTAAAGATCCAATAGAAACATCAGCGCTCATCTCCGAGCGCAGAGCGCTCATTACCAGTGGGGCGGCTGAATGAAAAAGTTATCATGGCCCCAGTTAGAACTGCAACCCAGCAGTTCTCAGAGAGAGAGAGTGTGGGAGAAGTGAATGCGTTGCCCTTTTCACATTTTAAAAAAGCCTCTGTCTTCTCTCCTGCCACTTCCACCAGATTGAAAGGCAGTGCCTTTCTATCTAATGCTCTGTTCACTACTATGTGAACTGAGCGAATTATTCAGTGAACCACTTTCTCCTTTCCTCATGTTCTCAGGTGGGCAGCAGAAACCTCTTAAAAACATGATAAGTAACCTGAAAGCTGTCCGCTCTGAATGCTACTGCTGCTTAGAGGATATGGAGAGAGGGGGGAGTTCGAGGAGTGACCACGCTCCTATTTTAAAACTATTTTCTCTCTCTGACAGCTCTCCAAACATTTGGGCACCAGAAATTTTATTTAAAAGCATGACCTGTGCTTTCCTTTCTACACTCCCACTTGGGAGTTTTAATATGCAGCGTGACATGTGCTTCTACCCATAATAATAGGGGCATACTTTATTTTTACTACAGCAAGGTGGCAGGAGCCACTAAATACATACTCCACAATACTCGTCCCTTTTTAAACTCTGAAATACTGGACAGGAAACAGCAGGGGGAAGGGAACAGAACATAAGGAGGGTTGCTGTTTTCTGTCCTGCACTTTTACTTAATATGTGTTTCTGTGCTTCTTAAACAATTTAGCACGTCTTGGGGGAAGGGGTCTGCGGCACGTCAGGGCACCCTTCCGTGACAGGGGTCACTCTGTCACAAGGTGGAACTTTACTGGAGAAGCTTGTGGGGAATTCTGCGGTGAAGATTGTTCACCAGGTCCCCGCCGAGAGGCATAACTTGTGGGACCTTCCGTAAGTGACTCTGAGCTAGTGGGACTACACAAAACTTTGCAGCAAGGATTGTTACATCGGATCCCCTCTGAATGGTACAGTTCAGATGACCTTTTGGAAGGGACATTGAGCAAGTGGGACTCTACGCCGGTTAGTTGCTGCCCTTATTTTGACCTAATCGATATCAGCTTGAGCCACAGGGGATTGGGGCTCCATTGTTGGCTTTAGGGGTTTGCCGGCACAGTCTCTAAACAGGGGGTCCTGGTTCTGGGCTCACTGAAGAGCTGGTCTTTTGCCAGCACCTTTCAGTTCCTGGGAATTTTTGTTGGTGGGCAGACCCTCTCCTGAGATCTCTGTGGGGATTATTTGGGCTAGCGGTCCCCTCGCTTGACCAACAACTTTGAGTGCTCCCCTCTGGGGTAATGGCTGACTTTTGGGTGCTTTTGTCCTCAACTGCAGCCCTAGAATAGCCTCTGAGGCAGCTACAGTGTCAGCTGCCGGGAGAGAGGGTTGCACTGAGGGGTGGGGGAGACCAAACTGGCGTAGCTCACACGGAAGGCCAGTGGTGAATTCTCGTTAAGGTTGATCTGTGGAACATTCATTTCAGCTTGGCAGAAGATTTTCATTGAACTGGTATGGGACTTTATGGGAGGATTTCTGGCTCTATTGATTGAAGGCAGTGAGAGTGCTTTCTACATCTACAATTGCATATCATTTCTGCTACTCATTGTGAGTTCAAGTGGCAGCTGGACTTATTTCTGAGAACACCTTCAGGCTCTGTCCTTTGGAGTGAGAGTTCAAATGAGCATATGGTTGGACTTTCCTGAAGAGTATTAGCAACTCTTGTTTAGTGACTGCTTCATATTCAATATCTGGAGACTCTAACTTTTACTACATTTTTTTGACCCGCTGTTAGATGTTTTAATTGGGGATTACTTCATTTAATTTGAGGGGTTTGGGTTTTTATCACTGTTAGTTAAATTGGGGAAGGTTATTTATTTGAGAGTTAGCTATTTATTCTGTTAGTTGTTTTGTCTGCTGTTACTGGGTGCTGCTGCTGGTTTTCAATAACAGCAATGTGTTGGCAGTTATCTTTGGTGGACAGACACTACTCCCCCTCTAGGCTGAGGGACCTGTGCCTCTTTGACTGTCCTCCACTTCCCTTTGAAGTCCATAGGCAGTGTTGGGCCTTGAGGATAGTTTGGAAGGGTCGGGGTAGTGCGAGCCCCAGACCTGGTGGAAGGGTGGAGCGGGATGAGCAGATTGGGGTGGTGGGTAATAGGAGGTGCCCTGGGCAAAATGGGGCCGGGAAGGGGGTCCTCCCTGCTTGGTTCCCATACTCAAGGGCTCCACTTTGAGTGGACAAATGACACGTTCTCCCATGACCACTCATCCAACCTGAGCGGTGTTGCGCAATACCAGGACAATTAGGAACAAGACAACAATTATTGCTGATCTTGTTGGATCATCTGACCTGACTTGCACCACTGAGACCTGGCCAAACAATAATGCTGGTCCTATTTTGGAGGCAGCAGTGCTGGCTGGGTACTCAGTGATACACTGCCTGAGATTGGATCGCAGGGCCGGGGGTGTGCCCATCTATTTTAAGACAGAACTGAACCTTGTAGATGTGCCGATGGGGACTACCAAATCCTTTGAGTGTATCATGGGTGCAAGTGTGGGCTGAAGGATACTTCTCATCTACTGCCCACCCGGAGATGAGGAAGAATTCCTACAGGAAGTCATGGACTTCATTGTCGACATGGCTTTGGAGTCACCCAGGTGGTTGGTCCTGGGGGACTTCAATGCCTGGATCGACAATGAACTATCGCATTTTGGACAAGACTTCCTCCAATTTATGATTTCATTGGACTTTACACAGGTGGTTACCTCTGCTACCAAAAATTGTGGTCACTGTCTGGACCTAGTATTCCTCCTGGGGATGGAGATCTCTGATTTGGTGGTGGAACCAGTCAGTTGGTCTAACCATCACACTATAGGGTTCAGTTTCATGGCTACCCCAATAGACCTGCCCCTGTGGAGATGGTCTGGTACCGCCCTTTAAGGGGTGTATCCCCTACTGGTCTAATGGCGGTGCTGGCCCTATTGAGTAGGCAATTGGGATGTGTGGAGCAAGGTGACCTACTGCTGCATTATAATAATGCTGTATTGGGGGGCCCTAGACACCATTGCTTCTGTCCAAGTTCACCCACTCACTCTATGTTCTTGGTCCCTTTGGTTCAGTGGAACCTTGAAGGAGTTGAGACAAGTATGGTGAAGGCTGGAGCATTGCTGGTGGAAATTCAGCCTGGAGGATTACAAACTTAGATTGATGTCCTATTATAGGGGATATCATTCTGCCATCTCCTGTGAGAAGGTGGAGTTCCTGTCCATGGAGATTGCCATGGCAAGGAATCAACCGGCTCACCTCTTTCGAACTGTGGACAGGTTGTGCAATCCAACCTGCCTTCAGAATCTGAGCGCTTTTTCACAAGTTAAGTGTGAGGAGTTTGCCCAGTTTTTTGCAGATAAGGTTGCCTCCATCAAGTTGGAGATTCACTCAGCATGCTCCAATGAGCAGAGTGGCGGTCAGTGGGAGGTCACTAGCACCTGATTTGTCTGGTCTGACTTTGACCAGCTGGCAATCACTGATATCGTGAAGACTGTCCATGGTATGCGACCAACTGACTGTAGTTTGGACCCTGGTCCAACCCGCCTCCTGGTGGAGTATGTGGAAGTCATTGGACCAGTCCTTACAGAGATAATCTAGAGTTTGTTGGAGAAGGGAGCGTTTCCTGACTCCTTGAAAGAGGCTCTCGTGACCCCACTTTTGAAGAAACCTTACCTTGACCCAGACTGCCTCACAAACTACAGACCTGTCTCTAGCCTGCCCTTTGTGGGTAAGGTTATTGAGAAGGTAGTTGTGTTGCAACTCAAAGACCATCTTACCACCCATGAGGTCTATGACCCAATCCAGTCTGGGTTCAAGAAGAGGCATTGTACTGAGACAGCTCTTGTTCGGGTGCTTATGATCTCCTGGTGGCGAGAGATTGGAAGAGCCATTCAGTCTTAGTTCTTCTTGATCTCTCTGCAGCATTTGACACCGTGGACCATGGGGTCTTGCTGGAGCACCTGCAGTTGATCTGTGGATTGTCTGGTACAGTCCTCAGATGGTTCCATTCTTTTCTTATGGGCAGGCCGCAGAGAGTGGTGTCCGGGATTTTTCCTCTGCTCCTTCCCCCTGTCCTGCGGGGTCCTGCAGGGCTCCGTGCTGTCCCCCATGTTGTTCGCGGTGTATATGCTGCCATTGGGGGACATTATAAGGCAGTGTGGGCTGCGTTTTCACTGCTGTTCTGATGATACTCAGCTCTACATATCTTTTGTACCCGATCAGGAGGATACAGTCTCAGTCTTTACCAACTGCCTTGCCAAGATCCAGGACTGGATGAGTGCCAGCTGGTTAAGGTTGAATCCAGATAAGACTGAGGTGTTGGTTGTGGACCCGGGTTGTCTGGTAGAGAGGTCCTCTGTTGTTTGGCCTACTGGACTTGTGCTGGGGGCAATCAGCTGAGGTCCTCTGAACAGGTGTGGAACCTGGGCATTATTTTTGATAGTGAGCTGACACTTACATCACAGGTGTCAGCCATTGTCAAGTCCTCTTTTTACCATCTGAGGAATATCGCCCAGGTAAAACACCTTGTTTCACCTGATGACCTTCCGACTTTGGTCCATGCCTTAGTGACCTCCCACCTTGACTACTGCAATGCTCTATACCTAGGGCTTCCAGGGGTGGACATCTGCTGCCTGCAGCTGGTGCAGAAAGCGGCAGCAAGGTTGTTGACAGGCTTACTTCGATCTAGCCATGTCACGCCTGTCCTCTGTGAGCTGCACTGGCTGCCAGTGCAGTGGAGGATCACCTTCAAGGTTGGTTTGCTGACCTATAAGGCCCTACACGGGCAGGGACCATGCTATTTGCAAGACCTCCTGTGTCCCTATCGCCCTCTCCATCCACTCCGTTCCACTGATGAGGGATTGCTAGAGGTTCCCAGAGTCCGTTTGAAGACCTCGGGGGACTTTTGCTTTTATGGCCCCAACCCTATGGAATTCTCTACCTCATCAGGTTAGAGAGTGCCTGTCCACTGAGTCTTTTAAAACTGCCTTAAAAAACTACTTATTCAGTCTATCGTTTTTAGATGCTTATAAATTAGGTAATTGCTGCATAGTTAAATCTTAATCTGTTTAGTATTGCTTTAGTTTTATTGCTGTCTGGTTTTAAATTTGTACAGGTGCTTTGATCATTTTGAAAAGTGCCTTTTTATAAATAAATCTGATTGATAAATGTGTAGCTGAAATGCGCCAACATCACCCAGTGACATGACTGTAAGGGGAAAAAAAGAAACGTTTCATGACACGGTTGGGACTGGGACGGAAGGGGGACTGGACACTGGGTTGAAGGAGGGAGCAGGGGACCACCCACCAACAGGCAAAAAAAAAAAAAAAACAGAGGAAGAAATGGGAGCCAGCCAGCACAGGCAGCAACAACACTTCATGTATATAAAAATCACGTTTTGAATTCCATGATAAAATATTTTAAATTCCACTACATTTCATTGCCCCGTGGAAGGGACAGAAAGCCAAGAGGGGGAGCAGAATACAAGGTGCTCTAGGGATAGCTCTTGTGCTGGCCCCTTCTGGGCATTGGTGGAACCACATGGCCCTGACCTCACTAAATGGTGCACATAGTTTTGCACTGGTGACTGAGGAGAAATGGAAGTGTGAAGAAAAAAGATGGAGGTCACGTGGTCGCACTGAGCAGTGGAAACTTGGATTATAAATCTGAAGAAAAACAAATACTTTGTCCAAAAATTTAAAGTTCCTTACTAGTGAAAGCTAGACCTCAAGGCCTCTGTACTAGTGCATACCAATCTACTGTCACCAACATGAACAGAACACTGTAATAGGCAGTAATCTTGAAAAAATAAAAATTCAGCGTAATTTTTACACAGGCTAATGATTCTTAATCTACTTTCCTTAGTTGTGTTTTTTCCACTCCCATCTGCAGGGCTCTTCCCACCCCCTTCCTCCACTGGAAACAAAGGCAGCATAATACTTGCTAAATATTTGATCTTTGCAAATATAAATTGGTCGCAATATTGCAAACTTATTTGGGCCTTCAGCTTATTAGTGTGACAATATTTGGAGATTTCTGCCTGAACATCATTAGGAGTGGGCTTTCTGATAGCAGGAGACAGAATGCTATTGGAGGTCACATGGGTCAGCATTTTCAATTATCTATACTTTTGCTGTGTCAAAAGTAGGGGTCACTGGTGTGTCTGAAGGTTCAGATGTTACAACTGAGTACATATACTGTACAACCATTGTACAACTGTACAAGCATGGAAGTGCCTGAGGAGTTCCTTTGAGTGGCAGACGAGGATCGGGGGCCGAGGACCATAGTGAATACCGATGACCTGGTGAACTATGAGGTGGTGAGTCTGCCTGTCTTTCAGTGATCCTGGACCTTTGCCTGTGTCAAATGGACAGTGTTTGAAATCGGCTGGTGACTTTTTCTGGAGTCCTGCTGTTTGACTGGGGAGTGGTGGTCTGGCCTGGGTTTTCCTGAGGGGGAAGCAGCTGGGACACTCACTGGAGGGTGCAGGACTCCTGTGTGCCTTGGGGGGGCCATTTGGGGTGCACATGTCAGAGGACAACTGTTTCCCTGGGGTCCTGGTCCTCGGGTTACCTGGGTTGGAGTTTCCTCTCCCTGGAATGTTACTTAGGGTTCTGGTTTTTGGTTAAAGTCCTTTTGAGAACACTGTTAGAACCATGGGACCATTTGCTATCTTGGGCTCGGGCTGCAGTTGCTGACTGGGGGCAGCTGTTCGGGGCTGACGTCCCTACCGAGGGGCTTCGGGGAGGACTTGCTGGAAGGTGGTGGGACCACAATTGCCTGGTGGTGTCCCTGAGGTAGGAGCCGGTGGGCTTGCACTTTTGGGTCCCTTAATTCTGGGGGGCTGTTTGGTTCAGGCTGCCATCCTTGGAGGGGGGTGGTATCTTATTTGTGGCTTTGGATAGAGTGGAACTGTGTCATCTTGGTTTCCGCTGCTATCAGAGGACACTGGATATCTTTGGGAGGTGCTATGGTTTTGTGCAGATTGAAAGTCTAAAAAGTTTGAAATTGTGAGGTTGTGAGAGAGCCTCTGTAACTTTTTTTATTCACTTGGATAAGACACAGATTGGCTGCTGTAGTGGGAGTACAGCGGTTTGGACTTATTTATTGGCTGATGGTGGGGGTGAGAGCTCCATCTCCGCCAAAGTTCAACTTCAAAGCTCTGGCGTGTTTCAGCCCTGTTTCTGTTTGCCTGCTGTCGATCACTAGTGAACCTGGACCTTGCATTATTTTAAGGGATTGGTTTTCTTTTGGGGGGGGCATTGTGGGTACTGTTTTCTTTTTTCTTGTAATTGTTTTATGTGGAGTTATTTTATTTTGTTTTTGTATTTATTTATGCGGATTTGTTGTGAGGCTACTGTTGTGAGCCTCTGTAGTTATGTGTTGGCAGAGATCTCTCCCGGTCAGGTGCTAGTCTCCCTCTGAGCTCCGGGGCCTCCATCCCTTTAACTGTCCTCCATTGCCCGCCGAGGTGTACAGGCAGTGCCGTGCTTTGGGGAACATAAGGAGGAGGAGGTATAGGGGCAGGGGTCCTGGACTTGGAGGGAAAGTGGAGCTGGATGGGCAGATTAGGGTTGTGGGGACTAGAAGACACCCTGGGGTGAAATGGGTTCTGGAGAGAGGTTCTCCCTGTCTAGTTCCCATACCCAAGGACTCCACGTTGAGTGGGCAGATAACACAGCCAGCCTTTGTGTCCCATCCTACTCAGGTGGTGTTATGTAATGCCAGGTCTATCAAAAACAAGACAGCAGTGATTGTTGATCTTGTTGGGTCATTTGATCTGGCCTGCATCACCGAGACCTGGCTGGATGACAATGCTGGCCCAGTTCTGGAATCAGCAATTCCGACTGGGTTCTCGGTATAACACTGCCCGAGGATAGATCGTAGGGGTGGGGTGTAGCCATATGCTTTAAATCGGAATTGGGTCTTTTAGATGTGACAGTGGGGCAGACCAAGTCCTTCAAGTGCATTGTGGGTACAGGTGTGGGATGCCAGATTCTTCTCGTCTACCATCCATCCAGGAGCAAGAAGCAATTCCTGCAGGAAGTTGTGGACTTCATCATCGATATGGTGTTGGAGTCCCCCAGATGGATGGTTCTGGGGGACTTCAGTGCCTTGGTCGACGATGAACTCTCTCAATTTGGTCAGGACTTCCTCCAACTCATGAATTTGTTGGGCTTCACACAGGTTATTACTTCTGTGACCCACAGTCATGGTCATTCATTAGACTTGGTTTTCCTACTGGGTATGGAGACCTCTGACTTGGTGGTGGAGCCAGTCAGCTGGTCTGACCACCACACTATAAGGTTCAATTTCCAGGTTCCCCCTCTATAGGCCTGCTCCTACAGAGATGGTCCGGTACCGCCCTTTAAGGGGTTTGACTCCAGATGGCCTGGCGGCGGTGCTGGACCTATTGAGTTTCCCAAGTGCAAGCTTGGATCCAGACAATCTGTTATTGGCCTATAACAAGGGTGTGACCGTGGCTCTGGATTCTATTGCTCCTGTCCGCATTCGCCTCCTCACCCTTTGCCCTCGGTTCTCCTGGTTTGATGGGGGACCTTGAAGAAGCTGAGGTGAGTGGGACAAAGGATGGCAAGGCGCTGGTGGAAATTGGGCCTTGATGCCGACAGACCTAGATTGAGGGCCATTATACGGACTATCAATTGGCTGTCTCCCATAAGAAGGCAGAGTTCAAACACTTTGATCTTTTTGTGAATTGCTCTTTTTTATAAATAAAGTATTGATTGATTGATAATGACTTTGTCTTTGCAAAGTGTGCCTTAAACAATTCAAGAATTTGAGAGTTTTCTTTAATATTCAGCCTGATCTGGAATTTTTATGGGGCTCGGAATTTAAAGCCTCAGCTAAGAATTTATTACAAATTGATGATAACCAATGCTACAGTGTTACAGTGTATTTTTGCTCACACTGTTGCAGATACTGGTTCACTCGGGTTATCTAAAAGTGGTAAACATGACCTAAAAGCTGAGGCTGTTACAGCCAAGGGGACACACAACTATCTAAAATCTCACTGAATGACTATTTGGGCTAGCCAGCCTGCTGTCACTATGCTGGTTGAAAAGAATTTGTGCTGAAATCTTAAGTTTACAAAAATAACAATTTCGGCTCCTACCTTTCTGGCAAGTGTTCAGCTTTCCTGGCTAGTCCATTTTAGCAGTCTAGCAACTCTGTGGCTTGTGTAGTTTTCTGGAGCTATTCCTTTCTTGTAATGATGATTTTGACAGTGTAAACCCTAAGTCAGCGGTGCACAGTTTTTGGCAGCACTGAGAAACAGCTGGAGGTGACAAAAGTCCAGCATACATCATGCATAATCAAAACAAAAGAGGGAAAAAGTGTATACACATAATAAAGACAAAGAACGTTAGTGCGCAAGCACTGAGGCAAGGGTTACCCCAAAGGGCATTGGCCGGGAAGCCAAGTTTTGAAGAAATGCAAAATCACACATACCCACATAATGCAAAGCATCATGGGCTGTATATGCAAATCACCACAGACTATTATGCTGGTTCAACTTTAAACAGAAATGCATGGTGCCGAAAGGCCTCTCACACAGTCTACAAAGGGTGCCAACAGAAGGCACAGACACGTGGTTCGTCCTACCAGGACTCGGCAGTGTGCCTCGTCTATATGATACTCCAGTGGAATGAACCAGCTACCCTAAGCCGGTCTATCTGGGTTGGGTTGTGGTGAGCCCAACAAAAACAAAAAACAATTTAGAAGACAAAGAACCTTAGTGCACAAGCACTGAGGCAAGGGTTACCCCAAAGGGCATTGGCTGGAATGCCAAGTTTCAACCCAGTGCTGTTAGTTTGCCCCTTCTAATTTGCGTGAGTACAGAATATGTCTCTGTTGGCTTTTGTTACCAGTACTGACCACATTTTATTTCTCATATTGGATGGAACCACAGAAATAAATGGCTCATGAAGATGTGGAGATAGACTTCTGGCATTTTTGTTTTTTGTTCACAATTACGCTTTGTGCAGGGAGCGAGAGAGCATGACAGTGCATACCAGCATGTTGCAGAAAGGAGAAGAGTGAGTAAAAAAAACAAACTGGTGAACCCGTGCTCACAGAATGAGCGGGTTCTGAGACAAAACTTTACAAGCTAAAAATTCCCCAGTGACAGCCCGCCTCTCTCTGGGCTGGAACAGCTTTTAGAGAAGTGTCTATCCTCAGGTATTCGCTGCCACCAGCTGGGTTCTCCCAGCGCCAGCCTCCCAAGTTTACAAAACTGGGTAGTCAAAACGTGCAATTGCACAGATCAAAGTCTGGTAGTGTGTCTCTCTCTCTCTTGGATGGCGGATGCTAAACAGAGTTTACCTCAGCCAATGGAAACCAGGTATTACCTTAGAAAAATGACATCACAGTCACAACTGTTGAGTAAATAAATAGCTTTTTACTTAACAGAAAGTGAAAAGATATCTATATTCAACACAAGAGAATAACGCTGTTACAGGAAAAGTAAACAAATGTTTTTTAAATAACAGATGAGAAAACAGAAAAAGGCTATTACTGAGATATGCTAGTATCAATCTTACCCTTCCCTATTCTTCAGAAGACACTGGACCCTATGCTATCTGCCAGCTCCCATGGACATAGCTAGAAGGCTAGGCCCAAGCTTAGTCTCTTGGACAGTTTCTTCCTTCGACTCCCCACTCGCTGTCTTTCAGCATCTTATATTCTCTCTTGAGAACAGGCAATTCCCATTCCCCCTTTGAATGCACCAACCATCTACCGTGTATGTATTTAATTGTCCCAATCAGATTGAACACCTATCGGTGACCAATTATATTCCTTTTTAACCTTAAGTTTATATTTGAGTGAACCAATCCCTTTAAACTACGAGTCTGTGTGGATGTGTTCACTCCCTTGGTCCCTGTCTCTGATATTTATGGCTCAGCTCTTATCTAGATGGTAGTGGACAGTGGAATCCCAGCCTGTGTGTGTTTTTCAGACTGCTAAAAAAATGCAACTGGAGAATCCAAATCATTAACTCCTTCCTTCCCATTATGTCACCCACCCCCCAGGTGATGAAGGCGTGTCCCTTGGGCCACCCCAAGTGTCACAGCCATTCATGCAGCTGCTGGGAAGTGCCCAAAGTATCCAGCCATACCATTAGACCTGTCTAGATAGACCATCCACATTGGCATTTTGTTTACCACTGCAATGTTGATGGTCATGTTGCATGCCTGCAATACCAAACTCCAACATAGTAGTTTTCTGTTTTGCCCGCTTGACCTGTGAAGCCAGATCAGAGGATTATGATCTGTGACCACAATAAATTCTCTCCCCCATACAGGTAAGGCTGCAGCTTCTGAAGGGCCCACATTATTCCCAAGCATTCCTTCTCGATTGTGGCATAGGCCTCCTCTCTGGGCAGAAGTCTCCGGCTGAGGTACACAACTCCCCCTGCTGGGTAACCTGTCTCAGCACGGTCCCCAGCCCATGATCTGAGGCATCCACATGGACCATAAACTTTAGACTGTAATTGGGGCTGGCCAATACAGCTGGGCCACTTAAGGCCTTTTCCAGCTCCTGAAAAATGACCTCACAGCCCTCCGACCACTGCACCTTATCTGGCTTTACCTTCTTGGTTAAGTCTGTTAGGGGCTTAGCCAGATCACTATAGCGAGGAACAAACCTCCAGTAGTATCCTGCTGTCCTCAGAAATGCCCTTACCTGTTTCTTGGTGGTAGGAGTAGGCCAGGCCAGGATGGCATTTACCTTGGCAGGCTCTGAGCGGATATGTCCACTACCCACCCGGTGCCCAAGATAGGACACTTCTGGCATACCTATCTGGCACTTTTGCACCTTGACTGTCAGACCTGCATTCTTCAGCCTGTGGAACACATCCTGTACATTCTTGAAGTGCTCATCCCAGGTCTGGCTGCATAGGGCTATATCATCCATATATGCCAATGCAAACTCACCTACCCCAGACAGAATGTGATCCACAAGTCATTGAAAGGTTGCAGGTGCATTCTTCTTTCAAAATGGCATTACCGTGAATTTGTATAAGCCAAATGGAGTGACAAAAGTTTATCTTTCCCTGGCTGCAGGGGTCAGAGGTACCTGCCAGTAGCCCTTTGTTAGGTCTATTGTGGTCAGATACTTGGCTCCTCTCAGTTGCTCCATGGTCTCATCTGTTCTGGGCATGGGATAGGCGTCTGACTCTGTGCAGCTATTAAGCCTCTGGTAGTCAATGCAGAATCATGTGGTGCCATCTCTTTTGGGAATCAATACCATGGGCGATGCCCAGGGGCTACTAGATTCCTGGATTACTCCAAGTTCCAGCATCTCCTTGAGCTCCTCTTTCACGGTCTGCTTAACATGCTCAGGTACCCTGTAGGGAGACTGTTTCTGGGGAATCTGGGTCCCTGTATGCACATGGTGCTTTGTCATTGTGGTGTACCCCAGTTTCCCTGTGAACATGTCCTCAAATTGTCTCAGCACACTCCAAGTTTCTAGCCCCTGGGCTGGTGTCAGCTGTTTGGAAAGGGTAAGGTTATCCATGAAGAATGCAATCTGGGCCTTCCCGAACCGGTCCATCAGTGGATCCATCTCAGTTTCCTCCTCTGGGGAACTGCATACAGCACGGACCAATTCCTCCCTGTCATAGTAGGGCTTCAGCATGTTAACATGATACACCGTTCACCTGCATCTCCTGTCCGGTAGCTCTATCATGTAATTGACATCACTAACCTTTTGGACAATGGAGAATGGCCCCTCCCATACTGTATGTAGTTTATTCTGTCAGACAGGGATGAGTGCCATCACTCGCTGTCCCACCTCATATTCTCTGGCTCGAGCCCCGTGGTTGTACCAGACTTTCTGCTGCTGTTGCGCAGTGGCCAAGTGCTCCTGAGCAAGCCCCATGAGCTCCTTAAGACGGGTCCTGAAGTTCAGGACATACTGCACAACAGACTCCCCTTGGGAGGCACGGTTACACTCCTAGTCATCCTGAATCAAATCTAGGGTTCCCCGCACCCTATGACCAAACAGGAGCTCGAAAGCTGAGAACCCTGTGGACTCCTTTGGGATTTCCTTGTATGCAAATAGGAGATGAGGCAAATATTTGTCCCAGTCCCTCTTATGCTGGTAGGCAAAAGTCCTTAGCATGGTCTTAAGGGTTAAATTAAATTGCTCCACCAGAATATTAGCTTGGGGATGGTATGGGGAGGTTTTAAGCTGCTTTACCCCACACTTCTCCCACAAACTACTCATTAACTCTGACATGAAATTGGCACCCTGATTTGACAGTATCTCCTGGGGAAAGCCCACCCGGCTAAATATTCCCAACAGTGCATCTGACACTGGTTCCACCTCAGAGGATGATAGGGCCACTGCCTCTGGGCATCTTGTGGCATAGTCAACTACTACCAGGATATACCGCTTGCCAGTGTGACTTGGGGTGCTCAGTGGCCCCACTATGTCCACAGCTACCCTCTTGAAGGGTTCATCAGTAATGTGCAGGGGCACCAAAGCTGCCTTGGCATTGTCCCCCATTTTCCCCATCCGCTGGCACTGTGGACAAGTCCTGCAATAATTTGCCACATCCTTGCCAATACCAGGCCAGAAGAAATTGTTGGTCAGATGCTTTTTCATGTACTGTACCTCACCCGCAAGCGGCCTGAAAAAGAGATGTCATGGGCAAGGGCCAAAAGCTGCTGATGGTTAAAATTAGGGACTACCAGCTGCTGAAGCGCCTCACCATCTAACCCTTCCTCTGTTGTACATTCTCTGTACAGTAGCCCATTGTCCCAGTAAACCGACTCTTTACCCCCCCTTCGGATCCTCAGCTCTATTAGCGATTTCCCTCAGTTTTTGCAAGGTTGGGTCAGTTTGCTGGGCAGTGCTCAGCTGCCCTCATCTGACCCTTCCTAACGCCTCTTCAGAAGGAAGTCCTGTGGGCTCCTCTATTTGTGACGGGGGTTCAGAACTGGTGCTTCTAGCCAGTCCCTCCCCTGTGCTAGCCACTTCCTCAGCTGCTGAGGGAGGGGCTGGACCACATTGTGTCACCCCCTCTTTATCCTCAGAAGCTTGCGCTTTTAAGAAATTGTTCCTCACAAACAAATCTTTGATTAGTCCCATAGTGTCTGCTTTAGCCCCCTCCAGCCACCTATCAAGGTAAGTACACAGTTGAACCTGCAGTTCCACATAACTGTCTTCTGGGCTTTTCTTTAACTCCCTACATTTCCTTCTGTAAGCCTCAGGAGTTAATTCAAAATGTTTCAACAACACTGTTTTAACCTTATCATAATCAGCATAGTCTTCATCACTCATTTTAGAAAATGCATGCAAAGCTCTCCCCGTAAGTAAGAGTGTGAGATAAGTTGACCACAAATCCTTAGTCAATTGGAATTGCTCACATACTCTCTCAAATTACCTTAAAAATAGATCATGATCATCTCCCTCTCTAAACTGAGGGAACAATTTAGAACTAATTTTAGCTTCATGAGGAGAACTCACTCCACCGTTACTCACGGTTTGCTGGCTGCGCAGGGTTATCATCTCCTTCTCGTGCTGTTGTCTCTGGAGTTCATGCTGTCATTCCTTCTCTCTGTCCGCCAGTCTCTTTTCTTCCATTTCTTTCACTGCTTCCAACCTTCTTGTTTCTGCTTCCCACCTTCTTGTTTCTGCTTCAGCATCCAGTCTTTTTGCCTCCTGCGCCTTGTCTTTCAGCAACAGCTACAGTCGCAGTGCATCAAGCGGTTTGGTGGGGGGGGGGGTCTGCTACATCAGCCCTGACTCACTCCCAGGGACTGTGCTTCTGGTCATGTGCCACCAGAGCAGCTATGAGATCTGCCTTTTTCTTGTGTTTTAGACCTTCAAGCTGACCCCACTTTTCCTGGCACTTTTCACAAAACTGTTGCACAGTAAGCGAGTCATACTCTGCGGAGCTCATTCTCTAACCTTACACTTCACTGTGCTAACTGGAAACAAAAAAACAGTTGTACAATTGTATCTGCTTATATATCCTGTGTTGCAAGTGCTAAGGTAAATGTTCCACTGGCAAACTCTGTATCTCAGTGTGCTAAACAGTCCGCTATCATCACCCCACCACTGCCAACCAATTGTGACAGCCCACGTCTCTCTCTGGGCTGGAACAGCATTTAGAGAGGTGTCTGTCCTCGGGTATTTGCTGCCACCAGCTGGGTTCACCCAGCACCAACCTCCCAAGTTTACAAAACTGGGTACTCAAATGTGCAATTGCACAGATCAAAGTCTGGTAGTGTGTCTTTCTTGGATGACGGATGCTAAACAGAGTTTACCTCAGCCAGCGGAAACCAGGTATTACTTTAGAAAAATGACATCACAGTCACAACTGTTGAGTAAATAAATAGCTTTTTACTTAAAAGAAAGTGAAAAGAATCATTATAGGACATCTATATTCAACACAAGAGGATAACACTGTTAGAGGAAAAGTAAACGAATGTTTTTTAAATAACAGATGAGAAAACAGAAAAAGGCTATTACTGAGATATGCTAGTATCAATCTTACCCATCCCTATTCTTCAGAAGACACTGGACCCTACACTATCTGCCAGCTCCCACAGACATAGCTAGAAGGGGTAGGCCCAAGCTTAGTCTCTTGGACAGTTTCTTCCTTCAACTCCAAGAATAACTCCCCACTCACTGTCTGTCAGCATCTTATATTCTCTCTTGAGAATAGGCAATTCCCATTCCCCCTTTGAATGCACCAACCATCTACTGTGTATGTATTTAATTGTCCCAGTCAGACTGAACACCTATCAGTGACCAATTATATTCCTTTTTAACCGTAAGTTTATATCTGAGTGAACCAATCCCTTTAAACTGTGAGTCTATGTGGATGTGTTCACTCCCTTGGTCCCTGTCTCTGATATTTATGCCTCAGCTCTTATCTAGATGCTAGTGGACAGTGGAATCCCAGCCTGTGTGTGTGTGTGTGTGTGTGTGTTTTTTCAGACTGCTAAAAAAATGGCAACTGGAGAATCCAAACCATTAACTCCTTCCTTCCCATTTCTGTCACAGGCAGTACTCATATAAATAATGCATGAAAGTAGGCACTTACAAAATCTAATGACACGAAGTGCTGGAGTTCATGCTGTGGATCAGCTTTGATTTTCTGCTATTGGATGGCTTGATTTTGCAAGTGCCTACTTTAATTTTTTACTTATATGAATGCTATGTTTTTGTGTTTTTTTGCTGGGAGAGTGAGTAAGACTGCTGCAGGTTTACGTTGATGGTGAAGAGCATGAGGACATGGGTGGGGGCTGTTAAGACTAGCATCAGCAAACAGTCACTGGACTTTGGAGGGGAAAAAAAAATTAAAAGAAATATATAATATATACTTTGATCTGTGAACTGGTGCGCTGGCGCAAATGAAAAAAATGAATTGCGCTTATCTTGCCATAATCAAAGGTGAAAATGGTCAGCATGTCTACTTCTTCAAGAGCCACAGACAGCCTTGGTGCAGGCCGTTTGTGGCCCATGGGCCATATGTTATGCACCACTGCCCTAAGGGCATACAGTAGGCATATTTCTGCACCACCCCAAAAAAAAAAAACATTGGCACTCCATTGAGAAATTATATTTGTAGAAAATGACACCCGATACATGGAGGAACGCCGGCAGTCACTGCTGAGCTACTGCTCTTTTCCCCACTGCACCAAGCCATCTGGAAGCCTGAACTCACCACACCATGCCATAGGCTGCTTCCCCGATGTATGACAGGTTGATATACTACGGCCCACATCAAAGACCTTCCCATGGATGAGCTCCAAGTTGAAACTGAAAGGGGGGGTGGGACAGCAGATGGAGGTAGCACAACAACAGAGGGTCCTTACTTTGTGGAAGCTTGGTGGGGGGAAGGATTAAAAATGAGGGAAACAGGCAGCCAGATGGAAATACCCTAAAAGCGAAAAATAAAGCTAAAAGTCACAGGCAGCACAGTGTTAAGAGCAGCACCTGTTATTTATGTCATACAGCACAGCTGTCAGTTGCAAGTTCTCTTGCTGCATTCCATTTCATTGCATGCAAGGCTTAGGGTTCTGGACTAGTTTGCCACTGGTTTTGCTTTTCTTTATAGGGGATAGGGAACAGAGGGCGGCGGTGGAACAGCATACACAGGGAGGGAGAGGAAGGGTTCTTTTGGTTTGTTTATAAGTGGATTTGGAATGGAGGGTGGGGAGGAGTGGGAGGTTTTTTTTTGTTTGTTTATACGGGGACACAGAACGGAGGGTGGGGGTTGGACAGCACACAGAGGAAAGGAGGGAGTTTTTTTTTATACTTTGACATGGAATGGAGGGAGGGGTGGAGGGTTTTATTTTTGTCTGTTTCCACCCAGCAAGCAGTAAGTGAGCTCCTGACATTGAAAACCGATCAGTTGTTTCTGAGGTGGCTTCATGCAAATCAAAGGATTGAAGCCCTCTCTGATTGGAGCGGCTTTGGTCCTTTGAAGTACGCAAAGTTTACATCCACCAAGCAGAGAGTTGCATCAGGACCACAGTGGGTGGTCATTGGTGTAGACTGCCGAGCTCCTGTTTTTTGAACTGCAGTGGTATTGGCAGTGACACCCCCCGACACCCCGTATCACTCTTCACAAAACGTTTGGTGTGCAGGTGCATCAAAAGTAAAAATAGGTAGACTAGGTGGGCCAAGTGGTCCTTATCTGCTGGCAATTTCTGTGTGTCTGTGCAAACTTTGTTACATGGTACAGACCTAACTCACTGCCTGCCATTCCTAGAAAGACTGAAAAGCAGTATCCTCCATCTGCAAATCCTTATTATGCTAACCAGTCAGAAACTGACTCTGTAGTCACCATGGCTGCTTACAATAGAATAGGCTTTGGAAAGCTACCAAAACTGCAGCTCAGGCTTTGCCTGAAGGCTTGGCCAAGAATGAGTTGCTTAAAACTTTAACTTCTGGTTCTGAGGTGGGGCAAACATTTGTTATGCTCAGCATATGATGTCTCTGATACTTCTGCTGGGGCTACAGTGTCTGGCATTTATATGAGAAGATGTTCTTGGCTCAAAGTTGCTGGATTTACCACAGATGTGCAGCAGGCCATTTTAAATGCCCCTTTCAGAGGGACAAAACATTTTGGATATGACATGAAAGAAGCCCTAAAAGGCCTTCAGACATCTAAGATGACTGTAAGGTCTGTAAAATCCCTGTATCACACTTCTGCTAGGGGGTGTGGAAGGGGATCCTTTTGTTAGCTTGCCGCCAAAGGTGACCATTGTTTCCATCCATAAGGCAAAGGTAAGGGAGCAGGCCCCCTGCTGGGTCCCCTTCCCTCCAGCTGCCCATATAAAAGCACCCAAAGCAGGAGGTATCAGTCATAATGGCCCTACTGGCTCAGTCTGACTCATTCCTGGACTCACCCCCACTTCCACAGATGCCTCCAGGGGTGGTTGTTGGGGGCAGACTCTCCCCACATCTGGCACAATGGAGGGAGATTACAAAAAATGAATGGGTCCTGGAGATAACTGCAAGAAGAGGTGCATGCTCTGGAGGTGAGTGACACCCCTCCAGATCATCTTCCAACTCCTTCCTGTTATTCTCTGGGACGTCTATCTGTTGTGAAGAAAGAGGTGCAGTCATTATTCCAAAAACATTCTGTAGAACTCGTTCCTTCATGATACAGGAACAAAGGGTTCTACTGCATATATTTTTTTCAATTCAATTCAGGTTTATTGCAGGAATGACTCAATTGAGCAGGCTTACTGACAAGGAGGTCCTGAAGACATTTAGCAGGAACATATACAGAGATACAGCAAAATGGATTACATAAAGACTAAATACAAATGAATATCAAAGGATACAAAAATGTGTGATAAATATGAGTGTCAGACTTACCAGTGCAATACCTTCTGATAATAGCAGCACAAAGAGAGCAACAGCGTACATCTTCAGACAATCGAAGAGAAAAAAAAAGTGCAAAGTAGCCTGGGGACCCTGCAAGAGGGGAGTGGAAAGAGAAAGGTGAAGGCAAGAGGGTAAAGCATGGGGACAAGGAGGGGATGACAAGGGAAATTATAGGGGGATGCTAGGTGGTGCAAGGCAAAAGAGAAAGTGAGAGAGGAGGGGCAGTACAAAAGAGAAGAGGTGGCCACTGGGCTGCAGAACACAGCAGAACAGACCAGTGGAGAGAAGGGTGGTGGTAGAACAGCAGAACAAACCAATGGACAGGTGGTGGGAGTGGTAAAAGGGGGAAGAATGGAAGAGGTAAAGAGACTAGGTCAGGAGAGTGAGTGCAGGAGTAGCAGCGATGGGGGTCAGGAGGGTAAATGTAAGAGTAGCAGTGATAGAGGTGGGCAGGAGGGTAAGGGGAGGGACAATATGAATGGGAGGGCCGAGGGAAGGGATGATAAGGTGAACAGCAAGGAAGGGAGGGTTAGGGGCATGAGGGGAGAGGAGTGGGATATGAAGCGGTGGGATGTGGGCTCGGGGACAAGGGAGAGATACTTCCTAGTATTAAAATGGACAGGGGAGCTGTATCCAATGTTGATCTCAGGGATCTCAGCTTCTACATAGAATTCAAGAAGTTTTGAATGGTAGCCCTGCAAGCCTTAATTCCCCTTCTGCAGTAAGAGGACTGGCCTTGTTCTCTGGACATGAAAGATGCTTAACTTCATGTAAAGATTGGGAAGGCTCACAGGAAATACCGCTGCTTTGTGGTGGAAAGGAAACATCACTAGTTCAGAGTGTTGCCATCTGACTTGTCTTCGGTACCATGGTTCTTTACCAAATGCTTTGCTGGGAAGTCCTATGTGTGTTCCCCTATAAGGACAACTGGGGGTTGCTGAAAGCCAGTTTTAGGCAAGTTCTACATTGTACTCTGTCTCAGACATGTCAGTTGTTTGACGACTTGGAGATCACAGTGAATGTGCCAAGGTCTGTGTTGACTCCTTGCCAAAGACCGCAGTACATAGTGGCAGTATTGGACACAGAGAAGGGATGTGCTTTTCAGCCTCAGGACAGAACAGAAACCCTGACTGCTCAAGTGCAGTTGCTATACGGGAGCTGCTACATTTCTGTGAGAACAGTGTTATGTCTACTGGGTCTTACAGCTGTGGCCATTGTGATAGTGCCACTGGCTAGCTTTCATATGAGAATTTCCCAGTGGACACTTAGGGTCCAGTGGGATCAATTGACGAATGAGCTGGGCCAGATGGTTCTCGTCATGTTCTTCGTGTTGCAGAGCATTGCTGTGGTGGATGGATCAGGAAAATATTTAGGTGTTCCATTCCTTGTGCAAGCTCCTGTACAGATTCCCACCATGGATGCTTTAGGCTTCAGTGGGGGAGCTCACCTTAGTCCTTATCAAAAACAGGAGTTATGGACCGCCAATTTACACATAAATGTCCTGGAGATGAGAGCTGTCTTCTACAGCCTCCTGACATTTCAGGAGCATTTGTGGCCCAGTCCTCTGTTAATCCACATGGACAAAGCCAGTGGGATTCATTACATCAACAAATAAGGGGCCTTTTATTCTTTCCCACTATGTAGGGAAGCAATAAGAGTATGGTACTGGCTCTGTCTCATGGCTTACAGCTGTCAGCTGTGCATCTCCCAGGTCTCCAAAACATCTTGGCAGACAGATTATGCAACTCACAGTCCAGAGTGTGTGAGTGGGAACTGCTGACCTTGGTAGTAGACAACCACTTTGCAAGATGGGATCATTCAAAGTTGGACATTTTTGGGTTCCCACACAAAGCAAAACTGACACATTTTTGCTCACTCAGTCCAGGGCTTGGAGTTTTCTAGTGAGACACATTGCCTCTCTCGGAAAGTGAAATTCCTATGTGCATTTTCTCCAATTACATTAATACATAGGGTGCTGATCTAGCTGGGGATGGAGAGTGCTACTCTCATCCTCATTGCTCCATTATAGCCTGGCCAAATATGGTTTCTACTTCTGCAACAGATGGCAGTGGAGCCTCCTGTACTCCTACCTCTGTGCCAGGGGCTTTTGTCGCAGGACAAGGGATCCCTGATCCATCCGGACCCTTAAGTCCCTACATCTGCAAGCATGGCTCCTGAGGACATGGCCATTGCAGGTTTTGGGGTATTCCCTAAGGTTGCTGATGTTCTGATTGCAGCCAGAAAGCCTTATACTAGACATACTTATTTCTTGAAGTGGAAGTGGTTCACTTTGTTGGCTGCTTCCATGAATTTAGACCCATTTACATGCACTATGAATGCAATGCTGGAATACTTGCTGTCCCTGTCAGACTCTGGTCTACAGTAGCATTTCTCATGCATTTGTCTGCTATAGTGGCTTTCCTTACCCTTAGTGATGGTTGCATGGTTGCACAACTGGAGGTGTCCCATAGTTTCCTTTGAAGAATTCTTCATATGAAACCTCCTATCTGCAATCCAGTCCCACCTTGGGACTTGCATTTTGTGTTTGAGAAACTGACATTGGCTCCTTTTGAGATGGCCATGAGTTGTGGCTTATGTTTCGTGTCATGGAAAATGTTATTTTTAGTTGCAATCACTTCTGCTCTAAGGATTTCAGAGTTGCAAGCTCAAATGTGTGAGCCTCCATATTTAATTTTCCATGAAGATGGATATTCTTCGCATACTAATCCTAAATTTTGACTGAAGGTAGTCTCTGAGTTTACATTGAATCAAACAATACACCTTCCTGTTTATTACCCTCAGCATGCCAATCAGGGTGAGGCACTGCGCCATACTTTGGATGGCCATAGAGTTCTCAGATACTGTGTGAATCGCACCAAGCACTGTAGAAAGTCCTCTCAGCTTTTTGTTTCTTTCACCCCTGGGAAAGAGGGCTCACCTGTGTCTAAACAGTGCCTGTCCAAATGGCTGGCATATTGTTTTATTATGTCTGTTATAGGAAGTACAGTAAGGAACTTCCTGATGCGATTCATGGTCACTGCACAAGGGGACTGGCCACTTCTGTTGCTTGTTTCACAAATGTTTCTGCTGCTGACATTTGTGCTGCAGCCACGTAGAGCCCTGTCAACCCCTTCGCTAAACATTACAATCTGGATGTAGTCTCTCATAGATATGCTGGATTTGGGCCTGCTGTTTTGAATATATCAGACTGTACGAGCCTCCCTCTGTGTTTTGAGACTGCATGGAAATCATTCCAAAGGTGTGGCCAAATGGAAGAAAGATCCTCAAAGATCGAACAGTTAAGTACTTACCGGAACAGACCTATGAGGGAATCTCTTCCATTAGGCCATGCGATCCTTGCCTCTCATTGTCCTCCTTCTGAGTCACTGAGGGTTACATCATATGTTGTGCCTGAACATAATCCTTGCCTTATATATCCAGCCCTATGCCTCACCTTGTATGCCTGGGCTGGTCTTAATCTCCTGGTTCCCCACAGGTGGAGGTCCTCCGAGTGTAATCTCCAGTGGGGAACTGAGGAGAGATAGGGCCACCCAGATTTATATAGACACTGACGCATGATTTCACCGTGGGTGGCTCCCAGCTAGCAAATCTTTCTGTATGGTCTTAGTGTTGATGCAGGTATAGTTCCAAAGATGTGGCCTAATGGAAGAGAGTCTCCCTTAAGATCTACTGTTATGGTAAGTACATAACTGTTCTATCATGGGTAGGTACAACACCTTTCACACTGGTAGTGTGGCTGCAACCTGAAGTTACCATCAACTAAGCTATTGTAAACAGTATCCAGTAATGTGTTATCTCCTTAACTTGGTCTGGTGCCCCCCCAGTGCCCTGCCAACTATTTTTACTCCACGCTGAGTGTTACCTCACCTCTTGAATTAAAAGGATTAAAATTGGCCTATGCAGGACATTCTAGTTTATCTGAATTCCTTCTGTGAAGTGATGTAGCTAAGCCATCTGAAAGGGGATTCCATTGTCCCATAAATAGCTGAAATGCCCTTAATGCGGCTTATCAGTCTCCTACGTTTGCAGATGTAGGTAGCCATTCAAGTGCCAACAGTTCAATTAACAGACTCACACACCAGATTAGAGTTCAAGCAGATAGTCAATTTCAGGAAGTTTTCTGGCATATCCTGTTTGAGTTTGGCAATGCATGACTGAAGGTGGAAGTTTTTACAAAGTAAATTCCTGCTGTTAGAACTCGCTATTTTAAGACTACCATTATTTGGACAAAATTGGCTTCTGCAGCCCTGGGTTACTTTTGATGACATGAAGAATGGATAAGGTGATACAGAAGACCTTTATTTCTTCTTGCTTGCAGTTTAGTTTGTATCATCAATAGTGTTTAAAGATCCTGGGTACTCTTTCTGATGTTTTGCATTGGATGGGATAGAAAGTGATGAGGATAGGCACACTGAGTTGAGGCTTGTTTCCAGGTGCAACCTGGGGGAGTGGATGCAGCAGGTAATGAAACAATAACAAAGTGATAACACATAGGTGCATGAACATGAACAATGAAATAACAGTAGAAGGAATGAATTTCTGATGAAGAAAAATAATTAAAAAGCATATGTGTACATATGTTATGGGGTAGACAGGGTAAGAGTTAAGGGAGTGTGCCACCAATGTATGGCAAGAAATGATCCCGTAATTAATATAATCTTTGCCTAACTCTTTCTGTGTCATTCCAAATTGTCACTGGGCCAGTTATTTTCTGCTGGGTAATACATGTCACCTACTAGGGGCTAACACACTCCAAAGTAGGGCTCCAAGTTCAGGACTACCAAAGAATCGAGCACCTTGAATTTCAGGTGTTTGATTCTTTCAGATGGTGGTGAACGCTAAGGGGAAATAGATGGACATTTGGTTTGACTGGTTTGACCTAGTCCAAATGGTGCAGACCAGTCCAACTATGAACCACAGTTTCAGTGTTGGGTAAGTTACTTTAAAAAATTAGTTACAGTTACTAGTTACTCTCAAATAAATGTAATCAATTACAGTTACTGATTACTTGTGTATAAAAAGTAATCAGTAACTGTAACTGTAATGCGTATTACTTTTTCTATTACTTTCTATTGCTTTTGAAAACCTGTTCCAGGATGCTTGGTGATGGTCAATGAATTAATTTCAAAATAAAAATGTTTTCCCTTGGCCTATGTGTGCTTACTAGTCACTCCAAGCACCTAAACCTCTATTTGTGACCCATGCAAGTCCCTAACCCTCTGCCTCCATAAATGCACATGTCTGTTGACAACACTGACACTGATCCAGTAACCACATACACCTCCCCCCACCCACCGCAACTCATAAAAGCCTGGCACACTGCTCCTCCTACTCTGACTACTTAAATTAAATTCCTGCCTGGTCTGGTCTCTCAAAGAAGGCAACCCACACAGTTGTCTACAGCAGATCCAGAACAGGTCAGTGACATCATGTCACAAACTTAGGGCTTACACCCAGATATTGAATCAGTAGCACATGACTTGAGTCTCACATCTAGGACTGTGAGAGTCTCTTAAGTGTTTTTTTTTTCTGCTGGAGAAATGGATGTGATGAGTCCCTAAAGTTGTGCTTGTGACCAAAATGGAACCTCAAGTGTACTAAGTGTCTCATCTCATCGGTAGACTGTTAAAGAGCTACTGACACCTCAAGAAAAACTTTGAAAAACATAATAATTAGGTACAGTTCAGCTTGCATTCCATATATATTCTATATAGTTCAGTTCTCATTCCATTATTTTATTACTGAGCAAATTTGGATGCAAATATGATCTTTATGACTTTATCCAGTAGAGTTCCCTTAGAGTTTATCTGCCTCTGTAGCTTACTCCCTGCTTCAAGTCATAATCCTCTGTTGTGGCATCACAGTCTGCTGCCATGAGAGAAACCGTGATGTCACAATCAGTGCATTATGACCTCAGGAATGGAGAAAGAAATAGGAATAGATGAACTGTTCAGGAGCAAAGTCCCTGGTTTCAAGTCCATGCCCTTAGTAATAAATAATGAGGAAGAGGAATACAGAACTAAAGTGAGATACAGGTTGAACTGTATCTAAACACTATATTTTGGTAAAGTTTTCCTGAAGGTGTCAGCTGCTCTTTAAGCAATTAATGTACAAGAAAGGATTGTTGCAGGCAGCAGCACAGCAAAAATGCAGACAGCACAAGCAATTGCAGGGAAAGCCTTGAAAGAGCTCTGATGTAGATTTAGGTGTTCTGAGAAAGATTAGCAAAGCATTACATTTGAAATTCATTATTAAACACTTTTTTTTCAGGGCGGGGGCTCATCCAATCAACAGAATTATAAATCAGCATGCTTGCCTACTAGTTCATCAAGCAAACTAGATATATTTTATACAGTTTAATTTCCCACAGAGACACTCCCAAATAAATGTTTATATATTAATCAGGTAGAAGCAGCAGAGACTACAGAATTTTATTAATCAAAAAATATGAAAGATGCAAAATTAGTCTCCAGCCCAAAAAGTTCACAACACAAGATTCCAGAATTGAATTTCTAATGACTCGGCCCTGCCTGGCAAAACAATTCTATGTAGTGAGGGTGACAACCAACAAAAGACAATCCGTCCCTAATTCTGACAAAAAAAAACAATGGAGTCTGAGCAGTCCAAGACTGCCTCCTCACAGCAGAGTCTACCCCCAATCCATGAAATTAAAGCCACAACAGTGACTCCGAGTCCCAAAATTAATCGGACATTCAAGCAGCAGCCCAGTCCCACAACATTCCCAAACAAAAATTAGCATAATTTAATTTACTGGGCTAAAAGTAGAAGCACCACTTGGACTTAATTCAACAAACTGGCAATAGTAACGCATTACTACCCAACACTGGGTACATGTAAATTTGTACTTCAGACATTAATCGGTCCCACCCAACCAGAGAGGATACCATACAACAATTATTTAAATAAATCCAAGAGACATGTTTTGGCAAGATTTCCTACACAAAATGAAATAAGAAATGGTAATAATGTACAACCCCCTGGCTCTACACTACCAGCAAAAACACACTATTGAGCCAAGCTAAAAGCCGAAAATTCAGTCTGCCTCATTAGGTGTCACTGAGTAAGCTGAGAGAGGGGTCACCATTTTTTATTTTCCAGTTATTAAAGCTCCATTTTGTTACCTGGTATAATTGGTTGCAGACAAGTTGGGAGACCACCGGACCAAGCAGACAAGGGCGCTTTTCTGAGCAGGCCCACAGCAGCGGTTAAGTTCGGCTTAGCAGTAAACGACTATGGTGCTAAGCGGTCCTCCAATCCACAGTGCATCTTCAATCCAGGAACGTGTGTGTGTCCCACCATCTGCCATGGAGTGCCCTGCAACTTCTAGATCTGAACAAGTGATCTGCTGAAGTGTCTAATTGTAAATTTTTTAAAAATGCACATGTGGTAAAGCAGAATTTGATCTGTCTTGCCAGGGCGGGGGGGGGGAGTGTACAGCTGGGCCTGGGACTGATGGTCAGCCAGGAAAAAGAAAATGACTGTGCTGATGTACTGGTTCTTCTTCCCGCACTCTGTTTCCATGGCAACCACCCATGCTCCCCCCGCTCTTAAAGGGGTCACTCTGCACTTCCCTCGATCCCTCCAGCAGCAGCAGCAGTGGAACCAGAAATTTTTAAACTTTGGTGCCGGGGGGGGGGGAGTTAATCCCAAAGTAATACTATAAATTTAGTTACAGTAACTGCTTTACTTGAAAGAAAATGTAATCAGTAACGCGTTATACATTACATTTTCTTTCAAGTAATCCGTTACCGTTACACGTTACTGACAATGTAATTAGATTACAGTAACGCGTTACTACCCAATACTGCACAGTTTGCACCTGAAAAAGTTAACTAGGGCACAGTGTGAGTCACAAGCTCCAGCCTCATTTTTGGAGCTAGACTCAGCTCAGTCACATGAGTCAATGGGAAAGCTCACTTGTGCGCTTGACAGTGGGCTGCTGGGTAGCTCAGGCAGGGCTGTGATTCATTTCCAGTTAGATTAGCTAGAAAAGTCTTCAAAACAAACTGAAAATCTTAAAAGGTTTGGCCTACTAGTCCCACAACAGTAGGGCTGCTGAAGTGGAATATTTAGGAGAAAAATAAAAAAAAATAATTGTAGCAGGCCTCTGGGACCAGGGGAAAGGGGAGAGAAAAAGACTGTACTCTGGACTGGAGGAAGGGTGTGCTTGGGGCTGGACATTGGGAAGATGGGGCATGATGTGGCAGTCTGGCAGTGTCAACATGTTGCCTAATAAATTTAGCCTCAGCAGTGCAGCACATTTTTTTTGCTGTAGAACTAACATTTTAACAGGGCATTACAAAAACAAACTGATTTTCACTGAAGCTCCTTGCAAAATCATGATGTGATTTTTTTTTTGGGGGGGTACTCTTATTTAGTAATTCTGCTGGGCAGTATGTGTGTGATAGCTGGTGGCAGGACACTGCCTGGCCATTGGTAGTTGGCACCTTGGTGGTATCCCATACATTTTTTTCCTAATTATTTTTTCTTTTTGTGGCCATTTTCAAATTAAAACTGTTAGTCTTCACATTCCCCATGTTGTTGCTGTTCCTTCCTCCTCAGTTTTTTTAATTGTGTTTATGGTGGTTTTCATCTGTTTTTACCCCACCCGAGGCCCCGGCACATGGCTGTGCATGCATGTGGAGGCATGTACACACACTTTGGTGCCAGCTGATCCCCTTCCACCCTCCCATCCTTGCAGCTCCCTCTGCCTGCACTTCCCACCAAACCTCCACCCAGTGGGAGTAGGGCTATGGGAGGGTGACAACCAACCCCCACCACCCTCAGGAGCGGAGAGCTCCACTCAGTCCCGATCCCCCCATGCCAGCACCCCAACGACCCAAGGTCATTCTCGAACCCGGGTCACCAGCATAGCGTGAGGTAAGGCGTCCAGTGCATCAACCCTCAGCACCACCGGGCTGGCTGCTTCCTCTTCAATTCTGAAGCAGCGCACATGTGTGTGTGTGTGTGTGTGTGTGTGTGTGTGTGTGTATATGCATGTTGCAGTGTGATTTGGGCAGTGGGCAGCAAGTGTGTGCCAGTTGCTATGCCCCTGGTAGCTGGCACCTTAGTGGCATCCCATTAAAAAAGTTAAAAATCTTAAAAAAAATTTCTTGGCACCTTGGTGACATCCCACTAGAAAAAGAGGTGGAAGGTACCCTCATGGCCACAGACATGTAATGATAAAATACATGTGAGGAGTCCTGCTCCCACAAATCCAATGTGCGCTGTAGTACGGAAGACCTTGAATTCTCTCAAGCAAGATATAATAAGAGATAGGTTTCATTTTATTTAAGTGCCCAACATTGCCAATGTTTCAATGGTGGACTGGCTTTCTCATGGCCTACAGGATAGATAGATAAATAAATACAATACATATAGTTTTAATATGCATTCGAATTCTGTATAAATTAGGTTGGTCAGACCTATGTAGTAAAGCTAGCTTAAAATATGTAGGGCATACCTAAACACTGAGCTTGTATCCCTTACTTGTTTTCTTATTCTATTTCAGGTTTTTAACTATATGAATGTAAATAATATATATGTACACATTAATTTCAATTTAATTAATATACACCATCCTTCTAATTTATTTGCTGAAGGATACATGTTACTGTACATACCTCATATATTAAGCTTCAAAAGGAATTAAGTGTGTGTGTGTGTGTATATATATATATATATCTATATTTATAAAATGGTGTGGGAAAATCATAAAAATCCCACTTATACAATTGGACAAAACACTCCACATGACCGTTCATGATTTCCCAACGACCGCACACCTAGCACTACGACCATACGCCTAAACTACTTTCCATTCCTCAAAACCTTTTCACCAGCAGCAACACCACTCCACACCTGCTGCAGCTAGACACCCACACTAACACACATATGCAACTGACACCCTGTAACCACTGTGACCAGTCTGATTAACATAAACCTAACTGTATATATAAAAGTACAACATACATTATTTTGTACTCTTCTCCTCATTTCAAGCCTTTACATACATTATTTTGTAGTCTTGTCTTCAATTCAAGCCTTTACATTGACAATACCGTGATCCTAAACACAGTACTTTCACTTTCGATACAGAAATGTAGCGTGACCGAGCGGTGCTCATTTTACAAAGTCAGAAGCTGTTAGCTGGTGAAAGTAAGACGTGCAGTGTTTAAAAAATTAGAAAAGTCAGTGCCTTTTCACTTTCAATACAGAAATGTAGCGTGACCGAGCGGTGCTCATTTTACAAAGTCAGAAGCTTTTAGCTGGTGAAAGTAAGACGTGCAGTGTTTAAAAAATTAGAAAAGTCAGTCCCTTTTACTAATTTCTCTCTGTAATCCAAAATAGTAGCTCCATTTCTGATGCGAAACGAGCGACGACAGACCGAGCGAGTCGGTAATTTAGAAACCTAGGCGAGGCGAAGGCGGTGTTGCCATAGCAACACTTTCGCTCACCGCTTTCGTTCTAAAATTACCGACTCACTAATCTACCCTCGCTGCTTCCGCATACAATGTGGAACTAGTACTAAAGAAAATGGACAGAAACTAATAAAAGGCACAGACTTTTCTAATTTTTAAACACACACGTCTTACTTTCACAACCTAACAGCTTCTCACTTTCTAAAATGAGCACCACTCAGTCACGCTTACATTTGGGCAATTAAAGTGACAGTACTATAAAACACATACTTTTAACACCACAAAGGACTACTAAAACTTAAATTCATTTAAAATACAGTTTTTAACACCAAAAGTGTCACCTCTACAAACATAACATTTAATTACCAACTACACAGAAGGACTACTCCCCCCCCCAAAAAAAATCTATAGCCATTTTATAAGATAGATATACCACTCTGAGGTGTGCAGTCGGCGCTCTGATATCACGCCGCCTTGTGCAGTTGATGCACTCGGCCTGCGACCAAGTGCGCTGCGCACACCAAGCTGCGTGTTATCAGGCGGCGACCCCGCTCAGAGTGTGTATCTATACATATATATATATATATATATATATCATGCAAAAAAATCAGTTTAATGCATCAGTTAGGGTTGTTCCACAGCGACAAAAGTGAAAATTCGGTGTTAGGGTTGAAAGCCCCTTACCCCAGCTGGCATTGGGGTGTGTGTTGGGTCATCAGCCCTAACTCTCACCATCACATGTGTAAACTAGCTGAGGCATAGGAGAATAGGGTAAGACTTAGGGACCATGACCCCAGCGCACATCCCGATGCCAGTTGGGGGGGGCGGCTGGGGTTGCAAGAGGGGCTTTCAACCCTATCACCGAATTTCCTCACTTTTGTCGCTGTGAAACAACCCTAACTGATGCATTAAATGGATTTTTTTGCCATGAATTTCCCTTCTTTTTGAGAATGAGGACTATAAAAAGTGAATGGAATGTGGTGGTGGGCGCTCCCACCGCGTGATCTCTTGTGACATAGTAACAGTAAGTGCAAAACAAACACAAGTGCTAATGGTTACACACATGGTGATGCAAACATAAATGGTAAAGCAAATGTTAATAGAAACACAAGCGCAAAGTGACACCAAAGTGAACAGTAAGCGCATGAAACAGAGGCAGCTAAAGTGTGGAAACACAAACAATGTGCATGGTCATGGTGCCGCTATTGTAAATGCAAATGTTAACTGTTACAGCAACAATAATGCCAAAGGGAACAGAGACGGAAATGCAAATGCCAGCGCATACAGAAACGCAAAGTGTAATGTGCACGGTCATGGTACCACAATTGTAAATGCAAATGGTAACAGTAACAGCAACAACAACACCAAAGGAAACAGAAACAGAAATGCAAACTGTAAAGTGCATGGTCACGATACCGCAATTGTAATGCAAATCATAATGGTAACAGCTAAAATAACACCAAAGGAAACAGAAACGGACACGCGAATGTAAGCACGTACAGAAACACAAACCGTTACACGCATGGTCATGTTACTGCAATTGTAAATGCAAATGGTAATGGTAACAGCAAAAGCAATGCCAATGGAAGCAGAAATGGAAACACAAATGTAAACGCATGTGGAAACGCAAACCATAACGCGCATGATCATGGTACCGCAATTGTAGACGCAAATGGTAACAGTAACAGCAACAATAATGCCAAAGGAAACAGAAATGCAAATGCAAGCGCGTATGGAAATGCAAACCGTAACACACACGGGAACGCAATTGGAAATGCAAATGGTAACAGTAACAACAACGATGACGCAAAACGAAAGACAAACGCAAATGGAAGGGCGGGTGCAAACGCAAATGGTAATGTGCATGGTGACGCAAAGCAAAACGCAAACTGAAACAGTACTGTACACACAAATGGTAAGAGTAATGCAAGCGCAAACAGAAACGCAAAAGATAACTCACACGGTGGTGTACATGGGAACGCTAACGCAAACGGGTACAGAAATGCAAGTGGAAACACTACATATAACAGTAACTGGATTGCACACCCTAGTTTTCCCCAACAGCTGCATAGAGAAATGCAGTGACTACAAAGAATGCATGCATGATAATGGGCCTGGGACCAGAAAATGAGCTCTTGGAATAGTAAATTGATTATATCTCAGGAACTGTACGACGTAGAGAAAAAATTAAAATTTCATATGAGTCATGAAGGTCCGTATCTCACACTGTTTCCGAGATACGGGCCCCGAAAGGCGCAGCAGACACTGCAATGTTAGTCTGTGGGAAAAAGCGTCAACTTCAGAGTAGCATAACTTTGCATCCCTGCAATATTTTTACACCAGACCACCAAAAGACACATCTGTGAGATGTTGTCTTTCTTCCCTCTAAATTACAGCCCAAAAGACCAACCGTTCTTTTGCAGCAGGGTAGCAAACAATTCCTGTCATTTTGGCCATAGTGTTGCAAAGTAGTGTCATGATTTGTGACACTTTCTCAAAATAAATCATGAAAGTGTCGCAGGTGCGACACTACTTTTCCCAAAAATTTCAAAAACATATTTCTGGGGTGTTTAACCTCAAAATAAAGACATGTCTAGCATCCTCAGGGCTCGACTACGTAAACACAAAAAGAATGGTGTCCCTAGATAGTCCCAATTTAAAATGCCAAGCATTTCTGTGATCAGTAACTGAAAAAAAATGGCTGACTCATGACACTACAGGGGTCATTTGCAACACTAAAAACTGCATTTGCGACACTGTCAAACTTTTTGTTAACTTTTCCCATTGACTATAATGGGAAATTTGTTTTTTGAATAACTTTTGAACCATTCTATATTTTTTCACAAAATCTTCAAAAGGCACATTGGGGACCCTGGCCACATATTCCCTGAAGTTTTTGGACCAGTCATGCAAACCGTGCGACCTGTAGGCGCAAGCAAAGATTGCGTAAAAAAGCTTACATGCACTCTGGAATGTTGCTTAATAACTCTGCAGCCGTATATCTGACTGGTATGAAAGTTGGCAGATACCAAGATCTATGGTTATGCTCTGTGTCTGCCAAATTTCAAGCAAATCTGCTGAACGGTGGCAAAGTTATTAGGGTGCAATATTTCACCATTTACCCTTAAATGGGGTACTGAACCCTAACTATGGTAGCACTACTGTGCTGCCATAATATATATATATATATAATATATACACACACACACACACACACACACATATATATATATATATATATATATATATATATATATATATATATATAATACACACATGCAGAGTAGTAAGGTTCTGGAGTTAAAAACATGAATTGTTTTTTTTTATAAGCATAACCAAAATAATCTTTGTAATAAATCTTATTTATAAAATAAATTGCATGTCCATTTACCACATTTTTTTCTACTTATAGAATTGTATATACATTTTATTAGGACATGTGCCACACTTCAGAACACTTATGGCATGACATTTCCGTCCTTTTACACTTCAATATTTCTCAACCATATATTAATTTAAGTGAAATTTCTCCCTCCATAATATCAAAACTCTTTCATGTTATTTTAGTTTCAATTTTTTCCCATTATATTCACATTTAATTTACATTAAATGCGAAAATACACTTTTTCTGTTAGTATCATATAGCTGATGAGTCATGAGCCCACAGCGATTTGTCCTGAATACATTTATTATGCTAATATTTTTCAGCAACTCTTTAGGTAATTTTTACTTCTTTTCCTCACAAATAGTATCATACTTTAATGTGTACCCACCTATTTTTTTAAGCAATAAGGTATGACCAGGGGTTATGTTAATGTTCTGTTAATCACCCCCTGAGAGTGTAATGTGGCACAAGGTGTAGCAAAGTGCCACGTGCCGGGGGGGGTGGGGATTAGAGATTAACTTAACCACCTGGGAGGACCTTATTGCGATTATATAAAAACAAAAAATTAAAAACATTTGTTCAAAATGTAATTTTTAAAACATTATTTAAACTCAGGATTTTTTAAATAAAGTAATCCATCTGCTGAAATGAGTTGTGCTGCACGTTCCTGAGAAGTCAGTGTGAATGTGTTCAAAACTTTGCTAGAACACGTATAGCTGTCTCCATAGTAACTGGACTCAATAACACTGAACATGCTTTGTCCAAGTCATAAGAAGAGGTGAAGAGGAGCAGTGAAGTTGCTGAATGTACAAGCAAACAAAACTGAACTTTTTTGCATGCCATTGTTCTCTGTGTTGTAGTACAAAGCCAGCCACATGGCATGTTTTGCATAGAAAAACACCTACAACAATTTTAAAATCCAACTCCTGGTGTCAATAAAAGTGATCCCCATGCCCAGTGGTTTCAAATACCCCTCACTCTCACAGCACAGCAGAAATCCTCATAGCAGCCTTTGCTGTTGACCTCTGATCTCTGTGCCAAATCAAAAGCAAGACCACATGGCATAGAAAACACTGACTGTTGCACTTTCAAACTTTGACCTACAGCAACTTCAGTCCCTACCTGTGATATTTTTAAATCTGTTCCTTGCCAAAACTTAAGAGCTCTCTGCAATCTATAAAAAACTAGTAAATAAAAGCTGGACTGCATGGCATGAAAACCAGCAATTGAACAGAAACTTGCTGATTCAGACTTCACGCTGAGTCATGGCACCTGTATACAGCCCTTAACTGTGTGAATGAGAAAGATGTGATGATAGATTAGATGTGGTCTTCTCCACTGTGCTTAAACACTGGGAGTGGCAACTCTAGAGGTGTTCAGAGCTCAGCTCAGCTGTTCTAGAGGTGATATACAGCACAAACCCAATTATTCCACCCCATTTACTGAGCTACAAGCACAGAAATCTAACAGGCGACAAGGGGTGCTCAGTAGATCAGGGTTTGGATAACTGGGATTGTTCTTAGCAGTTTTTTTTCTGTTTGCAGTTTAATACAGAAGGGCACGGTTAGCAGGGAGAGCATATGCGGTACAAGTGTCTGATTATAGTTAGTTGAGACACTCGGGTGTCTTAACAGCTTGTGCTCCTTGACTTTTTTTTTTAAACAGCACAATGTCTAGCACTCAGGCTACTGCAGTTAGTGGAGGCACTTAATGTGGCTCTGTAGACAGTGTCTTACAACATCTGACAGTGTGTGCTCAAGGATTGCTTCAAACCGCATGAATTTGTGGTTTGGGTAATTAAGGATTGGGTAAATAAGAAGGTGCTTTTTTATTAAACAGCTCAAACACAGACACTGCTCTTACAAAGCAATGAAGGCAATGGTGGATAAAGATTCAGAAAAAAAGAATGTTGTAAAGGTTGACACTTGATATTTGGAATCACTACGCATGAAAAACAGCTCTACAATTATATTAATTAAATATTAATGTAGGGTTTAGGGAATGCCACCAGCCAGTCAGAATTCTCCATTTACAAAGCAAGTTTTATAATGCGTATTAATTCCAATAAGGCGGGAATGCTAAAAAGAGCAAAGGACAAACAATGCTAAAAGCACTACTAGTGCAAGCTCAGTAGTGTGAGTATAGGATTTCAGATGGTAAATTGTAACAAAGTATTAGATCAGTGCAGCTTACCAGGGTTTCAAGCAACCTCCCATTTGGCTCACCCTACCCAAATGAGCAGTGGGCCCAAGAATGTTACCCTTTTTATATCCCTTCTGTAACTAAGGCAACCAGCTCCATGCAGCTGCTGAATGTGCGTGGCCACGTCAGTGACATCATGTAGTGATGTTATCTGTCCACTCTACTGTCTCTGATCAACCAGTGTGGTACTAGTAACACCCTGAAAGCTTGTTGTTAATGAGCTTGTAGCTCAGTATGTTAGGCACATATGCAGTAGTCCTGTTTTGATGCACTCTACACAGGTTCAATTCCCACATGGAAACAAAGTGGATTTGTAAGGGATTTTACAGTTTTCACATTTTAATATACTTGAGTTAAAATCTTCATGAATATTTTATACTGCATTATATGGGAGCCTTTTCTCTCATTTAGAATGTGTTTCAGCATCGACTGAGAACTAGGACGTAGCCTCCCTACAAAGAAACAACATGATTTATAGATACTACTTTTTCAAACTCATTATTCAGCAATACTTCCTTAATGTAGATGTTTTAAATCAAAGATTGACTGCTAATGCCATGGTACAAGTATACTGATGTATTATTTTATACCATGTCCCCACCTTTGCCGTATTTGTGTGATTGTTTGTAAGTTACATATTTTTTCAACTGTAATATGCCGAAAGCGATACTGGTATCAAGTTCATTACATAATTTCGACAAGTCACATTGTAGCTTACCAGTCAGTTTCTTCATTTATGCCAAAATGTGGATTTGCAGCCCCAAATCTGTTGAGCCAGTATGCCTGTAAGTATTTTATTATTCTGGTCTCCACCTCTTGGGGTGGATCTGTTCTTTCTAGTCTGATGAATCTAGGACTTGGGATTCCATGTCCACACCCACTGAAGTGTCTGGCCACAGAAGATGATTTGTCCTTCCTCCAGATGCTACTTTTATGTTTAGAAATCCTGTTCCTCAGTTCTCTGATAGTCTTATCTATATAGACTAAGTCACATGGACAATTTAGAATATGTATGGCATGTAATGAAATGATTTATCTGCGCATTTTCATCCAAAAAAGGGGTTTGTACACTTATTCTTGTTGCCATTGATGTATTGAGCACAATTTCCACAGGGAAATGAACCCTTGATATTCTGAGTAACTAATTCCAAAAAGTTCAAGTCCTTCTCTGGCAATTTATGCTACGCCTGTGATATTCTGTCTTTCAGATTTCTAACTTTCTTTGCAACCACCTGTGGCTTATCTCTGAAAACTTCAGCTTCAGTAGTTGTTGATTATAAAATGTGCCAGTGTTTATTTATCACACTTTTGATGTCTCCAAATGCAGGGCAAAACATGGTAGAAAATATGATTATATCAGGTTTCTGGTTCTTGGGGAGGTTATAAACCAGAATTTGTCTCCTATGTTGGCCTGACACCCTCACCCATGCTCTATCCAACACTTCGGGTACATAACCTCCATTTAAACATCTCTGTGTTAAGTCTGTTACTGCCTGTGAATAGTCTTGAGGATCTGAGCAGTTTGTTTTAGCCCTGAGGTACTGACCGTATGGAATACTATTGATCAGTTTTCTGGGATGAAAGCTTTGGGCATGTAACACAGTATTCTTGCTTGCTTCTTTACTTCTTTACTATACATCTTTGTGCTCAATTGATGGTCCCTCTTAAAAATCACTAACTCTAAAAAGGGTATAGATTCTATATAGATACATAGATACATAGACAGTGTCGGCAGATAAGGGCCTATGGCCCACCCAGTCTGCCCATTTGAGCTTGTAAGTTCAGTTTATGTTTTCCTAGAAGTCTGTTGCCCCTTACCCCTGACCTCCAGAATTCCTTTGTCTATCCCATGCATTCTTAAATCCCGTGATTTAAGCAATTATGCTTGATGTTAGTGTTAATTCTAAACCCCTTAAGTAGTTATTGAGGTATTCATGAAATACTGTCAGTTCATCCTGTGTGACTCTCCAGATGTTTCCATTAGTGGAAATAGCACTTGAGTACTTTTGAGATACTACGCATGTTAGTAGCCTAATACAACATTTGGACAACAGTACAGAAGGTTTTAACAATTCTATCCTAGCATTATTTAATGTTAAAGATCTATACACAAGTATCAGGCTTGAATGGGGTGTTGACATATTTGAAATTATGTTGGGTCAAAGGTCAGAGACAGAAAAGCCTCCAAACGCATACCTAGTGGACTTAGAGTAAATTGTCTTAACCAAGAACCATTTTAATTTCAAGAACAGTTTCTATTTGCAGATTAGAGGAACTGCAGTAGGTTCCAGTATGGCACTGTTGTATGCCAATTAATATGGCACTGTCATATGCCAATTACATTTATGGCAGTATTTGAGAATAAGTTATTGTCGAAAGCAGTCAGACCCTATTTAAAGATAAAATAGTACTTTGGAAATATTTTATCAATGACGTGCTGGTCATTTGGAGAGGCACGTAAGATGAAATGACAGCATTTCATGAATATCTCATTAACTGCTTAAGGGGTTTAGAATTTACACCATGTGACTTAGTCTATATTGAAATCTAGATTTAGTAGTTGCCGTATTGGTCCTTGCAAGAATAGATCCAGAAGCAAATGATTTGATACCTTTTAATGGACCAACACAGATGTAACAATAAGAACAAAGTGCTCTAGCTTTTGGACCAACCAGTCCTTCTTCAGAAGCTCATGGCAGTTGTTTAGAAAATACAATACTTATAACAGCTAGATAATGCAGAGAAAAACAGAAAAAAATCCCACTGGTTTAAAATATTCATTAAAAAAAAAAAAACAGAAGATGATGTCAGAGAAGTTTAACAGTACCATACTGCCTTCAGCCAGAAGGAACCCTGGGTCAAACGTGCTTGGTGGAACACACATACAAAGAATCCTACTGCATATAAATTTAATTGACATAAGATAATACTGCTGAAGCAGATAACTCCTAAATCAAGCTATGAGTGTCACTGTTAGTATAAGGATGTGATTACTGAAAGGCAACCCCCACCCAGATTAAAGACAAACTAAGATTGTTATAGGGCTCATGAAGTTTCAATGTCTGCATTATAGACAAGAATTTACCAGTAAAGTTGTCTTAAAAACATCAGTGTACACTGTGTGATGTGTAAAACCTATCTGGACCTGTCACCCAGCTGTACTCTCAAGCTAGATATAAGGCCCAAGAAATTTCAAAAACCTCAGGACTATATAAATGATAATTTAAATATAAATTGATAATATTAGTGTCAAACAAAAAACTCTAGTCGAGGAACCTCAAGGAATTAAGACCATGTAGCCTGACATGTACTGATGTCAATATACACTGAGAATGTAACAACTTGATGTACCACAAGTGTCTAAGGAATTTGAAAAAGATAAAACTGTAATTTCTCTCCTCCCCTTCATACAAACAATACACCCTAACCCACCCCATCATCCATAATGTGGGTGGGGAGATACATAGCTTTAAGGAGATGTCTCTCTCTCTCCCCCTTTTCTCTCTCTCTCTCTCTCCCCTCTCTCTCCCACAGACACACACACACACTCTCTCTCTCTCTCTCTCTCTCTCTCCTAGTGAACCTATATTAACTTCAGTCACTGCAATTGTTCCCCAAAGGAATTCAACTTGTCATGAAATCCTGAGTAAAAGGGCTTATGTCTCCTAATACCTACAGAGCAAAAATGTGGCATTATTTAACCGTACTACTATCTGCATAGTAGCATTTCCAAGGATACTTTATAGAACTACCATGAAATAAACCTGCCACCCTCCCCAGGATAAGGTAACTAGAAGTAAATATAAAGTATGTGTGTAAGACCAGAGGTCTAACATACCTACATATCCACAAATTACTACAATATTAGCCTAATGTAAAAAGATCTGTGCAGGACCCCCATGCAAATGAGATCACACACCCCAATATGTACAGAGTTACGAAAATTATATGTGACAGTATATGCTAACACTCCTGTGTGTACAGTAGCAGGCTAGGTAATCTGAATATGGTGCAATGGAATCAATCCCACCCCCAGGCAAAGATAAAAAGTAAGGAGGAATTAATATTCATTATGTGTGTGAAGTAAGAATAGTAACACATTATAACTCCATATATCTAAATAGAGACTTACCTCAATGTGACAACAAGCCCCACATCTGTTATATCACATACCTCACAACACATACTCACACACATACATGCATACACACACGCACCCACATCCCACACATGCTGAAGTCCTATAATATGTCAGTTTGAAGAAGAAAAGGTCTGTGTATGTTAGTTTCTGTAGTGTCCCATAAAACCAGGATCAACGTTCATCCCATCTGCTACCATAATGAGATGTAAAATAAGTTTAATCTCAAAAGCTCGTCTCTGTTGTGTGTTTTTGAGATTTCCTTTTAAGACCATTACTGACATATCTGAGATTGAGTGGTCAGGCTGGGAGAAGTGGTGCCCCACTGTTTTTTCAGTCTTCTTTGCTGTAATAGTTTGTCTGTGTGAGTTCATCCTAGTGCAGAGCTGTTGGCGTGTCTCTCCAACATAACCTGTTTGTGGACATCTCTTCACTGGATATGAATAAACAACATGTCGTGACATGCATGTATAACTCATGCACCTGGAATTGTCTGTTTGTGATGTAACCACACAGTCCGAGGTAGAAATGAGCCACATCTTACAGGGCGTTGATTGCAGGAGGTCGTGTGCCATTGTGTGACATGGTATTCTGTTCGGTGAAAGTTTGCCCCTAATAATTAGGGCTGGATAAATTTGGTGGTTGCTTAAAAGATAGTAGTGGGAGTTCCTTAAAAATATAATTAAGGGTTTCATCCTCACTAAATATTGGGTGGAGATCTTTAATAATCTTATGCAGATGTTCAAGGTCTGGATGATATGTGACTACCAAGGGTATTCTGTCTGTAGCTGTCCTTTCTTTATATTGAAGTAGTTGTTGTCTTGGTACTTGCATTGCCCATTCTGTTATCCTGTCAATTTCCCTGGAAGTGTCCCTGCTCAATAAAGGTGTTTTTCAACATAGCCAAATGTGTATCTCTGTCATCCTCATTTCATAAATACGGTGACAACGGAGTGCTTGACTGTATATGACAGATTTTTTGTATAGTTTGGGTGATTACTTTTCTTGTGCAGGTATCTCTGTCTGTCTGTTGGCTTCCTGTAAATACATGTATGTAAGGTTCCATCCTTAATGGTGACTGTGGTGTCCAGAAAGTTAACCTTGGTGGTAGAGTACTCCAGGGTAAGCTTTATGGTAGGGTGGAGATTATTAAGTTTGTGATGAATGATTAATGATTGATTGATTGATGATTGATTGATGATGATGATGATTGTGATTAATGAAGCTAATAGACAGCTAACAGATCTTACATACTACAGAGAACTAGAGAATGACCCCACTGCAAGATATAAAGATGAACTACATGGCTTAATTAAAACTTTTCCAGACCATGTCCGAGAGAAACTAACTCACCTCATCCCTGATAAACCCAGGCCAGGGACATTCTACATGCTGCCGAAAATACATAAACCTGGCAATCCAGGGAGACCCATAGTCTCTGGTAATGGTACCTTGACTGAGGGGATCTCAGGGTTTGTAGAGACCATTTCAAAGCCGCTGGTTATGGAAAGAGACAGTTATATCCAGGACACTACGCACTTTTTGCGTGTACTTTCTGGTTATAAGGATTTACCACCTGATACCATTTTAGTGACAATGGATGTAACATCCCTCTACACTAATATTCCACACACAGATGGCATTGCAGCATGCCTTAAATACATACATGAGAAAGGACCAGAACAAAACATCAACCCTGGAGTGGTGGGGGAACTTATGGAATTCATTTTGACACATAACAACTTCAACTTCAATGGTAAACATTATGTTCAAACTATGGGAACAGCAATGGGCACCAAAATGGCTCTACAGTATGCTAACCTCTTTATGGCTGACTTGGAGGAGGATTTTTTAAGGCAGTATCCTCACAAACCACTAGCTTATTTCCGTTACATTGATGATTTGTTTATCATCTGGACGGAGGGCAAAGATGCACTCAAAGATTTTCATCACAAACTTAATAATCTCCACCCTACCATAAAGCTTACCCTGGAGTACTCTACCACCAAGGTTAACTTTCTGGACACCACAGTCACCATTAAGGATGGAACCTACATACATGTATTTACAGGAAGCCAACAGACAGACAGAGATACCTGCACAAGAAAAGTAATCACCCAAACCATACAAAAAATCTGTCATATACAGTCAAGCACTCCATTGTCACCGTATTTGCTCAAATGAGGATGACAGAGATACACATTTGGCTATGTTGAAAAACACCTTTATTGAGCAGGGACACACTTCCAGGGAAATTGACAGGATATCAGAATGGGCAATTCAAGTACCAAGACAACAACTACTTCAATATAAAGAAAGGACAGCTACAGACAGAATACCCTTGGTAGTCACATATCATCCAGACCTTGAACATCTGCATAAGATTATTAAAGATCTCCACCCAATATTTAGTGAGGATGAAACCCTTAATTGTATTTTAAGGAACTCCCATACTATCTTTTAAACAACCACCAAATTTATCCAGCCTAATTATTAAGAGCAAACTTTCACAGGAACAGAATACCATGTCACACAATGGCACACGACCCTGCAATCAATGCCCTGTAAGACTTGTGGGCTCATTTCTACCTTGGACTGTGTGTTTATCACAAAACAGACAATTCCAGGTGCATGGGAGTTATACATGCATGTCACGACATGTTGTTTATTTCATTCAGTGCAAGAGATGTCCACAAACAGGTTATGTTGGAGAGACACGCCAACAGCTCTGCACTACTATGAACTCGCACAGACATACTATTACAGCAAGGAAGACTGAAAAACCAGTGGGGCACCACTTCTCCCAGCCTGACCACTCAATCTCAGATATGTCAGTAATGGTCTTAAAAGGAAATCTCAAAAACACGCAACAGAGATGAGCTTTTGAGATTAAACTTATTTTACATCTCAATATGGTAGCAGATGGGATGAACGTTGATCTTGGTTTTATGGGACACTACAGAAACTAACATCCACAGACCTTTTCTTCTTCAAACTGACATATTATAGGACTTCAGCATGTGTGGGATGTGGGTGCGTGTGTGTATGTATGTGTGTGGGTATGTGTTGTGAGGTATGTGATATAACAGATGTGGGGCTTGCTGTCACATTGAGGTAAGTCTCTATTTAGATATAGGGAGTTATAATGTGTTACTATTCTTACTTCACACACATAATGCATATTAATTCCTCCTTACTTTTTATCTTTGCCTGGGGGTGGGATTGATTCCATTGCACCATATTCAGATTACCTAGCCTGCTCCTGTACATATAGGAGTGTTATCATATACTGTCACATATAATTTTTGTAACTCTGTACATATTGGGGTGCATGATCTCATTTGCATGGGGGTCCTGCACAGATCTTTTTACATTAGGCTAATATTGTAGTAATTTGTGGATATGTAGGTATGTTAGACCTCTGGTCTTACACACATACTTTATATTTACTTCTAGTTACCTTATCCTGGGGAGGGTGGCAGGTTTATTTCATGGTAGTTCTATCCAGTATCCTTGTAAATGCTACTATGCAGATAGTAGTACGGTTAAATAGTGTCACATTTTTGCTCTGTAGGTATTAGGAGACATAAGCCCTTTTACTCAGGATTTCATGACAAGTTGAATTCCTTTGGGGAACAATTGCAGTGACTGAAGTGAATATAGGTTCACTAGGAGAGAGAGAGTGTGTGTGTGTGTGTGTGTGTGTCTGTGGGAGAGAGAGAGAGGGGGAAAGAGAGAGAGAGAGAGAAAAAATGGGGGGAGAGAGAGAGAGACATCTTCTTAAAGCTATGTATCTCCCCCACCCACATTATGGTGATGTGGGGTGGGTTAGGGTGTATTGTTTGTATGAAGAGGAGGAGAGAAATTACAGTTTTATCTCTTTTTCAGATTCCTTAGACACTTGTGGTACATCAAGTTGTTACATTCTCAGTGTATATTGACATCAGTACATGTCAGGCTACATGGTCTTAATTCCTTGAGGTTCCTCGACTAGAGTTTTTTGTTTGACACTAATATTTTCAATTTATATTTAAATTATCATTTATATAGTCCTGAGGTTTTTGAAATTTCTTGGGCCTTATATCTAGCTTGAGAGTACAGCTGGGTGACAGGTCCAGATAGGTTTTACACATCACACAGTGTGCACTGATGTTTTTAAGACAACTTTACTGGTAAATTCTTGTCTATAATGCATAGAAACATAGAATTTGATGGCAGATAAGGACCGCTTGGCCCACCCAGTCTGCCCATTTCCCTGCCTACTGGATAAGCTGCAGATCCTAGTTAACCAGCAGCCTACTTCTTCCTACCCCAACCCCCTAGAATTGCCTTATGACTGTGCCATGCATGCTTGAATTCCACCACTGTTTTTGACTCCACAACCTCCTCAGGAAGGCCATTCCATGCATCCACAACCCTCTCTATGATCCCCAGAGAGGGTTGTGGATCATGGAACTGCCTCGGAGGAGGTAATGAGTCAAAAACAGTGGTGGAATTCAAGAATGCATGGGACAGTCATAAGGCAATTCTAGGGGTTGGGGGTAGGAAGAAGTAGGCTGCTGGTTAACTAGGATCTGCAGCTTATCCAGTAGGCAGGGAAATGGGCAGACTGGGTGGGCCAAGCGGTCCTTATCTGCCGTCAAATTCTATGTTTCTATGTTTCTATGCATTATAGACAAGAATTTATCAGTAAAGTTGTCTTAAAAACATCAGTGCACACTGTGTGATGTGTAAAACCTATCTTAACCTGTCACCCAGCTGTACTCTCAAGACACTGAAACTTCATGAGCCCTATAACAATCTTAGTTTGTCTTTAATCTGGGTGGGGGTTGTCTTTCAGTAATCACATCCTTATACTAACTGTGACACTCATAGCTTGATTTAGGAGTTATCTGCTTCAGCAGTGTTATCTTATGTCAATTAAATTTATATGCAGTAGGATTCTTTATATGTGTGTTCCACCAAGCATGTTTGACCCAGGGTTCCTTCTGGCTGAAGGCAGTATGGTACTGTTAAACTTCTCTGACATCATCTTCTGTTTTTTTTTTTAAATGAGTATTTTAAACCAATGGGGATTTTTTTTCTGTTTTTCTCTGCATTATCTAGCTGTTAAAAGTATTGTATTTTCTAAACAACTGCCATGAGCTTCTGAAGAAGGACTGGTTGGTCCGAAAGCTAGAGCACTTTGTTCTTATTGTTACATCTATGTTGGTCCATTAAAAGTATCAAATCATTTGCTTCTGGATTTAGTCTATATTGGTAAGACTAACAGAGAACTGAGGAAGAGGATTTCTAAACATAAAAGTAGCAGAAGAATAGATCCACCCCCTAGAGGTGGAGACTGGAATATTAAAATACTTACAAGAGAGGCATATTGGACTTTTTTATTTATTTTTTTATTTCTTAATTCGGATTTACAACCTTTGAGTCAAAGACTCATTTACAAAGGCACCTTGTTGCAGGGAGGGTAGACAACAATTGGTGGTGGAGTACAACAATGGAGAACATTACAGGTGAGATACAATAAAAGAACACACAAAGCAATTCCAGTAATACAAAGGTGTACAAAGGCTTCAATTAGTTACAATTAGTCTAGTATATAAATAATAAGGTACCACTAGGGGTTCTAGGGAGCAATACCTGGGGGGGGGGAGGGGTGGTTGCTGGGGGAGAAGGCAGTCCAGAAGGACGTTGTCTCTAAATTGGGCCAGGCAGAGTTCTAGGTATGGGCCAGTAAGGGGCATTTACAGCTCTGAGTGTCAGTGAGGTGGTTTTGGAGGGCGATTATGAAAGGGCCAATTTTGGGGATGTTTGTGATATGAGTGGGGAGGGAGTTGTACCAAGAGGGGGGCTCTGTGGTGGAATGATCTTTGGGTGAGAGAGGTCCTGGCTGTTGGGACCTGGAAGGTGACTTTGGTTGCGCTTTGGGTGGCAACCAAGTGGGAGGCCAATTTTAGGGATGCAGCAGCCCCCGAGGGGAGAGCCCAAGTAGTGATTTTTTTTGCCAGTATACAGGTGTAGTAGTGCAGGCACTCATCAAAGGTGAGTAAGTTCAAGGAAGAGGAGTAGAGCTGGCATGTGTGTGTTCTACTGGGGGCACTGGTCAGGAGCCTGCAAGCCTTGTTGATTAAGGTCTGGACTTTGGTGAGGGTGGTGGGGTCAGCAGCTGCATAGATAGGGAGCCCATAGTTGACCAATGACAGGATGGAGGAGGTGATAGCCAGCCGGAGGGCATTCTGAGGGAGGCAGTCTTTGTGGCATAGAGGAGTCCAATCCGGGTGTTTACGGCAGTGGACAGGGAATTAAGATGAGAGTGGAAAGAGAGAGCTGAGTCGAAGGTGATGCCCAGATATTTGTATGCAGACACCTGTTCAAGGGGGTGTAGGGTGCTGGGGAGGATGAGAAGGGGGCATTTCTGGAGTTACTCTTGCAGTGGGCAAAAAGCATAGATTTTGTTTTCTTGAGATTCAGAACTAGATGATGGTCGAGGAACCATTTTTCAGCTTGACTCAACAGATCTGGGGCTACAAGTCCACATTTTGGCATACGTGAATAAACTGACTCTAATTATAATGTGACTTGTCAAAATTATATAATGAACTTTATATCACTTTGGGCACATTAGTTGAAAAAATATGTAATTTATAAACAGCCACACAAATGTGCCAACGGTGGGGACGTGGTACAAAATAGCATTAGTACACTTGTACCACGGCATTATCAGTTAATCTTTGATTTGCAACATCTGCATCAAGGAATTATTGCTGAATAATGTTTTTTTTAACTCACTCAGCTCTAGAATGAAATCTTGAGTGAGTACTGTATTCCTGTGTAAAAATGGCTGTTTTCCTGAGCAGTTAGAATATATGGAACAAAAATAGTAACACTCCGACTTGGAGTGTAAATAACAAAAAAAGTATAACTCCGATCACAAAACTTAGAGCAAAGTTTGCTCACAGTAAAAAAATGTTTGAAATGAGGGTTCACATGTTAGTAGCATTAATGTTTTTTTTTTTTTTTACAGAGCATGTAACCACAACAATTTACATTGTTTTCTTTTTTTAATAAAAAAAAAACACATTAGAAGTGGCAAATGTTTGTTAGATGATGGTTTTCCATCACACCAACCTCTGTGCATTATATTGCCACAGATTAGAGTATTTCTGAGCTGTTTTACATAATAAAACAGACCATAAACTAAGGTATGTGCCAACACATAATGCCAGTAAACCGAATGAATTCGGAAAAATGCTGTGCACAACTGCCCACAGGGAGCACAAACCACAATAACTGAAGAGGTATGCCTCCTAGCCCCCAGATACCTGCATAAAAAATGTTCACAATAACAAGACCTTTAAAACGATGGGTCACTCATGTTAGTGGCATTTACATGTTTTTTTTTTTTACAGAGCATATACCAGTGAAAATTTAAATTTTTTCTTTCTTTTTTTAAACCTCAAAAAACACCTTAGAAGTGGCAAGTGCCTAGGTAAAGGTATCGGAAAAGCAGCAAAGGCAGAGAAATAAAACTAAATAGCTATAACAATAGTATTAGTAAGAAACACACATAATATATAATTATTATATAAAAAGGATAAGATTCAAGCTAGTAAATAGGTTATAAGTATAGCTGCACCTGCTGACAGACACCTTCCTGTCACACCAGGTCAAGTAAGTGACAGTGACAGGACCTCAAACAATCTAACAGGTTTTTACTGGTGAAAAATATATCTCAAAAATAAACAAAATACAAACTTTGTCACTTCAAATAATAATCAAATGCTAATATGAGGCAACATAAGTCAGTGTCAGTGGCTCAATAGGTAGCACACTCACCTCTGAGGCCGGGAGATCAGAGGGCTGTGGGTTCAGTTCCCACATCTGGCACTTGGGTTAATATCCCAGTACTGACACTGTAGTGCAGCATGAGAGGGGTGCTGCACTTCTGAGGTGCCGTCTTTTGGATGAGATGTTAAACCAAGGTCCCATCTGCCTGGATTGGTGATAGTTCAGGTGGATGTTAAAGATCCCATGGCACTTATTGAAAAGAGTAGGGGAATTTCCCTGGCATCCTGGCCAAATTTCCCTCTTTCACTAAAAATACCACCAACAGCTTAATCTGGTTCAAGGTCATTTGGCATTCATCTGTATCCCCCTCCCCCGGGTCGTGCCTGAAAATAGGCAGGATTTGTCTAGAGCACTTACCCGGTCAACAAAAACTAAATAAAAAAAAATAGCAAAGTTATGGATAGATTTATCTAGTTAGAAAAACAGGGATGTGTGTGGTGCATTCTGGGGCTTGCAGTTCAGACAAGTTCTCACAGCCACAACACAAGTCCTGTTTTTCTGCAATCATAAAAAAAATTGGCCTTTGTTTTTTTCTTTACATTCCCCAGCTGCTGTCATTAGACAGAAGTGTAATTGTGGGGGATAATCTCTGAGGCACTTCCCATTCATGATATAATGGGTTGTGTACACCTGATAGGTTGCTTGATGCACATGTGACTTGAAGAAAGTCCATCCCCCACCTGAGAGGGGGGGGTCTGCTCTCCAAAGGTCAGTTCTTATGTGCATCAAAACAGGTTGCAAGCACGCCCTAGAGCTCTAGTGTGTTTCTTGTAAAGAACAAATGTTTATTATAAAGAACAACTTCATTACTAAGGTAAGAAGCCACCTGGCTAAGCCATTTATTAATATCCTACAACAAAGATCAAACAAGACCACAAGAGTATGTTTCTGCAGATAGGTCAAGTCAAAAAAAAGAATTTCAATATCTCAGGTTACCTCCATGACCTGAGTACTACAATATATTGGCAAGATTTCTATCTTACAACCTCTGTTGAAACAGCACTCCAGACTTTAAAGGATATTATCACCAATGTTCTCAATATTCATGCACCTATCACCAGTATCAGAACTAAGGTAAAATCCTGCCCTTGGTTCACCTCTGAGCTTAAAGCAGCCTTGAGAACCAGAGACAAGCTGTGGAAAAAGGCAAGAAAAACAAAGGACACCAGTGATTGGCTAAATTTCAGAAAAGCAAGGAATTCATGTACAAAAAAAATAAGAACTGCCAAAACTGCCTACTATACAGCTGAATTGGATGCCTCCTACAATAACCCATCCAGACTCTGGGGTACAATAAAAGGACTTCTGGGCCAGAATTCTATTCCTGCCTTAACCACCAAATTGCTACTAAATGACACAGAAATTACAGGTAAACAAGAAATCTTAAATACCTTCAATGTTCACTTCACCACTGCTGGCCTAGCATTTGACTCATCACCTGCAAATATCCTGAGATCTTCCTTGAACCTGCAAACTACTGTGGGACAAATGGCCACTCCAACTTTTCCTTCATCCCAATATCCGTGAAAGAAGTGGAAGATCTCCTCTCTAATTTAGACACAACTAAAAGTGCAGGTGCAGACTCCTGGATCCCTATTTCCTGAAAAATTGCTTCACATGTCTTATCTGCCCCCTTACTCATCTCTTCAATCTTTCCTAACTACTGGATCCATTCCATCTACTTGGAAAACAGCTCAAGTAGTTCCATTACTCAAATCTGGTGATACTAGGGATCTCAACAATTACAGACCTATCTCCATCCTACCAGTACTATCTAAGATGCTCGAAAACTAGTAAACTCTCAGTTAAGGGACTATCTGGATAACAATAACCTTCTAAATTCTGCACAATCTGGATTTAGATCAAGCATAAGCACCATTACTGCCTTAGCCAAGGTAACCAACGATTGGCAGACTAATTTGGACAAAAATTTTACCTGTGCTGTGTTTCTGGATTTGAGTAAAGCCTTTGACACAGTGGATCATGACTTATTACTCACCTCCTTAACTCATTAGGCCTGGATTCCCTATCACTCAACTGGTTTAAGGATTACCTTTCAGATAGGTCGCAACTGGTTAGAAATGGAAATTACCTATCCACCTCAAAACCTCTGCTAAGGGGTGTACCACAAGGCTCTATTCTTGGCCCTATCCTCTTTGCTATTTATATAAACAATATTGATGCCAACCTCACTCAATCTAACATTCATCTGTTTGCTGATGATACTGTATTGTATGTCAGCAATCCCTCACCTTCCAAAGCCTGTGAACTTCTACAATCCGAATTCTCCATTCTGCAGCACAATCTACTTGACAAAAACTACTTCTAAATGCAAAAACAAAAGCTATGTTCTTTACCACAAAGAGTTGTACTACCACTACCCCAGCATCCAACACCCTACATATATCCACCTTACTTGGAGAAACTTGAATTTGTTGATAACTTCAAATACCTTGGAGTCTGGATAGATAACAGGCTTGACTATTCTGTCCATATTGAAGAGTTACTTAAAAGCTAAGACAGAGCTCGGACTATTTTTAGAATAAAACATTACCTAAACAGTGATTCCAAAAAGGTTAATTCAGGCCTCATTCCTATCCCTCATTGATTATGCTGATTTTCTACTGCCATTGTTCAAGTCATCTCTTACATAAGCTGGACACCCTGTATCACAGGTCCATAAGATTTATTACTGACCTTCCCTCCAACACCCATCATTGCTCCCTTTATATGGCAGTCAACTGGACATCATTGCAACACAGAAGAAATAGGAATGCTGTTATCTGGATACTCAAAGCGTTAACAGGCAAACTACCGACCTATATCACTGATTGCTTTACCCAAATTACAACCAGGCCATACACCTTAAGGATCAGTAAACTCATCACATTAAAGGTCCCCAATGCCTGCACCCGGTATGGGAGGGCTGCTTTCAGCTATTCCTTAGCAGCTGCATGGAACTCTCTCCAAAAATCCATGAAGCTAGATAGCCTACTACCTCTGGCATCCTTCAAAAGATTGTTCTCTCGCCTTTTTCCAGAGCTCTGCAATTGCTTTTATAAAGCATAATCCCCTACCTATCTGACCCAACTAAACCTCCCTTTTTCTATCCATTATATTAACTCAATTTCTTTCTTCCGAATCACCTATTATATTCACTTAAAAACTAGTTTAGACCATATAACTTATATTTTAGGACTGCTATACCCTTTGTCCTCTTTTTTTCCTACAGGCTAAATGGTTCTATTGTTACTTGTATATATGTAAATTGTTGTATATAATCATTTCATGCCATTGTATTGCTATTTATTCTATTCTTGTCTATGTAATAATACTTGTATCCTCATTTGTATGACCACTCAGGTCCATCTTGTAAATGAGCTTTGCTCAATGATGTTCGCCTGAATAAATAAAGATTTTGATTGATTGATTGATTGATTGATTGATTGATATGCAACTGTTTAAAATTGCAAAACTGTCAGTCTTAGAAATGTTAGCACTGCGGGTTCTACTACCGTCAGTTGTCTAGGACAATGTTAGCTGAAAAATCTACAGCACAGTATTCAAATTATGAACATTATCACATTGTGCAACTATAGAGATTATTAGCTACTTCAACACCCCCCTGCTAGTGGTGCCAGGAACTAAAATAATGTCTGACCCACATAATTGAACACAGAATCTATGCAGTGATTTACATGAGGTAATATAATAAATAATCAATCTGGTTCCGGTTCCTGAGTTGTATTAATCACCAACAAGAATCTGGTGACCCTGCTAGCCTCACTAACTTGTAAAAAGGCACTCTCAAACTCACCCAGAAAAGCTTCCTTGCACTGGAAAATGCTTAAAATGCCTCAGCTGGATTCAGACATTACTGGAGTTCAATGGCACTTAATCAAAGCACCCGCAGCCACCTTGTGCTATTTTCTACACAAAAACAGTCCCACAGAGAAAAGGAAGTTCTATGGACCAGAATAGAGCCATCCAAATGTTTCTTTATGGCCCCAGTTTCTCAAACAGCTGCTAGCAGCATGACCATCCCCCCTACTTCTTTCTAGTTTACAAAGCTCCTGCTATATGAGAGTTGCAAGCTGACTGGTTCTCAGCTCTCGCAAGATTTCAGCCACCACCTTAGATGAGGATAAACAAACAAAATTTGATTAAATCCAGCATATCTTGCAGTGGAGAATGGAGCTAGCAATTGCCACAGCTTCTCAAGGCAAAGTCCCCTAACTTACTGACCATGAGAGGGAACTGAAAAAATATTTTTTACAGAACAAAAAATGCTTTTGCCTCAAACTGTATCCTATTACAATAGCGGCCAGCAATGCAGAATTCTCTCACTCAGTTTACCACAGCCCAAGCAAGGTTTAATTAAAGCAGCCTGCCCCCCCTTTAGATAACCAAGGCATACAAAAAGGGCCAAAAATGATACGCAGCACTGTACTATATTGGGTGAACATACAAGGAGGTTTGATTAAGTAAGTAAGTAAGTAAATGTATTTTTAAGCGCTTTTCAGAAAATCAAAGTGCTGTACAAATAACAGCATTTTAAATAACAAGCATTAAAACAATAATAAAATCATGGAGGATGAAATACATATGAAAGTACTACAACTAACTATAGTAATTTTTTTTTAAAATAACTATTTGGGAAATAGTGAACTGTAATAGTCATTTATTTCACTAATATTCAGTTGTTTTTTTCTCTCTTAAAGGCACAATCACATATTAATTAAGGAGCTGCTACTATGTACTGTGGGTGACAAAAGCAATGCATACCAATGTGAATGCATGACTTTGTTCTATTAATTTAATAAAAAAGGTCCGCAACAAGATAATGTATCACATTTCTGAAATTTAAAGGACGCAAAATTTAAAAGATGCTAACAGAGTCTTGTATTGTTTGAGATCTGTCACAGATGACCAAACAGATTCCACAGCCACAGTTACTTGGAAACCCCTACCAGTGGTCCCAGGAGCTCAGTACATCAGGGACTACTACATAATTAAAGGCTCTCATTCCTTATTTGGGCATATTATCTGAGTTCCCCTACGTGCTGTTCAGAACAAGCATACCACCTTACTAAGATGCCTGATGACCTGGAGCCCTGCCAGCGGCTCCAGAGTCTATACATTGTTAAATGAGCAAGTGGCCACTTTAGAATGTCCAGAGTACCCTTCCAGCATCCCAGACTTCTAAAATACTAACTAATGTGCCACAGTTCCCCATTACAAGCATAGTAGCACCTGAAGTGCTCACTCAAGAATCACTAAACAACAGCCTCTGAAGCAATTTCTCAGTCCCTCTGTGCCTCACCTCAAAATAACATGTTCTCTAGCCCTTTTTTATGGCACATTATGTCTTTTAAATTCCTCTATAATCTACCTGACCAAAACGCCATAAACAAGTAGGTCTCATGAGGAGGAGGAGCATTGAAAAACTAACCTAACTTGCCTATCCAGATCGGCGGCCACAAGAAAGAATATTGCGAGACTTACTGCTGTGATCTCAGAAAAGCTCTGCACTCATCCCTTACCCATGCGGGATTAAGGGTGTAGGTGGCTGCCAGACAGGAGACTGACTGAGACTTGCTGCTGCCATCTTGTGGAGAGCATAATCATGCTCATAAACATTCAACTAGCACAGAACACATTTGTTAAAATCACCAACCGATCTGCAACAGCAGACCACAACATGAATAATTAAATGTAAGGGCAACGATTTGAAAAATCAATTAACAATGGGGAAAATACACTGGGGGCAGACCTTTACCTCAGTTGTGGGCAAGGCAGCATAACACTGAGACCCTCACCACTCTAATCATATTTAAAGGGACAGTGCACACTTTAATGCACAGGCTCAGCAATAGTCTGCACAGTGCAGAACATTATTCATTACTGTGCAGGGGAAGAATCAAAATACACCCTCTCATTGTACTTTCTCAGCTTTCTGCAGGGTCAGAACAAAGAGCCACAGCTGAACCAAGGTTGCAGCATACCCTACTTCTCCAGTATATTTAACCAAATCTAGAGGCAAAGGTAAGACTCATAATATTTCACTATAAGCCATACGTACAAGAATTATAGGACAATTGCCACTAAATACAGAATGCTATCAAAATACAGCATTCTGGTTATCAGTTTGTGCTTATACCACTAGAATATACCTGCCAAAAAGTACAGAAAACTAATGCATGATGTATAGCTTCTGAGTATATCACGACATCAGTTTGCAAGACCTTTAAGTAGAACAGTGCAAGTTACAAGTAAGGAGACTGACCCCCTGGAAGCCCATGTTAGCGGTTCCAGGAGCAAACTACTAAGTATACACTGGCCCTTATAGTGTAAGGAAAATTACTATCTGGATACCCCTGCTAGCGGTTCCAGGAGCAAACATCCATAAAGTATCCACTGGACCTTATAATGTAAGGAGATTTGACTACCTGGATACCCCTGCTAGCGGTTCCAGGAGCAAACGTCCATAAGTATTCACTGGGTCTTATAATGTAAGGAGATTTGACACTCTGGATACCCCTGCTAGTTGTTCCAGGAGCAAACGTCCATAAAGTATCCACTGGGCCTTATAATGTAAAGAGATTGACTCACTGGATACCCCTGCTAGTGGTTACAGGAGCAAATGCTTCAAAAAAAAAAAAAAGAAGGCACATCAAATGACCCATACAAGGAGAGCAAGGCAAATACCAACCTGGCACCCCTTAGAGCAGTGTCTCCCTGCAGGACAGTGGCCCTTCTTCCATTCCAGGTATTCCAGTCTCTGTGGCATGTCACCATTCAAACGGCCTCTAGATCCATGGTGGAATCTGACTGAAACGTGGCCTTCCGCGACCTCAATGATACTGGTGTGCCCCATACAGGGTATTTAAGGCTACAGACCAACATGGAGCCAACCAAAATGTTTTTTTATGGCCCCCAGGTCCGTAGAAATGCCCAAATGACTCACTCCTCTTCTTCTCATCTCTTCCGGTCTGAGATCTCACTCAAAGTGGGAGCAGCCCTTTGATTGACTCCCAACTGTCATGAGACCTCAGCTGTCATCTTTCTGAGGGGCAAAACAGTAGGATCTCGCCATCGTTGAGATCCTGCAATAACTACCGCCTATGCCCCCAGCACACTGAAATACAGCAACATTTTAACTCCACCAAGTGCAAACAGGAGACAAACAGACTGTTCAGTTAAAGTCTAGAAAGATACCTCAACGGAAAAGAGGATAAGATGCCAAAGACCAGTCAAACAGATCCACTTATCTGCCAGCTAGACAAACATACCATTCTCATTCCTTTTGAGACAAGACGGGGCAGCTACAACTACAGGCTACACTACTACAGGCAGCCATACCCACACAAAAAAAACAAACAAAAAAATTGCATCAGATATCGAGCTAGAAGTGTTCCCAAGCAAGGTAGAGGAAACTACTCCCCCCGCAGAACCCAGCTGAAATATCAACTACTATTGCTACAAGCAACACCAAAACATTCCAGTCGGTGACCAACTAATACTCTTCATGCAAGCATGGGATCAAACCATACAAGACAGGTGGGTCCTACAAGTAATAAGACTAGGATATGTGATGCAACTTTCTCGCATACCAACAAAGAACCTTCTAGTCCTATTCCCTGTGCCGAAAAACACGTTACCCCGACACAAGTCCAAACAGTACTGGCAGACTTACTGCACAACATGACCATAGACAGGGTAACACATTACAAAACAGGGAAAAGGAGGATACTCCATATTTGACAAGGTACCAAAAAAAAAAGGGGGGCCAGAGGGCTACGCCCAGTACTGGACCTTCACAATTCTGTACAATTCAAACCCTAGAAATGGAAACAACCGGGTCCACCCTCACGGTTATAAGCTCAGGACATTACCTAACTTCACTACATTTGTAGGACACATACATCACACTACAAATTCCATCGATTTCACATATTGGCAAAACGATACCAATACAAGTGTTACCATTCAACCTACCATCAACCCCAAGCGTGTTCACGATGGTAAAAGAGTTAAGGGCATACAAGTAATACCCTATTGAACGACTGGCTGATCAAGACCAGAACAGTACAACAGTCCATTCGAGAACAAATGCAGTAGTACACTGCCTACAAAATCACAGCCATGCAACAACCTGTCAGAAAGCTACCCATCATCCTCAGTCAGCCTATAGATAGTTTAGGCTCACTGATTGGCACAAATCCGGGTCTCTGCAACCCAGTAAATGCCCAAGTCCACTCAATTATTGCACAGACTACACAATTACAGAAACACAGAAATTCAGAACTTCAAGCAGTTTCACAAGTACTGGAAGTAATGTCATCATTGGTAGACACAGTGCCATGGGCCAAGTGCAACATGACACCTCTCGTACCATTCTTGAGCAAACAGGGCCCAGCACATGACATAGGCTAGGCACTGACATTAACACTTTCACCCTCCCTGATGGCACTAGCATCTGCCAGATGTGGAGGAGAACTATAGGCACACTCATGCAGACCCGTGCAGACTGTGTAGCCTAGTGGTTAAAGCACTAAGCTGTAAACTGAAATTCCCTTTACCTTTCCTAACATTTTACACTGACAAAATATCCCTTTGACCTATAATGTCATTCTGACCAATAGTATCATTGACAGTCCACATCAACCAAACTATTGAAATAGCTGCAGAACCCCCTCAGGAGGAAATACAAAACAACCCTCAGTTTACAATGCTGGGTGTGAAAAGGATACTTAACACATTCCTATCAAGGACAGAGGAAATATACAAAACAGACTGTTTGTAATGCTGCATGGAAAAGGAAAACCAGCTTCAAAATCATTGAATCCCATATACCTTAAAACAGCAACTACGGAACTATACAGAGTGAATAACTCGACTGCACCAAGAAATCTGAAGGCTCACTCTACCAGAGCAATCGCAACTTCCTGGGCAGAGAAAAATGGGAATACTGCAGAGGAAATCTTTAGCAGCATGTAAGGACTAGGTACAAGACAACACATCTGACCCACCCTAGCAGAGGATTACTGCTTTTTAATGACCCATGATGTCAAGAATGGGGAGTGCCTCAGAGATTATCCCCAACAATGGTAGTTTACTCACCTGGTAAAGGTGATTGTGGTGGAATACATTTCTGAGGCACTCCACATCCTAGCCAACAGACATGTGAAAGACTCAATAAGTTTTTATACATTGTATGAATGTATGATACTTGCTATTACAAATTAGCAGGTTTGGACATCACCGACGTCTATATGTATTGTGTAATAACAAAATAAAGTTACACAACAATTTTCTACCACTAAGTGGTCACTACATATCTACACTCATTAACAGCAAAAGGTATTAACAGATTATTGTTACAGATACAGCTTTGGAATACATCAAACTGACCTTAGGAGAGCAGACCCCCCTCTCAGGTGGGGGATGGACTTTCTTCAAGTCACATGTGCATCAAGCATCCTATCAGGTGTACACAACCCATGATGTCATGAATGTGGAGTGTCTCAGAGATGTATTCCTCCACAATCACCTTTACCAGGTGAGTAAACTACCATTGCTTCCTTTACTCACATTTATTGCAGTCATTTTCTCTCCACTTTCAACCAGACTGCTGTCCTTCCTGAAGAGGCACTGCAGCCATGTGGGCAGGCAAGAAGTTCAGCAAGGAAAGTTTCATGTAAACAATCCTCAGCCTTACTGCTGGCTAAAGAATACACACTAACCCTTCGCCACCACAAAACATAGATGTGCAAGCTGTTCATAGTCATTCAAAGCCACTCAATACAGCAATGCCTTGCAAATCACAAAGACATACATTTCAGTAAAATCCTGAGCTGAAGGAAAAACAGGACTGTGTGTTAGTGTGATGTGTCCTGCAGTTCTGCACAGCCACAAGCTAGCTCCATTTTTCTTTCAGATTAACCCCAGTAAATCAGCCTCCGTTTTATATTCTTTTACAATCCCCAACTGCTCACAAGTGTATTTGCTGACTTTACTCACATTTCTGCAGTCATTTTCACTCAACTTTCCACCCGATTGCTAACTCTTCTTGAAGACATTCCATGCAGTCATGTGGCAAGAAAGTTCAACAAGGCATGTAAACAAGAGCCCCATAGTGCTTTGCTGGCTAAAGAAAAGTTAGCCTTCCCCTGCCACAAAACATAGATGTGCAGGCTGTTCCTACTCATTCAAAGCCATGCAATGCAGGGATGCCTTGCAAATCCTAAAGATGCATATTTCAGTAAAATCCTGAGCTGAAAGAAAAACAGGGCTGTATGTTAGTGTACTGCATCCTGCAGTTCTACACAGCCACAAGCTCTGTTTCTTTCATCGTAAAACCAGTAAATCAGCTTCCCCTTTTTTTATTATTCCCCAGCTGCTGTCATTAGGCAGAAGTGTAATTCCTGCCTTTACTCACTTTTATTGCAGTCATTTTCTCTCCACTTTCAACCCGATTGTTGTCCTTCTTGAAGATGCACTGTGCAGCCACGATTGTTGTCCTTCTTGAAGATGCACTATACAGCGACGTGGCCAGGCAAGAAGTCAGCATGCAAATGTCAGGAATGCACAATGCAAACGTACTAAAAAGCAATTTTCTCTATTTAACTCAGTCGTGACCCCCTATCGTAAAGCTGGTATTCTGGTAGGTAGGAATGTTTCCTACCGACCTGCACTTTCCAATAAACTTATACCTGGTTGGTTGATCCAAAAAGTACATAAGAAGTGCAGGACATACATATGCACTCTGGGGATGAGATGAAGTGAATGCCTGATGCCCATATGCGCTACGGGGACTAGAGGATTTTTCCTGATGACTCACATATGTGTTATGGGGTGAACAAACAGCATAGGTGAACAAACAGCAACATTACGGAGCATCACCAACTAATGTCAAAGCCCAAATATAAAACACTTGAACAAATGGAAAAACTACAACAAACAATAAGAGGGGAATACATGCTAAAACAGAACATAGGAATGAATACGAGTTCAAGAGGCGAACGTATTTGGAACTCGCCACCAATTTACTGGTGGAAGTAATATTTCTGATTACTCATATGCTTATCCAATTTATTTTTAAATGTTAGCATGGTATCACTCATTACAATATCAGATGGTAGATTGTTCCATGAACTAGTTACTGTCTGAGAAAACCAAGAGTTTTGTTTTTCAGTCTTGTTTGTATCTGCTTTTAATTTATACTTATGGGATCTAGTAATATTGCTACTGTTTTGTCTGACTAGACCAATTGTTTCAAATAATGCTTCATTGTGTACTGCTTTATATGTCAGACATAAGTCTCCTCTTAAACATCTGTAATTTGTTGAATAAAGACCTAGTTTTTGTAGTCTCTCTGAGTAATCAAGTTCCCTATAATTAATTATTTTTTTGGTAAATTTTCTTTGTATTCCTTCAATTTGTTTTTGACATCCTATTTTTTGACCGGCTCAGAAGGGGGCACGATATTTCAAGTTGGGTCTAATAAGGCTAGTATACAATGGCATCAAGATTTCAGGTTCTGTACTTGTTATATTTCTCAGTATACATCCCATTAGTTTATTACTCTTATTGACCATACATCTGGTATGTTCCTTGAATTCAAGTTTATTAGAAACTAGTACAGTATATCAAGGTCCTTTTCACATTCTGTTTCATTTATAGCTAGATTATTGATCGTATATTGATACTGAAGATTTATTTTTCCCAGATGTATAACCTTGCATTTTGGTATATTAAGCTGCATACCATTATTATTTGTCCAGGATACTAAAGAATTTAGTGCTGACTGTAATTGGCATGCTGATTGAAAGTTGTTAATTCTTCCCAATTTACAGTCGTCAGCATATTTAGTAATCCATCCATAAGCTGGAGACAACACAGATGCTATACTAATGTTGAATAATGTTGAACCCAGGACAGAGCCCTGGGGAACTCCACTTGTGACTATACCGCAGGTGGATTTGAGATCTCTTATAGAAACACACTGAGTCCTATTTTCCAACCAGGATATTATCCAATTTATGATATGAGGATGTATTTGAAGCTTAATTAAATGATTGACCAGTATTTTATGAGCCGTGGTATCAGAAGCTTTAGCATAGTCTAAAAATATGATATTGACTGGTAGGTCCATATCCAGAGATGCACTGTCAGATTCAAAAAATTGCAGCTGATTGGTTAGGCATGATCTGCCAGTAATTAAACCATGCTGTGTACTATCTAAATGTCCATTGCTCTTGAGGTGCTGAGTTATATGTTTCTGAATTAGTTTTCCAAGTAGTTTGCCTAGGACAGAGGTCAGACTAACTGGTTTGTAATTCTGGACATTATTTGTATTACCTCCCTTATGTATTGGGGTTATGACAGCCCTTTTCCAGTCATCTGGAATTTTACCTTCTGATAGTGATGAATTAAATATCAGTGCCAAGGGACTCGATAATTCAGATGCCACATTTTTTTAGAAATACTGATGCTATACCGTCTGGTCCACATGCACCGTTTCGTTTTGAGCTGTTTATAACATTAATAACATCTGATGCACTAATGATCAATGGCATATTATCATCTGATATTTTAACATGATGAATAATTTCTTTGGTCTGATCTACACTAAGGAAGTATTCATTAAGTTTTTGTGCAGTCGCTATTTCATCTACTATAACCTCATTATTCACACGAGGTGGTCCAACTTCAGTTTTCTGCCCTCTTAAGCTACCAATATAATTAAAAAATTGTTTTTTATTATCAGAAACCTGTGTTGCTAGTTGTAACTCCATGCTTTTTTTTTGCATTGTAAATTAGAAATTTACTTTTTTGAGCCATTTTCCTATATCTTTCCTTAGCTTGACTAGTCTGTTTGTGCCTGTATTTATAGTATAACCTTCTCTTTTTGTTAACACATTTTTTTATAGCTTTGTTCCACCAGGATGGAGTTCTTTTACTATTTACATATTTAATACAATCTATAACCCAATGTTGTATACAATGATTAATAATAGATTTTAATTTGACCCAAGTTTGGTCCAGGCCGAGGTCTACCAATTCTTCCTGCCAATGCCAGCTTTGCAGGAATTTCTTTATTTCATAATAATTTACTCTGTAATAATCCTTAAATTTTGATTTTCCTTTACAACTTGTATTTGGTGTAATTTTTAGATTAGTGAGCTATATCATGGTCACTATCTCCAAGTGGTGGAAGAAGTTTTAGGTCATTAATGTTATCATCAAAGTTAGTGATGATTAGAGCTAGTGTATTGAACCCTCTTGTAGCTACTTTTACACTCTGAATTAAGGACTTTTCCGCTATTATATTAATAAATTTGTTGTCAAGGTGACTATTGCCTTCCATTGTCTCCCAGTTGATTCCAGGTAGATTAAAATCCCCCATAAGTACGTAATGACCATTTGTCTCCATATCTTCAATTTCTGTCAAGAAGTTATTATTTTGTTCTTCATCTAGGTTGGGTGACCTATATCCGAAACCAATAGTAAGTGCTCTTGTACAAGGTGGGAGTCATTCTGATGCCCTAAAAAACAAAGGCACATATAAGTATCAAAGTACCACAATTACACTAATTTCATACAAATCTAGAAAACAAATCCATTACTACAATTGACCAGAACAAGTACATTAGAGTCAATGGGTCTGTGTCAAAAAAGGGGAGAGAGAAACTTCAACTAGTAGAGAACTGGGACAAATGAAGCAATGTGTGTAAAGCTTGCCACCTGGTGCGGTAAACATGGCTAACAAGCTGTATATTAGCCAGCATTTACTACATTCATAGGGCCTCCAGTATAGTAGCCAGCCATTCTCTGTAAGGCAGCATCAGGTCTTCTGCCCAATGGTGGACTATCACTTTCTTGGCTGTAGTCGATAGAAGGGCTATGTGGAACCTTTGGTGGCAATTAAGCCACTCTAAACTGAGGCCTGTTAGCAGAGAATAGGTGTAAAAGCCTTGTTTAAACCCAATAAGGGGTCCATCCTCAGTTTAATGGCATGCCATAATGATTGCACACTGTCACAGTCCCAAAATATATGTTTTAAAGTCCCTGTCCCCACCTTACATTTGGGGCATAAATCAGCGTCCAAGTGTCATATATAAGCTAGTTTGACCGGGGTGTAGTAAAGATTGTATAATTGCTTATACTATGTGAGTTTGAGACAGTCAAGTTTAAGGAACTTGTGAAAATTCCACCAAACCATGGCTACATGGGTATCAGTCTGCAATTTGGGAAATTCTGCACCCCAGTAAGATAGCTTTAAATTCAGTTTGGAGGCGACATGGTCTAGCAGTTTCTTCTTTTTTTTTTTCATATGTAATTTCTGGGTTTTTTTAGGTTTTCTTCTGACTCCTACACCCACACGCCCCCAATGTGGCGTGTGCATGTGGAGGCACAGATGCATATGCCGTTTGAGATGCCCCTTCCTTCCAGTCGCACCGTTGACCACCTGCGCCAGCACCAAACTGCCATTCAGTGACAGTGGAACTACGGGTGGGCAACCTCACTCCTTACCTGGGAGAGGAGAGCCAATGCTCAATCCTGCTCCTATCCTTCCCCCCTGTGCTGGCACCCCAGTGACTCGAGGTCATTCCCGAACCTGGGTCACCAGCGTAACGTGAGGTGTGGCATCCAGCGCTTCAACCCTCAGCACCACCGGGCTGGCTGGTCTCGCAGTTTCTTATAAAGAGTAGAAATAGTATGTCTGTGATGTACATCATGGCATGTGGCAGTCCAACACTCAGTTGTATACATCAGCCATGGACGGGGGCCCAGTGCAGCACAAACTGCATGTTGCAATTACATAAAAGAAAATGTGGCCATATTTGCCAGAGCAAAACAGGCCTGAAAGGCTATAAAAGAAATAAAAGTACCCTCTTGGACCAGAGAGGAAAGGGAACCTAGCTCCACCCCCAGAAGGAACAAATGCTCTATCACTTTATCCCCCAGCCAGAAATTAGGGTTGAACCACAATGGCTGTGTGAAGTCATGGAGGGGAACGGTGTCCAAGAAACTATGTAGTTGCCTTCTAACCCTTACTGAGATGCCCATAGGGGATTCCTGCAAGGGGACAGAGAGCTGCTTAATAGTACAACTAGTAAGTGAACCCATGTCCAGATTATGCTGCTTAGTGAGGGCAAGTTCCACAACCTGATAAGCTGGGAGAGAGTAGGCATTGGCCAGAACTGAAGTGGTAACTTTCCACTGAAGAAAAGAATCCGCATGACTGGCCAAGCAATATAAAAAAAAAGTCTGGGAGATTCAAACCACCTGCCGATTTATTAGGCATTAATTTTGTATATGCTTGGCAGGGATGCTTACCTGCCCATAAGAAATGGATAAGCATCGAGTGGAGAGTCACAAACCATCTTTCAGAGAGAAAGACTGCAGTCATAGTCAGGGGATATAAAATTCTGGGGAGAACATTCATTTTAAGGACATTAATACAGGTCCATAATGTGAGAGGGAGCCTGAGTCAGCACTCTAAATCTTGTTTATGCATATTAACAAATTAGTCAATTTCAGATGAATAAAGGTTAGGGGTGATTTGCAAATTGTTATCCTGAGGTTTGGGGAGGGCATCTGGAACCCAGGTACTGCCCCTGAATGATGGGCTTGAAAAAGTGATATCTATAAATCATGCTGTTTCTGAGTGTGTAGGGGGGCCTAAGTCCTAGTTCTCAGTTGGTGTTGAACCACATACTAAATGGGAGAAAATGCTCTCATATAATATAGTATAAAATATTAATGAAGATTTAAATTCAAGTGTATTAAAAAAGAGGGAAAATGTAAAATTCATTACAAATTCACTTTGCTCTTATGTGGGGATTTGAACCTGTGTAGAGTACAGCAAAAAGACACTAGTGCATATGTGCCTAACATACTGAGCTACCTCATCAAGAACAAGCTTTCAAGATGTTATGAACAGCACTGGTTGATTAGAAATGGTGGGCTGGGCGAATGATGTAATCATGCGATGACATCATCCAAGTGGTTATGCATATTCAGCGGCCATGTGGGCTGGTTGCCTTAGCATTCTTGCATTTGCTGCTCCTCATTTGGGTAGATTGAGGCACATGAAACCCTGGTAAGCTGCACTGATACTTTGTTACAATTTGAAAGCCTATACAGAAAGAGTGGTGGATGCATGGAATGGCCTCCCTCAGGAAGTGGTGGATATGAATACAGTGCAGGGCTTCAAACAGGCATGGGATAGGCATAAGGGAGCAATACAGATGAGTATGAATAGATAGGCCATTGACAGAGCAAAGGTCGATGGCACATTTATAAGGTAGAAAAAGAAATGGGCAGACTGGATGGGCCTTGTGGTTCTTATCTGCCGTCAACTTCTATGTTTCTATACTCTCACTATTGATCTTGCACTAGCAGTGCTTATGGCATTGTTTGTTCTTTTTAGCACTCCCACCTTATAGGAATTAATAAGAAAATAAATAGGTGGGTACACATAAAAATACTATTTGTGAGGAAAAGAAGTTAAAATGACCTTAAAAGTTACTAAAAATATTATCATAATAGATTTATACAGGACAAATTGCTGTGGGCTCAAGACACATCGGCTATATAATATTCACAGAAGAAAGTGTATTTTAACATTCTGGGTGTGTTGTGAGGTACAAGGCCGCAGGCAGAGTATCCTTACAGCACCCGAGGTGTTGATTAATCCCCAATAACCGCACACCCTGGAGTGGGTTATTGCACTTATAACATGGGTTATGTTTTAACAACAAAAAAATAGCAAGAAGGTGTTTTTTTTTTCTGCTTAAAGAGCAAGACAAGTGTTGTATCCTGCCACCCTGTAAAATAGTTCCTAGGAAATAATGTATCCTGCATCGCTCTTATGTATACAGAAATGTCACAGATACGCTGTTGACAGGATTTGTAACATTTCTGATCAAAAATGCTACTTGTAGCAACCTGCCACCACCCCCCACCCCAAAAATCACCCTCATATCCACAGTCCGCATGGTAATTAGGGTTACCACCTGTCCTCATTTTCGCAGGACAGTCCTGATTTGGGCAGCTGCGATCTGTGAAAAAAACATGAAAAATACTAAATGTCCTGATTTTATAGTAGAAAAAATATTTTCTAACTTTTCACTAAATGTTGCAGAAAACTAAATACCTTAACTAAAACACCTTAAAATAATAAGAAACAATAGAAGTACCTAGGAAACTGTTGCACTTAGCCTTAATTCTGATTATACAGAGAAAACAAGTCTGTTGCATCGGTCGAGGTTACGTACTGTCCTGTGAAAAATCATGCTTCAGTAAGAAATGTCCCACTTTGGACTTCTTAAAAGGTAGTAACCCTAATGGTAATGTGTAACCACGCTACAGGACTGAGAATTGGAATGGAAAAATTTGTCACACAAGATATTGTTGTGCGGCACTCTTTGCTCACGCTGACTGACACAGATGACATTGTAGGAAGTTCTCTGTCCACATCTCCCTAACCTGCAGAACTCTGAGCCCCTGTCACAGGACATGACTTGCAAGCATGACAGTTGCTCCCAACAGTCTCCTTTGATTTGCTGTGTGTGTAAACAATGTCTAATACATCACGATTGGGTGGTGCACTGTATGTTGATGCTGACACACAGAAACAAGAGATTGCAGGACATTTGCTTAACACTGTGGGGCTCCAGCTGTCTCTGTGCAGCCTCCTATTGTGCTCAACTGCAACACCCTCTCTGACCACATCACTCGCAATGCATGAAGGGAGTGACAGTGGATCCCACCACTTCCCCCTGGTGTGCACTTCTTATAACACTTCTGTTTTCTGTCTCCTGTACCTGTACTCTGCATAATCACTGTCATGGACCCACTCCTGGGGGTCAGGTCCACTGAGCTCGCAGTACCCACCCTTAAGTGCAGTCCATGACAGGGGGGACAGGGATACCCTCCTCATCCTTTTTGAATGCTCACTGAGTTCACAACTGCACCTCTGCCACAAGGATCCAGGGCATCCCCCCATCTCTGGATAAGGGCACAATAGCAGTCTCAGGTCTTATGGCCAAATACCAACCCTTTCCTTGTCTATTACACAAAGGAGGAAGACCCAGGCATCACGCTCTCTCCAGGGTAGCAGTGTAAGCCTAATTTGGTATTCTCCCCACAGGACATGCAACAGCCTGGTTCAAAATCCCTGCAGACTCGTCCCTGAGACTTTGGTATTCTCCCAATCCTTCCAGATCCCTTACAGACCCTTTTTCAATTTGGCTGCTTGTGATGGCCCCTCTAAGCAAATAACAGTTGTCACAGATTATTAATAAACCATCTACAGTCATTCATCTGTATCCCCCTTCCTTGGGTCGTGCCTGAAAATAGGCAGGATTGGTCTAGTGCACTTACCCAGTCAACAAAAACTAAATAAATAAAAAAAAATAAAAACACATACAATATAAGGAATTCTCACTCAGGCAGATATTCTTTGGAAAAACGAAAGTTTTACTAAAATACTTAAATGCATACAGTTATAATTAAAAAGAGAATATTAATTTGGGTTACAGTATGCAGGGGGAAAAATGGAAAAATGTACAATGAAATGCATTAAAACAGTTAGCAAATCTACCTGAGGTATGAAGATTTCAAAGTCCAGAGAATCACTGGTTTGCAAAATATTTTAGTCTTTCTGTAGCAGCCTATGGTTCTTAGGCAGTTTTTTGCTGACAGGTATTCTCTGTGGTCAGGAGAGGGTCCAAGCAAAATGTACCCTGAGTGTCTATGCTGGAGAGCTTAAATAGAACACCACTCCCAGGTCTGTAAATAGAGGTTGGCCCTTCCACTTTAGACAAACGGGTGTCACTCTTGCGCCTTCCCCAAAAGTCTTATTTTCCTGATAATCGTTGATGTCAGATTCCCATAGTTAACACAGGGTTTAGAATCATAACCCCTGTAAGTGGAATTTCACACAGGTATGCTATACGGATGTGTGGTTTGTTTCTGTTACCTCACACAGGCCTGTTAGAAGGATGTTTTCTGGCACTTATAAGAAAAATGTCAGTGTACTGTGGGAACCTTTTCTGTTACCTCTTGTCTAAGACCAGTTCCCTTTTAATCTTATGGGTTTACAACAGTGGAAATAACTTCTCTCATCCTGGGATTTTGAACTGGCTTAATTTAATTACTTATAAGGAAGATCCTTTAAGTTGTATGATTATACAAGCTGCTTTTTTTTACTTCTGTTTCCCTTGGCCAGTTAACATTAGAGGAATACTCTTTGATCATGTTATCCACAAGCTTTTTGACAAGAAATTGTCAGATTTCTGCAAGTAAGGCTGGCCTTATAGGTCAGAGGGAGGTCAAACCCCTTTTTTTTAAAACAAAATCCAGTCTTTTCTCTATTTGCCTTTGCTGACAGTGGCATGTACAAATAATTACATAAAAAAATTTATACAACAGTATAATATCTACAAATAAGGGCTAGCAGCTGGGCAGCTTGCCACATCCCTCCCTCCTAGACTGAATTTTTGGGAATCCATCCCTATGCAGGGTATGATTTTCACATATTCTGTTCACTGCTCCAACTGGTGAGATAGCCCATCTGCATTGGCATTGGCCAATCTGGCCCTGTGGGTAATGGTCATGTCACAGCCCTGTAAGGCAATACTCCACCTCAAGAGTCGACCATTCATTTTACCCATCTGTGTCAGCCACACCAGGGTGTTATGATCAGTCTGTACCTCAAAGTGCCTTACATAGAGGTATGACTCTTTTTCTTCAGGGCCCATACTTGCGCAAGGCATTCCTTTTCAACAGTGGAATAGACCTGCTCCCGGGGAAGCAACTTTTTGCTAAGGTACACTATTGGGTGATCTTTCCCTTGGTTAGAGGTCTGACTGAGAAGTGCTCCAATCTCCACATCTGAGGCATCTGTCTGGATTACAAATGGCTTACTATAATCTGGACTGGCCAACACAAGGGCACTACACAGTGCCTCCTTTAGCTGTGTGAAGGCTCACTCACAAGCTGGCTCCCATTTTACCTTTTTGGGCATTCTTTTCTTTAGTAGGCGAGAAAGGGGAGCTGCCAGGGTACTGTAATTCTCACAAACTTTCGATAGTGCCCGGCAGTCCCTAGGAAACTTCAAACCTGCTTCTGGGATTCAGGCCTGGGCCACGCATCTATCACCTCAGTCTTGGCTTGATTAAGGTGAAGCTGCCGCAGTCCTACTACATGTCTTAGATATGCTACCTCCGCCATGGCCACCTGACACTTTTCAGCCTTGACAGTGAGCCTTGTCCTCTGTATCCTGCCCAACACTTCCTTCAGGTGGGACAGGTGTTCCTTCCAACTGGCACTGAAGATGGCAATATCATCCCGATACGCCACTACATAATCTTCAGGACTCTGAGGGAGAGGTGGTGACTAGGATGAAGGTTAGAGTGTTGCTGGTGGAAATCCGCCCTTGATGCTGACCACCTTAGATTGATGGACCGTTATCAAGTCTCTCAATCTGCAATTACCCATTGGAAGGCAGAGTTCCTGTCTGGGGAGATTGCAGCTGCTCAGAATCGACCAGCTCAGCTGTTTCGAACTGTGGACAGACTGTGCAACCCAGCCTGTCTACAAGTCCGGAAAGCCTTTTTGCAAGTAGAGTGTGATGAAGTTGCTCAATTCTTTGCGACTAAGGTGGCCAACATCAGGGCAGTACTCCAACCAGCACACTCTATGGGCATTGCTTTGGATCAGCATGAGGCCACTACTCCTCGGCTTTCCTGGAGTACCTTCGACCGACCAGAGTTCATAGATGTCATGCAGATTGTCCAGAGTGTGCACCCTATGTGCTGTAGTTTGGACCCAGGACTAACTTCCCTGATTTTGGGTTGTATTGATTCCATCGGTCTGGTCCTAGCTCAGATAGTCTGATGCTCCTTGGAAACAGGTGAGTTTCCTAGCTCCCTGAAAGAGGCAGTGGTGACACCAGTCTTGAAGAAAGCTCCTTTGGACCCAGACTGCCTTGCAAACCACAAACCAATCTCTAGCCTCCCCTTTTTAGGGAAGGTGATTGAGAAAGTAGTGGCTGCACAACTGGAGGACCATTTGACCATCCATGACATCTATGCACCCCTCCAGTCCGGATTTCGAAAGAGACATAGTACTGAGACAGCGCTGGTTCTAAGGTGCTCAATGATCTCCTAATGGCTAGAGATTGGAAGAGCCATTCTATCTTAGTTCTTCTGGATCTCTCATCAGCGTTTGACACTGTGGACCATGGGGTTCTGCTTAGCCATCTGAGGTTCATCTGGGGACTGTCAGGTACAGTCCTCGGGTGGTTTACATCATTCCTCATGGGAAGAACTCAGAGAGTGGTGTCCGGGGTTTATTCCTCGGATCCAGTTTCTCTGTCATGTGGGATACCTCAGGGCTCAGTGTTGTCCCCCATGTTGTTCGCAGTGTATATGCTGTCTCTTGGAGACATTGTAAGAAGGTAAGGGCTGAGGTTTCACTGCTATGCTGATGATACCCAGCTCTACCTTTCTTTTGCACATGACCAGGATGGAGCTCTCTCTGTCTTTAATAGCTGCCTCACAGAAATCCAGGAGTGGATGGATTCCAGTTGGTTGAAGTTGAACTCGGAAAAGACTGAGATGCTGGTTGTGGATCCAGGTCACCGGGTTGGGGGTTGGTTCTCCCTCCGGCCTTTTTCTTGGGGGCTTATCACTCCCGACTTCTGAACAGGTGCGAAACATGGGGGTAATTCTTAACGAAGGGCTGACCCTGCATTTGCAGGTATCAGCCATTGTCAAATCCTCTTTTTAGCATCTGAGGAATATTTCCAGGATTAAGCACCTTGTTCTGTCCAGTGACTTCCCTACTCTGATCCACGCCTTTGTGTCCTCATGCTTAGATTATTGCAACTCCCTTTACCTAGGGCTACCGGGGTGGAAATCCATCACCTGCAGCTAGTGCAGAACGCAGTGGCCCGGCTTTTGACAGGATCATCTCGGTCCTGTCATATTTCGCCGGTGCTACGTTGACTGCACTGACTGCCAGTACAGTGGCCCGGACTACCTGAAAGAGCTCCTAGTCCCCTACTGCCCTGGGCGATCACTCCACTCAGCCGACGAGGGGTTGCTAGAGATTCCAAGGGTGTGTCTGAAATCTTCTGGGGCCAGAACATTTATTCATGTGGCCCCAACCCTTTGGAACTCTCTAACCCATCGGTTATGGGAGTGCACGCCCGTGGAGGGATTTAAGCAAGCTCTGAAAACATATCTATGGCACCAAACATTCAGTGAATGATTGCATGATGATATTAGTGCTTTTATATAATTTATGTTGTTGAGATGTTTGTTTTGTGATTTTAAATTTGTTAGGCGCCTTGGCATTTGAAAGGCGCCACAAAAATAAAGTTTATTATTATTATGTAACATCTGGTTGACCAGCCTTTGGAAGGTAGCAGGGGTGTTCGTCATTCCAAAAGGCATTACCTGAACCCGAATAATCCTATTGGAGTGATAAAGGCTGACCTCTCCCTACTGTAACTCTGGCAGTTAACTCCACCTGCCAATACCCTTTTGTCAAATCAATGGTGGTAAGGTACGTTGCCCCTCCCAACTTGTCCAGTAGTTCATGCAACTGTGACATTGGGTGGGCATCAGACTTCATGATTATGCTGAGTCCATGATAATCCACACAAAAGTGAGTAGAGCCATCTGGCTTGGGAACAAGGACTACGGGTGAGGCCCAGGGGCTGTGAGATTTTTGGATTACCCCTAAATCCAGCATTTCCTCTACCTCCCTCCTATGGGCGCTTGCATCCCCCTGTCTACATTGTGTGTCACTAAGGAGGTTAGTTCAGGCTTGGCTGTAAACAAAGGGACAAAGTCCACTAAAATCTACGTCACTTCCTGGGTCTGTTCCAGGGTCAACTGGGGCAACAGTTTGATTGCCTCCACAGAGGACTTCCACTTGCTTTCCTCCAGCAAGTCCAGTATGGGGTCTTCTTTGTTAGTCCCCTCCCCAGGACTATACACTGCAAATACCATGTCAGCCCTATTTGCATATGGCTTCATCATGTTGACATGGTACATTCTATGGGTATGTCTCCTGTGAGGCAGTTCTAAAATGTAGTTCATGTCATTTACCTGTCAGACTTCCCTGTATGGTCCTGCCCACTCAGTCTGCAGCTTGTCCTTCTGGATTGAAATTAGTACCATGACTTCCTGACCTACACTGTATGAGTGAGCTCTGGCACTGTGGTTGTACCAGACCTTTTGCTTCTGCTGGGCGGCTGACAGGTTGCTCTGGGCTGCTCCCATAAGCTCCTTCAGCTTTCCCCTAAACTTTAGGACATACTCCACCATGGGAATTCCCTGGGTGGCATGCTTGCCTTCCCAGTCTTGCCAGATCAAATCTAGGGGCCCATGCACCCTACTTCTATAGAAGAGTTAAAAGGAGGAAAACTCTGTTGACTCTTGGGGCACTTCCCTGTATGTGAACAACAGGTGGGGAAGGTATCCCTCCTCATCACTCCCATGCTGTTAAGCAAACGCTTGAAACATCGATTTTACGGTACCATTAAACCTTTCCACAAGCCCATTGGTTTGTGGGTGATAAGGTGGTGTGCATCTCTACACCACCCCACACTTCTCCCACAAACACTTCATTAGGTCCAACATGAAGGTACCCCCTCAATCAGTGATAACCTCCTGCAGAACCCGACACAGGAGAAAATCCCTAGCAAGGTGTCTGACACTTTGTCCGTCCCCAGTGAGGAGAGGGCGACTGCCTCTGGGTAGTGAGTGGCATACTCTACCACCATCAGGATAAACATCTTCCTGGAGGAACTTGAGGTGCTCAAAGGTCCCACAATATCCATTCATACCCTTTGGAATGGCTTCTCCACAATGGGTAAGGGAATTAGGGTGGCTTTGGTTTTACTACCTGCCTTCCCTACTTTTTGGCACCGGTGACAAGACCTGCAATATTCCTGCACCTGCTGGGTAAAGTTGGACCAATAGAAATTCTGGGCCAATCACTTCATGGTGTGCATGATTCCCAGATGTCCAGACATGGGGATATCATGAGCGATATTGAGCAACCACTCATGGTACCCCTGTGGAATGACAAGCTACCTGCCCATCATCCCTCCATCTGTCCTTACATCCTGTGTACTCAACAGCCCATTGTCCCAATATACTCTGTGTCTCCTGTCACTTCCCTGTGTCCCGTCAGAGACTGTACAAGCCCTCAGCCTCTCCAAACTAGGATCAGTCCTCTGAGAAGCTGCAAATTCTTCACATTTTCCAAAGGCATGGGATATGTCCCCTTCAGTTCCTAAACTGGAGTCCATAGCTCTAGCATCAGGGCATTCAGGATCACTGCCATCCCTAACCTTCTGACCATTGGTTACCCCTCCCTCCCTCCCTCCTCAGAGTAACCTTTTGTAGCTGTTTTGTGAACTGCTACATGGGGAAGTCCTACCTCCCATTTACTACTCTCCATTTCAGGAGATACAGGCTGGGGAACCAGCCTCTCATTGTTTTCCACAGGGGCTTCTGTGGGGTCCAGGGAACTACAGTCAGCCTTTGCCATCTGACCATGGGTAACCACACACCACACCATTCTGGAGATTGTTCCCTAGAATAACGTCCAGGGCAAGGTTGTCTGCCATGGCCACTTTTTGCACCCTCTCTCCTGTCTCACCCCAGTCCAGGAGAACACTAGCAGGTAGCAAAGGTTTCTCCTCCCCAGTGAATCCCCTCACTATTATGAACTGATTAGGTATAACTTGTTCAGGCTCAACCAAATCCCCTTTTACTAAGGTAAGTGATGCCCCCGTGTCCCTTAATCCATGGGTGAGCACCTCATTTACAGTAACAGGGTGTATGTACTCCCTCATGTTTATAGGCATGCTTTCAGGGATAGACAGTACACCCAACTCTGTTCAAGTACCACTTTGTCCACTCTGAGCCTTTTTAGGACACTGTTTAGTGAGATGCCATGGCTGTTTGCAAAAATCAGCAATCATCATTTCTTTTATCCAATAAATCCTTTTTTTTGTAACCGGGGCTTCTCCCTTTCTGTGGAGGCAGTGAGGGTTTTAGCTGCCCTGAAGGCGCGCCTTTTCCCTTCTGCACTACCACGCCCACCCCACTCCCTTTCAGAGCAGGCCTGCTCCTGGCACAGTGGTCCAAGAGTTCAGCAGCCTGCTGCACTATTTTGGGGTCTCAGTCCTCCAACCAGGTTTTTAGCTCTGCTGGGCAAGTCAAAAGAATTGTTCCAGAAGTACAACATCCTCATTTTTTTCTACAGAGTTTGCTTCCACTCCTTCCCACCAATGTTTCAAAAAATGACATTGCTTTGTGGCGAGTTCCTCATAGCTCATGTCAGGGCTTCTCCTGAGCTTACAGAACTTAACCCTGTATGCTTCAGGCATTAATTCATACTTTTTTTATCACAACTTTGTTTACTCCCTGCAGCTTGTTCTGCCATCGTCCAGACACCGTCCTCTGCACCCCATGTGATCCCTGATGGCTCACTCGCACAGGGCTAGCAAGCACAGTACCCGTGGTGGGGATTCCCAATCCCAGCCACTGGGCCCAGATGTAATACCCAGGCACAATTCCATATGGGTCTGAGAGTGTGCAGAGGCATGGCCATCAAGCCACCATGACTAACCGACATTTTCTGCCATGTTTTTTCATCCCCTAGAAGTATGGATGTGCAGTGATGTCTAGGCACAGCATGCCGATATCTGCCATACTCCTTCCTGTAGATGTGCCATGACTGTGGAACCCCTGATCCACATCAGTGGCTACTGCAGCATGGTGTGAGCCCTGAACCCTCCCTAGGGAGAGGAGAACAGTCACATGACTCTCAGTCCACTCTCTCCCCAGCCGACCCCCGATGGCCCATGGCTCATTCCCAAACCTGGGTTACCAGTGTAATGCGAGGTGTGGTGTCCAGCGCTTCAACCCTCAGTGCCACTGGGCTGGCTAATTCATACTTTTTAAGCAATGCAGCTTTAAGTTTCTTATAATTACTACTGTCTTGATTGTCCAGTTGGCTTAATGCCTCATGCCCTTTCCCAGTAAGCAGTGGGGATAGCTGGAAGCTCCAGGACTCCATGGGTATTTTAGCCTGGATACAGACCTTTCAAATGAATTCAAAAATGCATCCATATCCTCCCCCTCTTTAAATTCAGCTATTAATTTAGAATTTAATTTGTACCACAGTCCTGAAGTTCCAGGTTCACGCCTGCCACTTACCTCCTCTGGTGCTGGTTGTTGGAGTTTTAGCTTCTCCAATTCAAACTCCCTCTGATGCTGGTTTTCTTTTTCTGGCATCTCCAGCTCCATCTGGAACTTCGCTGCTTGAATTCCAGCTCCAATCTCCTTAACTCTAGCTGCAGCTTGATCCTTTCTGGCTCCAGCATTGTGGTGACTCTCTCCTCGTGCTGTGGCTCTGGGTTCCCTCTGGACTCACTGTCCTCCTCCCTGGGACTGGACTCTGTGACATCACTTGGCACCTCATGCCCAAGATCTGGTCCTTTTAAGTCACTGACTGTGACTCAAGGTCCTGGGCAGTCGCTTACTCATTGGCTGCTTAAAGAGCCTCCATGAGGTGCTTTTTGGTTCTCCCCCTCATACTGGACTCCTCTTTTCTGATACAACTGCTTCAGGTAGTCTGCAGTGTATTCTCTGTAAATGGAAGCCATCTTCTTCCCTAACTACTTCTACACTAGCTTGCACCTTAGAAAATAAACAAAAACAGGTATGGAACTTTATACTGTAACCAAATTATGTATATATATAGTTTTTAAATCTCTGCCTTAATTGTATGTGGACTGTTTACAGTTTATCAATCTGATACACTGGGCTTGAATCCAGCTGTTATGCCTGTGCCACCAATATCTCTTGAATCACAATACTATGCAACCAAATCTCTCAGATCCCAATGTTGCGCACCAGATCTGTCATGAACCCACTCCTGGGGGTCAGGTCCACTGAACTCACAGTGCCCACCCTTAAGTGCAATCTGTGATGGGGAAACAGGAATACCCTTCTCACCCTTTTTGAATGCTCGCTGAGGTCACGACTGCACCTCTGCCATGAGGATCCAGGGCATCCCTCTAAGTCTGGATAAGGTCACAATACCAGTATCAAGTCTTGTGGCCAAATATGAACCCTTTCCTTGGCTATTACACAAAGGAGCAAGACCCAGGCATCACACTCTCTTCGGGGTAGCAGTATAAGCCTGATTTGGCCTTCTCCATACAGGACATGCAACAGCCTGGTTCAAAATCCCTGCAGACTTGTCCCTGAGACTTTGGTATTCTCCCTATCCTTCCAGATCCCTTACAGACCCTTTTTCAATTTGGTTGCTTATGGTGGCCCCTCTAAGCAAGGAACAGCTGTCACAGATTATTAATAAACCTTCTACAGTCACACATACAATAACAAATCTACCTGAGGCATGAAGATTTCAAAGTCCAGAGAATCACTGGTTTGCAAAATATTTCAGTTTTTCTGTACCAGTCTTTGGTTCTTAGGCAGTCTCTATGCTGACAGGTGTTCTCTGTGGTCAGGAGAAGGTCCAAGCAAAATGTGCCCTGAGTGTCTGTGCTGGAGAGCTTAAATAGAAGACCACTCCCAGGTCTGTGAATAGAGGTTGGCCCTTCCACTTTAGGCCACTGGGTGTCACTCTTGAGCTTTCCCCAAAAGTTGTATTTTCCTGATAATCATTGTCAGATTCCCATAGTTAACACAGGGTTTACAATCATAACCCCCTGTAAGTGGAATTTCACACAGGTATGCTATAAGGATGTGTTTTTTTTTTCTATTGCCTCACACAGGACTGTTGAAGGATGTTTCCTGGCACTTATATAAAAAAATGTCAGTGTACTGTGGGAACCTTTTCTGTCACTGGGATACTGAACGAATATTTCTGCTCAGTATTCACAAAGGAAAAGGAGGGGGAGGTACCTAAACCAAAGGGATACTGAATGAATATTTCTGCTCAGTATTCACAAAGGAAGGTTGGGGGGGTACCTAAACAAAACAAGAGAAACACTCTGAAGATTGGGGGATCGATACCAGTCCATTTACAGAAGAAAGGGGTCTGAAAGAACTAATAAAATTGAAGGTGGACAAAGCAATTGGACCTAAAAGAACTAAGGGTAGAACTAAGGACACCGCTGACTACTCTCTTTAACAAATCATGGGAGGATGGGGTGGTACCTGAGGACTGGAGGATGGTGGATGTGATTCCTCTTCACAAAAGTGGGAGCAGGACAGAGGCAGGAAACTACAAACCAGTTAGTTTGACCTCAGTGGTAGGGAAAATGATGGAATAGCTTCTGAAGGGAAGAATTGTTGAGTACCTAGAGGCCAGTGGGGCACAGGACCCAAGGCAGCATGGATTCATGATGGGAAGGTTGTGTCAGATGAATCTAATAGATTTCTTTGACTGGATGACCAAAGTAGTACACCAGGAAAGGGCTGTGGACATGGCATACCTAGATTTTAGCAAGGCATTTGATACAGTCCCACACAAAAAGATTAATACACAAGTTAGTCAGCCTTGGAGTGGGTCCCAAGGTGGAAGCCTGGATAAAAAATTGGCTAGACAACAGGACGCAAAGGGTAGTAGTAAACGGAGTCCACAGTGAAGAAAGGAGGGTTACTAGCGTGGTACCGCTGGTTCAGTACTGGACCGGTCCTTTTAATGTCTTTATAAGTGACATTGCAGAGGAACTGAAGGAGGAAAGTATGTCTTTGCAGACGCATACAAAGATCTGCAACCGGTTGATACACAAGATGGAGTGGAAAGGATGAGAAGGGACTTGGCAAGGTTGGAGGAATGGTCAAATGTATGGCAGCTCAGATTCAATGCAAAGAAGTGCAAGGTAAGGCACCTGGGAAACAAAAACCCAGGAAAGAGTATACAATGGGGGGTGAGATACTGACAACTGTAAAAATGGAAAGGGACCTGGGGGTAATTATATCAGATGACCTAAAGGTGGGCAAGCAATGTGAGAAGGCAGTAAGGAAGGCTAGGGGGATACTGGGATGCATAGGGAGAGGCATCAATAGTAGAAAACAGAAAGTTGTTATCCCTCTGTGCAGACAGTTGGTGAGACCCCATCAGGAGTACTGTGTGCAGTTCTGGATATCCCATCTCCACAAAGAGATAGACAGAGTGGAGGCTGTCCAGAGGAGGGCAACCAAAATGGTGCAGGGTCTGCACCAGAAGACATATGAAGAAAGACTAAAGGAGCTTAATATGTATACCCTTGAGGAAAGAAGGGAGAGAAGCAACATGATAGAAACTTTTAAGTACCTCAAGGCAATCCACAAAGTCTAAGAGGGTAGCATCTTTCAGAAAAAAAGATGTGCAAGAACAAGGGGGCACAATTTGAAGATAGAGGGGGGATGGCTCAGAGGTAATATGAGGAAGTATTTTTTCATGGAGAGGGATGTGGATGCAAGGAACAGCCTCCCTGAGGAGGTTGTGGAGTCAAGAACAGTGGGGGAATTCAATAATTCATGGGACAGACATAAAGCAATCCTAGTGGGGGGTAGGAGGAAGTAAGCTGTTGGTTAACTAGGATCTGCAGCTTATGTGTTAGGTAGGAAAATGGGCAGGCTAGGTGGGCCAAGTGGTCCTTATCTGTCATCAAATTCTATGTTTCTATGTCACCTCTTGTCTAAGACCATTTTCCCTTTTGATCTTAAGGATTTACAACAGCAAAAATAGCTTCTCTCATCCTGGGATTTTGAACTAGCTTGATTTAATTAGTTACCTAGGTTGTTTTATTTTCCCTTCTTTTCAGCAAAATAGCAGTTCCAAATCACTGTAGTGGGATGTAACCCCTGCTTTGAAGCCTCATGGAGAGGTGAGGCGCTAGGGGTTACATCCCTCTACAGTGATTTGGAACTGCTAGTTTGCTGAAAAGAAGGGAAAATAAAACAACCTTGGTAAAGAAGTAAATCTGCAGTCATTTTGGTTGTCCTGCTCGTGTGATATTTGGAAATTCTCTTTCGCTGTTTGGGGCTTGCTACTGTATCACATGTTCTGCAGTCAGCATAAGCGTGAAATCCCTTTGTTGGTTTAATTGATTTAATTAGTTACAAGGAAGATCCTGTAAGTTGTATGATTATACAAGCTGATTTTATTACTTCTGTTTCTCTTGGCCAGTTAACATTAGAGGAATACTCTTTGATCATGTATCCACAAGCTTTTTGATAAGAACTTGTCAGATTCCTGCAAGCAAGGTTGGCCTTGTAGGTCAGAGGAAGGTCAAACCCCTTTTTTTAAAAAAAATCCAGTCTTTTCTCTATGTGTCTCTGCTGACACTGGCATGTGCATAGAATTACAAAATATATATACATACAACATAATAATATCTATAAATAAGGGCTAGTAGCCAGGCAGCTCACCACAATCACCACCACCTATCACACGGCATGAGCCACTCACCCCTTGTCACTCATCCTGACTATGCAGCGGTCGCTGTCTTGGTGTTGCTGTCTCACTCACTCCCGCTGTCTGTGTGTGCTGTCTGCTGTCAGCTGCTTGAGAATCAGCACCACCTGCTGCCTGGCATTCCAGTACTGGCTGCTCACCTATTGTGACTGTCTGTGTCTATGTAGCGGTTGGTGTCACGCTCTTGCTGTCTCTGTGCCCCACTTTCTGAGAATATCAGTCGGAATGCATGAACAAAGTGACAGTGCATCTCAGCACTGTCCCCGATTTTCTCTCACTCAACAGTTTTGCTCTTTCTTTCACTACCTGTTCTCTGCAGAATTACCCCCACCCACTGCACAGCATCAGGTGAGCTCCCATTGTGATTCTGTGTCTCAATGTGCAGATTGGGTATATGAAGTGTCTCGACCCCATTCTCTGTCTCTCTGTGCCTTGTTCTCTCACACTGTGCCCACATCTGCTCAGGTACTGATGTTGGACACAGGAGGTAGGGACAGGGCACTTTTGATGGGGATAGCACATGTCTGTGGGGATACTGTCACAGTTGGTGAATGCTATGGAGAAAACAGCTTTGTTCTGGGCACTCACTCATATGCAAAACAAAGGTGTATGTTTCACTTGGGTATGAAGTGGGGGGCTGGCAGCACTATTGCATCCTGGTGTTAAGATGGATGTGTGAGACACAACATGGATTATACTGCTTGCCATGCTATGAACACTGCTGATGGTTATCTATCAGGTACTACTGAGGACATAGTCTGTGTGTCTCCATTTTACACATTATTCTGCTTGCAGGAGAAATAACACAGTCCCGTTCACTTATGCAAGATTGCAAATGGCTGTCAGCAGAGTTTGGTGGACATTGTGCAGAAAAAGCACCATCAGCAGATTTCTAGAGTTGCTCCACGGGACCGTGGACTAATGCTAACTTAATCCACAGCCTCACAAAGTGACTCACCCCGTTATGTTGCACATTTGTGGCAACCCATGTTATAATTATTTTTAGATCCTGTAGACCTTGACAAAGCTGGTCCATCACAAAATATTGGCCATAATGTCACACGTTGGACACTTAATGAAATAAAAATATCCTTATTAAATTATGCATGAATGAGTTCACGTTTTTGCCTACTACAAGCTCATAAAAAAAGTAAAAAAAATCTCCACATTCCATCCAGTTACTGAAGTTCCTTCCTCCTCCTCTTGAGTCTTGAAGCAGGCTGTGTGTGTTGTCCTAAATTGTGCTGTCGTAGTGTGATCTGGGCAATGGGCGGCAAGTGTGTGTAAGCTTGGAGTCTAGCCTGTGGTTATCCTTGGTGGCATCCCATTGATAAAATAAAAAATAAAAAAACAAAATATTAAATAAAATAGTTTTGCTTACCCAAGAGGCTAAGTCCTGCAGCAAGCATTAGGAAATGGAGCAATAGAGAGGCCAAGAAGATGGTGGCATGGGACTGTCCAGTCACATCAAAGAAAAATAAAAGTGGAGTGGGCTTGGTCATAGACCCTCTGTCTCAGTGGGAACTACAAGTAAAGAGGAAGATGACAGTAGTAGTTGAACAGTACATAAAGTATCACACATTGTAGAAACCACTCACAGTGGCACTGCAAGGACTGCAACACAAGCAGTCACTGTAGGAAAAAGGAATAAGAAAGGAGTGCATCAGATACTGACACAGGCAGAGGAGGAGTAAAGGGTTTTGGCAGAGCTTGGGGACAGATATACAGACTGTGATTATATACCCAATAGAAGTGATATCAGCAGTTCTGGAAAGGAGGAGGAGGTGGAACAGGTGAGAGTCTGACTTGGGGCAGGTGCGCATAAGAGATAAAAAAGACCAAAAAGTGTAGTAAAACCCAAAAAACATAAAGAACACTGTGACAGAAATGGGAAGGAAAGAGTTAATGGTTTGGATTCTGTAGATGCCTTATTTTTTTAGCAGTGTGGAAAAAAATACACTGAGGCTGAAATCCTCCAGCAGCAACCAGCTTGTGGAATTCCTAGCTGCTAGATAAGAGCTGGGTCATAAATCTCGAGTGGACATCTCCAGACACACACAGACCTTGCAGACACAGACACAGGGCAGTTTGAATGGATTGGATCATTCAAATATAAACTTAAGGTGAAAAGGGAATATAATTGGTCACCAATAGGTGTTCACTCTGATTGGGACAATTAAATACATACATGTTAGTTGGTTGGTGCATTTAAGGGGAGAATAGGAATGACCTAGTCTCCATAGACTATATAAGCTTCTGTAAGACAGAGAACGCTCTCTTGCCTTTGGAAGCTGTGAGGGGAAACATAAGCTTGGAGCCTACCTGGTATGTCCGTGGGAGCTGGCAGTTAGAACAGGGTCCAGTGTCTCTTGTAAGGACAGGGAAGGGTAAGTTTAGTGATAGTATATTTCAGTAATAGCCTTCTTCTTTTGCCATCTGTTGTTTAAAAACAGTTGTTTACTTTTCCTGTATGAGTGTTATTCTCTTGTGTTGTAAATACATTTCCTGTAAATGCTCATTGCACTTTCTGTTAAGTAAAAGCTATTTATTTGCTCAACAGTTGTGACTCTGATGTCATTTTTCTAAGGTAGGATTTGGTTTTCCACTGGCTAAGGTAAACTCTGTGTAGCATCCGCCACCTGAAAGAGACACACTACCAGACTTTAACTTGTGCAATTGTACGTGTGATTATTCAAGTTTGTACACTTGAAAGAGGTGCCGGAAGGAAAGTCCGGCTGGTGGCAGCGAATACCCGAGGACACACACCTCTCTAAAAGCTGTTTCAGCCCAGAGGGAGAGGTGGGTTGTCACAAACACAACAAAGGGAAACACAACAACAAGCATGTGAAATGACATCAGATGAAGAAGATACGGGCAAAACTGGTGGCCTAAGACATATTGTAGAGGAAGAAGAATCATTCTCTGACCCTGGAGAACAAGTGGAGGAAGAGGAGGGTCATGATGATGTGTAAGCAGCCCACAGTAGCCCGTCCATTAGGCAACTGATGAGAGTGCATGGAGGAAAGATCAAACCAGTGGAGTTGGTGGTGTGGTATTTCTTCACAAAGAATCCATGGACATATGTAGTGTGTCCTTGATGTAAAGACAGGTTGAGTCATGGTAAGGAGGGAAAAAGGCAGTACCCAATAATCACAATAAGTCACACTGGACTCGGAAATGCATACTACAAAGTCAGGTTTATTATGCCAACATATATCCTACATTAGCATCGACAGTCTAGCATACAGAATACAGTAATGACCAATTACCTTCCTCTGGGAGAGCAGACAGGACAAACGTGGAGGCTTCAGCAACTCAGGGTTCAGCACTACTCCCCGTCCACCTCTCACAGTCCATATTAGATACACTCTCCACTAACTGTTATCTTACTGAATTTAACATATATCCATACAAGGTAGTCCTTCTCTGTGTACAATACTGTATTACACAGCCTTGTACCATATTTCTGGTACAAAACTGCATGTCTTACACATAACTCTTGCTATCTTTAGTTTTGTGTGTATTCAGCAGTTTTGTAAAGTCAGGCTGTACAAGGTACAGTATGGCACTTGGTAATTTTCTCAAAACATTAGCAAATACATTCCTTATCATAGTACCAAGCTGTGCACTTTGTGCCAAACTAGCAAGTCTGTTTCTCAAAAAGGGGTGCAGCTGCAAAGACAAGCAAGAAAATAGTACATAAAATATTCTTATTTACCCTTTGCCTTCTGCCAGCACTTCACAATGTTTCTGTAATATAAAAGTATCATATTCTTACACATCTACCATGAAAAGGCATTTGCTGAAGTCCCACAGATCTCAGTATGAGAAGGCATGCCAACACATGACGTCAGCAGCATCACCACCAGGTAGTGAAGCTGATGATGATGATGGACAGGGGGAGTAGAACATTAGGAGACCAGGTACAGAGGAAGAGGAAAAAAATCTTTCAAGTGGTAGCTTATGCACAACTCTAACATCTTTCATTCATCAGTTCTTTAACTCATTGAGTTTCACACCTCTGAGGGCCCACAAATCCCCAGCCACTTTCACCCCATGGGTGGCAAAAATAGTAGCCAATTGTCACGTCCGTGGGGAGAAAAAGCACTTAGCTCTCACTAGTCTGGTTCCTGGAAATGGGACAGAAACATAAAGCCAACAGACAAGGCAAAAAAGTTAATGAGCAATTGTGGAAGTGCTAGCCACTGACTTGCTGCCATTCTCCTTTGTGTGCAACATTGGTTTTTCTATCACTCATGCAAGTTGCACTACCAGGGCATCACATGCCCAGGCGAGTTTACACTTCCACAGTGCCTCTTCCTTATTTGTATCAGAGTGTCTACAAGACTGTGTGACATGCCCTGAAAGCATCATTTGTTTCCAGCCATTCACATTGCCACTAACATGTTGCCCAGTGGTTAGACTACTGACAACATGGCAGTGACTGGCCATTGGGTCAGTTTCGCTATTCATCCTCCTCCTCCTCCTCCTCTGGGTTAAGTGTCAGTAGTTGCAGTAGCTGCAAGCCACTCCTCCCCCACCTCCAGAAGAAGACACCTTTACAGTATGTATTGCTGGCTTTGACAATGACCATTGTGCAGAAAACTTTGTTACACTTCCTTCAACAGAAGTTTGATGTGTGGCTGACACCACACTCATTAACACTAGGTTTTAACACAGCAGATAACGCAAAGAATAATCTGTAAAGGCAATTGAAGATGGCGATTATACACATGTTCCATGTTTTGCTCACTGTATAAATCTGGTAGTTCAGGGATTCCTAGATGAGGAAGGTGCCACTGTGCAGATCTGACCAAAAAAAGTTTATGGTCATTTTAGCCATTCTGTAAAGGCATGGAAGTTGTTACGAAACATTCAACAGAAGAACCAACTTCCCCTCCACCACCCGAAATAGGATGTAGTAGCAAGATGGAATTCTATCTATTACATGATGGAACGTCTGCTAGAACAATGGAAGGCTACCCCACAGTATGCCATCGAGCATGGTATTGGTGAGGGAGATGTAAACATCCACCCAAATCAGTGGTGCCTAATGGAGATCCTCTGCACTTGGCTGAAGCCCTTTGAGGATGCCACAAGGGCGATAAGTGCTAATGTAGCTGGTGTAACCAGGTGCTCCCCCTCAATGGCCTCATTAACCTGTGATTTCTTCATATGAAAACTCAGTATGAGGAAAAGGAGGATACCACTGCTCTCAGTCTTGGAGAAAGGATAAGATCACATCTCTGGAATGATACACGCATTTCAAAAATGCATACAGATGACCACCTTATCCTGGCCACTCTTTTGGACCCTTTGTTCAGACACATTTGAGACATTATTTGATGCACAAGAATATGATAAGGATCAGCAGTCCTCTAAAGATTGGCTTATCCATCAGGTCTTTCTATGTGTGGCACAGAACAAGAACACAAACAGAGCAGAGCGACACTCATCATCATCAGTTGTTGTAGTTGCATTGACAGGCTAGGCGGAGAAAAAGGGAAGAAGGACACCAATGTGTTTCCATTGCTACTACTGGGTGTCACAGGAGTCACTCATTTTCGTCTCCAAGTCAACCTGCTACTACTGCTGCTGCTGCTGTCCCCACCCCCCCCACAGCAAGAGACAGCTATTGATGATATACTATTATGGGAACAACTGTCTGACTATAGCTTGATGAAAAAGTACAGCAAATCACTTTCTGACACAGTGGTGCTTGAGATGCTAGCAAATGAAATAGTGCAGGATTATCTGGATGAGAATGTGCCACTAGCAGAAGGACATGAACATGTATTGTACTGGTACCAAAAAAAAAAGAGCCCAAAAGACCATTTGGCCCTCTTTGACACAGGTAGCTATTGAACACCTCAGTTGTCCACCTACAAGTATATACTCAGAGAGGATTTTCATTGCTGCAGGCAGTATTGTCATCAACAGGAAAACATGCCTTTAGACCCAGAATGTAAAGATGCAATTTTTTTTAAATATTAACCTGCCCATTTTTCCAAAGTCCTTTTTGTCACGGTTTATGGATGATAAATCTCTTACACTTCCAACTGGGCTGAAGACAGAGGAGGATGATGAGGTGGATGGGAGGGCTTCTGTGTCTATTAGGTTTTTTTTTGGAACCAGTAGCCTATGCACACTGTGGAATGTTGCAGTGTTGCTGTCACTCAGTCTTCTTCACATTAATGTTTGGTGAATTTTTGGCAGGCCTACACAGGCCGAATTAATAATTTTTTGGGGCAATGTTACCTACGAAACCAGTGACTATGACACTTATCCATGGCATACCAGTAAGCATTGTCTACATGTGGCACTGTGCTAATGGGCACACAACTTTCTGGAACCAGTAGACCACACTGTGGGGTGCTGTACTGGTGTCTTCACTCAGTCTTCTTCAGATTAATATTTGGTGAATTTGTCAGGTCTACACAGGTTGCAGAAATAATTTTTGGGGCAACATTGCCAATGAAACCAGTGTGTGCAACACTTAATGGCATAACTGGAAGCCTTATCCATGTGACATTGATAGTGATGGCAGAAAAAGACCAAAGGTCAACCTAGTCTGCCCACTGGTCCCTGTAGAGCACCACGACCTAACGTGAACCCTCCGCATCAGTTGTCCTATTCCATTCCCCTCCCTTGTCACTACCAGAGATCACTTTCCCTTTCATTCAGTCCCAAGCTCATTTGAAGCCCCCTACAGTTTCAGCTGTCACTTCAGCTGGCAGGCAGCTCCATGGTTTCACCATCCTTTCCATAAAGTAATATTTCCTCACATCCATTCGGAACCTTCCTCCAGTCAGTTTCCAGTCATGCCCATGTGTCGAAGTGGTGTTCCTACTAAATAATTCCTCATAGCTCACTTTGTTTATTCCTTTGAAGAATTTTAATATTTGTATCGTAACCCCTTCTCCTTTCTGGTCTCCAATGAAAAAACATGTTAAGTGCCCTAAGGCGTTCCTCATAGAACTTCCCTTTTTGGCCCTGAATCATCTTTGTCAGCATATGCTGTTTCACCTCCAGCCTTTCAATGTCCTTTCTAAGGTGGTGGCTCCAGAACTGGACACAGTACTCCAGGTGTTACCTCACCAAGAATCTACAGATGGGGAGCATCACTTCTTTCTTCCTACTACCAACACCCCTCCGGATACACCCCAGGATCCTGTTTGCCTTGCTACAAGTCTTGTCACATTGGCTAGCCTGCTTACGGGTGTCGCTAATGATGACTCCCAGGTCACACTTCTCGGCTGTAGTACTGAGTTTTACCCCACTCATCCAGTATTCTGTCCTGGGGATCTTTTTCCTTAGGTGCATTACCTTGTACTTTTTGGCATTGAATTTTAACTTTAAAACTTTAGTTATGGGTGAGAGGAACAAAAAAAGCTTTCCGCTTCCTGCAATACAAACTTCCTTTATTTCTGGCCCTGACGTGTCACACTGTATTGTGCGTTTTCAAAGGGCATTGTTTTTCTGTAATACATAATTAATATATTTTTTTAATATGTTATATTCATCTTTTATATACAAAAACATTTTTTATATATTCATACATACATATATATAAATGGAATTTACCAGAGGTTCCTGCACTTGATTGCTCATCTTTTTCCTTTTAAATAAAATCCTTAAAGTAGATTATTGATTATGTCATCATATCTAGAAAAAGTAACACATATTCTTTTACCATACAGTTTGTTCATATGTACAGTTCTTATCTAGCAATGTGTTTAAATTGATTCCACTAGTCCTGTTTCCAGTGTACTACCCAATATTATTTTCTTATCTGCTGTGAGGCCTGTACCACAACTCCTTACTGTGCTCCACTTCGTCTCAAACTGCTATCCACAATACTGCAACCAGGTATATTCATATGACCAGTTGTTACCGTTCTCTGTCAATTTATGTATAATAACATGTTCTGTATCTTTAAAGTGCTGGCGTTTATTGTTTCAATTTCTTTAATCTTTTTTAGATCTTTTTCAGCTTATTCCCACACACATACAGCCTGCAATACATGTTTTGTTGTTAGCTATTAGTTTATATGGTATTTATGTTCATTTTACTGTTTCATTCTTTGCTTTGCTATTGAAGTTCTGCTTGGCTTACCCTGTGCTGTGTTTGTTGCCATTTGTTGCCAAATCTTGGTGTTCTATCACTCATTCTTTGGCTGCAATAACATATTAAATTCTGGTATTACATTACCGTTTCTAGCTTGTAGGTTAGACCCATTTTCTTTTTACAATTGATTTGTGCTCTTACCTTATGTATGTAATTTTCATTCATTAGTAAATCATACCGCCGCTCCAGTGTGTTGTGCACATTTGTTTAAAGTGGGCGCCATTTTATCCTCTTGGGCCCAATCGTCAGAGATCACGTGATGTTAATACGTGTCTTACAGCGTGGATTTCACGCTGTGTTAAGTTGCTAAGCAACTGTCCACTATGCCTTCAGACATAATGTTACAGTTGGGCAGCTTTGTCTGTTTACTGAGATTCATGGAGATCTGTTTAAATATTAAAGTTATTTACTGTTTGGGGGTTAGAAACTTTCCCCAGGAATTTGTTGATTATCTATAATTTTAAGTATTTATTTGGATTTCTTTGTTATTAAATACATATCTATTTGTGCCCTGGTTTGAATCTTGTATACATTTCTTCTTCTTTTTGATTTTTAATTTTGTTATATAGTGCATAACATTGGGATGGAGGTAAGGAATGTGTATATATACCTGCATGTATCCGTTTACAATATATATATATATGGCTATTATCTGTTTAGGGCACTGGTTTATAGTTTTCTTTTGCGATGGTTACACATTCTACCTGTGAGGTTTCATCCTTGTCATCAGTCCCACATACAGGCGATCACATGGGCAGTGGGACAGATGACCAGGGCACTGAAAACGTGTATACAGGAACATAAGGGAGACATATGATGCCAGGATGAAACCTCACAGGTAGGCATCCATTTCACACCAGAGGGACATACAGGGGCCTCATTAAGGTTTTGGGGATTAGAACAAGTCAGACTACCAGAGAGGGGAGAGGATTACCAAAAACTAATAGATAAGGCAGAGATGCGGTGGATCTTTAAACATAAGACATTAGACAGGTCTATTGGCATGAATACAGAAACTAACTGGAATGCCTGTTGGTAACATGGGCCTTCTTATGCATGATAATAAACTAGTAAAGCCTTATACTGATAAATGTAAATGGTACAAAAGGTAAGACAAGGCTCTAAAACTGCCCCCGTGGGCCTTTGGACCCTAGGAACCCACCCTATACAACATCTAGAGAACCGCCCCTGTAACCATCACTAAAGAAAACGATAAACCAGTGCCCTAAACACATAATAGCCAGCTATACATACGCAGATACATACAGATTTATATACACATGCCTTCCCTCCATCCCAATGTTATGCGCTATATAACAAAATTAAAAATCAAAAAGAAGAAATGTTTTACAAGTTTCAAACCAGGGCACAAATAGATATGAATTCAATAACAAAGAAATCCAAATAAAATACTTAAAATCATAGATAATCAACAAATTCCTGGGAAAAGTCTCTAATCCCCTACACAGCAAATAACTTTAATATTTAAACAGATCTCCACAAATCTCAGTAAACAGACAAAGCTGCCCAATAGGGGCCCAGTCATCACACTATGCCTGAAGGCATAGTGGATAGTTGCTTAGCAACTTAACACAACATGAAATCCACGCTGTAAGACACGTATTAACATCACGTGATCTCTGACGATTGGACCCGAGAGGATAAAATGGCGCCCGCTTTAAACGAATGTGCACAACACGCTGGAGTGGCAGTATGATTTACTAATGAATGAAAATTACATACATAAGGTAAGAGCACAAATAAGTTGTAAAAAGAAAATGGGTCTAACCTACAAACTACTGTAGAAACACTAATGTAATATGTTATTGCAGCCAAAGAGTGAGTGATAGAACACCAAGATTCGGCAACAAATGGCAACAAACACAGCACGGGGTAAGCCAAGCAGAACTTAAATAACAAAGCAAAGAATGAAACAGTAAAATGAACATAAATATTGTATAAACTAATAGCTAACAACCCAAACATGTATTGCAGGCTGTATGAGTGTTAGAATAAGCCGAAAAAGATCTAAAAAAAGATAAAAGGAACTGAAACAATAAACACCAGCACTTTAAATGTACAGAACATGTTATTATACATAAATTGACAGAGAACAGTAACAACTGGTCATATGAATACACCTTTTTGCAGTATTGTGGATAGAAGTTTGAGACAAGGAAGTGGAGCACAGTAAAGAGTTGTGGTACAGACCTTACAGCAGATGAGAAAATAATATTGGGTAGTACACTGGATACAGGACTAGTAGAATCAGTTTAAACATGTTTCTAGATAAGAATTGTATATATGAACAAACTGTATGGTAACTGAATACATGTTACTTTTTCTAGATATGATGACATAATCAATAATCTACTTTAAGGATTGTATTTAAAAGAAAAAAGATGAGCAATTGAGTGCAGGAACCTCTGGTAAATTCCACATATATATGAATATATATAAAAAAGTTTTTGTATATAAAATGTGGATATAACATCCTCACCATCCTAAAAGGGCAAGAGTAGCTCTCCGTTCCTTCCTAGCTGCTGGAGGTCTGACTCTGAGCAAGTAAGGAGACTACTGAGAAATATAGGAACTTCTTGTCTCAGAACAGGAAGATCAGGAGCTAAAAGGGCACAGAGGTGTAAGTAAGGACAGAAGAAAAAAAAGAAAAAAAAGAAACAAAGAGAGGAAAGAGTAAGTATTCCAAACAACAATTAGGGGGCCAGAAATAAGGCATGATGGGAGTGGTGCAGTGCAGTGGCTGTGGCGCAGCAGTCTTCCGGGAGAAGTTCTGGAGGATGCAGTGTTGTCCCATCTGCAGGCACTTCTCTGGGCTGAGGGAAGAGGTTGCTCATCTCCAGGCTGAGTTGACCAGGATTTGTGGGACCTCCTCTCCCACCCAGGGACCACCAGGGTCACTGCCATTGCCTCAGAGGTTGCCAAGAAAGAGGAGCAGTTGATCCACAGTGGGCTCAGAGAAGGTGAGGGTGGTGGAACAGAGGTGCATCCCTCCAGTTGTACCTCTCCACAATTTCTATGCCGTTCTGGAAAAGTGAGGTTCCTCTATGGAGGCACCCACAGTTGAGACCAAGGAGGATGCTGGGAACCTCCACAAAGGAGACCCACAGGAGGGTGACATGGGACCCCACAGGGGAAGGAAACAACTCCTGTGGGGGACTCCATTGATAGGAAGGTAGAACTGGGGGAGGAAGGGGAGAGGGAGGTAAGGTGCCTGCCTGGCGCCATGGCTTGGAGGGACAGGGAGTGAATTCTCAGGATTGCAGGAGCAGCTGCACAGAGGAGGGAGCTGGATGTCATTGTCCACCTAGGGACAAATAACCTGGCTAAGAAAGGGATCAGAGCAGTGCAAGAAGCATTTGTGGAGATGGGGAGGGACCTTAGACAAATAGCGTGCATGGTAACCTTCTTGGAGGTGCTGCCTGTCTGTGGCACAGTTGAGGCTAGGGTGCTCCACACCATGAGATTCAATCACTGGTTGAAAAACTGGTTCAGAGCGCAGGGATTTTGCTTCATTGGGGACTGGGAGTCCACCTAGAGAGATGCAGGCCTGTACTGGCGTGATGGTCGGCATCTGTCCAGGAGAGGAACCAGGATCCTAGGTGATAGGTTTAATGCTTCATTGGCAAACATTTAAACTAGCCAAGGGGAGAGGCACTGGAGAGGAGCAGGGAAATCCTAGCCCCCCCCAAAAAATCAGGGTCCTAAGTGAGGTAGACACCAACATAGAGATGTCGATAGGGAGAAGTGCAGGGGTAAATGGAGAAAGTGACAAATGCAATAAGGACAGGGATGGGGCAAAAAGGGGTAAGGCCATCAAGAAATGGAGGTTAATGAGTACTAATGCCCATAGTCTGGGCAACAAGCTCCCTGTACTGGTGGCCTTGATGGAAGAGGGATGCCTGGATATCGTAGCAGTCACAGAAACATGGTACACAGAGAACCATGACTGGGATGTTAACATACCAGGGTATACAACCTACAGGAGAGACAGGAAGGGGAGAAGAGGGGGCTGAGTAGCTCTCTGTGTAAGGGAAGGGATAAAAGTAACTGAACAAAAGAGTAAACAGGGAGGAGAGGAGGCTCTGTGGGTCACCTTAGAGACTGGAAATGGCACCACAATCCGCACAGGGGTTGTATACAGACTCCATGTCAGGGGGAGGGAATGGACAATTATATGATAGAAGGCATACTTAGGATGGCAGAGAAAGAGGAGATACTGTTGATAGGGGAACCTTAATATGCCAGCTGTCAACTGGAGCACCTTTGCTGCAGCCACATCCAAAAGCAGGGCTATTCTCGATGCCCTTCAAGTGGCATGCCTCAGACAGCCAGTTTTGGAACCTACTCATGAGGGAGCAATCTTAGACCTTGTACTCTCAAAGGGGGACATTGAGAGGATCTCAGATCTAGAAGTGGGTAGCCATTTGGGAACAAGTGACCACCAAACAGTGTGGTTCATGATAAACTCAGCTACAGAGTCAAGCCATACAAAAGTGAGGGTTCTGGACTTCAGGAGGGCTGACTTTGGCAAGATGGGGGAGTGCCTTAGAAAAGCAGTAGCAAACAGGCTAGAAGGAGGGGTGGAACAACAATGGGGAAATATCAAAACTGCCATCATGGAGGCAACAAGCCTTTGTGTGAAGCAAATAAACAAATCAAAATAAAAAAAAAGCCACTATGGTTCTCAAAAGAGGTGGTGGTGAAGGTTAGGGAGAAAAAGTTAGCATTTAGGAAGTATAAGGAAACACAGAAGGAGCAGGACAGAGAACTGTACCAGTTAAGGCAGAAGGAAGCAGGGAGGGTAGTCAGAATAACAAAGGCCCACACTCAGGAAAAGATAGCCAACTCGGTTAAGAAGGGGAATAAAACCTTTTATAGGTATATCGGGGAGCGTAGAAAGACAAAGGGAGGGATAGTGAGGCTGAATAGAATGGATGGTGGGTGGACAGAGAGGAACAGGGAAAAAGCAGGGATACTGAATAAATACTTCTGTTCATTATTCACAAAAGAGGAGGTGCCTAATCCAATTAACAGAAACTTTCTAGATAGGGAGGTTGATCCCAGTCCTTTCACAGAAGAAAGGGTTCTGAAGGAACTCCTAAAACTGAAGGTGGACAAAGCAATGGGGCCAGATGGAATTCACCCCAGAATTCTAAAAGAATTAAGCAGAGAACTAGTGACACCACTGACTACCCTTTTTAACAAATCATGGGAGGATGGTGTGGTACCTGAGGACTGGAGGAAGGCAGATGTGATTCCCCATCACAAAAGTGGGACCAAGACAGAGTCAGGAAACTACAGACCTGTCAGTTTGAACTCTGTGGTAGGGAAAGTGATGTAATCACTTCTGAAGGAAATAATTATTGAGTACCTAGAGGCCAGTGGGGCACAGGACCCAAGGCAGCATGAGTTCACAGCGGGAAGTTCATGTCAGACGAATCTGATTGATTTCTTTGACTGGGTGACCAAAGTAGTAGACTAGGGAGGGGCTGTGGACATGGCCTACCTAGACTTTAGCAAGGCATTTGACACAGTCCCACAGTTGTTTTTAATGTCTTTATAAGTGACATTGCAGAGGGACTAGAAGGAAAAGTATGACTCTTTGCAGATGACACAAAGATCTGCCACAGGGTTGATACACAAGGAGGCGTGGAAAGGATGAGAAGGGGTTGGCAAGGTTGGAGGAATGGTCAGAAGTATGGCAGCTTGGATTTAATGTAAAGAAGTGCAAAATAATGCACCTGGGAAACAAAAACCCAGGGGAAGATTACACAATGGGGGGGGGAGGTAGTAACAACAACAACAATGGAAAGGGATCTGGGGTAATCATATCAGATGACCTTAAGGTTGGCAAGCAATGGAGAAGGCAGTAGGGAGGGCTGGGGGGATACTGCGATGTATAGGGAGAGGCATCACCAGCAGAAAACAGGAAGTTGTTATCCCCTTGTACAGACAGTTGGTGAGACCCCATCTGGAGTACCGCGTTCAGTTCTGGAGACCCCATCTTCGCAAAGACCTAGACAGGATGGAGGCAGTTCAGAGGAGGGCAACTAAAATGGTGCAGGGTCTGCAAGAGAAGCCATACAAGGAGAGAGAGACTAAAGGAGCTTAACATGTATACCCTTGAGGAAAGAAGGGAGAGGGGGAACATGATACAAACATTTAAGTACCTCAGTGGAATCAACAAAGTCCGAGAGGGTAACATCTTTCAGAAAAAGAGATGCGCAAGAACAAAGGAACACAATTTGAAGATAGAGGGGGGATGGCTCAGGGGCAATGTGAGGAAGTATTTTTTTCACAGAGAGGGTGGTGGATGCATGGAACAGCCTTCCTGAGGAGGTCGTGGGGTCTAAAGCTGTGGGAGAATTCAAGAATGCATGGGACAGACATAAGGCAATTTTTGTGGGGGGTAGGAAGAAATAGGCTGTTGGTTAAATAGGATCTGCAGCTTATCCTCTAGGTAGGGAAATGGGCAGACTAGGTGGGCCAAGTTGTCCTTATCTGCCGTCAAAGTCTATGTTTCTATGTTTCTATAAAAAAGTACATTAATTATGTATTGCAGAAAAACAATGCCCTTTGAAAAAGCACGATACAGTGTGAAATGTCAGAGCCAGAAATAAAGGAAGTTTGATTGCAAGAAGTGGCCTACAAAAAGCTTTTTTTGTTCCTCTCGCCCATAACTAAAGTTTTAAAGTCAATTGAGCCCTTGAGGGGAATAGCAATACATATCAGAAAGGGATAGCCATTACCCATGGACTGTCTATGTACAATTGAATTTTAACTGCCAGACATTTGACCACCTCTGTAGCCTTTGTAGGTCATTTTATAGTTCTCTAACCATCAGCACTATCCACCCTTCCACAGAGCTTAGTGTCGTCTGCGAAGAGACTTAACCTACCCTGAAAGACAAAGAACTTTAGTGCGTATCCTGGAACCTTCCCCAATGTCACTGATGAACATGTTGAAAAGGACCGGGCCCAGAACAGATCCCTGTGGTACCCCACTCTTGACTTCCCTTTCCTCTAACTCCATTGACCACTATCTGCTGTTGTCTCCCTTTTAGCCAATTTTCCACTCATCTAACTACATCCCTAGCCACCCCTAGATCCTCCAACTTCTTCAGCAGGTGTCTGTGAGGCACAGAGCCAAAAGCCTTGCTGAACTCGAAGTGGAGTAGATCCACAACATAGCCCTTATCCATTTCCCTTGTTACCCATTTGAAGAAGACTATTAGATTTGTTTGACGGGACCTGCCTATCACAAAGCTGTACTATTTACCATCCTGGAGACCATTACCCTCCAGATAGTCCACAAGGTCTGCTTTGATCACCGGCTCCATCAGCTTCCCTACAATAGAGGTAAGACTGACAGGTCTGTAGTTTGCCGCTTGTTCCTTGTCCCCCCTTTATGAAGCAGAACCATGTCCACCACCTTCCAATCCCTTGGGACAAACCCCATTTGAAGTGAGTTATTGAATAGACTTGCCAGAGGTTCAGCGAGTTTGTCTGCCAATTCTCTGAGCGCCCTTGGATGTATCCCATCCAGACCCAGGGCCTTTTCTGTTTTGGGGGCTGCTAGTCCTTTTCATACCCTATATCTAGTAAATGTTGGGTTCTCCATCTCTGGGATCCTTTTTGCAGCCGCTTTGATGCCACTTGCAGGCAGGGGCCACTATCTTCCCTGGTGAAGATGGAGTAAAAGTGATCATTCAAGGTTGTAACCTTTTGCTCACACTCCTCTATCATCTTGCTCCCCTCTAATATCTTAATTACTCCCCTACCCCTCCTTCCTTTTTCATGTGCTGTATATAGCAAAAGAAATGTTTTTCTCCACTCTTGACCCTCCTTGCTAATCGCAGCTCTGTGTCTGTTTTTGCCTCCCTAATAACCTTCTTTGCCTCCCTATTTCCCTGAGGATAGCCCTCCCTTTCTACATCCCCCTACTTCTCTTTATACCTTTAGAAGGCTTTCCTTTTGGCCCTTAGTTGCCTCCCTGACACTTGCTGAGAACCAAAGTGGTTTCTTGAATTTATTTCTTTTGATTATTTTTCGTAAGCATAGCTGCGATGTTTCAAAGATGGCTCCTTTAATTACCACCTTCTCTTCCCAACCCCTGTTGGATTGCCCACCCCCTCTAGCTTTTTCCAAACAACCCCTCTGGGTTTGTTGAAGTCCTCCCTTCTAAAGTCCAAGACCTCCATTCTAGTGTGCATTTTGTCAATCTCAGGGGCTACTTCAAACCAAAGTGAGTTGGGGTCACTGTTTGTGAGTGGCTTCCCAGCTCTCACTGTTTTTACTGTTTCAGAGTTGGTGAGCACCACATCCAGGATGAATCCCTGTCTTGTTGGTTCCCTTACCAGCTACACCAGAAGGAAATCTTAAAAGGTATCGAATGTAGCCTGGCTTCTTTTGCCGGAATGTTCCAGTCTATGCCACCTAAGTTAAAATCCCCAACCACTGTAACATCACCCTTAGTTGTTCGACTTTTAATTTCTTCACTGAGCTCCCTGTCCCCTGCTTTCCCCTGCCCTGGTGGTCTATAGAATACCCCTAGGCATAGTTTTTTACTTGATGCCACTATGAGTTGAACCCAGAGAGACTCAGTCTCCACTGAGCTACTCTTGATATTCCCATCTTCCGTCACTTCAATGCCCTCTCTAACATAGAGGTCTACTTTGCCACCCCCTAATTTTCCTCTGTCCTGCAGGCACTTTCTTGAAAGAAACCATATCTGATCTTTCAAGACACATAGTTTTACAGACAGTCCCTTCTTTCCTTCCTGAGGTTCCTTCTGAGTTCCATGTTACCTAAGAAGTAAGATGCCATTCTTTTTTGTCCAACGCCTGTGAGCACTACAAAAAAACAGTTGAACCACCAGTCTGCCAGCGCAGCGGTTGGATTTCCACTTGCGATGCCAGTGACCCGGGTTTGGGAATAAGGCCAGGAAGCTGGAGGACCAGCCAAGGGAGAAGGCTTGAGCATCCCCAGGACAGCTCGCCTTCTCAAGGGAGGGAGGGAGGGGGGATAAGGTCCCGGCACAAGACTGACCCCAGATGGAGGTCTGGGGCACAGCATGTGCTGAGGCAATAGAGGGGAGGACATCTCGGGTGTCAGTGCTATGTGCCTTGACATCAGGGGTTCATGCGACGTCCACAGAACACCAGAAAAACAAGTGCCGGAATGCCATGGGGAAGGAGCGCAACCTAATCCTCCCGGGTCGTACCTGAAAATAGGCATTCCTATGTCTAGTGTACCCACCCGGTCAACAAAAGCAAATAAATAAATAAATAGCTCCCTCCTGCCTGGACTGACAGGGACTCGATGAAACTAGAAGCATTGGGGTGCCTGGGCCCCACCTTGTACCTGACTGGGGGTATAACCATGGCTCCATGGGGGACTGCCACAGAACCAGGTAAGGAGGTGAATCAGGGTGGCACATGAGCGTCTCCCAACTGAGCGGGGTTCCAGTGCAGAGGAGGAGGCAAAAATAGAAAGTAAAAAAAAAAGAAAAACAGTTGAACAAGCTAGATGTTTGTAGAGCAGATTAGGCATACCTTATATGAACACTGACCTTTCAGAAATTTGACAGCTTTATAAGAAAGTCTTCCAGTGTGACCTTGGCTAGATGGGTCAGAACATGTATAGCAATGGTCCATGCAGTGGCAAAATTGACACCATCTTTGATCAAAGCACATTCAACCAGGGCTAAGGCAGTCTCCTGGGCAGACAGGGAAGATGCCTCAAGTTCTGACTTGTGCAAAGCAGGAACCTGGTCTTCCTTGCTCACATTTGTAAAACAGTACGGATTGTATACTCAAAGCTGTACTAGCAGTCTTTGGGCAAAAGGTTCTTCAAGCAACAGTAAACTGCTAGGGAGCTAAACCTGCAAGAATATTCTGTCCCTCCCGAATGCTGGTGGTGGTTCTTGCTTATTAAATTCCACCAGTAAATGACTAGCCTATTGACAACATTGAGCAACACAGAAAGTAGAAATTCTATTAGACTTATCATAATTTCCTTTGTTCTGTTAGTTCCAATGTTGTCACAAGGTCACGCCCTAGAGTGTTTACTCTAGAGAACATTCTTTAACTAAGATTTAACTGGATTTCATAAAATTTTATACCAGGCAAGGTGATGCTATTTATTTCAGGCACATATTATTTAGTGTGTTGTTCATTTACACATTTTCTCAAGTTCATGTTTATTGATCAGCCAATATGGCCTTTACAAAATACATAAAGTACCATACATCAAAAAGAAAAACATAAATATATTACATTTTATAATCTATCGTAACTGAAAATAAAAAGCTTTCTGTGAAAACTCATTTTCTCTGTAAAAGAGTTCAGTATTGAGGCTGCTGTTATTATATGGGAGAAGTTGAAGAGTTTATGAAGCATTAACTCTCACAAGACATGATGGAGAGTTGAAGTCTGTCTATACAGTACATTCAAATAAAGTGGGGCTGTGAATTTTCTATATCATTTAAGGAATGCATGTTAACCCTGACATAGTTTAGTTGATATACAGCTCTCAATGACTTATGATTGAACATTTTAAGTAGCTGACAAGGAATGGGGTGGAGTCAAAGGTTCTACAATGATGTCACAGCTTTGGAGTGTGTTTGCCCCTAGTAGGTGAGCATGTCTTATGTAAGCAATAACCTACAACAGGGCATGCATTCCTAGAGAATTAATGCACACCCCAGGAAATTCATCATTTCTCAAAAAAAATAAATAAATAAATAAATAAAACATGTCCTGGAGTGGGTAACTGCACTTATAATTTTAATGGAAAAAGTTTTTTTAATTTTCCTTTAGTTAGGTTGTTGCTATGTAGAATAGGTAAATTTGTTAACAATGGCTGTGTGCCTTTGAAGGAACATGGGAACTACATTTATTTTGAAGAAACCTATGCCCTGTTGTGGGATTTTTGTGTTTAAAAGTGGAACAAAAATGTTATTTTAACGGAAAACACTTTTATTTTCATTTAGTGATGTCGTTACTAGGTAGATTAGAGTAGTCTTTTTATGAAGTGTGCAGTTTCTAGGTAATTATGAAATGGGTACAAAATGTCCTGTACTTTTCTGCCCATAATATGCCAAGTGGCACTATATATGCCAGGGTAGTCTCAGTACAAAAAAACAAAACATTTGTCAACCAGAAATCAAAATTTTCCCTGACATAAGCAGCCATCTTGTATTTTGATACCCACTGCCAGCACAATGCCTGACATATCTGACATCCAATCCAGGCTACGGTTTTGAGGAGATTGTTTAAAACATTCTGAGAAATGAAGACTCCTGTGAGCCAGAAAATGAACTGACCAGCAAGAAAATAAAAAAAATGTCAAAAGTGAGTAAACATGCCATTATTTCCATAGAATACCTTGCCCAGCTTGAGAAAGAGAAAGACAAACTAAGTTGACATGGTCAGCCAGTTCTAAGTGCTGTATCATTTTGTTTTAAATATAAAAATGTATTACTGGTTGTCTCTGCTTAAATATCTGGTGCTCCCCCAGGTTTCAGCTGAAAGATGAAAGCCATGAGAAAAATGCTGAAGACAGCATGTGAGATCACACACACAGTTTTAGATACTAGGTGTTACATGGAAGGCCTTAATCAAGGATCCTGTTTGTCTGAGTTAATTACAGCTGTAGTTGCTATACTATATTCATTTTACAATGTTGGAGGGAAAAAAAACAGGTTATTACATAGAAGTGTGAAATCATAAAGATGCTTTCATGTCCTGGAAGGGGAAAGCTTATTATGAGATCAAAGTAGTGTCATTTGAAGGACATGAATTATGCTGAAGTTGCAGAATGTAATACTTTGAAAAGACATCCTGTTTTTGTATAAGATATATTTTTATACATAATCTGACAGAGGAGGAGCTAGATGACCTCACATGAAAGGGGTTGGCAAATACAGTTTACTTTAAGGAATAATTCTGTTTTACTTAGACACGCTTTTACCTAGACTCTGACAAGGAAAGATCGTGAGCACTTTTTCAACAGGTATTTAGAGAGAGAGTCAAATCTAAGTACTGTAAGTAGGAATTTGCACTGTTTAAACCTTGTTCTTTTAAAAAACTTTGTATGTCTTGTGATATAAGAGTTCTGTAATTTGTGTTTCACATATTTTTATCTATTTTTAGTAAAACTCTTTTTAGAACATATGTGATCTGTCTTTGAATTTCTTTTAGTTGTAAGAAAAGTATATATGGTTAAAGCAGACAATAGACATAAGCTTGAATGGTGATACCAAACTGACAAGAGAAGTGTTTTAAATCTGAAGTCCTTATTAAAGATTTTAAGGATTCATCTCTGTATACCTGGTTAGGTGCCCGTAGGCAAAGATATCTGGCCCCCCGAAGACAGATATATCTGAGCCTGTGCATTGGTTATGCTAGCAAGACATTCACAGTTTGAATCCCTCCAAGACTTGACACCAAAGGTTGATCCAAACTCACAAAACAGACAAGAGGGTTACCTTGTTCTGTTAAACTGTTCACAAGACTGCACTCAGAGGTTGGCACTTTGGGAGCAGAGGGCCTGACCTGCTGAGTGGGTTTGTGACACTAAGCACCCAGAAAACTATCTGGGCAACAAATGTCCTACAAACCTGGTCTGCTGATAGTGACTTTCAGCTTGACTTTCAAACTGTGACACCCACTGAACTCTGTCAAATATTACAGTACTTCTACACTGAGGAGAGGCAGACGGTTCTGAATATAGTTTAGTGAGCCTCATGGCACTATGAGTGGGAATAAATTGGCAACCAAACAGCCCTGTTTTAAACAGATGCCTAAGCATTGTTACACACCCTGAACTCCAACCCACAAACAATATCATCACATTGGTGTGTAAGAGGTACCGCCATGAAAAAAGGACACTGCAGCCCATCACTCTATGATTATGGCTCCCGATCTCTAAAACTACTATAAATCTCCACCGTGCTTTCTCTGATCACTTCCCACAGCTAGCTGTACAAGGCGTGGCTGCACGTACAATTTTGCATGGTACGCCACACCAAAGAGGGTCTGTGGCAACTGAAGCCAGAATAATTTGCAATTATAAAGGATGACACAGGAGCCCTCACATGTAACAAATTTAGTAAAAATCACAAGAACATTGAGCCAAACAAACAACAGTACAGGGGATATATTTATGAACTTCAAAACAATCCCCTATGCCTAGCCTCCTCATTCAAAAAGTATTTAAAGGGGACAGGAATGCTTTTTCAACTTCAGTGTGTTTCTATGTTTCCTAGGGCTAATAAACATGTATGAATCCTTTTTTGTGTGTGATGTGTCTTTATTTACATACATTTTTTTTACTGGTTATAGTCAGGCATGCCAGTCCTCAACATTCTCTCTTAGCTTGTGTCTACAGTACAGTATGTGCCATCATCTGATGACATCCCTATTTGTGCATTCCATCAGCATGGGGTACATTAAACAACCTCAGACCTGTAAATGAGTCCATTCATTCATTGCCTTTGACTTGAAATCTATCTGTTTTCCTGACAAAAATATTCTTTTGCATGCCTCTGTATCAAAACGTAAATATACTATTAAGAGTATGTGAAGGGCAATATGAGTCATTCCACTTAGTTTTATTTGTTTTTGTCAGAGTAAAACAAACCAAATGAAGTAAGGAATATCTAGCAGCATTCACCTCTCCGACTGAATAGAAAGCACCACATGCCAGTTGCTGTTCAAAACTCGGGCTTTATTACCATGCAGAAAAAGTGCAGCATCATAGGCAGAAAGACAAGGCAGGTTCAGACAAAAAAAAAAAAAGCAGCTCTTTTTTTGTATGGTAATAACACCCGAGGTTTGTGCAGCAACCGCAGTGTAGTGCTTTCTCTTCACTTGTAGAGTGCCACTTTATTTTCTGCACCCGAACAAGTATTTAATTTTTCAGGATTGAACACCACTGTTAATGGCAATGATCCCTCATTGTGTTATTTTAAATATATAAAGAAATGACATGGCGCTTTGTACAGTATATGCAGCACAATACTTCAGGATAACTATACAAAGAATTATTTCTGTGCAAACTGCAGCAAGATCTAAAGTGGAGAATAATGCTTCATTCTTTGTACAAAATATGCATCAGTATTCAAAGTGCTTAATAGTTCTTCATTTACATGCAGAAAACAGTTCAAATTATGGTATGCATACTCTATACCGAATCAAAGTTTTTTTCTCACAAAAGTATTCAAACTTTGTAGTACTCAGTTAATGTGTAAAGATATTTGTTACTGAAAAAAAAAAGTAATAATGTAGTTACTCAGAGTTTCCAGTATTGCTTGCTTAAAACACAGTGCCTTACACAGCTTGTTGCTAAGTTGACATATATCTATATATATATAGATATATGGAACAGTGTACAGGTTGGTTTGACTCCCTTTCATCTGAATGTATGAGACTAATTGTTCTGTTTATCAGTACACCGTGCTGGGCCGCTGTCTGTCTATTTACAGTGGCTCCAGTTGTGTTTCAACTTTTACCACAGTGATTTCACAGTCTGTTGTTATGGAAGCTCAAGTACTGCACCTCCAAACCTACAAGTAGTATAGAAAGCTTTAATAAATTTTAAACAAGTAGAAACACTGTTTGCACCTTTTACAGCTGGCATTCTGTGCTGTTGTACTGATTCCATCCTAAATCTGACAGATACTAAGACCACAAAAAATAGAACACAAAATGATTATATGGGGCACTAGCTTACTTTTAAATGATTTGCTAGTGAATAAGACAATGGTGCACAGATCATCAAAAACAACAACGTTTCTGGGTCTATAAGTAGCTTGATGACAGATCTGTGAAAACATTCAGTGTTTGGAGTTGGCAGGCAATTTGTAGGTGATACCAAAAGCACAAATAGCTGTGTCATTATGAAACTGGCACACGTTTGATTCCAAGTTGAAAACTGGAAAGAAAAATATATTGTCTACAATAACAGCCAGGTTTAATAAATCAATACAATCCCAATTTTAAGTAAACAGCACTATCTTTAAAATTTGATATGTCCAATATTTCAAATAATGACAGTACACATTTGCATTTATAAATAACTTGCTTTATTTCCTATCCTGTTCTAAGCTAGTTTCCACCAGACCCATCTGCTTTTTACTTACACCCCCAGAGACTAAAACCTGAAGAGTATGAGAAGTCCGACATCTGGCACTTGAGACAGCCCCTCAGAGTGAACTATCTAGCAGGTTAAATGCCTAAACTAAGCACAGAAGTGGGTCCCTCACTCGCAGCACTACACTGATCATAGTGTACACGCCACTGCTATTCAGTTACTGTCAGAAGTGGGTTTGGAGGCCAGGTAAATCATGGCCTTGACCAGCCACCGCTCTGAATCTAGCCTGCTCTCGTACTGGGCAACTTCAGCTAAAGACAGACGATGCTGGAGTAGAATTCTGACCATAAAAGATGAAACAAATAAAATGTAATGACCAGCAACAACCCATTTGTCCTAACAAACTGCTGCATGGAAAAAGTTGAATTCATTAAGCTTAACAGATAAATTAATTACTGCTGAATCAAGCCTAAAAAGTTAATTAAAGTTCATGGAGAAAGGTAAACAAATTCTGTTTTACAGTTTGAAAGGCAACTTTTTTGTCTGATGTCTTATTGAATGTGTTGTACCCATTTTGTAAGCACAGTAAGACACTCTGAGGTGTGGGTCATGCCTTGTAAGAGGTGCTAAATACACTCAGCTACACCTTGTGCCTTATTATGCACCTGGGGTGTACTCTTATCAGTCCATAACCCAAACCTCAGAGTGTCATATTTCTTACATAATCAATGATCAGGTGCTGTGTTTTAACTAATTAAGTTGTTCGATTTGATCAGTTTTTTATACCCCGTTTTATAAACAACCATAAATGACTAGCCCAGAGACAACATTGGAAGTAAAAGAAATAAAAATGATGGTATGCCTGATAGAACTTCTTTTTCATTTGACGCTTTAACATATTTTTTTTTATAACGTGGCTTGCAAAAATCCTGAAATGTTATTTGGTCATTCTGATCTAATGACAGAGTGACAGTGGTTTATTCCATTATCTATCTATCTATCTATCTATCTATATATCTATCTATCTATCTATCTATCTCTGTTGTAAAAAACTTTAACTGCTCCAGTTAAGGTCAAAGTGACAAAGCTTGGAAATGAGGCATTAGGGTTTCTGACCCACCCTCCCAATAGGCAGGAGATCAGGTGGGTGCCTTGAGTATCCCAAGCCTAATACTCACCCCATTCCATCTGTAACTAAAGTCAGATGTGTAGACTTTATGAGAATAGGGTGTGTGTTAGGCTTGAGAAGCCCAAGGCACACCCCACACCTGCTCTCTTGCCTAGTTTGGGAGGGTGGGGTGTTAGGGAAACCCTAATGCCTCATTTCCCAACTTTTGTTGCTTTGACCCTAACTGGAGCATTAACAAAGATTTTTGCAACCTATTTCCTTACTTTTTGAGATAGTATAATGGTATCCTTATTTTATTGTGGGAGTGCACTCCCATCCTTCCATAGAAGTGTTTATGTATGTAGCTGTGGAAGCACAGGGTACTCTGGGCCCTGCTCTTCCATTTTTAGAACAACAGTGACCAGATTGTCAGCATAGCCATCTTATTACCCCACCTCATGTACCTGGTACAGAAAATTTTCACATCCCAGCCAAAACGTGATTCTGTGCAACTGCAATGCCATTCCATGCCACAGTTACGAAAACACATTTTAGCCAGGATTTGAAAAATGACAGCTGTGACATACGAACATATGAAATTTGCCAACAGATAAAGGCCTAGAGGTCTATCAAGTCTGCTCGAATGTGCAGCTAGCACCCCTTATTCTGCAGCTGCTCCTCCCTTCCACCCTTCCCCTTCATTGACCCTCCCCCTTGTCCTGTCCCATCCCCTTTTGAAGCAGCCCACTGTTCTACTGGATACCACTTCTGCAGGTAATGCATTCCACCCAGCCACCACCCTCTCTGTAAAAAAGTGTCTCTTCATCTCCCTCCTGAACTTTCCTCCCTCCCTCCAGTCTCTTATCATGGCCCCTGGTGTCTCTCACCTCCCTTACTTTGAAGAGCCCCTCTGTAGCTGTCTTGTTTATTCCTTTCCTGTACTTAAAGGTTGCAATCATGTCCCCCCGTCCCTCCTCTCCTCCAGTGAATACATGTTCAACTCCCTCAGCCTCCTCTCGTATGAGAAGTCCCCCAGACTCTTGATCATCTTTGTCACCCTGCACTGCACCCCCTCCAGTAACTTAACGTCCCTCTTCAGACACAGGTGCCAGTACTGCATGCAGTACTCCAGGTGCAGTCTAAATAATGACCTATACAGTGGCAGAATCACCTCCCCCCTCCTCGAGGATATACCCCTTGCAATACAACCCAGCATTTTGTTGGCCTTTGCAGCTGCCTTCCTACACTGTGCCGAGTTGTTCATTGACCCTGTAATGAGCATCCCCAGATCCTTCTCCTCCTCTGTCTGGGCTAGCTGCACTCCCCCCAGCTGGTAACTCCTCCTTGGGTTCTTCATCCCAAAATGCAGCACCTTGCACTTTTTGGCATTAAACCCCAGTTGCCAGGTGTCTGACCAGGTTTCAAGCTTTGCCAGATCATCCTGCAACCCCTGCCATCCCTCTAGGTCATCCACCACTGCTCCTACCTTGGTATCATCAGCAAACAGACTGATCTTGCTCTTGATGTCCAATGATATGTCTGCAATGAATATCCCAAACAACACTGGTCCCAACACCGAGCCCTGTGGAACACCGCTCGTCACTACCCTTGGGTGTGAGAGCTCCCCCCACCACCCTCTGTTGCCGGTCCCCTAGCCAGTTCCCTACCCATCTCACCAGCTTTGCACCTGCCCTGTGCCTACTTACTACTTCCCAGCCTTCCATGTGGCAACGAGTCGAATGCCTTACTGAAGTCCAGATACAGGACATCCACCGCATGGCCCCTGTCCAGTTGCCTAGTTACCCAGTCATAGAACTCCACCAGGTTGATTTGGCAGGATCTGCCTGGTATGAAGCCATGCTGTCTGCTGTCCTGTAGTCCTTTGGCCTCTAGAAGGGCCACCAGCCTCTCCTTCAGGATAGTCTCCATTAGCTTACCCACAATGGATGTGAGGCTCACTGGTCTGTAGTTTCCCGGTTTATCCTTGCGGCCACTCTTATGGAGGGGTACCACATGAGCCATCCTCCAGTCCTGAGGTACACACCCCGAATGTAGTGAGGCATAAAATAGGTCTGCCAAAGGTCCTGCAAGGACCTCTGCCAGCTCCTTCAGTACCCTGGGGTGGATGCCATCTGGGCCTGGCACCCTTATCGCCTCCCGAACTCTACCTCCATGATTTCCCCATCTGTCACCCTCCCCCTGTTTCTGCCATTTCTCCTCCCTTCGTGTCACCCCTCTTCTCTTTAGTAAATACTGAGCAGATGTACTCATTTAGTGCTTCTGCTTTATTGCACCCTGCTTCCACCCAACCCCTCCTTCCTAATCCTTACTATGTGGTCCTTACAGCCTTTCTCCCTGATGTACCTAAAGAAGTCCTTCTCTCCTTCTTAATGCCTTGTGCCAGCCTGAGTTCTGTAGATGCCTTGGCTCCCTTACTGCCCTCGCTCAGCCCTTTGATTCCGCAAGTACTCCTCCCTGTCCTCCCCTCTCCCTGTTTTCTTGTACTTCCTAAAGGCAGCTCTTTTCCTCCTTACCTTTTCCATGACCTCCTTGCCCAACCAGCTTGGTTTCTTAGCCCTAGTCTTCTTGCTCTGGGCCTTGCAGCAGGTTTTGGTGGCCTCCACTATCCCCAGCTTTATGAGCTCCCACCTCTGGTTAGTGTCCATACTAGATTGAATTCTGGCCAGGTACCCTTTTACCACTTCCCCCATCCTCCCAAAGTCGGCCCTCCTGAAGTCCAGCACTCCTGTGCCAGATTCCACTCCTTCTTTGCCCATATCCAATGTGAGCCATACTGAGTGGTGGTCACTCCCTGACAGCGGTTCCTCCACTGTAAGTTCTCTCACGAAGTCCTCATTTGCCTGCACAAGGTCAAGAGTATTCCCTAGCCTGGACATACATGAGTTGGGGGTGATAAGAAGACTATGTTGAAAATCTGGGGTAAAAATATGCAACATTTCCGAAGTTACAAGCGGACTTAGCAAAATTGCAATGAATGGTCATAATTTTGACATTTTTTCATATTTTGACCCCAGATTTTCAATATGGACTTCTTATGACACCACCTCATAAACCCTCTAGGAGAAAATGTCCACATATGTGTCAAAATGCTATTCCACGCCACAGGTGTGAAAACAAATTTCAGACAGGATGTGAAAAATGGCAGCTGTACTGTTCATGCGGTGGTGTGAAAAAATGGCTGTGTTGAAAATTTAGAATCGAAATACTGAAAATTACCAACGTTATGCACATGTGTAGAAAAATATCAATGAACATATGTAACTCAGCCATTCCTAAGAATTTTTTCACGACATTTTCAACATGGCCTTTTTGGGACTCCACCTCATGAACATTCATGGTGAAATTTCATTATTCGGTCCCGAAAGGTGATTTCGCACAGCAACCACAAAATCACCTTCTGGGCCCAATTAATGAAATGACAGTTGCAGTGTTCATGAGGTGGGGTCCCAAAAAGGTCATGTTGAAAAGTTGGTGAACAAATTCCAAATAATGGTAAAGTTATGAGCATAAGTTCAAAATGCCATTGGAATACATTGTATGGCACTTACCTTGATTTCTCAGTTCACGGTTCAGCTTGAAGAGTGCAGACATGTCCCACTCTACAAAAGATGACCTTTAGTGGTAAGTATAAGGTAAGGGGGATGTGGGGTGGTGGGTGTTCAGTGGGATGGTCAGGATGGTGGAAGGTGACAGTGACAAGGAGGGATCATTTTCTTTTTTCAGATTAAAAAGACTTGGGGACCATTTTCTTTTTTGGATTTCATTAAAACAATATTTTGGAACACTGGGGTGGGCTCTCCAGTGTTCCACACTGCTGGGGGGGGGGTTTAAATGCTGACATGGGGATTGGGCCCCCAATGTCAGCTACTCTTGACCTGTTATCAAGCTTCCTATTCATGATTATAATTCCTATGTATTCAAATAGTTTCTATTATGTCAAATCATTGAATTTCTATGTGTACATGCCCTGTTTTGTACTGTACCCTCCCAGATCGTGCCTGAAATCTCTACTTATCAAGTGTTACTCTTAAATTTAAAAAAATAATAGTGCAATTCAATATGTAAGCTTTATATTTGAAAAGCCCCTGAGAGCATTAGGAAAATTTAAACAAAGTAAGATTTATGTTCCGCTCCATCCCATTTTCTTTATTACTTCAGATATTTTCAGTAATTAAGTCTCAGTGTTCTTTATGACCGAAAACAGTTGCATGAAAACAAGAGCCCTGTTCAGTAGACTAGTTCACGTTTCAAGTTTATTTCAGGAATAACTCCATTGAGCAGGCTCATTCACAAGGAGGTCCTGAGAACATATATCAAGAAAATATACAGATAAAAAACAGGCAAAATACATACAGTACTAGCACATAAATAAAAGGAGTAAATAATGTTCAATTACTATATGACGAATATAATATTTACAGAGCAAAACCTTGAGAATACGTTACAGAATATAGAATCTGTCAGACTAGGGAATGATATCTACTCTGACTGCTTCTCTGCATATTGCATCACAATCCCCAACTGATGATAACACCAATATCTTCACAGCAACCTATTTCAGTGTCACAATTATGATGTCAGGTGTAGACAGGCAGCCAGAGCTAAAAAGGGCAGAGATACAGTATTCTTGCAAATACCCTTAGTAATAAAATACAAAATATAAGCTACAGTTATGTCCAAATGTTACATTTTGTCAAAGTTGTCTCAACTGTGTCAGGGTCTCTTTAATTTCACTCCTAAAATCAAGAAATCTACAATGCGTTTTAATTGTACTGTTAAAAATTATACTCTCTTTTTTTTTTTATTCCCTCATCCCACTCATTTTGAAGTTCTGGCACTGATATAGTTCTGTTTTCAGGGTGAACCACTGAATATATTTCCAGCATCCCATCAATAAATCTTGCTGTTATTTGATTCTGGCTTATTATCAATAACACAAATCAGAAACATAAACTAGCAATGTCAGTGGCTCAGTAGGTAGCACACTCGCCTCTGAGGCCGGGAGATCAGAGGACTGTGGGTTCAGTTCCCACATCTGGCACTTGGGTTAATATCCCAGTACTGACACTGTAGTGCAGCATGAGAGGGGTGCTGCACTTCTGAGGTGCCGTCTTCCGGATGAGACGTTAAACCGAGGTCTCATCTGCCTGGATTGGTGGTGGTTCAGGTGGATGTTAAAGATCCCATGGCACTTATCGAAAAGAATAGGGGAATTTCCCTGGTGTCCTGGCCAAATTTCCCTCATTCACTAAAAATACCACCAACAGCTTAGACTGGTTCAAAGATTTGTATCCCCCTCCCCTGGGTCGTGCCTGAAAATAGGCAGGATTTGTCTAGTACACTTACCCGGTCAACAAAAAAAAAACTAAATAAATGTTTGATTCCTGAAATGATTTCTTCCAACAGTCACTCACTTTGCAAACATTATCGCTATAATTCATCATGACTCCTTTAGTAAAACACCAGTTTAACTCCTACACCACCCAGGACCTATGCTTTTTCAGAGATGGGCCCTACCCTTACCTGATAAAACCCCCACATCCTGGTTCATACTACCTGACAGGACAAAATGGTTCATCCACACTGTGAGAGCCATGTGTCTGTTTGGGGAGGGGGATCAGAAGTGCAAATCAAGACATTTCATGCCCAAAACAATATTTGTAACAGGCCAAATAGAAAATTATTTTCTCTAAATGATCAAAACTAGGGATGATGTGTATTTTTTCGTACTGATATTATTACTTTAATTCATTTTGAAGCATTTAGTTCGGTTATTTAGATTTTATGCCAATTTTTAGGAACAGTAACAAAATATATTTCAAACTTTTCAGTAACTGATATGCATGACCAAAGAGTGTGGTCACAGCGAAGGGAAACTGGTGCGGTGAGGGGGGCCTCAGATTTCTCTTGGGCCTAGGGCCTCAGGTTGGCCCTGGGTAGAACAGAACTGGAGGGGGACTTTGAAAAAGCAGAGGCATTGAACAACTACTTCTGTTCAATCTTCACAAAAGAAGGCAAGGGGTAGAGGGCCTGTGCAGGAGGAAAAGAGGGATAACTGCAGACAAATGTATGTATTCTATGGTGTTCACAGTAGACAGGGTAGGTGTATAATTGGGCAGACTTAGGGTGAATAAGGCAATGGGGCCAGACGGCTTACATCCGAGGGTACTAAGGGAGCTGGCACCATCTCTGGCAAGACTGTTTAACTTGTCCTTGGAAATGGGTGTGGTGCCTGGTGACTGGAAGAGGGTGGAGGTGGTTGCACTACATAAGGGGGGTAGCAAGGTAGCGATCAATAACTACTACCCTGTCAGTCTCACCTCTGTGGTGGGGAAGGTAATGGAAATGTTGCTAAAGGAAAGGGTGGTGGAATACCTGTTGGCCAGTGGTATGCAGGATGATAGACAGCATGGCTTCACTAATGGAAGGTCATGTCAGACCAACCTGATGGAGTTTTTTGATTGGGTGACACAAGTAGTGAACCAGGGTGGGGTGGTGGATGTGGCCTACCTGGACTTCAGTAAGGCCTTTGACACTGTCCCACACAGAAGGCTGGTAAATAAGCTGGAGAGACTGGGGGGGGGGCGTCAGAGAGTTAGTAGGTGGGTAGAGAACTGGCTGGTGGGAAGGCGTCAGACGGTCATGGTAAATGGGC